>CM038674.1:300734596-301370846 GCA_021605145.1 Aegilops bicornis | reverse complement strand
GCATGGCAGCCCACATCGCCATGGGACGCATCTGCGAAGTTTACCACAAGGATCTTAAGGACACCATCTACCAGATATGTGGGTGCCGAGATGAACAATGGAAGATGATCAGCACCAGGAGGGACAGGTCCATTGCAGCCTTCATCCAGGAGTTAAACCAGCACATCCGTCGACAGGAGAACCAGATGTGTGCAAGCATGATAGATCTGAAGAAGGTGATGACCCGGAACATGGAGCTAGAAGAGGAACTCATGTCTACATGTGACGGATACGAGGAGGAACTCGCAATACTAGTGGAGAAGAACGACGACCTGACGACACTAAAAAAAGACACATCCGTGACATTTTGGGCCGAACGAAAATCTTTTCTGTCATACTTATGACACTTCTATGACGATAATTGTGACAAAACCCGGTATCATCATAGATGTGGTGGGGTCCTACTTCTATGAAAAAAATTATGACATAGAATGGGCTTTTCGTCCTGGGCGGGCCGGAGACGCGGATGCATGACATTCTTTGGGTCGTCCATGACGGAAAAAACCATGGTAGAAGCGAGGGCGCGGAAAATATCGGGGAGTCCCCGGTTACGGTGGGTGGTCGGGGGCCGAGCGATGCGCGTTTCTCTCATACGTACGCGCGTGTGTGCAAGGTGTTGGGCTCTAACTAAACCCGAGCGAGGCGTCGGGCTCTAACTGAACCCGAGCGATTGCACGGCAGGCTACGCGTTACTGAACCCGAGCAATCGATCGATGGCTGTTAATTGAACCCGATCGAGCGATTCCTTTGGTACTGCTGCTAACTGAAGCCGATCGATGCTGCCTTTGGATGAACAGTGAGCGTTGCTAGGGGTTTTGGATGAACAGTTCCCGGTGGGGGTGGATGAATAGGACCCCAGTGGTGTTGCCTCTGGATGAACAGTGAGCGTTGCTGGGGGGTTTGGATGAACAGTTCCCGGTGGGGGTGGATGAACAGGACCCCGATCGTTCGAGCCGGTTGGGGCTGGATGAACAGGATGAACAGGACCACCCCGTGGAGGGCAGTATGAACAGTAGACGGTGGAGGGCTGGATGAACAGTAGCCCCGTGGAGGGGTGGTTGAACAGGAGCCCGTGGAGAGGGCTGGTTGAATAGTAGCCGGTGGAGTAGCGCGCGGTGGAGGCTGGATGAACAGGAGCCCGTGGATGAACAGTCGCGGGTGGAGGGTGGAGGAGGTCGACGGTGGATGAGCGATGGCAAGTGGAGGCTGGAGGGGGTCGACGGTGGAGATGAACAGTATCCCGTGGAGTCCCGTTTTGTGGTACGCCACAGCCCTCCCGGTGGGCAGGACCCCCGTTTCGACCGTAGCGCTCCAACACAAGTCCGTTTCCTCCATTTTGCAGTACACCACACCCCTCCCGATCAACATGACCCCCATTTCGACCGTAGGAGGTCCGTTTCCTCCGTTTTGCGGTACGCCAGGCCCCTCCCGATGAATAGGATCCCGTTTCGAACATGGCCGGTCGAACACAAGGCTGTTTCCTCCATTCTGCGGTACGCCAGGACTCGTTTCCATCGGCTGTTCCGTCCAAGCCCTCCCGATGAACACGACAACGCATTCCGTTCCGACCCAGCCGGTTGGCTCCCCATGAACACGACGACGACGATGTTTCTCCATTCCGACCCAGCCATGTACACGAGCCCTGGCCGTACGTATGCGCGAGTAGGCGTATGAGACCCTGCCCGTATGTATGTATGTGGCCGTATTTTCTTTCTTGCACACTGGCCGCTGTACGTACGTGTACATGCTACGTGTGCGCCTCTACTACGACACGTGCGCGCATCTACATCGACCAGTATGTACGTACACGTTCGCGACCAAAATGACAACGCTACGTATGCTTCGACCAGGTGGGTCGGTATCGAGCACTTCCTTGCTGCGAATATGTAGCTGGTGGGTCCCAGCAATGGGGCGAATCGTTTTTTTGTTGCCCGGACGCACTTCCTTGCGTGCCAAGATGTAGCTGGTGGGTCCCAGCAGTCAGGGGGCGAATCGTTTCTTTGCCCGAACGCACTTCCTTGTGTGCGAAGATGTAGCTGGTAGGTCCCAGCAGTCAAGGGGAAACATTTGTTTCGTGAAATACAGTTGCCCTTTCGGTGGGTCCCTGTTGTCAGGTGGAGGAATAATTATTTTCCGCATAGTAAGGAGGCACTTCCTTGCGGCTGTCGTGGACCCAGCTGTCAGCCTCTCCATGATAGTACTCTTCCGATGGAAGTCGTTCCTTGACCACGTTGACCACGCCGCGCCGAGAGCACCAGGGCGGTGGACGACGGCAAGGCCTGGGAAGGGGACGACGCAGAGCCAGGGAAGACGCGGCAGTGGATGCCCACGCGGAGAGCAGTACGAGGGTTCACTGGTTCGGCTACGCTGTGAGGCTGCCATCGCCGCAGAATAACAGGGGGTGTGGGTGAGTAGAGGGATGCCCTGGCCAGCGGTGGGAGTAGTAGGGGCGGTGAGGCCTGCATGGGAGGCGGGAGCAGGCGGTCCCGCCGGCGCTAGATTTGGCGGCTGTAGCAAGAAGACCAGAGATTGAAGAAACATGACGGCCATTGGATTGACATCCAACGGTTACTTCTGCTAGAATCGTTTGTTGACGTATATAATAACGAGAAAAATCTTGCATACGCATCAACTTAATAGGCCCATAAGTCAGACCAATCCCTCTTTTTTCATAATTTATATATAGCTCATTGTGACTTCTTATGCAATTTATTGCAGTCCGTTTTTTTGGTTGGCCAGGGCCAATTTCGCATATTTCTGTGGGTTCCAAACTATTTTTAATACCGAAATGTCGAGCCAGATTTAAAGTACTTTGAAGATATATTTAAATTAGGTTAATGCCCAATGAAATAGGAATCTGAAAATGTGAAAAAATTCAGAAATTATAAAGTAATTGCCAATTTGTCATCTGTTTTTATATTTACAACCCATTTCATATTACTTTCAAGATTTGCAGGTGTCTTGAAAGAGTTCCAGCCCATCTGGGCGTCAAAAAATAAGTAGGCCTGGATTGGGTATATTCTTCAGAAAAAATAAACTGGGCTTATTTTAACAAAGAAAAAATTGCTAGGCTGGTCACATGGTGAACATAAAATATAAACCTGGGCTAGACGGGCCACAGCCCAGTTCAAACACTGCTCCATCTCAACAATAACAAAAAAATACTGCTCGAGCTGCTACGTCCCAGTGTCGGCCGATCTTGTCTGTATTCTCTTGTCTATTGACTATATACACTCACAATGTCGTGGGTCCCAGATGTCAGGAAAACACAAGGAGGAAGCATTTTATTTTTCCATACGCTGACATGGTGGGCCCTAATGTCATCCTCCCCACGTACTTCTGCCGATTCCTGTTGTTTGTTGACCATGTTGACAACGCGAGAGGGCGGCGCCGCGGCGAGCGCACCAAAGCGCGCCGGAGGATGACGGCGAGGCCTCGGACGTCGGCATTAATGATTTAGGAGACGGTGGGGTAGCGATCGTCTTGTTGGCGCAGCCCGACCATGGGAGGCGGAGGCGGCCCCACCGGGCGCTGGTTTGGTTTTGGCGGTGGAGGAAGACAGGATCAAGAAACACGATGCATTGTAAAAGCAGCAGGAGTACTTAACAACCTTAATCAAACGGCAGGGGCACTTAACAACCATAGCCGAAAGCAGTATGAGTACTTATCTGAGTTCAACCATACAAAGCACACCTCGAGCATTGCTACTTTGCCTCTGATTAACCAAGGGTGAGGCTGCCAAGCCCCAGGACAAGGCCCAGGCGCCACCCCGCGCATCCACAACCTTCTGAAAGTGGCTTCATCTCACAATGTGGTCAATAAACAGGATATTCGCTTTAGACCCATGGAAAAGTAGGAACATAATCTTCTGTCCTATTCTCCAAGATGGACGGGCCTTCATTATTTGAGACCACCCATGAATAAGTATCTTTTCACCTCCAAGGGGAATGGAGTAGGTCGACATAAACATCATGTTGTGAGCAAGCGCAAGTCGACCCGACCATGGTGGGGCATACGTATAGGAACAATAGAACTGGCAGTTTACATTTCAAGAAGATCACAACTGTAAACTGTGTATAAGCAATAGTTTATGAACAACATATATAACAGAAAATAGCTCGTACCATAAGTTTCTCAACACAGTTGGACCTGTTCAACAAGTGCTGCAGTGGCACACATATCCCACGTGGCCTTCCACGATTGAAACGCCCCACAAGGACCTCAAGACGATCAATAAAGTGTAGGAACTTGTGGATGTCGTCCCAGTCAACTTGATTGCCATCGGTAACATCCGAGTTGCTCTGAGAATAACAAGCGAGGAGCGCTTAACTCTGAAAAAACCTACATGTGCCACCAATCATAAGAAAATATTAGTTAGAAGTAGCATCTTCGTGAGAGATTCGTTGCTACTTCTAAAGTTAAATTGTGATCAGTTAGACATAATAGGTGGATTAAGAAGTAATCAAGGCAACAAGCAAGAACCAGATACAAAACTAACATGGATGAAAAATTGGAACAACGTCGGGGTGGAAGATCGAAGTGAAGATGAGACCAAGTTCTGCTATTTCCATCAACATTAAATGCGTAACTTTCGATCCGTAACACTTGAGAAAGTTTATCCAAGTTCGCCATAAAAAAGCAGCGATCTTCTTGGTTCATGAACCCAACTCGAAACTTATATCCATGGCTTGTCTTCACTTGTTACCATTAAACTGGTGTATTCGGGTTATGGCAAGGCCGAGCATCTTGAGTACATGGGTTATGGCAGAGCAAGGAATGCACTGCAGGAAAAATAATATGAGAACACAATGTATTCCCTATATCCAAATCTAGAAATACTTTCCTCCTTCACGTTAGTGTTGACCATGGTACTAGTACCTGTTATCCAAATATAGCAATCCAAATTTCCAAATTAGTCACATCATGTTCAAAAAACCCACCCTCACGGATAGAAAAGAGGATTCTAGGAACATACTGTGCGTGTTTTAAAATCCTGTGTTAGGATGAGAAGGAACAAGTGTGGCGTCTACTTGACGGGCAGAAACCTGTAGGGTCCTCACACTTTGGCACTGCAAATGAAACACACTAGATTGATGGGAAGAAAAATGCATCAGCAGCGGCGGCTGCCATCCTAGGAGTACCCGCGACCAAGGGACTTGGATTTATCGGGGATGGATGAAGAATTCGTATCAGGTTCTCCATGAGAAAACCCTATGCAATCGCCGAGCGGGGGTTTTCCCTGAACAAGCAGACAAGGGAGAAGGGATTCAGGCCGAGTGAAATATTGCCGCTTCGTCCGTCCAGCTTACTGCTAAAGCTGGAAAGGTGGGGGTTTTGTGATTTGAAGGCTCATTGGGCATTAATGCGGCGCTACGACCGGGATGTGTCTACCGTGCAGTTGTGCACTCTAATTTGGTGCATATGGCATGTGGACCCGTTGCGGATGCCCCACATATCGAGCAAGGAAGTAGAAAGACAGGAGTAACTAGTTATTACACATATATATATTTTTGACAGAGAGATATTCCCTCTGTAAAGAAATATAAAGATCTTTTATATCACAACTTCATACATAAGAAAAATCAAGGGGAATATATATAACATATATAATTATAAAAAATAGAGTTTTTTAACACGTTATAGACGAGGTGATGACGGTGTGCCTGTCATCCTGCAATATAGGCCGTCCGATTTATATCTGACGGATAGGAAGGAAACTATGGCAATTTTGCAAAAAGGTACCCACACACCTCTCTGCATTTGCAAATAAGGCCTTCCCTCTTTCATCCTTTTCTCTCACAATGTAAAATACTCATACAAATGCACCTTGATGTTACGTGCAACACACGGGCATTATGGGGGTTCAGCTAAGAAATACTCAGACAGGCTCACGGTTCTGGACTTTGGGCCATAGGCCGGTGGGCCTGCATGTTTGGGGGCCCATGTGTTCTACCTCAGCGCTTTCATATTGCAAGCGGTCGGTACGGCGCTGGTTTTAGATGTTGTTGCAAGGCGAATACACAAAATTGAATAAAGCACAACAGCTCTTGGAATGAAATCAAACGACAGTTCCTAACTAGCAATCAGAGTTGCAATTCTATCAATGATACTGTCGTACTACTTATACACACAGGACACTTGTTTCACCATGCTAGAGTATTACATCAAAATCTCTCATTGGATAGATTAGTTCGGCAGTACTGAAGAATTTCAAAGTTGATTTGGACCAGCTCTCCTTGCCGAGAAAGTTCGATTTTGACATCATCCCCTACCGCAAGATATGATTTAGATTTGAACCTTGACCATCCTTTAGCATCAATCATCATGCGACCATCCTTTGTACTTACGGTATATTGAGCAGGTTCATTCACACCAAGGTTGCGCATGGTAAGAGAAACTTGGCCGCTGTCGCCCAGATTGTTGAACGACATAAGAAGTGACACCTGCAAAAATAGCCATCGTAGAGCAAACCAAACGGTTTATTCTATGATGAATGTCACATGGCAAAACCTGCATCGTAAAATTGCAGGAAAAGAAAGAAAACATGACATTAAATCAAAAGGATTTTTACAGTAAATCAATAAGATTTACTTGATGTGACATGAGTGAATCCTTACCAGGAAATCACTATGTTGAAGTACTAAACAGAAGATTGATCGTCCAACTACGGGTGGCATGCAGGGGCCCCGCCTACTCCCACAAGCAGGAAAGTCCAAAGGTCGTGACAAATCATATGGACCAAACATCCATGGGACTAGAAATCCTGGTGGGTGCGATAAACCCTGCAATGCATACAGATATTGGAGTGTAACCATAATTGATAAACCTTCCTCACAAAAAAGATGATCTAGATACTTCAAAATATAAAGACTGAATTGAGTGGACAGATATTAACATAGACCGTTCTCAGGACTGACCACACACCAAAAGCGGCAGTACTAATAAACAATACAGGGTTCACAAACACAAATCAAGTACTGAACAATAGTACTTACTACAGACAAGCAAAGTTGCACTAATTAAACTCTGCAGACTATTCTTGCCACCGACCTCACGGATGAACCCGCATAACCGACTAGGCCATGGACTTCGTGAGAGATGTCTACATGCACCATCACCATCTTGTCAACCTTGGAGAACCTAACAGAGTGGTCTTTCCACTCATAAACATGATCATGAAGACATGCCGCATCAGATTTGTTGGGAAGCTTTACAAGAACCACACCCTTCATAATCGAAGGCACAGCCAGGAAATTGTTGTGGTCAAGTACAGACTCGAGAACACGCCTGACAACAATGCTACAAGAAAACACTAGTTCAAGACACGTAGCGATAAGGACACAACAGCTGGATAGTTTAGCAATAGAACACATCCTCAGGTCTTCTAGTTCACACGACATGACTTTGAGAACTTCATCTCCACCGTGGACCTGGTTCTAATTCAAACAGAAACCATATTTTATTACTACCTCCGTTCAGAAATATAAGATGATTTTCGATATTATACTCCATATATGACTGCATATACGCACAGAAATGAGTGAACAAAGACACTAGAACATGTCTTCAAAGGCATGAGAGCAGAGGGATTGCTTGCAATATCCATAACACAAGTTACTGAGGCAAATATTCCCTCTTCAAAGGTAGCATTGATGTTCATAAAGTACTCCCTCCATCCCAAAATTCTTGTCTTAGATTTTTCTAGATATGGATGTATCAAATCACTTTTTAGTATTAGATACATCCGTATCTAGAAAAATCTAAGACAAGAAATTTGGGAGAGAGGGATTAGTTGAAAGTAATCTATGAGAAATCAGTGTCAACCTCTCGCATGTTTTGGTCAAAATAGGAATTTAGAACCGTCATTTGGCACACAAAAATCACATGCAAGATCAACCAGAAAGTTGTACTACTAGTACTAGTACTGCGTGTTAGATGAAAAAACATGATCAAGATCGAGAAAAATATCGTCAAGAAGAGATATTACCTGTACTTGCTTAATGAGGGATCCCGGAGAGGGGGGCTTGGACAGGGCAATGGCTTTGAGCTTGTCTGCGGTAGTCTCGGCGGGGTGCTTGCGCTTCTTCGTACCATGAGCCTCGATGGTTTTGGCTAGAGCCATAGACATCACTTCGGCCGGTGCTCCAGCGTCCATCAAGAAACTGTCAAATAAAAATAAAAGAAAAGAAACCATAATCACAAACCCAAAAGAATAAAAGAGAGGGAGTTGTAGGATCAGTCTCGGGGTTGCAAGACCGGGCCTTGGCCAGAATCAACACCATTGATGCGCTCACCTTTCCTTCTTTGGGAGAGAAGAACAATGGCAGAAGCAGGTCGGGGTTTTCTTGAAGAAATGAGGAACAAGATGAGGGAGAAGCGAGGGTTGGGTAGAAAGGAAGCTGAGAGAGAAGCGAGGGTTGGGCATTACTACGGCACTTTGATCGGGGTAGTCTACCGTCACCCTACTACGGAGTAATTTAGTGCATGGCTAGTGGACCCCAATGCTGGATGTCCCACATGTCGGCGAAAGTGAGTAATTAAGTACATGGCTGGAGGAGGATCCGCACGGTAGAGCGTGTCCACTGTTTTTCTGAAGAAAAAAATGATTACAGCAAGCGTTTCCACTCTTACGACGGAGGAGTGCGAAACACGGTATCCACTTGAACATACACAGTGCTCCTACTACTAGGCATGTGCAGTGGTTCATACGTCAATACTACATAATCTTGTTGCTAGTGTAGTAACATATGACGACAACAAATGATGTTGTGCGCATGTCAACTATATGAACAGTAATGTAGTACCATAGTACCGCTTTCTCGACTGTCTGGTTGAGAATGAACGGTGAGATCAATGTTAACAGAACTAGGTCTACAGCGCACGGAGAGTACGGTGCTACAGTACTCCATGAAACATGAACCATATGAAGCACGAATAGTGTTAGGCAGGGTGTATGAAGGGTGCACGGGATGGGAGCAAAAGTTCCCTTCTCGACCCACTTTTGGGTGTTTGGCCGAGTGCATGAAGGGTGCACGAGTCCACACTAGTAGGTTAACACAAATACACGAAGAGGAAAAAACTACTCTATCTAGGTGTGTAAGTCATCTTACGTTGTGCACTGCGACCAAGGCGAAGAGGAAAACGAGAAAACTTAATGTCTTTTTGCTAATTAATAGCATTGCATGCAATGAACTAACCACTGCATGTCATGTTTATTAGTCTCAAGTCATGGAAAGCATGCACGGCCTACGTCTCTTATTGGTTGATATGTCACAAAACAAGAAACGGGGAGGGAGTTCATGTACCGTGCCTAAGTGTTTTGGGATTATTTGGTTTTCGTAAGGTTACTTACACACTATATTGAGATGAGAATGCAACCAAACACACACACACGCTTTGTGCTACAAAGTGATCGATCCGCATCGTTCGAAGTTTGATCCAACGGTCATGTTGCGCCGCGACATGGACATGCCCATGCAGAGGGTGCCTAAACACCACCGAAGTCCCTCTGCTTCTCGAGGCGCACGACGTTGGTGACGCAGGGGGCGAAACGGCTGAAAGGCAATGCAATCTACTGGAAGGCGGAGGGAGCCAACCAAGGAGCGGGGAATCTTTTGGTTTTCACCATGGTAAAACACCAGTCGACGACTTCTCACATCAGGGAGCAGTGGGTTTTACAGGCGGAGTCATCGTGACTAATTGCTGCCGCGCCTGCTCCCGTCAATCAAAAAATTAAAAATCATGTCGCGCCTGCTCCCGTCAATCAAAAAATTAAAAATCCTGTCGCACTCAAACACCAGAGCAACGCTGCGATGCATGTTTAAATTTACCTGCCCTCAAGTAGATAAAAAAAGGGTGAAAAAACAAATGTGGCGGCGGCCTAGCTAATCGGTCGAACTAGCCCAACTAGCTAGCCACCGTGCTTCACAAATGTACTCGGCAGGAAAAGTGGTATTTCGTGATTTGACGACTCATTTATTTACTTGCTTCGACGAAAACACGCGGTGGGGCGTCCCACGTCAGGAAGAATATATGCGTGCACTACTGGGAGGACCACAAACCAGCGGGTAGGGTGTGCCATGTCTCGCACGGAGGAAAAATGTGCGTGTAAAAATTTCTTTGTATCAAACGTAGTACCTATGGTTCGACCTCGGGACCCGGCCGATCGATCGAAAACACCCCACTAGCCAAACAGCTTCATCATGCTAACATGGCACGGAGGATAGGTGTGGTTAGCTCCGTCTCGACCAGCCACAACGTCTCTTGTTCTAGGCGATTCTTCTATTTTCCAAGCTTTTTTCTAGTTGTAATAACACCACGGCAAGCTAGCGTCGCTCTTCGTGTGTGCCCGTGCAAAGGTTAGACGATGGAGAGAAGAGAGAGATCGCAAACCTGGGACCCACCAGTAAGTGAGTCAACGGTCATGCACGTGTTGACGAGGCACTCCCTCTACTCTACTCAACGTGTCTGTATAAAATCAAGTTATGGGACAAAGCCAACAACCGTTGTTGTTTCAGGCTATCGACTTACGCTTTGTAGTCCAGGTTGCCAGTTCGAATCTCGTCTTTTAGATTTGTTAGTTTTAGGTCCAAATTTGATTAATGACAAGTGGGACCCCCGTGTGTTGTTCCGATATTTCAGCGTAGGATGTTTTTTTTTAACAAACACTTTGCGTGGTTAGACAAGTAACGGCACAAGTTATACGTATTTTGCATGTTTATGAACAAAAATGACAGCGGCATAGAATATCACATCCACCCCGCAGCTTAGATGTTATGGTGATACGAGTTTTTACACCGTTGGAAGTGAGATCCAATGGCTTGGGAGTAGTCTTTGTAATTATGCGCAATTTCCAAACTCTCCAAAGGTTTTTTTGCAAATAAAACATTCAGGCCTCGTGTGTGCCGCTGCATCTTGGATCCAACGTCTCCTCGTTGCTCATATTAGGTGCTCCCCGTAGCTTAATTACCCTCTACGGTGATATGAGCATCTAGGTCGTACGATCAGTGATCAGATGGCACATGCGTCGTACCTCAACTTTCTGCGCAATTCCCAAACTCTCTGAGCCATATATTGCAAAAACATTCAAACCTCCTATTGTGGGCCGTTAGATCTCTGTGAACTCGTATCACCATAGAATCTACGGTGCGGGAGCACCTCATATTCTCCCGTGCGAGAAAACATAAGGTGCTCTCGTAGCTTGGATGCTACGGAGATACGAGCTTTGAGGTCGTTTGATCTGAGATCCAATGGCATCTTAGCAGTCTTTGTGCTTGTAAGCAGTGGCCGAACTCTTTGGGGGCTTTTCTGCAAAAAACCATTCGAACCACCGAGGAGGCGTTGGGTCACAAATCCAACAGCTCCGAAGAGCGTGTATCACCAAAGCATCTAAGGTGTGGTAGCACATGATATTCTTACATACAGGAGAATATGATGTCCCCCTTCATCTTAGATGTTACGGTGATATGAGCTTCGAGGTCGTTTGATCTGAGATCCAATGGCATCTGAGCAGTCTTTGTGCTTGTAAGCAGTGGCCGAACTCTATGGGGGCTTTTCTGCAAAAAACCATTCAAACCACCGAGGAGGCGTTGGGTCACAAATCCAACGGCTCCGAAGAGCTTGTATCACCAAAGCATCTAAGGTGTGGTAGCACATGATATTCTTACATACAGGAGAATATGATGTCCTCCTTCATCTTAGATGCTACGATGATACTAGCTTTGAGGTCGTTGGATATGGGATCCAAGGGCATCTGAGTAGTTTTTGTAAAGATTGTGTGCAATTCTCAAACTCATCAAGGTTTCCTGTAAAAATATTAAGACATCATGTGAGCTGCTATATCTCAGATCTACAAGCTCCAAGAAACTCAGTCGGCATATAGCATCTAAGGTACGGGGGCACATGATATTCTCCCGGGAGGAGGGGTGGGGGTGAACAACCAATCGGTGGTTGGGAGGGTGGGGACAAATATAATCTAAACAACCCTAAATAGAGCTTCACAATTTTATCTAAGGTCAAGGGTGACCCCGACAATCATAGCTCCGCCTAATTATTTGCATGTCTTTGTAGTACTAGACTTAATATTCATGTTTCAGTTTCATGTTCGTTTTAAATATTGAATTGAGGACCATGCATGTCTTACATTTTACTCCTTCGTTTCCTAAATATTAGTCTTTTTAGAGATTTCAAGTGGACTAGCACATACGGATGTATATAGACATATTTTAGAGTGTAGATTCACTCATTTTGCTCCGTATGTAGTCGCTTTTTGAAATCTCTAAAGACTAATATTTAGGAACAGAAGGAGTGTTTTTGAATTGATGTCATACATGCATGGTTTGGAAAAATAGATGCACTATACTTATTGGATTGTTGTTGTGTTCGTGTGTGGGTGTCATTTGCATTGAAAAACTTAGCAGGGATACCATGAAATGTGAAATCCACGTTGAGATCACTATATCACAAACTCACTCTAATTCAACAACTCGTCATAAATCAATTACCACGTTGAGATTAGTATTTGCAAGGAAAATACGGGAATTTTAATACACATAGATTCATTCGGCAACTTAAAAGGTTCCTTTCGTATTCTCGAATGGTAGGGCCCAACGGCATACCAGCCAGACCTTGGCTCGTGTTGATCCTAAAAAAATAAAATATAAAAAAACCAGGCTCGTGTCCTTCTGGTGGCGTGCGTGGTACGCACATTAGGCAACCCCAACCAGTCGAGCCTCCGCGTTTCGAGTCGAAATATCTGGCGGCCAGAATTCCAGCCCTAGGAAATTCCCCTCATGTCCCCGGTCCATAATGACTACCGATGAACAACAGAGGGATGCTTTAGTAACTAGACAACGTTGTGTTCAAAAAAAGTAACTAGACAACGTTACCTACCATGCCGAGCACGGTTCAATTCCCTCGATCGCCGCTCGCCAAGGTCACCCGTCAACTGCATTGCCTAGTAGTAGTACTACTACTACACCAGGATGAGCACAAAATTGAGCCCGTTTGTTCGTGCCTAGTACTTGAGTTAATATATCAGGCAATGCACTAGTACGGAGGGATTATCCTTCTGCTCTGCATATATAAGTTGTCTGAAGTCTAACTAAGCAAAATGTTTGACCAAATCCTTTCTTAAGAAATACAATAGGACAGATATATGGCTTGAAAATTTATTGCATGATGCAGGTTATGATTTCAGAAAATCCAAAAGTGACCATAAATTCTTGAAACTGAGCATGGTCACGTGATATGGCACAAATATTACTTCGTAACTTTTTTCTTCAATTTGAGACAAGTTGCTTATGACAAGTTGCACAAATGAAGAGCCAAGGTATTTTGGAACAAAGACCTGTCACGTTAAGGCGAACGCTTTCACTATTGAAACTACGGGCATTTATGTGCCGCCACGAGTCCCGCTTCCCATCGGCAGGTGCCGTCCGAGCAAGCGTGTGAGTCGACGGGAGGCGTGCGAGCAGACCGCTGTGCAGGCTCACCGGGAAGCGAGCCCTTTGACCAGGCTCCGCCGCCCACCTTCTTCCCAACTGCTCCCACTTTTAATGTCGCCGGTGCCGCAGTTTAAAATCAACCCCGCACTACCCGGTATCTCTACAATATTCTCTCTTCCTCTCCGATTCTACGGCATACCGCATCACGATGGTCTACCCTTAGTCTTCCAGTTTCCTGAGGAAGACACCCAGCCGGAGTCTCAAGAACATAAGGCGCTTTGGGACGAGCTTGAACTGGCCTTGCGAGAAGGCGCCGCGCCTGTCCCCCCTCCCGTTCCGGCTCCCGTCGCCCCGACTGCGCCAGCGCACATCTCCGTGGCATTGATGGGCTGGGATCCGCACATTGTCGCCAAGCTTGATGCCACTGGGTTCCACGAGGTCCCCTCCGACTTTCACGCGCCCATGCACCTGCGGCGCATGCGCCTGCGCTGCTGGACGCCAAGACGCCCGTGCGGTGCCGTGCACTGCCGGTGCATGCGCTGCGCGTGCTGCAGCATCGACGTGCCGTGCTGGTGCCCGTGCACACGAATGTCTTCGCCGCGCCGTTGACAGCGCATGTCCCCGCGCGGGTGCCAGTGCCCCCCCCCCCCCTCAGCGGCATGGATGGCCGCCGTCGACCGCTTCCTTGCACCAACTCCAGTCGCCTCCTCCCGCCAGTTGACTCGCTCCTGGAGATCAAAGTCTAGAACATTGTGGCCTTCCTTGAAGCTAGGGCCAATGTCCATGAGTACGCCAACAACGGCGCAAGACGCCGCCGTTGCCGTCGGTCAGTGGCCCGACAACACACAGAGCACGGCAGAGGAGCCGCTTCCCACCGCAAGAGGCCCCCGCCGCCACCGCGTAATCTAAATTTGCCATGAAAAACGTTCAGATTGCCATGCTTAAAATCCGAACGTTTATCATTTCCGTTTATTTTAGATCGATCGTCGTATAATTTAAAGTTGGAGTCAGACTGAACGAAATCTATGGTTTGATCGATTGAATGTTCTGCTAGAGCCGTATCAAATTAAATATAAAACGTCATCAAGCCACATGTATTCCTTGTCATCCAACGACCTAGACTGCTTCAATGTCGAGCGCTCAACACGTTTAGCGTGTAGTTAATTTCGTGCCAAAAATAGTGCTAATCACATAATAACACGCAAATAATATCCAACTTAATATCTGCATGCACTTAATGTACTTCCAAATTAACGTGCATTGCACGCATTACACCGACTAGTGCTACTAGCACGTGAAACTGGTGTTTGTAACTTATGAATGCGCCGAGATATGGTCAACGGCAACATCGCCCATGAAGTTCTTCGTGTATGCCCGCAAGGCCTAAACGTCTAAGGGGAGGAGAGAGAGAGAGCACACATGGAACCCACCAAAGAAGTGAAGGCGAATAGTACTAAAAATAATATTACATGTAATCAATTAAATAGGCTGTGGTAATATAAAAACATTATGTGAACAAAGGGAGGTACAACAAACATTGTTGTTCTACATATGTTGCCTATTGACGTGCGGCTTGAAGGCCCTGGTCGCATGTTCGATCCTCGTCCTTTATTTTTTTTTAATTTGTATATGAGTCCAAATTTGATTCATGACATGTGGGCCCCTCGATGTGTAGTTTGTAGCACTTTAATTTTTGGGTCCAAATTTGTTCCATTCCAAGTGGACTATCGGTGTGTAGTTTGTAGCTTATTTATAATAATTAAAGAGAACAACAGAGTTTTTTGCAATAATACCATGGTGCGACGTTGAAGCCGAGAAAGGATATGCGAGAGAGCGATGACCGAGCCAGAGGGAAATCAACTAGGGGAGTTGCGGGGGTTGCAACGGTGTTTCGAGTAGTTGTGGGCCGAATGCTACAAAAATATATTCTAAACCGACCAAAATAAATGCCTACACAAATTAATCCAAGGTTGGAGTGCCCCTCGCAATGTAAATAGCTCCGGCTTTGCGAGGGATGGAGAGGTAGCTTCAATGTGTAGAAGATACGGCGTGAGAATGCGAGGTCAATCGAGAGACATATAGATAGAGAGACAAAGTGAGTGTGCTCCGACATTCATGGAACAAATATATATGCTCTCGAGAGATATTGTCCGATTGAGCTTTTGGCAAGGGTGAGGGCTGTAAGATAGAGCTTCAGAGATGATCCAGTCACAGACGTGTAGATATACTTTATGTGTGGGAGGAAGCAAGGTTGATCGATCACATAGGGTCGTTGTACGTTCGAAAGAGTGAGATGGGTTGGAGAGAGTGACCTAGATAGACAATGTGCGTGAGAGAGTATACAATGTGAATAAGTCGAATTGGGCTCAAACATGGTGATATATCGTTTTTGTCCGAGAAAGAGCGAGGTCAATCGAGACATACAAAGAGAGAGAGAGGGGGGGAGAGAGAGGGAGAGAAAGAGAGAGAGAGAGAGAGAGAGAGAGAGAGAGAGAGAGTGGCCTGCCATGAGGTCGAAAGAGTGGGGGCGGCTTCGATGGACTGACCTAGATAGACAATCTATGTGAGAGAGTATAGAGTGGGTCGGTCGAGGCCCGAACAGGGAGATATATCATTTATGTGTGAAAGAAAACGAGGTTAAACGAGACTCAGATAAAGAGAGCGGGACTGAGCGAGTGTGGCCCGCCGAGTGGAAGAAAGAGTGAGACAGTCTTGAGGGAGTGACCTAGATAGACAACATGCTTGCATGCGCACGAGAGGTTGGGGTGCTAGATAGGCAATGCATGTATTTAGCGCGAGAGGGTGAGAGGGAGAGGGGGAGAGAGAGAGAGAACTCGGCATGGGGTGCAATGGCGGGTGTGTGAGGTAAATACATTTCGTAATAGAGTGGAAAAAGGGGGTTGTGTAGTTGAGAGAGTTAGAGATCGAAACATGGAGAGAAAGAATGGATGTGTGTTGGAAACCGATAGCTTCCTAAGGTGGTTAGGAGAGGAAGATTGACCGATACAGGAAGTATGTAGCGTAAAAGGGGGCGGGGTGGCTAAAAAACATTTGAATGTAGATAGCACGAGACTTAATATCAATGTTTCAATTCGGTGTACATTGTAAGATTTGAACTGAGGACCATGCATATGGGTAATTATTTCGAATTCGTGCCATATTAGGTTTCGAAAAGTTGACATTGACTCGATTTGTTGTGCTATTTTGTAGGTCATATGTTTGAATCCATCCAAAAGTTTTCTCACTACCATGGTGTTCATCATATACATATGAATTTGTATTTAAAAAGTAGCATGGGTACAGTGAAATGCGAAATCCACGTTAGAATTGGAGATCACTATGTGACACACACTCTAATTCAAATAACTAATTATGTGACACACACTCTAATCCAGGTTAGCGTGGATACCGTTTTGATTTTTTTTCAAATAACTCCTCATTAATTAATTTATAGTATCTAGTTTCGAATGACTACTTATTGCAAGGAAAACACGGGCATGGTAATACATACAGATTCATTTGCAAATGAAAGAAGATTCCTTTGCATTCTCAAATTTAGGTGCACCAGGGTCGTGGCGTGGTGGTCGCGTGTGTCGGACGGACGCGTAGCACCCAGCCACCCACCCAAAAAAAGGACGACGACAAAATAAGTTCGTGCTTCCATGTTTCGAATTGAAATATCTGGCGGCCCCAATTCCAGCCCTGCAAAATCTCCCTTCTCCATTGTCCCCTTCCGCGCCCAGATTGCTCAAATCCCTAATTCGCCGCCAACCCAAGCAAAGTTTGAATCGCCCCTCGTCTCGTCTCTTTCCCCACCTCTGTGCCGGACGACAACGACGAAGACGACGGTCGCGCTTCACCACCGCACCGGAGCTACCTCATCTACGCCCTCCTCCACCGCACCGAGTGGTCCACCGACAACATCGGCCGCGACAACCGACGTGCCTTACAGACACCGACTTCCACCACATCAGGTACGCTTCACCGACGCCGTCTCCCAGCTCACCGGGGCTACTTCATTGAGCACATCATCGCGCCTCCGCCCCCCGAGGCCGCTGGGGCTACACTAACAGTCTCGTCCACCGCATCGTAGTGCTCCGCTGCCACTCAAGATCTGCATCCGGGCGCGGCCAGCCAATGCCAGCGCATCACCCTCAACGGCTCTGAAGTGACCCGCACTCTAGCTAGGCGAGCATGCCCAAACGTCGGCCCGAACTAGGTATCCACACATCACTCCCTTCACTGTTCCGACGATGTTTGGATATCCTTTCACTGCTCTCTTAGCTTACACACCTATCCAACTCTGACTTTAAATCTTATTTATTCTGGAGATATCATCTGAAACAAGCAAATACATTTTTTAGCAAAGCATGACGGTGCTACCAGATCTGGTACACATCCTGCACACCCGTATAACCTTGTAAGTATCTGTCCTCCGGTACAACAGCAAGGTCGATTCCTCTTATTTGATCAGCCATTCGCCGTGTCAAAAATGCAGAGGGGGATGCAAGGAGCACAAGGCCTGCACATCCAAGCAAGTGGTAACATGGAATTGTACATGGAACATCCCAAGCGCAAGCAGAGCTGCAGTGAGCCTGCACAATGAGCTAGCGTAAGTCCCTGCATTTCAATTAATTTGTACTAGCATTCGTGTATGATTTGTGTGTAGTGGAAGATCCACGAATTCAAGTTACCAAGGGCGAACATTTAACTTAAAAAATACGAAGGGACTTGCACTCCGGAAATCAACATAACTTGAGAAATGTGAAGCTACATGCACTTTGAAAACCAGCTAATGATCCAAAGTAGTTCAGATTATAGACACTAAATGATGCAAGCACCAATAAACACACAATGCAACATGGTGTAGAAGGACTACAAACATGGTGCATACCGCTTGAATTCTTCGCTCTCTGGCTGAAAATATCGAGGTGTAATTGCACCTATAACCAGTGCGCAAACTGCATATCAATATATCTATCCTGCACAAGTATGCCAATAGTTTCAAACAACAGATTAGAAAAGTATCTATGCTACGTTGTCATGATATGGGGACTTTCTGGTAGATGGCCTCGACGTTTTCTCAAGCCATGAAAATGCACTATAATTTGCTTGTCATCAATGCCTGCACATCTCTATGTCTCTCTCAACATAGCAGATCATCATTAGACACTAAATCCTTCAATGGGAGCTTGCAAAATGCTTGCATTAGATGCCTCATTAGACACTATATGTTCATCACCAGGAGCATGTAAAATGTTTGCATCAAATCCTTCATTAGTAGTCTGTTCATTAGACACTTCAGGCTCAAGAACAACATGAGCTTGGATGTTTGCACCGGAAACTTGATTAGATACATCAGATTCAGTAAGTTCAGTATTGATTGGGGGAGTTATAACATAAGTAGAAATTGGTTTCATTTTCTCATAGATTCCCTACATACAAGCAGTTTTACAACACCGTCAGGTTTAACTATTGCCTAGAAACTGAAGAGTTGAATTAGATATAATCAGGGCTGTGATGTACCTGCTTGTTGCGCATGCTACTCTTGCAAGCTGCGACTGTCCGTTTGCGCAAGCTCGATGCCATGCTCGTGTTGCCGCCGCTGCCTCCCACGCAGGCTACACCCAGGGTTGGATCTTCATCTTCTTGTCCTTCCATTCGCTTGAAGCCCGGCGACTGCCCTCCAACGAGGGCACGAGGAAGTGCTGTGTCGGTCTGTCCAGCGGTGGCTAGGTTAGGAGCAAACCATACTGGAGGCTGGAGCGGATGAATTGGGATTTTTCCTGTTGTCGATCGATATGGGAGGCGCTCGTTTGGGCCGCGAGCCTGCTATAGGGCCTGCCTTGCACTTATGTCATTGGCCTATCCAAATTGAAACATTTTTCGTCATTTTTTACATTGCATGCTCGTGTGTTGGGACGAACAAAACTAGCCTGGGCCAACCTGGATGACTCAAACTAAGTGCACACTTTCGAGCCACCCGAGGCGGCCGCTCATACCAGCCCCTATGGTGGCGTCGCCCCTTTTTCGTGTATGATAGGGGTAGTGAAAAATATTCTAGTGGCACTTTTAATTTACCCACAGAATGGTTGAATTGCTTCTTTCTATGAACTGAGTTCGCCAATAATGTGAAGGATGCCAGTCTTTTCATCCTATTGTAGATTGCTTAGATCTCGATATGCCAAAAGTAATCGCATGAAATATACAAAGAAAAGCCGATTGTGATGTGTGTGGCTACAACTAGTCTGACTACACGTCCTCATATAACATATCAAGGACGCACCATCTTACCAGATTAACCATTCGACTTACCAATGCAGTGTGGGAAGAAAGAAGTATTGGGACTGCGTATCCAAGCAACTGTTCCAATCGAAACGAGCAAACCTGGGGAAGATAGCAAGATTAGCAGAACGGGAACCCCCCATGGGGAAGGGCTCTGAAATTGATGCCATGGACTCCTTCGTACAACCTTGTAAGCGAAAAAGAAGTTGCAGTGTGCCTGTACAAAGAACTAGCGTAAGTTCAGTTACCTGCTTCTCGGAATTTTAGTTAGCCACTTATTGAAAAATTGTTCAATTAC
The DNA here is from genome assembly GCA_021605145.1 of Aegilops bicornis. Lineage (NCBI taxonomy): Eukaryota > Viridiplantae > Streptophyta > Magnoliopsida > Poales > Poaceae > Aegilops > Aegilops bicornis. The sequence continues at coordinate 301,350,779 of CM038674.1, read as the reverse complement.
GTTACTTGGCTTAATTTAGTTTGCTACTGATTACATAATGCCACAACCTGTAATCCTATTATAGACTGCGCCTATCTATGTGTTTGATACTTACTGTTAAGAATTACAGTTGCTGAACTTAAATAGCTACTTGTTTGTTTAATCGCTTTGTCAGCTGCAACAACGGGTTACAATGATGTTAATAACTACTTTTCAGCATCAAATTGAAACTCTTTAATTCCTTATTTGTTTAACTGGTTTATCGTTATAACTCCCGCTTGAGATGTTTTGCTAACTTCAACTTTTACGAATCCAATCGAAACTTTAATGGCAAAACAGGTTAGCCCAAGATCAAAGAGCGAGGTCCCCATGGACGTTGTATCATCCCACAGTAGTGGCACCGGCCCAGTCGTGCATTATGAATTGCCAACTGCTGATGCTCTAGAGGCTAAACTAGTGGTAGAAAGAGATTCTGCTTCTGCACTTAGAGATGAAGTTGACGTGTTGAGGAAGCAAACAACACAAAAAAGGATGCTCTTGTAGCAAAGAAAAGTACAGCGGCCTGGCTTATGTATGTTAGTTGATATTATTGATCCATATACTCTATAAGTTTTTATATGTCTGTTAGTTCTGTACATTCTTGGTTGATTCACTCGGTATTTGAATCTTGATACATCGCTTGTGTACATATCTAAATGGGAGTACACATTATGTTGCGTGTGACATTTGAGTTGGACATGAAGTGTTCCAAATATTCGAATTCACCTTAAAATGGATTCTAGCTTCTGAATTTGAGTATCGGCATTTGTAAACCATATTCATATATGACAGTGGAATACATCTTTGTCATCCTTTTGAAGATATATAAAAACACATAGAATGATTTATAAAGATTCGTATAAGAATACAAAATGGATTCAAATTTAGTTGCCAGGGTAAACGTGGATGCTTATTGTCCCAAAATTCAAAAGAAGCGGCAAAATGTCCACTCCCACATCGGCTGCCCGAAGCCAAGTGTTTGGAAGATGGAAATTACTGTCTACCCATTACACGGACAATCAATCGGCCCGATTTCCACTACTCTAAAATAGGGGTAGGATAGTAACTTCAATAAGACGTGACACGACCGCCTCTGAGCCCATTCTGACACGGTGGGCGCCAAACATGGGCGGCAAAACACATTTGATTCAAGCATGTCCGAAAGACCTCTGTTTCTCCCTCCATTTCCCCATTCATACACGGTGGGCGGTAAAACAAACTCAACTCGGCTGAAATCGATGTAGGCAAATATTTTCAATAGGGGCAGGTTTGTAACTTCACTCAGACGTGACACAACCGCCCTACCTGTCAGCCTCGTTCATACACCGTGGGTGCCAACCATGGGCGCCAACCACCCTCTCCTTGCCCGAAATCGCACTGGGCAAATATTGGCGAGATGCGAGATTACCGTCGTATCCCCAACCGACGAGACGTCCAAATTTTAAACAGGGGCTAAGTTTGTAACTTTCCCATATTTCAGACAGGCGCGTCCTAAAAACATGGTTCCCCGTACCTCTCCCTCCATTTTCCCATTCATACACCGTCCGCGCTAGAACACCATCCCCACACCAGCCTCCGTCCGCCACCCCATCCATCGTTGCCGTCCTCGACCACATACATCGCCGCCGTCCTCCACCACATCCATCGCCACTGTCCTCCACCATGCCGGAGCGCCTACCAAGACCGCGTCGTCCACTGCTAGAGATGGACGTTTCTCATCCACGGCGACGGACCAGGAGCCTTGCATCACGTCCTCTCACTTCATCGGCGCCGTCGTCCTCTTTGTCGGGGCCGCGCACACGACCTTCTCTTCCACCACAACGGGACTTATCCCCCGATGCACCCGTCTACCGTCGCAGATCTGCTTCAACGCCACCGACAGTCATCGCACCCCTGATACCTACACCGCGCCGCAAGAGAGGTGGTACTTCATATTTCCTCAACTTTCTGATCTCAACCAGAAAATAGATCTTAACTTGGTTACTCTACTTTCTTTTCAGCTCTTAGAATTTAGTTCTTAGTTCGAAGCAAACAATGGCTGCTAGATATCATTTCTCCGGTTTCCCCTTTATGAGTCACTATACGATCGTAATCGTGCCGTGTCATAATAGCACTGCTCGACCCTTCAAGCTAAACAAGCTTAGTTGTTCAAATTCGAATCTGATATTATTAAAACAGATTCGTTTAATTGGTCAGCTAAATGTTCCTTAATTAGTTTCGAAAATGCATGTTCGCTGCTCGGGTGTGTATCTCTATAGGGTGCCCACGGTGGGCCGGCCCACCCTGGGATTTTGGGTCGTCCCACACCCTGATTCCCCTCTGTTCTGCTGCGCGCTTCCGATCTCTACTCGCCCCCAGCCGCTTGCCTTGCCGGTGACTTGTCGTCCCCGGACGGCATGACTCTAGGAGGAGACACCAGACTAACAGGAGGTCAAGAGCTGCTCGCCCAATAGCGTCACCACTGCCCGGGCGCGCCGCCGTGCCTACCTTCCCAGTCCGTTCAGGGATCAGGCGTGCAACACCCACTAAGGCATCCCAATTTATCTTGAGATAAGTCCTGAACACTCAGCAGCCACTCCTCATCACTCATTTTCTAATTGATTCATTACTCATTAGGCAGGACTGTCATTAGGGTTTGTTGTGTGGTCAGTGCTACCTACACTTAATGGTTCAGATGTATTTCGGTAATCTTTAGTACATGTAAAGTTCACAGGGTTTTCAAAATTCCGGCCCTAGGAACAGACACTAGTCATTTTGGATTGTTGGTCGTAGTGACATTGACCCGCATTACTACTGCAAGGCAGGTTTGTTGAAAATTTTACTTGTCTTTCTTACTCATTCGATATAATATCCAGTTATTCACGTCGGTTAGTTGCAAACAATAAGTGCTGGACAAACTTCTCGATTCAGATTTTGGACGGTCTCCTACTGCAGTTACAATTCTGCATACTTGTCCTAGTGAGCTCACAAGTAAATTATTGATTCACTACATCTATGCTTGCCTTGTCATATTTGTTGTCAATATTCTTTTAGGGTGGACCACCCTGTTTCTAAATCGCAACCGTAGACATGAGTGAATAGTATTTCTCTATGTGATCTCTTCCATCATGTGTGGGCAACGAACACTTCATTGTATAGAAAGAAAGTGTCATTTCCAGCTTTTACATAGGCTTCGATCTTTTACAGGGAATACAATCTGCCTACTTGCTTTGTGTCGCACTACCAACACTCCACCCTTGAAGCTAAACATTATGCCACTCATAATTCCTTAGTTTATATGTTCAAATACAAATTTCATATAATTCTAATGTTCCTACTTTAGTTTTGAAATGTGTGTCTGCCTGTTATAGAGACATAAGGGGTTTGTATTTTTGTGTGTGGTCTGGTCAGCACAGTTGTGGGTGAACTTTGCATATGCAGGGATTTATAGGGAGACACTCTTCGAGTTGAATCCGCAATGCATTCCATAGATAATCTGACTACTTTTTATGTTTTCATGAATCTCAGATTCTAACAAAGATCATAATGATTATGAGCTTGCGGCAAGATGAAAAGAATAAGGCAGAACAATGCCATGGATGTCAAACTTGGTATTAAGGGACTGAAATCAAGTCTGGATGCAATGCAATGCAAATGCTCTCCACCTACAGATTCATGCTCAGAATATGATCCTAACAGTGATTCTGAGCTAGAGGGAGACCTAAGTCAATGTAGCTCCCTAGTGGAGGAGTCAGAGGAAGATGCCCTATCTTATTCACCCGTCAAGGTGCTTGCTCTAACTTTCCAAGGTATATTTGTCGCACATATCTTGCAACTAGTGCTTGGATTGCTTCTACTTTGTTGAACTGTCATTAGCTTAGTTTACACATCGTGTATGTGAATACGGCCTGCCTATCCGTTTTCACTACATATTCCATCTGTCATCATGCCATATTTATCCATTCAAATGTTGTTCTTGTGTATCAGATGCTCAAAAGGAAGAGGGCGGTTGCTGATCATGGAGGAGCGCAAGCAAAGTATTCAGAAAAGGTAGTGGCACCTGATAAATCAAATAGCCCATTAGGTGTAGTTGCAATATCACCTGACCCACAAAACACCCCAACTCTAGCAGACTCTAGCCCTACTACACTGGTAATTTCTGATGCCCCAAGTCAGCAGACCCCAAGTGCAGCAAACATTATGATTATGCCAGTTGACATAGCACCAGCTCTACGATGCAAAACCCCATTCCAGCAAAGAGTGCACCAAATCTAGTTGCCAAATCCCTTTTCGCACCAGAGAGAGACACAATTACAGCAAATAGGACCCTTGTTCCATTTCTTCCCAGTTTAGAAGACAAAGCTTATATTGTTGTCAGGAACTTTGTGCGCATCTTTCCTTCATGGAAAGATTATACCGCATGAACGTAACAATTTCCGCCTACCTCCGCAACTTACGCGTAAGTAATGTACTAATGTTATTCATGGTCATTACTGCATATGTTTCTGCTGACAAAAGACACAAGATTTCATTCTTTTAATTAGGCGAGGACCAAACTGGATTGTGAAGACGAGCAAGGGTTGGTTGCGCTTTTCAAGAACTTGTTGATGAAGTATCGTTCCTACCTGAGGCAAACGCACTTCGATGGCAAGCCTCTAAACGAAATCTCTATAAAGTCTCCGGTGCAACATTTATCTGACGGTGACTGGAATAATCTTGTTACACATTGTTCTCGGCTGCAGCGTAAGGTACTATCTATGATATCACATCACAATTTGAACTACATTTCTGCATTTGCCTTAACGTCTCACTTGTACGAAAACTGTTAGCAGGAGAACATTTGTTCTCAAGGGACCACAGAATCTCGCAACTATACTGCACACTGCATTGCTCTTGTGAGTACCTCTTGCCCTGTATGACCATACTTACTTTCATAGCTGTTTGATTATGTAGCATCACTGCACATGTTAGCCTCGTTATCATCCATTTGGTGGACATTATAAGATCCGTATGGACTCTTACATAAATTTAGAATCAACCCAATGCTTTTGAAGAGGTTTAGCTCTGCAGTTCTCTTGTAAGGACTGAACATCGTCTATGACTGTACTTACATTAATAGCTACTCCATCCGTCCCATAATATAAGAACGTTTTGTACAGCACCAGTGTTCAAAACACTCTTGTATTATGGGAAGAGGGATTGGTTCATTGTGTAGAATTCTGCATCTTACCTCCCTCGCCCACCATTTACTTAAAAAGATCAGATCTATATTTAATCTTACCAAAAGTAGAATACACAGACAATGCGAGTGCAGAAGTGTAGCCCATTGCTCTTGTTAGTACATTTTGTCCTGTAATGCTTGTACTTCCAGGGATTGGTAGTTGATTATGTAGCATCAATATGCATCTTATCTTCATTATCCTCTATCCCTTCCAGTATAATCAGATCTATAATTACTCTCTACAAAATGTAGAGTACAGGCAATGCTTATGAAGAAGATTATGTGCTGAAATTCTTGAGTTATCCTTCCCTTGACATGGAGAAGGGCATTATAAAGCCGGTGTTAACTGTTAATGTAAGCCAGTCCTTCTAAAGCCTTTATCGTCAACTGCTGTTTAATTTGCTCATACTCACTATCGTTTACTGCTGTTTAGTTTGTTGTTTCTACCAAAATGCATGTTCGCAAGAACCGTAAATTCTAAGTTTTACTTGTAAAACCAAATTCCTTATTCAGACCATGCACATTACTCAATACTCCCTATATGTATGCTTGTTTTTGTGGAGCTATAATCCAGTGTGTGGTAAGCAGCCCACGTTTGCACCTTGTCATCTCCTATTTTATCTTACTGATGTGGCTGATGATATGAACAACATGCCATGCACATTAACCAAAATAGATACAATGATTTTCTTTTCCCTTCATCTATGCTTGTTATGTTGACATGGTAATCCAGTAGTGTGGTGAAGCTCCCCGCATTATGAACAATACCAAATTATGCTATTGGTATTTTGAACTTACTCTTTATTTTCTAATTTGAAATGGGATGGAATTGATAGCACAGTTATCGTCTTTGTTTATACACGTGCAAAACCTGCCATCTCTATGCTTTGTTTCAGGGTGATATGCCTGATGGCATGCACAAGTCTGCCGAAGGCTGTGCGACAAACCCAGCATATATTGCAGCAAAGAAGGCAAAACATCTTGAAGATAGTGAGACAACCCCAAAGTCTTGTCTTGATGCAGTGTTCAAGTTACTTGAGGTAGCGGTCGAGACAAGCTCACTGTAAATTCATTATGCGAATCGGTTTGACTTCTTGGTCCAAAGTTCTAGCGTAAAGGCATTACGCAACTCAACTTCGACTTGAAGTCCTATCTCTAAGAAAGATTGCGGAGAACACCAATGAGAACCTCATCGCTAAACAGCTACACCTGGAAGCTATGACCAACATGCTAGGCTGGTCTCACAGCCTTGCTCAGCAGCTTGCGCAGCAGTTCCCGCGCAAGGCTAACCTTTCTTGAACTGTCTTGGAAGTGGTCTCGGTTCAGTATTATTTTGTTATGCTGCAATGGTGCCCAGTTTTTGTAATCTGCTTCTTCGTTGCGCTTTATGATCACTGGTGGCGAACTTCGATGCCCATTGGATGTAATATACCATAAATCCTTTATTGTATAGTGTAGGTTTATTCTTAGTTACTATGCCGTAATTTCTTTATTGTATAGAGTAGGTTTGTTCTTAATTCCTACTAGTTACTGGCATCATTCGCTATCTAAAAAAAATCAGATGTAGTCGACCGGGCCAAAACATTCGCCTCTAACGGGCCTCGTGTTTAGCGGGCCACAATTGGGCTGGCCTGCATCATTCTTGGGCCCGAATGATTGGGGCCTTCACGCTTTGCACGAGGCCCACAACTTACACCGGCCTATATTTTAGTTGGGCCTTTTGTGGACCCAGCGTTTAGTTTGGCCCAGGTAGCGTTGGGCCATTAACAGGCTGAATATTGTACTGGCATGTTACGGCCTAGATGAAACCATGGGCCTTTAGCAGGCCGAAATGCATATTGGGCCTCAATTTTCACTAGTCGTCGACGGGCCTTGAGTTGAAATGTAACCGGGCCTTTTGGGCCGGTTATATCACTGGCGATTACCGAGCCGAAACATATCTCGGCCTTACTTGGCCCATCGATATCATGGGCCGTTAAGAGGCAAAGCTTAGTCTGAACATCAACGGGCCGAATTATGCGACAGGCCTTTAGCAGGCCCAAAGTCACGTTGGGCTTAACTGTTGCCACCTTTATCACGGGCCGTTAGTGGGCCCGATGTCCCGTAGGACCATATATGGCCCATGGGCAGCGCGGGCCATTCCCAGGTCGAAAGTCACACCGGGTTGAAATGGGCCCATGTCTACATCGGGCCTCTAACAGGCCGAAAGTCACTAGGCTGTAATTGGGCCCAAATATTCGGCGAACAATTAACGGGCCAGATTCAAGCCGGCCGTAAATGGGCCCAAATATTCAGCGAACAATTAACGGGCCAGATCGCCGGGCCGTAAATGGGCCTTTATTAAGCAGGTCGTTATTGGGCTGGCCCACTAGTACCTGAGTAAGTACTACGGGCCTTTGACTGGGCTGGCCTTTTTAACCTATATGGGCCTCTGTTGGGCCATGCCACGTGACGACATATCGTAGGCGCCTTGGGTCCAATGAGTGGATGACATCTGTCCCAACGGTGAGCCGATACGTGTTTCCTCCAACCAATGATGATTTTACACGTGGAAAATCCCCATTGGTCGGGGCTGTTAATGGGTTATCGGATCCAAAACCGGACCCGATAGCTTAACGGCGTTCCGTTATGGTGGATGCCACGTGTCGGTCACCCTTGACGAAAGCACTTACGTGACGCGATTTATCGTCATGGAAGTGGACACTTCCATGATGATAATTTTGCTAATGTCATGGAACACTTCTATGACAAAGACAGGTATGACTATCTTGATTCTGTCATAAATTTGTCATGGATGTACATGCATGACAGAAAACGTGACCTACTGTGACAAACACGTATCATCACGGAAGTGTATTTTTTTGTAGTGCGAGGAAGCTAGGCGTATTCATGGGAGACCCCGCGCCAGGAGGAGATGCCGACCATCCTGATGACATTCGTTCTGAAGACTACATCATTATCGATGACACCAACTCCGACCCCGACAGTAGTGATGATGACTATGAAGACAAAGCTGGAGCGGATATCATGGAGTCTTCCACCGATCAAAATTTCTAGTAGACCACCACATTATCAGTAGTATTTCCCCCATGTATATATTAGTAGTCCGAGCACAGTAATGATAGTTAGATTGATTGTATGCCCTTGTTTGAATTGATTTTGGTGTGATATGAGTGTGTTTGTCTCATGTGCATATGGGTAGTGCTTTATCACTAGACCTCATTCTATTCTAATCTCTCCCCTCTATACCCATCAGATGCCTCCGAGACGTGACCCCTGATTTGTCTTCCCACTGGAGCTCACTCAGTTGATCCAACAGCAGAATGCCTTGATGCAGCTACTAGTCCAGAACCAAGGCAACAACAACAACAACAACAACCCACCGCCACCACCCCTAGTTGACAACTTAGCTCGTTTTCTAAGGTTACAGCCGTTGGTGTTTTCCAGTAGCACCAAGCCAATAGTTGCTGATGACTGGCTACGCAGGATTGGAAGGGAGCTGACCACCGCAGGTTGCACACCGGAGGGAAAAAGGATCAAGTATATATCCAGGCATGCGCCAAGGAGAACCCAAGTAAATTCCCTCTCAGGAGTTGTTCAGGAGGAAGTACCTATAGTAAAGGATTATCCGGATGTATTTCCAGAGGAACTACCAGGCATGCCGCCAGATCGAGACATTGAGTTTTTGATAGAGTTGTTGCCAGGCACCGGACCAATATTGAAGATACCATATCGGATGCCCGCAAATGATCTGGAAGAGATCAAGAAGCATATTAAGGAGTTATTGGAGAAAGGTTACATTCGATGAAGTTCGTCACCGTGGGAGCCCCAGTGCTCTTGGTTGAGAAGAAGGATGGATCTTTGAGAATGGTTGTTGATTATCGTGCATTGAATGAAGTGACAATCAAGAACAAGTACCCACTACCGATGATCAATGATTTGTTTGACCAGTTGCAAGGAGCTAAAGTATTTTCCAAGATCAATCTGCGATCAGGATACGACCAGTTGAAGATGAGAGAACAGGATATACCTAAGATAGCTTTCACCACAAGGTACGGGCTATATGAGTATCCGGTTATGTCATTTGGATTGACTAATGCCCCTGCCTATTTCATGAGTATGATGAATAAGGTGTTCATGGAGTTCTTGGATAAGCTTGTTGTGGTGTTCCTTGATGATATATTGGTATACTCGAAGCATGAAGAGGAACACAAGGAGCATTTGCATTTAGTTCTTGAGAAGCTCAGGGAACATCAGTTATATGCCAAGTTCAGCAAATGTGAGTTTTGGTTGAAGGAAGTTGGATTTCTTGGACATGTTATATCAGGAGAAGGTACAGCAGTAGACCCTACCAAAGTTCAGTCTGTCACTGATTGGCTAGCACCCACCTCAGTAGGAGAGATCCACAGTTTTCTTGGACTCGTGGGATACTACCGGAGATTCATTGAGAATTTCTCTAAGATTGCAAAGCCCATGACGGAGTTGTTGAAGAAGGACACCAAGTTCAAATGGACAGATGAATGTGAGGCAAGTTTTCAGGAGCTGAAGAAACGTTTGGTTCTGACCCCAAAGTCTGATTCTGCCGGATATACGCAAGGATTTCCAAGTGTATTGCGACGCATCTCTCTTAGGACTTGTAGATGTACTTATGCAAGATGGAAGAGTTGTTTCATATGCCTCACCACAGCTTCGACTGCATGAGTTGAATTAAGCCACGCATGATTTGGAGTTAGTAGCCGTAGTGCATGCACTCAAGACCTGGAGACATTTTCTTATTGGAAATCGTTGTGATGTGTACACGGATCATAAGAGTTTGAAGTACATTTTCACACAGATGGAGCTGAATCTCGGGCAAAGGAGATGGTTGGAGCTTATAAAGGACTATGATCTGAAGCTGCACTATCATCCAGGCAAGGCCAATGTCGTAGCAGACACTTTGAGCCGGAAGAGTTATGCCAATACCTTCATAAGCGGAGGATTACCAAAGGAGTTAGCCCGAAGATCTCAGGGAGCTTCGTTTGGAGATAGTCCTTAGAGGTTTTGAAGCAGCATTTGAAGTGCAGTCAACATTATTGGGAAAGACTCGAGAACCTCACAAGGATGACAAAGAAATTGCCGAGATAAAGGAGAGGATGAGCAAAGGAAAAGCCAAAGGTTTTCGTGAGGATGAGCACGACACCTTGTGGTTTGAGGATCGTGTTTATGTACCCAATAATGCAGAGATCAGGAAGTTGATACTTCAGGAAGCTCATGACTCGCCACATTCGATACACCCCGGAAACACCAAGATGTATTTGGATTTGAAGGAGCATTTCTGGTGGACTGGCATAAAGAAGGATATTGCCGAGTATGTAGTCGTATGTGATGTATGTCAGAGAGTGAAGGCACAACATCAGAAGCCAGCAGGATTACTGCAGCCTATGCCGATACCCGAATGGAAGTGGGACAAGCTTGGCATGGATTTTCTCACCGGATTACGCAGGACCCGATTGGGATATGATTCTATTTGGGTAGTAGTGGATCGTCTGACCAAAGTAGCTCACTTTATCCCAGTGAAAACCCCTTATACGAGTGTGAAGTTGGCCAATATATATATGACCAGGATCGTATGTCTGCATGGAGTTCCGAGGACCATTGTATCAGATAGAGGGACCCAGTTCACTTTGAAGTTTTGGCACCAGCCGCACCAGACTTTGGGAACCAGGCTAGAGTTCAGTATAGCCTTTCATCCATAGACCGATGGACAGACCGAGAGAGTCAATCAGATTCTGGAGGACATGTTGAGAGATTGTGCGCTAGATTATGGATCTAGTTGGGATGATAATTTGCCTTACGCAGAGTTCTCATACAACAACAGCTACCAAGCCAGTTTGAAGATGGCCCCCTTCGAAGCCTTGTACGGAAGGAGGTGTAGGACACCGTTAATGTGGGATGAAGTTGGAGACCGTCAGTTGTTTGGACTGGATTTGATTAAAGAGTCTGAAGAGAAGGTTAAGTTGATTCGAGATAGACTAAAGGTAGCTCAGTCCAGGAAGAAGAGTTATGCAGACTCAAAACGCAAGGATGTAGTCTATGAAACCGGAGACAAGCATATCTTCGTGTGTCACCTCTGCGAGGAGTTAAACAATTTGGAGTTAAGGTAAAGTTAGCCCCGAGATTTGTAGGACCATACTGAGTCTTGGACCGTATGGGAGAAGTGGCCTACAAGTTGGAGTTACCCGAAGGACTGTCAGGAGTTCATGATGTGTTTCACGTTTCCCAGTTGAAGAAGTGCCATGCTGAGATGGCCGATATTCCTCTGAGAGATACAGTGCCCCTGGAAGCAATTCAGTTGGATAGTGATCTGACCTATGAAGAGAAACCAGTCAAGATTCTCGAGTTTGGCAGCCGAGTCACACGTAGCAAGGTTATCAAATTTTGCAAAGTTCAGTGGAGCCACCATACCGAGGATGAAGCCACCTCGGAACGAGAGGAAGATCTACGCAAAGACCACCAACACCTATTTTCTAGCCAACCCGAATCTCGACGGCGAGATTCATCTTAAGGGGGGTAGGTTTGTAACATCCCAAATTTTCAATTTGGAATGTTATACATAGGTCATCATATGCATATCATATTTTATTTGCATTTTGCCTTGCGATCCTCGAAATTCTAAGCAGCTCAAGGACCCACGGAGAGAGTTGGGGATTTCACCGTTTTCATATTTGAATTTTCTCAAATATCAAAACAAGGATCATTTTGGTTTTAATTATTTTTCTCTCCAAAAATATTTCATATTAAAAATATTTGAGAGGAGATAATATGACTTCTCCAAAATAAATGAAATATTGGAGGAAAATGTTAAAATCAAATAAATATTTTTATTTGGATTTTATTGCTATTTTATTTGAATTAGAAAAATATGCATTTTTCAAAAAAATGCATTTTAGGACAAGAAAATGTTCACTAAGTTATAAAAGCCGAGCCGCCGCCTCCCCTCCCCCTTTAAAAGCCGAGCTCGGGCCCCCCTGGGACCCCAAGCAGAAGCCCGTTGCTCATTGTCGTGCACGCCAGCCGACGCCGCCACGCCACCCCCACCCCGCAGCCCCATGCCACCTTGCCGCCGCCGTCAAGCCTTGGCCACGGATCTCGCCGGAACCACCGCCGTTCCCCGACCGGTCGGTTTTTCTTCGGTTAACCCCGGGTTTTTTAGGTTCGCGGTTCATTGTTTTAGATCGGTTTTCGTTCGGTTAAGTTATATAATGGACGTTCGTCCGTTCGTTCGTTCTAAGGAACGTTGTTCGCCGGTTAGGTTCAGACAGCGAACGTTCGTTCGTTAGTCTTTTCTTTTTATTTTATTTTTGGCTAGGGACCTATCCGCGACTATTTTTATCGCAGATTAGCCCCTGATCTTCAAACCCTCGCTGTTTCTAAACCGTTTGTACAAATCCAGTGATACCAACGCCAACATCTTCGTCTCGAGCCCCTCTTTCCGTTTAATCAACTTGAACAAGGTTTTGGCAATTTCAAATTTGGTTTCAAGCAGATTTGATTTGAGGTTCTTTTGACCGTAGTTCCAATTCAGTAGCTCCGATTCGATTGATTCTTTTTTGCGGAATCGAATCTCTTCAGTTGAACTTTCAGATTTGGTCTTCTTATTTGAGTTTTACATGTGTATATTTGCTTGATTGCTTATGTATGCTGTTGTTTGTTTGCGATAGAATTCCCGGAGTGCGAGGCGTGCTACTACGAGTCTCTAGGGTTTGCAGATCGTCTACAAGGCAAGTAACACATTGATCATACTCTTTTCATACCCAGTTTTTATGCATTAGTTTCGACCCTCAAACATTGCATGAGTAGGATCTCTTAACATGTGGGTTTGGGAAGTAGTTTATGAGTTAGAACCTATTGCCCTTTTATTATCAAACCCTTGGGAGTTACTTCTACGTTATGCTTATATTGCCATGCTATGCTAGTAGACATGGTTTGGGTTTGAGTGTATCCATGACAAATGTGAGATTATTAATTAATGGTTTACTTAAGGTGGCTACTAAAATACACATCTGGGTGGATTGGTTGCGGGCACCTGGAGATTCCAGTGTTTTCCTAGGATATCCTGGAGTACCCGTGTGATCATCCTATGGTTCGCCACCCAGGCTCAAAGGGATCATAAGATTATTCATGCTAGAAACTTCCGTGTGCAGCCACAAGCTATTATGGGCTCTAGCATAGTTGAGTAGGTTGCATGACCTCTTTCAGTGGTGGGCTAGCAGATGTAGGGGAAAGTAGGTGTAAGTGTCCACCCAGAGTAAAGAGTTAGTGCTTCTGAAAGACTGTGTCTTGGTCATCCGTTTCTCAAACGCAATGTAGTGTGAGAAAATCCAACGGAGGAGATTGAGTCTTGTGGGGAAAAGTGCTTAAACCTCTGCAGAGTGTATAAACTAATCATGGTTAGCCGTGTCCCCATTTATGGACATCTTGAGTATCTGGTTCTTGGATTATCATGTTGATCTCATCACTCTAAATTAATTTGTTGGGTTATTAATACTGCTTAATTGGGATTGAGTTGGAGGAACCCTCTCAATGCTTAACTACTACCATGATAGTCAAACAAATTATACACCTTTGTTGTAGGAAAAAATTGGCTTTTCGCAAAACATTGTAACCATAGAGCCTCCACCAGCCATATATGCATGTAGTGATGTCTTTTATTACATTCATTGCTCTCTTGTGTTACATTGCGGCATATTCCTTGTCTTTGGCCTGTTTGAACTGCAACATATCATGTTGCAGACTTTTTAGACAAAGAGTAAGGTGCCGCTAGGTTGTTGTCATGCACTCAGCTATGCCGTTGGAGTTGATGGATTCACTTTATCTTCCAAGCCTTCCGCTGTTATCTTATTTAGATGGCCCTAAGCCATATATATTGTATTAAGTTCTCTCTTGAGACTATCAATGTAATAAATGTGTGATTGCTACTCTGTTATAAATCCTTCGAGTACTGTGTGTGTCAGCATTACCGATCCAGGGATGACACTTATGCATAGAAATTTGACCGTCTGAGGACGGATCGCTACAAAAAAGCACCAGTTAGAGAGCACCACTATCATTTGTATGCATTGTTATTAATTTATATTGAGTATGACTGTGACTGGATCTCTTTTACCATGAATTACAATGTCTAGTGAGTCCTTGATCTTCAGGGGTGCTCTGCATTTATGTTTCGCGGTCTCAGAAAGGGCTAGCGAGATACCATCTTGTTATATCATATCATGATTATTTTGAGAAAGTGTTGCCATCCGAGATTTATTATTATTGCTCGCTAGTTGATTATGCCATTGATATGAGTAAATGTGAAACCTAAATGTTATTGTGAATATGGTTAGTTCATAATCTTGTTGAAAACTTGAATGCTGGCTTTACATATATGCAACAACAAGATCAAACAGAGTTTGTAGAAGTTTTTCTTTATCACTTTCAGTTTGCCAACTGAATTGCTTGAGGACAAGCAATGGGTTAAGCTTGGGGGAGTCGATACGTCTCCATCGTATCTACTTTTCCAAACTCTTTTGCCCTTGTTTTGGACTCTAACTTGCATGAATTGAATGGAACTAACCCGGACCGACGCTGTTTTCAGCAGAATAGCCATGGTGTTATTTTTGTGCAGAAATAAAAGTTATCGGAATGACCTGAAAATCCACGGTGAATATTTTGGAAAATATAAAAAATATTGGAAAAAGAATCAACCGAAGGGGACCCACACCCTCGCCACAAGAAGGGGCGCACCCTCCGTCCTTGTGGGCCCCCTGGACCTCCACCGACCTCAACTCCAACTCCATATATTCGTTCGGGAGAAAAAAATCAGAGAGAAGGATTCATCGCGTTTTACGATACGGATCCACCACCAAGCCATGTTCTTCCTCGGGAGGGCATATCTGGAGTCCGTTCGGGGCTCCGGAGAGGGGAATCTGCCGCCATCGTCCAACCATCCTCCATCACCAATTTCATGATGCTCACCGCCATGTGTGACTAATCCCATCGTAGGCTTGCTGGACTATGATGGGTTGGATGAGATTTACCATGTAATCGAGTTAGTTTTGTTAGGGTTTGATCCCTAGTATCCACTATGTTCTAAGATTGATGTTGCTATGACTTTGTTATGCTTAACACTTGTCACTAGGGCCCAAGTGCCATGATTTCAGATCTGAACTTGTTATGTTTTCATGAATATATTCATGTTCTTGATCCTATCTTGCAAGTCAATAGTCACCTACTACGTGTTATGATCCGGCAACCCCGGAGTGACAATAGTCGGGACACTTCCCGGTGATGACCGTAGTTTGAGGAGTTCATGTATTCACTAAGTGCTAATGCTTTGTTCCGGTACTTTATTAAAAGGAGGCCTTAATATCCCTTAGTTTCCAATAGGACCCCGCTGCCACGGGAGGGTAGGACAAAAGATGTCATGCAAGTTCTTTTCCATAAGCACATAGGACTATATTCGGAATACATGCCTACATTATATTGATGAATTGCGCTAGTTCTGTGTCACCCTATGTTATAACTGTTGCATGATGAATGCCATCCGACATAATTATCCATCATTGATCCATTGCCTATGAGTTCATTTCATATTGATCTTTGCTAAGTTACTTTTCAGTTGCCATTGTTACGATTGCTACAAAACTACTACTCTTACCGCTACTTCCATACTGCTTTGCTACTAAATATTTTGTTGCAGATATCAAGTCTTTCAGGTGTGGATGAATTGACAACTCAGCTGCTAATACTTGAGAATATTCTTTGGCTCCCCTTATGTCGAATCAATAAATTTGTGTTTAATACTCTACCCTCGAAAACTGTTGTGATCCCCTATACTTGTGGGTTATCACTTGCATGCAAACAATTCTAGGTGCAAAATAATAAGTGACATAAGGTGCAAAACCGTGATGTGATCTATCATGCATATAAAATATAGTACTAAAACTATCATAGATAGATCATAGTTGTGTGAAAAAAGTTGTGACAATGGTCCAAGTAGTAGGGTTTGGCTACGGTGAAACAGTGCAAAATAATCAATTCAAACGGGGCTACGGTTTAGGAGATATGGTTAAATAAAGGTTGAATTCAAATCTGAATAAATTCAAATTTCAATTTAAAAAATCTTGTGAACATGGGTTCTCTAGATAAAGCTATTCGAGACAAACATTTTGCCGTTGGTATCATCTAGTTTTGATTTACGGTTAAAAAGTTATGGCTAATCTAAGTCCAGGGACTAATCTACAATTTCCAGGGACTAAACAGTGAAACAGAAACCAAAATATACTACAAATAGGCCCTTGGCCACGTGGTGGCCCGTGATTGGCTGAGCAGCATCCGCTGCGGTGGCTATACGGCGAACGGCCGAAACTTAAGAAAAACAATTACCGTGGCTAAAGAAAAAATAAATCGAGATCAGCTTAACTAAACCGCCTGGTTTAATTAAAACCGCGTTTAACCGTGTTTTAAAAAACGAAGGGCGGGTGGTGGCTCACTGGGTAGCGTCGTCAACGACGGGAAGGACCTCGGCGTCGTCGGGGCGACGGACGGGTCTTCGGTGGCGAGGAAGAATACGGGAAGGTGTGGCGCGGCACGGGCGACCGGATGATGGTGATGGCGGTCTTTCGAGTGACCGCGACGGGCGAGGCTGAGGGCGGTGGCTCCGGTGCTCCGGCGGGCTCGGCGTCGGACGTGTAGCGTCTCCGGCGGGACCTGGGGTCAAAAAGTATGTCAAACTGATGCGCGTTGGAGCGGGGATCCAGTTGACAGAGAAAGGAGGGCTCGGGTGTGCCACCACAACGAAATCCTTGGTGGAGCGGCTCGGCTCAGGCAAGATGCACATGACGAGGACGGAGGCTATGGGCGACGTGCGGAGTAGAGGAGGGGTGGGATCAGATGAGGGTGTCCTGGGCTTTTATAGGCGCGGAGAGGAGGAGCGGGGCTTCGGGATATGGCCTATCCCGAATGGCCTCGCTAATGGTTGCGGATGAGCGCGCTCACGGCTCTATCCCGTGTGGCGCGGCGGGAGGTTGGAGGCGATGGGGAGCGGGGCCACCAGTTAGTGGCGGCGGCAGGTAGCGATCGAGGGGAGTGCGGGTGCGGGTGACCAGGGTCTAGGCCTTGGGCCATTTCCGACCGAGCAGGCCGGCTGGCGTGCGCGAGAACGCGCGCGCGCGTGTGTGTGTGTGTGTGTGTGTGTTTCTTTTCTTTTTTTACAGAAAAACTTTTGAGGCCAAAAAAAATCAAAACGAATTTCTAAAAAATATCTCACAAATTTCTAAAATCATTACTAGTTATAAAGAGCATAGTGAACATTTTGTTCTGCTCAAATAATTTCAAAAATGTTTTTGTAATGCAATAAATGCATTTTTGGCCAATACAATAATTCCAAATAAACTCCAAAATGCAATAAATCATGAGATGCAAATGATTTCGAATATTATTTTAAAATAACATCTATTGGTTTCATAATCCATTTCCGTATTTCCTTTGTGATATTTGAAGGAGTCATATTTCCTTCTCTCTTTATTTTATTTGAATGAATGGAAATGATTTTGAAACTCAAAATGGAAAAACTTTCCAAAGTGAAAAACTTTCCAAAGTGAACCAAATGAAATTCAAAAGTTCTCCTCATCACTCTCCACTCTATTTCATATATTTTGGAAGAAGTCATATTATCTTCTCTCATGAAAATCCTTGAGTGGCATAAAGTTTCTGATTTGAAATATTCTCAAATGGAATTCAAATCTTCTCAACCCCCTTTTCATTTCTTTAAATGGAAGAAGTCATATTATCTTCTCTCTACGGTTTTGTGATGAAATGAATTTCAATCCATGGAGATCAAAATGCAAGATGAAAGTTTTGGGAAAGTCCTTTTATTCCCTCTCATTGAACTTTCAAAAAAATTCAATTTCACACAATCAATCACACAACAATCAAACAAACAATCATAATTATTTATTTAATATAACATTCCAAAATTTAGAATTTTGGGATGTTACATGGCTGCTGCTTTTTCTACTTGCGTCTTATTCTTCCTCCCCTTTATGCATGAGAATATGGGCGGTCTAATTACCCTTTGCTACTACAGCTGGTAGGATCTCCTGCTGTCATGTTGTTCACCTATAGCCCCATCAAACTCATGATCATGCACGTGAGAATGCTACTGCTCGTGATTCTGCACATGGGTAGGCTCTTGTTGTTGCTACTCCTCCTTGTTGTCGTAGCTGCTAATAGCTCCAAGATGGTTCATTTCAGATAAGATTGTAGCGACATCATGGTGAACTTTTGCTTCATTGTCCGTGTCATCTCCATTTGCAACAAATTGCATGGCATCGAGTTCTTGTTCAAGACTTTCCATAACAACTCGTGCCCTCACCATTTGCTCTTGGCTTCTCAAGATTTTTCTATGTACCTTCATGTTCAGCTGTAGCAGTGCACTTTCAATGCAGTAGTGGGAGGCCTTATTCGATGCTATTGTCCTCAAGTCATCTCTGTTGAAGGTTGGCTGCATGTTCGGGCATTTGCTGTATCTCCTGATGATGTATTTCTCCGGAACGCCGCTAGCCTTATTTATCTGCATCATGCAGAGGACATGCATGCAGAAAATACCTGTTTTTTTTGGAATAGGTGCATGGTTTTCGTCATTTCAATCGAACAAAAACTGACAAGAAAATTTTCTACAATTTGTAACATCTTTTTAGTCCTCACCTGTGTGGTCCCACAGCTTGCATTCACAGTAGTATATTTCTCCCACGTGGTCTACGACCACCTGGAACGTGTGTTGTGACCACGCAAACTGTTTTTGCGGGTTTTTGTAGTGCACAAAGTACTTTCTAGGCCCATCTGTCTCGGTCGCCATGAAAAGGGTGCTCAGTTTAAGCCCCTTTTGGATCTCGCTATACACACCTCGTGAGTAAAGCTTTGCAATCTGAGTGTCGAACCCATAGAGAGTCAGCGTGTTTTGTTTTTTCTGTGCAAGCAAGAATGATGAACAAATTATTAGTTTTATCGTAGAAACAACTTGTCTAAGTAAGAAGGAATTACTTTAGTAAGCATGTTCTTGTCTTACGACAGGCGATAGAGCTATACCCAGTTACCCATTGTCTCCTTGTTCTCTTTCTGCCTCTTGGTTTTGATGCAGGTGTTTACTTGGCTAACAAACTAGTGCAGGTTTTGTCTCTCATTTACGAAGTTCTTCTTGAGCATATATTTCATGCTCTGATTGTGTTGTGTGGATGTCAATTTGGCACAGAAAATTTCTTTGAAGTAAGCTAATATTCATTTCCCCCGCTCATTCCACATTGACACCGTCGTGGCATCGTCATGGAGGTTGTACTTATCCATGAGTGCTTTCCAGGCAGCCTCAAACTCAATTAGCATGAGGGGCCAATTGAGAATTGCTAGGAATTCATCCTTAAAGGTTTTGTGGAGTTTATACAGGTACACGAGGTGTTCCTTGTACTTCATCATATTTTGCCAGTGGCATAGCTTGTGTACTACGTGAAAGTGCAACTATCCCTAGGTGTTTTGGTATTTCCTAACAATATATAGCTCATTGAACTAATGCTCTTTCAAGATGATCATTTCAGAAAGTTCAATGATTGGCATAGCATGGACTAGGAATGTGGACCCCTCAAAATGCTAAGGACACATGTTGGCAAAAAGCTCAAGACTCTACATTTTCATTTTAGTGATCCAAGATCACATTGAGTCCATAGGAAAGCCAATACTATTAGAAGGGGATGAGGTGTTGCTTAATGGCTTGCTTGCTCAAAATTCTTTGTGATATGCTCCAAAAGCCCTCAACTACTTTCTTATATCCACATATGTCCCAAACCAAAAGTCAAACTCGGCCCCACCGATTTGATCTATCCGGCGCCACCGAGTTCATTTGACATAGCCATAGCCAGAAACCCTAATAAGTTCGGCCTCACCGATAGGGATCTCGGTCTCACCAAGATGGGATTGCAAACTCTCTGTTTCCCTTCGTAACGTGTCGGTCTAACCGAGATGAGCGATCGGTCCCACCGACTTCGCAATGCAAACTCTCTGATTCCTTTTCATAACATTTTGGTCTCACCGAAATGAGCGATCGGTCCCACCGAGTTTGCCTGACCAACCCTCTGTTTTCCTATTACAAAAATTGCTCCCACCGAGTTTATGTGATTGGTCTCACCTAGATTATGTTATGCCCTAACCCTAATAAAATCGGTCCCACCGAGTTGACATGTCGGTCCCATCGAAAATCCTAACGTTCACATTTTGAACTAAATCGGTCTGACCGAGTTTCATGATTCGGTCCCACCGAGTTTGGTAAATTGTGTGTAACGGTTAGATTTTGTGTGGAGGCTATATATACCCCTCCACCCATTTTCCACTCATGGAGAGAGCTATCAGAACGTGCCTACACTTCTACCATTCATTTTCTAAGAGAGAACCACCTACTCATGTGTTGAGACCAAGATATTCCATTCCAACCACAAGAATCTTGATCTCTAGCCTTCCCCAAGTTGCTTTCCACTCAAATCATCTTTCCACCAAATCCAAATCTGTGAGAGAGAGTTGAGTGTTGGGGAGACTATATTTTGAAGCACAAGAGCAAGGAGTTCATCATCAACACACCATCTATTAACTTTTGGAGAGTGGTGTCTCCTAGATTGGTTAGGTGTCAATTGGGAGCCTCTGTCAAGATTGTGGAGTTGAACCAAGGAGTTTGTAAGGGCAAGGAGATCGCCTACTTCGTGAAGATCTACCCTAGTAAGGCAAGTCCTTCGAGGGCGATGGCCATGGTGGGATAGACAACGTTGCTTCCTCGTGGACCCTTCATGGGTGTATCCCTCTGTGGACTTGCGCAACCGTTACGCTTCATGGGTTGAAGTCTCCATCACCGTGGATGTACGATAGCACCACCTATCGCAACCACGCCAAAAATCTCCATGTCTACATTGCGTTTTCTCCCTCCAAACTCCTCCCTTTACCTTCATATGCAATGATTTACGTTCATTGCTATACTCTTATACTTGCATGTGTAGGTTGATTGCTTGACTTGTGCTAAGTTGCTAAAATCTGCCAATACTTAAAATTGGGAAAAGGCTAGATTTTTATTTGGTCAAGTAGTGTAATCACCCCCCCCCCCCCCGCTCTAGACATACTTTCGATCCTACACTGTGTTTTTGAAAACATCTGGGGTCGCCAAAGCCATTATTGGGCACTATTCTAGTAATGAGAAAGAGATGTGGAGTGGTCAGCGGATCCTAATGCATATATACAAATAGAACTGGCACAATAATTTTATTGTGTTTTTTTCCTTTTTTTGGTTGGTGGTGGTACCTGTAAGGATGCATGTAGGA
The DNA here is from genome assembly GCA_021605145.1 of Aegilops bicornis. Classification (NCBI taxonomy): domain Eukaryota; kingdom Viridiplantae; phylum Streptophyta; class Magnoliopsida; order Poales; family Poaceae; genus Aegilops; species Aegilops bicornis. Next base: position 301,329,191 of record CM038674.1, on the reverse strand, counting down.
GCCTTCCCTCTCATGCACTTTAAAAGAGTTTTGAATAGCCACATCAATGAATCTGCATCCTCATATCTTATCAGGGAGAAAGCAAAGAATGTAGTTTGCAAATGGTTGTTAGTACCCACAAACACCCCAAGTGGCATACGGTACTTGTTGGTCTTATATGTGGTGTCAAACGTCACGCAATCACCAAAGTCTTGGTATGCCCCTCGGCAGCTTGCGTTCACCCAGAATATGTTCTTCACCCTGTCCGACTCATCAAGTTGTATGTCGCAGAAGAATTCCTTGATTATCGCTTTCATCTCACTAAAGAATTTGATAGTCTTCAGGACATTGTCCACATCAACCATCCTTAAATTATTTGCTTTCCTGCATATTAAAAGCGAAAGGTCAGTGAAAAATGCATGTTGAACTGGCATCAGGTCATGTGTTGTGTAATCGGTTTGAACTGGCAGAGGAAAAAGAGGGAGGGGTCTGGGAGGACAACAAGTTTGTACTTACTCGTTAATCAGGTCTCGGGCATTCATTTGGAGGAAGTAGCCACCGGGGTCATCGCCACCCAGTATGCTCATGATTTTTGCGTGTTCAATGCCTTTGAATTGCAAGAACTTGATGTACTCCATGATTGTGGTGTCAAAGTTTTTGTGGGAGTGCAAGAAGACAAGCATTTTGGGGCTAACCACTAGCCTATGGTTTTTTTCCCAGCATATCTCCTTTACGACAAGTGTTCCATCCTTTTCCTTCTTCGGCCTCATTTTAGCAGTGCAGTTAGTCCTAGAAGTGGTCTTGTTCCTCTGTCTATTTGCATCTGAAACCTTCCATTCATAGACTCCATAGCACGGGCACAAAGGGTAGACTCTGTTTTTAACCTTAGAACATTCCCTGACAGCAAAACCCACGTACCTTGCATAGACATTGTAGAAGTCCTTTCCTTCTTTGAAACTTTCAAACTAGCCTTGGCAGAGCGTAAGCTTCAATGGTAGGGTGCTGCACGCAACAGTGAGCAAACAAAACACGGTGATGGAAATGTTAGATGGCGTGGTCACAGTACTATGGTATGGACTGTGCTTGTATGTTTTTTCTAAAGGGATACTTAGATGTGTATAGCTTTGTGCTGCTTCTGGTGTTTTCTGTTCACCCTGTTGTATGGCGCGGGTGGTCACCCTCGGCACATGCAGTAATGCATCTCTTGGAGGGAGCAATGTTGATGAAGCTCTCCGTCTCTCATTGTACGGCCGTCTTTGCTCCGATTTTTTTTGTTAGGTGGCTCCTTTATATACTGCTCATATCTGCTACTTTGCACCCTGCTAGATTGGTGAACATTCCTGTCTCTTTGGCCTGGTCTTCCAGTCACAACCGCTTTTGCAGCACGGATGATTAATGTTGATGGAGCGACTGGTGGAAGCCTGGGTGTCCTTGCCTTTTTGCATGCGCGAGGGAAGGAAAACATTTGTTGTTCGGGACATTGTGGACCTTATTGCACCCCGGTAGTGGCAAAGCTTGTATTCCCAGTAAGCGGTGTTTGCTGCAGAGAAGAACCAGACCGTCCTTCTAGTGATTCTGGTGTAGCTTGAAATCTGCATGTATAGTTGAAGTATCCAGGGGCTATTTCTGGTGTTACCCTACCAGGCGGCGCCTCATATCCTCTTGGCTCATTGAACCCTCCCTGCGTGTGTCATCTTGCATGTTTGTGCAATGACATTCAATACTTATAGGATTAATCTTTCCGGCTTTTCTCCTATAACTCATGGTAACATGTCATGTTCTGAAGGTAACGTATAAATTGAACTTGCATCGATGGGCGTTATTAAACTTTGTGTCTATTCTCCCTGATGTACTTTCAGTCGAACTGGTGGATGGACATGTTTAGCATTGATGTACTGATGTACTGTTAGCACTGATGCATCAGTTATGCACAATTTTTTATGGGTTTTCCCTATAACTGATGCATGAACATTTGGTGCACTACTGGTAAAATGAACATTGAACTTGTGGACAGTAGGCATGTATAAAAGGGATTTTTATTTCTATGCCCCTGGTTCCTTAGCTCTACTCATTCATCCCCACTCTGTTAACTTTTGCTCACTTTCCCCACTCCCTTGCCCAAAACCCTCAGAACAGGTTACAACGGACGTTGTCACTGGGTCAATGTCTTTGACCGTTAACTTTGACGAGTGGGGCCGCGTAGGGCCGAGTACACCTTTGACCGTTACTCGTATAGTTGTTTCGTATGTTGACCGTACAGGTATTCATATTCGTAGGCGCATGCAACAGACCGCGGTCGTGGGATAGCACGTGTCCATGGGGCATGCCTGAAACGTCCCATCGTATAAAGAGGGGTAACCACCTCCATTGCCCCCTACCACTTTCCCCCCAAATCCCCTCCCTGCTGCATCGTCTTCCTCTCCCCCACCGGCGTCGTCTCGCTCTCATCCACTGCCTCGACCGCACTTTCTCGCTCTCCCCCACTGCATCCTCTTCCTCACCTTCATCGCCTTCACCCGGAGATGGCCGAAGCCCATGGCGATGCCGGCGCAGCGGCCGGAGATGTGGTCGAGCTGTAGGGCGTGGTGACCGCGGATGTCGGCGGCGTCCACGGTGGTGCGGGGAAACTCACCATCGTTGTGGATGTGGAGAAGGAGGTGGCGGGCTCCGCCTCAGCACTGCAGAAGGTGACGGCGTCGAGTGGCGCAGTCAATCCCGATACCCCCCATGCGCAGCCTGGCGAGGAGCAGGAGGTATTTGCACTTGCTTTGCTTTAGGATATTAGCTTGTAGAGTTAGTTGTATTGGTTAGATTGTGGATTCATACCGTAGTTCAGATGTTTAGAGTAGTTGGTTTGACGGATGGGCTGGGGTTTTCTGTATTGGGGGATGGGGGTTTTGTACTAGGGTTTGTTGGGTAAATTCGTTGCAAAAATGCTAGATAGATATGTTTATTAGATGTGCTTCAATGCTACACAGATATATGCTTATTAGATTTGTTTTTAATGCTCACAGATTGGGGTTTTTAATGCTATATACATGTATGATTATTAGATTGGGAGATTGGGTCCCTGTTAGATTTGTTTTTGAATGCTACTCGGATTGGGGTTTTGAATGTCATATGCCCAAATGGAATCCATTGATTAAGAAGTTATTTGATTCATTAGTATATAAATTTGTCCATAATATGTAGTTATATTAGCTCTGTTCTTCAATGTGTGTGCATGACCAATGATCAATGTGTTATTTGAATGTCATATTGGGGTTTTTGATCAATGTGTGTACAAATCTAGCTAATACATTGATATACTAGTGATGGATGTGGTTTTTGAATGCATAGAGCTAAGGGGCACAGAAATAAATAAAACCCACTTGTAAAACATTTCTGATATTGGGAGTATATTAGCCCTATGATCAATGTGCCATGTGTGCATATCTAAATTTTCAATTGGCTACTAGTGATGGTTGTAATTGTATATTCAGGAGGATGATGGTTGGTGGGAGAAAGAGGAAGCTGGCCGACTACGACCCGTACGAGGGGGCATTTAGTGACGATTCTGAATATGAGGTAAGCCTATCCCTTGTTCATTTAGTTACTTTGACATGGTGTATATGAATCTATAATGTATTAATGCAATGCATTCATGTGTGCAGTATGATTTTGGAGATGATGTGTACAAGGGCAACGTCGCGTCCTCCACAGCCAAGGAGGTGGAGAAGATCAACGCCAAGTGAGTAGCACTACAAAAAAAGACACATCCGTGACATTTTGGGTCGAATGAATTTTTTTCTGTCATACTTATGACACTTCTATGAAGATAATTGTGACAAAACCCGGTATCATCATAGATGTGGTGGGCTCCTACTTCTATGACAGAAAATGGGCTTTTTGTCCTAGGTGGGCCGGAGACGCAGCTGCATGACATTCTTTCGGCCGTCCATGACGGAGAAAACCGTGGTAGAAGCGAGGGCGAGGAAAATATTGAGGGAGTTCCCGGTTACGGTGGGTGGTCGGGGCCGAGCGATGCGTGTTTCTCTTGTACGTATGTGCGTGTGTGCAAGGCGTTGCGCTCCAACTGAACCCGAGTGAGGCGTTCGGCTCTAACTGAACCCGAGCGGTTGCACTGCAGGCTACGTGTTACTAAACCCGAGCGATCGATCGATGGCTGTTAACTGAACCCGATCGAGCGATTCCTTCGCTACTGTTGCTAACTGAAGCCGATCGATGTTGCCTCTAGATGAACAGTGAGCGGTGTTGGGGGGTTTGGATGAACAATTCCCGGTGGGGGTTGGATGAACAAGAACCCGTGGTAGTAGAGGCTGTTGCCACTGGATGAACAGTACCCCGATCAATTGAGTCGGTGGATGAACAGGACTTTGTGGAGGGCTGGATGAACAGGACTTTGTGGAGGGCTAGTTGAACAATAGCCAGTGGAGGGCTGGTTGAACAGTAGCCAGTGGAGGGCTGGATGAACAGTAGCCCATGGAGGGGTGGTTGAACAGGACCCCCGTGGAGAGGGCTGGTTGAACAGTAGCCGGTGGAGGAGCGTGCGGTGCAGGCTGGATGAACAGGAGCATGTGGATGAACAGTCGCAAGTGGAGGCTGGAGGAGGTCGACGGTGGATGAACAGTAGCCCGTGGAGGCTGGAGGAGGTTGACGGTCGAGATGAACAGTATCCCGTGGAGTCCCGTTTTGCGTTATGCCACACCCCTCCCGATGAACAGGACCCCCATTTCAACCATAGCACTCCAACACAAGTCTGTTTCCTCCGTTTTGCGGTACGCCACACCCCCCCCCCCCCCGATCAATAGGACCCCATTTCGAACATAGGAGGTTCGTTTCCTCCGTTTTGCGGTACGCCGGACCCCTCCCGATGAACAGGATCCCGTTTCGACTGTGGCCGGTCGAACACAAGGCCGTTTCCTCCATTCTGCGGTACGCCAGCCCTCGTTTCCATCGGCTGTTCTGTCCAAGCCGGTTGGCTCCCGATGAACACGACGACGCATTCCGTTCCGACCCAGCCGGTTGGCTCCCCATGAACACGACGACGGCGCCGTTTCTCCGTTCCGACCCAACCATGTACACGAGCCCTGGCGGTACGTATGCGCGAGTAGGCGTTCGAGACCCCGCCGGTATGTACGTATGTGGCCGTATTTACATTCTCGTACCCTGGCCGCTATACGTACGTGTACATGCTACGTGCGCGCCTCAACTACGACACGTGCGCGCCTCTACTACGACACGTGCCCTTCCTTACACGGCCACTGTTCATCGCTGCAGCCTGTTGACAGACCAATCGACCAGTATGTACGTACACGTTCGCGACTAGAATGACAACGCTACGCTTTGACCGGGTGGGTCCCGACTGTCAGGCACTTCCTTGCGTGTGAAGATGTAGCTGGTGGGTCCCAACAGTCAGGGGGGCAAATCATTTTTTTTGCCCGTAATATGGACTTGCGTGCGAAGATGTAGCTGCTGGGTCCAAGCAATCAGGGGGGAATGTTTTTTTTTCACGAAATACGGTGGCCTGTCTGGTGGGTCCCTGCTGTCAGGTGGAGGAATCATTATTTTGCGTGTAATAAGGAGGCATTTCCTTGTTGCGGTCATGGACCCAGCTGTCAGCCTCTCCATGTACAGTACTCTTCCAATGGAAGTCATTCATTGACCACATTGACCACGCCTCGCCGAGAGCACCAGGGCGGTGGACGACGGCGAGGCCTAGGAAGGGGACGACGCAGAGCCGGGGAAGACGCGGTAGTGGATACCCACGCGGAGGGGAGTACATGGGTTGACTGCTTCGGCTGCGGTGTGAGGCTGCCGTCGCCGAAGAATAACAGGAGGGGTGGGTGAGTATAGAGGGATGGCATGGCTGGAGGCAACCTGACCCGGACACGGGAGGCAGGAGCAGGCGGCACGGCCGGCGCTTGTTTGGGCGGCTGGACCAAGAAGACTAGAGGTTGAAGAAGCACTACGGCCGTTGGATGGGCATCGTACGGTCACTGGAGCTAGAATCGTTCATATTTACTAAGTTGACAAAGCCCTCCGTCCCCGTCATCTTAGTAGGCCCACAAGTCAGCCTCCCATATGGAGGGTCCCAGCCAGCAGGGGGTATTCATTTTTTTGTGCGTAATAAGGAAGCACTTTGTTGCGTGCGAAGATATAGCTGGTGGGTCCGAGCTGTCAGGGGCGGGAACATTTTTTTCATGAAATACAGAGGCCCTTTCGGTTGGTCCCAGATGTCAGGTGGAGGAATCATTATTTTGCGCATAATAAGGAGGCATTTCTTTATGTGCGGTCGTGGACCCAGTTGTCATCCTCTCCACGTATAGTCCACGTCCGATGGATGTCGTTCATTGACCACATTGACCATGTCGCGCTGAGAGCACTAGGGCGGTGGACGACGGCGAGGCCTTGGAAGGGGACAACACGGAGCCGGGGAAGACGCAGTAGTGGATGCCCATGCGGAGAGGAGTTCGAGGGTTCACTGGTTCGCTTGCAGTGTGAGGCTGCCGTCACCGCAGAATAACAGGGGGTGTGGGTCAGTAGAGGGATGGCCTGGCCAGTGGTGGGAGTAGTAGGGACGATGAGGCCTCTACGCAGGACAGCCGGCCATGGGAGGCAGGAGCAGGCGGCACGACCGGTGCTGCTTTGGGCGGCTGGAGCAAGAAGACCAGAGGTTGAAGAAGCATGACGGCCATTGGATGGACATCGTACGGTCACTACAGCTAGAATCGTTTAGAATGACTAAGTTGACAAAGCCCTTGGTACGCGTCAACTTAGTAGGCCCACAGGTCAGCCTCCAAAATGGTGCGCCCCAGATGTCAGGGGGAGGAATCATTTCTTGGGCGGCTGAAGCTAGAATATCCGAGACTGAAGAAGAAGCACGACATCCGTTGGATGGACATCCAATGGCCACTGCTGCTAGAACTGTGTGTTGACTATAAGTTGACAAAGCCTTGCATACGCGTCAACTTACTTTTTTAGGGGACGCGTCAACTTAGTAGGCCCACAAGTGTGTGGCAGAGAACTTATATCCCATTTGCGATTTGTAAGAATGTACAACCCATTTTTGAATTCTAATGGAATTTACTACATCCCATTTACAGTTCGTTAAAAGTACGGCCTATTTTGTAGCAAGGACAATAATTTCAACCAACCGTTCAAAACAGAATTCAAAAACAATCCCACATTTTGATGGGATACAAAATATTTTTATCCCGAATTTTCTAGTCAGATTAAATACAATTTCAATATAAATTTGTATTACGTAAAAAATCCAACGAAACATTGCGCGCGCAACAATTAATGAAATTAAAATTCTCAAAATCCAAAAATAATATTTTATAAACTAATTACGTGTTTGGTGCATTTTTTTTATAGTTACTGCCCAGTTTTTATAATTACATCCCATTTAATATTTATTAAAGCCCATTTTCCTGTTAAGCCTAGTGCGTCCCTCCTAGGAAAGATTTTCTGCCTAGCGGGGCGTAGAATAACAAGTTGAACTTGCCTGGGTATTCCTAAAAAAAGTATAGCTGGGCTAGCCATTTTCAGCTTGAAAAAAATTAATATCTAGGCTGGATATCTGGCCTGGGCTAGACGGGCCACAACTCGCCCAGTTAATACCCTGCTCTCCTCTGAACAACAACGAAAACATCACTCAAGAAAAACTCTACAGTGCTCGCACCTGAAAAACACAAATACTACTCGAGCTGCTTGGTCCGAGCTGTCGGCCGTTCCTTGTGCAATTCTCTCGTTTATTGACTACATAGGTTGACAATGGTGTGGGACCATGATGTCAGGAAACCAGGAGGAAGCAAAAAAATATAGAGGCACTTGCGTACGTACGGCTATCGCCCTAGTCGGTCCCTACTGTCATCCAGTCAAAATAAAGTCATCTCCTGAATCCTCATGTTCGTTGACCATGTTGACAATGCTCGATGCCACGGCGAGCACAACAACTCGAAAGACGACGGAGAGGGCCTCGCAGGCCCTACAGATGGTCTGATACAGCATCCGCTGCTCATTCAGGTAGCCAGGATCATCGGACACCTATGAGCACCTTTGAGAGACTGAGAAGGCATGAAACGGTAAGGCAGCGCTTGGGAGCTCTGGTTTATTTCACACATGTATTAAGATACAAGTGTAATTTACTCGTCATCAGAAACAAGGCGTAAAATATAGGCGTAATGAAACTGAGGGCCCGAGGTCTGTAATTAAAACCGGCGGATTACGCGTGTAATTTGAGAGACCAATGTATATTTTACTAGTCGAAATTGACCAACCAAGCGCTTCGCCCGAGACCATGTGCTTTTGTTTACAGGTGTCAGTTTTACAAGCGGTTTTGGTTGGAAAATGACGATCCAATCATGGCCTAAGATGATGAGTTTGTCGAAAGATCATATGGTTTCACCTCTAACCTACCCGATTTGTCGTATAGGCTATGAATGAAACATAAGACAATGAACTTCTTAAGCACAGAAACAACAGAATAGGATGATCTTCTTAACATGCAAATCATGGGCATTAGATCAACATGCAAAACAATATGAAGTATTATTCTTAGGAGGCACGGTGAACAGCTCGTGATGCCGCATGCCACAGCATTCCAAGCTCAACTTTGCAATCAAACTCACAAGGCCTGGCATTACATAGAAAACATTCAGAACAAACTCTTAAAATACCTTACATAAGTCAATATTCATGTGACTATGCATCTCTGCAGAGTAAATATTTACTTCTGAACTGAAGACAGGAATAGGAAAAACGATCGACGTTGCTCACAGCAAAGGTCGTCCCACTCAAAAACATCAAATGCATGTCCTCTAGCTAACATCAATGAGCAAAAATTGACAAGGTTTTCCAATTCCAATATATTAAACTAATTTCTTCTTGCTAACATCAATTATTAAACTTTGACAAGATTTTCCCATTCAAAATATGTAATGCCTATGATTGTGGAACTGGCAGGGTTTGTCATCAGTTTGTCATCTGATAGTCCAGTGGCTCAAGGTGACAACAAATGATTAGAGAACCATTCAATGTATTGTGCATGATGAAGTATTATGGAGGACACGAACCATCTGAACATTTTGTGCAGTTCCACTAAAACCAAGCTGAGCATCCCTGTGGATTTCGTATTTATATGTTGCCAGAAAACAAAGACCCATCAGCACACACATGAATATTGGCCCCAGTGTCAACCCACCAATCGGTGGACTGACAAACTGAAAGTACGGCAAATAGATTACCATACCCAAATGCCCCATCATTGTTGCTTAGAGTGACATTGACAGACTTGGAGTCCTTTCCTGGCTTCTTGGTACTTGTTTGGGCACTTGTTTGCCCAGTGTTCCTCCGAACCACAAGTAAAGTAGCCATCTCTCTTTTTGTCTTTCTTCTTACCCTTCTTAATCGCCGACGCTAGTAGCACCATTCAAACATATAGTCTGGTGGCTCAAGGTGATGACAAATGATTAGAGAACCATTCGATGTATTGTGCATGATGAAGTATTATGGAGGACACAAACCATCTGGACATTTTGTGCAGTTCCACTAAAATCAAGCTGAGCATCCATGTGGATATCGTATTTATATGCAAAGAAGAAAACAAAGACACAAAGACACACACATGAATATTGGCCCAGTGTCAACCCACCAATCGATGGACTAACAAAGCTGAAAGTACGGTAAATAGATTACCATACCAATATGCACCATCATTGTTGCTTAGAATGACATTGACTGATTTGGAGTCCTGTCCTGGCTTCTTGTACTTGTTTGGGCACTTTTTGCCCAGTGCACTCCACGTGTTGTAGAGTTTCCTATGCTCTCTGCAGACTAGTCATGTCACCAGCCTCTACTAATACTCTGTAAAGCTTCTCGATCATTCCTTGTGTAATGTAACACAAACAGAGACTGCTTCTTTCTGCAAAGTGATAAGACAACTGGACCTACTAATGCAGCAGTTTGCCTTAGACACATTGGCTCCTTTTGTGCAGTTCAACTAATCTCAAAGTCGGAATAAAACCGAGCTTTAATTTTGATATCCCTGTAAGCAACAATAGGTATAAGGGAAACAATTACTAAGAAATAACGGTTGATGACTTGTACTCCCAGAAGAAAAACATCTACTGATCTACCTTATCTTAAGGGAAAACAAAGCAGAGAGTAGCAATTCTCAATCAGTGTGATTCATTCATATTAACTGAGACATTATCTCAACAATGCCTTGTTTCAACATGTATAAAGAACGACAAAGCAGAAAAGTACCATTCCTAAAACAATGCAACTGATTCATTTTAACAGAGACATTATCTTAACAATACCTTGGTTAAACATGTAGAAAGAACTACAAAGCAGGATAGTACCATTTGTAAAACACTGTAACTGATATATAATAACAGAGACATTATTTGAACAATACATTTCTTAAACATGTACTCCGGCTGATCCCTAACAAAAATGGTACTCCCGCCGATCCCTAACAAGTGTTGCAATTTTGAACTAAGATTCGCTAGTTAATTCTGAGGAAGGTCGATACTGACCTTTCAAGACCAAGATTTTAAACAACTCGTGAGGAAGATCTCAAAGAGATCTCAACACATATATGGAAATCTGGTCTCATTTTGTGCAGTTCCACCAAAATTAAGCGAAGCAAAATGACGCAATAGCAACAAGTTGAATAGATATCCCTGTTTTAACAAAGGCAAAAAAGGAATCAATTACTGGACAATAAAGGAGGATGAAACATGCGGCCACGAAAATGGTAATCCCGCCAATCCCTAACAAGTGTTGCAGTTTTGAACTAAGATTCACTAGTTAATTCTGAGAGTGGCATTGCTTAATTTTACCAACGACGTTAGATTAACAAAAATCAAAAACAGTTCCAGGGGAGAGTGGGCGCAACAACAACATGTGCTTCCATCTACTTATAAAGGGGATGATGCAGAGTTTGTTGTAACAAAGCAACAAGCATCATGTTTGGGTTGGTCCCATTTTTGTTCACTACTTAATGGGAAAAGAGAGCAATACAATAGCTTCAATTCAACATTTATTTAAAATAGTACCAATACAAGTAGCACATCATCTCAAAACACACTGCACGATCATGTGGATGAAGGCAAGTACCAACCTGTCATGACACACACAAGATCACCTACCAATCTCCCAACACGAATAGGAAATCCAATCTCGTTTTGTGCAGTTGCACTGAAATCAAGCAAAGTCATCGGTGTGACATTTAAGTTTTCTATAGCAACAAGTTGAATAGATATCCCTGATTTAACAGAGGCAAAAAAGGAAACAATTACTGCCAATAAAGGAGGATGAAACATGCGGCCACAAAAAGAAGCATCTACCTTATCTTGATGGAAAACAAAGTATAGGACAGTAGCATTTCCAAAATGGTTGCATTGATTTATTAATAGACAAATTCTCTTAAAACAATTCAGTAGTTAACTTTGAGAGTGGCATTGCTTAATTTTACCATCAGCATTAGATTAAGAAAAAGCATAAACAGTTCCAGGGGAGAGTGGGTGCAACAACACCATGTGCTTCCATATACTTATAAAGGGGGTGATGTAGAGTTTGTTGTAACAAAGCAACAAGCATCATGTCTGGGTTGGTACCATTTTTGTTCACTACTTAATGGGAAAAGAGAGCAATAAAATAGCTTCAATTCAACATTTATTTAAAACAGTACCAACAAGTAGCACAGCATCTCGAAGCATACTGCATGATCATGTGGATGAAGGCAAGTACCAACCTGTCATGAAGCACACAAGATCACCTACGAATCTGCCAACACGAATAGGAAATCCAGTCTCGTTTTGTGCGATTTGCTTGAAAATCAAGCAAAGTCGCCGGTGTGACGTTTAAGTTTGCTAGGCAACAAGTTGAATAGATATCCCTGTTTTAATAGAGGCAAAAAAGGAAACATTTACTGGCCAATAAAGGAGGATGAAACAAACGGCGACAAAAAGATGCATCTAACTTGTCTTGATGGAAAACAAAGTAGGACAATAGCATTTGTAAAACAGTTGCATTGATTCATATTAACAGAGACATTCTCTTAAAACAACATTCGTTAAGAATGTAATTTACTTTTAACAGTGGCATTGCGACAATTTTCCAGCAGCATTCTTAGATTAACAATAGCAAAATAGTTGTATGGGACATGACATGGGACATGCCAGCAACATGGTGCGTCCACACGTATAAATGGGTGATGCAGAGTATCTAGCCAAGCAGCATATCTGTGTTGGTCCCATATTTGTTCTCTTTGAAACTTTTTCCTATGTGAGGGCAGCAAATCTAGTCATGCACAAACTACCCGACCCCCAGTTTCTTTCCCTTTTCAACAAAGAGATCGGTTCCTTACATATGTATGTATTGGGTTACCCCCTTTTTCCCTTTTTGACCAACAAAGCGGCTGGATAGCTAGTCTATACTACTTTCCCTCCCTCCTTTCCTCATTGAACCACGTCCTAGATTCATGCTCCACCCCACCGCACCCTTCTTTCCTCTTTGAACCAAGACATAGATTTGACTAAAGAATCGAAAAAGATCCGCATGCAGCTAGAGCAATGACGGTTTCAAAGAAACTTATACCTTAGGGTCGTCGGGATGTGGCAAGGCGTGTAGCGGGAGGCCGGATCTGCCCATACTACGTACGGCAGTGAGGAAGAAGGGGTCGGTGGCCCTCCCGCACAGGCGTTGGGTGAAAGAGAAAAGCGCAGCCGGCAGCGGATTGCCTCCCTCGCCGAAGGCGATAGAGTGAACGCTGCACCTCCTCCCCTTCCCGGTGCGACGGGATCCGGACGCCTCCTTCACCAGCTGTGAGGGGGTAAGATAGACAGAGGCCATAATGTAGTCTTGTTTAGATCTGGTGAAGAGGGTGAGAGACTGTGAATATAGCAAACCCTAGCAAAGGAACGCTGAGCCTCCACCGTGTATATATATGTAGTGCGGCGAGAGTGTGGAGAGTGCAAACCCTAGCGAACAAGCACTAAGGCTCCGGCTTATATAGTGTACTACATATATATTGTATTAAGGACTGAGCTCCGGTGCCTTAACTGCACCTGCCTTTGGCTGTATGATAGGCGGGCCAGCCACATTTTGGGCCCACCTGTCATACACCCAAAGGCAGGTGCACTAAGTCAATGAAGTTGCGTCCATATAGTACTCGTGTATACTACTCTCTCCGTCTAGGTGTGTAAGTCACCTTACGAAAACCCAATAATCCCAAAACACTTAGGCACGGTACATTAACTCCCTCCTCGTTTCTTGTTTCGTGACATATCAACCAATAAGAGATGTGGGTCATGCATGCTTTCAACGACTTGAGACTACTATACATGACATGCAATGGTTAGTTCATTGCATGCAATGCTATTAATTAGCGAAAAAACATTAAATTCTCTCGTTTCCCCCTCTGCCTTAGTCATGGTGCACAACCTAAGATGACTTATACACCTAGACAGAGGGAGTACTAATATATAGCGGAGTGGTTTTCTTATTCTCTCCATAAAAATCGTTTTAAATTGTGTAAGTACGAAACGAAACTTTTTATTTGACGTACCAGTGAAGACTACTACTTCCGATGAACTAATGATCCACGCGTCCTGGTCGCACTTTCTGTCCTTCACGTGCGGTACTCTACCCTCCCTTAAGTGAACAATCACACATGCGCCAAATTATCGGAAACGTGTGAGAGTGTGTACAAATAAAGAATTTTAATTTCAATTATCGGAAAGGTTTGAGAGTACGTACAGTTTGCCCTCTCTCAATAATTATGGTTTGTTGTGTTCGGCCTAAACTTGGTCAAACTTTACAAAGTTTGATTTCAGTCAAATCTAATATGCAGAGTAAATAGAAATGGAGGGCTACTACGTCCATCTGGGTTTTTAGTCCACACCATTTTTTAATCAAAGTTAATAGCTGGACAAATAAAATTATAGGGGAGCTGAAGACAAACTTGTGAGAAGGCTTAGAAATCAATACAAAACTTATGCTTGTAGTACCAACGTCGATCCTTCTTTGAGGAAACATTTGGTTCATAGCCAATTGTGTGATAAAATTGCACCAACGTGAAAAGCATTTGCGTCTCCAACGCAACCAAGGTGAACTGATGAAGGATATCATCTTTGTGGGTAACAAGCAAAGAGCACTGATGGAAGACAACTTGTTTTTCATGGAAAATCGATCAGCTTCACCAGCCGACGCAACCATGAGGCGCAACCATGAGCATCGATAGGTCATCATGGTGATGCATCATCCATTTGGCATCAATTTTGGGTGAGGAACCTATGAAGTTCGACAAATCCTCGCTGTGGTCTGTTTCTTCTCATTAATCAAGCTCGATGAAGGAAGAACCACGTGGCAGAGGACAGTGAGGTGGAACAACAATGGCCATCCAATTTTGTGCAGTTCCACTAAAATTGAGGAAGACATGCCCGGGTATGGAGATACGCATTGCTGTTGGCAAAAATATAAAATACGGATATAGTGTTGTTACTTTGTTTTGGCAGTGGTACAAGATTAACAACGACATCTCAATTGTCAATAAGAATTAATGGAAAGTACACTAACAAACAGAAGCATCATGATTATCTTGATGGGAACTAAACCAGGATACCCGAGAAAAAAAGCATTTCTTCATTTAACTAGTGATAGTATTAGATTAGCAGCAGCAATAGGAGCATATGGACAATGACCGCACAACCACCATGTATCAAAACACGCCCCCGCTTCCAGGTCGCAAGAGTCGTCGCGCACACACACATAGACATAGACATGCATCTGAGGATGGCTGGGTAAAACTGAATACGGATGGTTCCTTCTTGCGGAGAATGGGCTAGCTGATGCGAGCATGATACTAAGGGATCATGGGGGTGCTATAATTTTCTCTTCATGTAGAAGCTTGTGTTATTGCGCGAACGCACTTGAAGCAGAATTGTTGGCCATCAAAGAGGGTTTGTCGCTTGCATTGTAGTGGAGTAATCTCTTTTTTTGACCCACACACCGTATTTCTATGGTAAATTATATTAATATAATAAAGTACATGGGGAGTCTAAGCTCCAAATATCAATATCGAGACCGACTGCCTTGAAGCTACAAATATGGTGAGGATTAGGAATGAAGATCTTGATAGATCTCGGTTTGGTTTTTTGTTGCGTGAGATTAGATCGCTCATTGCACTCCGAAATACTTGTATTGCTCATGTTCGGCAAAACAACAACATTATTAGTCATACTTTAGCTCATTATGGTAGGACTAGTGGCCGTATCGCTGTTTGGCTAGGTTCAGGCCCTGATGGCATTGTCAAACTTTGTAACTCCGAGTGTAGCCTGGCTACGTGAGTAATACAAGTTTGTTCCCGCAAAATAACAAAAAGACATAGACATGCATATCCGTGTTTACGTAAAATTCCATCTCCATCTCCAATCACATTTGTCCAACTGGCACATTATTTACGTTGTTAATTATATACGCAGCAATATTAACATACAACATCTCTTGTTTGCGGGCTTCCGGACCGCTGCCACGCCTGCTCCTGACCAACTCGAACCCTCTTCATCACCCACGTGTGTTTCTCGCCCGAAACGGTCAGTGCCGCATTCATGCCCGGCCAGAGCGGACGCGACCTCTCACTGGCGCGTGCATTGAAGCGGCGCGCCAGCCGAGAGAGCATCGCCCACACCGCTTCTGGTGCACGCGACTGCTCTGCGTTCAAAGGTCGCAATAGCCGGCCATAACATGCATGTAAAAAGTTCCTGGGAGCCCGTGCTACAGCTACCTGTCCTCCCCCAACTCGTCAATCTCTTCCAGTAGTGCTAGTACTCCATGGCGCGATCCATCGACAAGCAGGCGGGAAGGTTATTTTATACTCGGTTTGAGGTGAGTGGCATGCTGAGCGACCGTGTGGGGTCGAGCCGTGGAGGAGGGTGAGACACGTGGAGGAGGGTGAGGCACGAACGCAACAGACGTGATTTAAACGTTGGTTTTGCTCGATGGCGCGATCCAACGAAACGAAACATTGGTTTCTCTCAGTTTCCATTTTTTCTCCGGAAAAACGGAAAATTTCATCTCCATTTTCATTCGTACTCCAAGGTTGCCCCGTTACAACATTCCATTAAATACAAAGGAAAACTAACATGCATGTTGATGCATCTCAATGATTCATAGATCATAGCCAATATTTACTTCACAACTAAAGACAAAAGTTGTGAGAGCGTGTACAAAAGAAAAACTACTGATGGGGTCACTACGACTTAAACCCTAAACCCTAAATAGGATTTAATTTCCTGGCTAGGTAGAACCTAGCTGAGCATCCCTGATGGCAAAGATATTGAAGAAGTGTGATTAGAATAATAGTACTGGCACTAGTTCATGAGACATAAACTCATCACAAATAGAAGCCGGTAGAAGTAGAGAAAGATCGACATGCAGATGGAGCTACGTGGGAAGCTGCGGCAGTGGAGCAAGCCGTCTCCAAAAGGAAGATGTACTACCTGGGACATCGGGCTGTAGCTAGAAGGGCGGTTGGGACGTGGCATCAGCCCATACCACGGGGACACCCGATTGGGACTCACCGACTGTGGGTTTTCTCCCTCGCCGATCTCGACCGCGTCTATGCAGAACATTGTTCCCTTCCCCCAGCGGTGGGATCAGGCCGGATATGTGACCAACGGGGTGGCCACCGTCGTTCTATGCTTGTGAAGAGAGCAACCCAAGCAAGCACGCTTGTAGCTTAGGCTCCTGCTAGTGTATATATAGTGGTTTTCTTTTTCTCTCCATATCAACCATTTTATATTGTGTACGTGTCATTGAAGAGTGAAATGATGGTTGCTTCTTCCGACTAACTTACTGTGTGATTTGACTGCTCCTTAGTGGCCCCTACACGTACTCCCCCTGCGTGTATGACCGTTCCTGAGTCACACTTGTATTTATCTCTATTTTGTTGCATGACACGTGAGTAGATAGGATGCGCATAGAGGAATTTTGTTACTGCACGTTGTTATGTAGTACTGTACTACTAGTACCTACTCCCTCCTTCCGATCCACTACTGGTACTCCCTCCGTCCTGGCTTATTGGTCCCCTTTGTACTCAATTCATGGGCTCGTTTTCCTCAAGAAATTAACTTTACCAACGTATTAATATCGGGAATGCATGCATGAACAACGAATGATTAAACCTTGCATGCAACGTTTTGACAAAGCATTGACTTATGAACATGTGAATGTAAGGGACTACAACCTCGTGCATGCATGCAACAGTCACACGTACACATGAACATGAAAGCAGCATGACGCCTCTAATGCATGCATGTCCAAGCACACGACGGAACACACACGGTCACGCTCAAGTGCTCAACCTACACGTGCATGCACACACCTACTCAGCCGAGGTGAGCTAGTGTTTGTATAAACATCGGAAAATGTATATATTGAGCGCAATGAGCGTATTATGAAGTCCTTGACCGTATTTTTACAAATATCTGATGGACAATGTATTTATCTCATTTGAAATTAAGCCATATTAACCGGAAAGAAGGTAGTATGGACTAGCATTACTTTGCTGTGTCCCGTTAACTTGCCGAACGAGGAGAAGCTTCCAGGGCAGGAGAAGCTTGCACGCGGTGGCTCGCAGGACAAGGAGAAACTTTTGACTAATGCAATCTCTCCCATGCTCAGGCGGTGGATGTGCAACAGTTTATTCGGTGTCAGATTGCCAGAAGCATACACTATACTAGTACTAGTAGTATTGTTCGACTTCCCGAAGAGGCGAACAGCCAAGCGCAAAGTTTACTAGTACTAGTAGTACTACTATAGAGGTATGTACTATATTATAGACTAGGAACCGGATGGAGGAGTGTCTGCACTCTTATTATATTTTAAAAATGTGATAAAGCAATCTTCAACACATTTGGTTCTCTTCGAGGGTTCTCGCATGTGATAATGGAAGTTGATTGCATGGAACACTCGCCACAATTCTTGCTTAATTCTGGCTCAGATCCTTTTACAAATAGGAGCGCTCGGTAATATTTCCTCTTTTTTTGTTATTCGGCATGTAAACAGGTCAGCAAACCTTGCGGTGCATCTTTGTGCGAACCGTGCTTGCTGCATGTTGAATGTGGCCGAGAGCTAGCTTGATGAAACACCTCGGTTCCTTCTTTTTTTTTGCGGGGTACCTCGCTTCCTAGTGACTAGTATCTTGGCTGACCGTCCTAAGAATGCTTATATATGAATAAAGCTCTCTCATTTACCCTCAAAAAAGATTAAGCCATATTAACCGGAAAGGAGGGAGTATATACCAGCACTACTTTTTGGTGTGTCCCGTCAACTCACAGAACGAGGACAAGCTTGCAGGACAAGGTGAAGCTCGCTTACGCCTTTTGACTAATGCAACCTACCCTCGCCCAGGCGATAGACATGCAGCAGTTCATTCGGTGTCAGATTGCCACAGGCATACACTGTAGTACCCAACATGCGGAGTACCATCATTGTTCGACTTCACGAAGAGGCGAAGAGCCAAGCGCAAGGTTTATACTTGTACGAGAAGTACTACTACTAGAACCGCATGGTGGAGCGTCTGTACTCTTATTTTATTTTAATCTCTGATAAAGTACACATTTATTCAGGAGAAGGGCGGAAAACGGCAGCCCAATGGTAGCGTTAAAAACATCGAACATGTAATTATGATATCGATCAACCATGCTCGAATATATCTTGGCCTCCATGCGAGCCCGTCTGTGTGTTCTCGCTCCTCGTCTCTCTCAAGGAACGGCGGGTTGGCCATTTTGCCGTCAATTGAGATCGGTTTGCTCACACTCCGGTCCCACATGTTAGTGATATGCCAAGAGGAAGTGCATTGACCAAGCGGCGTCTGGCGTACTTGGTTTTGCACCTTGAGCCATGCTTGAAATGGTTGTATTTCAATACAGAGGCGTATAACTAACACTGTAAGTTATCGTCATTGTGCAAATTCCAGCCGGAATTGAAACGACAGTAGCAGTGTTTATTTTTTACAAGTGTATTCAAAATAGAAACGGCGATCCAAACAGGGCCTCATACTACTCCTCCCTCCGTCACAGTTTACAGGGCGCGCTTAATTTTGATGCATTTCTCTCCATGCATTTCCACCAGCAGAGAGACTTTAGAGCATATTGATGGTTGCTTCTTCTGAGCAACTGATACGTCTCCGTCGTATCTACTTTTCTAAACACTTTTGCCCTTGTTTTGGACTCTAACTTGCATGATTTGAATGGAACTAACACAGGACTGACGATGTTTTCAGCAGACTTTCCATGGTGTTATTTATGTGCAGAAACAAAAGTTCCCGGAATGACCTGAAACTCCACGAAACGTCTAGTTCAAAATAATAATAAATCCTCGCCAAAGATGAAGACCAGGGGGCCCACACCCAGTCCACGAGGATGCCCCCCCCCAGGGCGCGCCCCCTACCTCGTGGGCCCCCTGGAGCTCCTCCGACGCCAACTCCAACTCTATATATTTGCTTTTGGGGAGGAAAAAATAAGGAGAAGAAATCATCGTGTTTTACGATACGGAGCCGCCGCCAAGCCCTAAAACCTCTCGGGAGGGTAGATCTGGAGTCCGTTCGGGGCTCCGGAGAGGGTGATTCGTCGTCGTCGTCGTCGTCATCAACCATCCTACATCACAAATTTCATGATGCTCACCACCATGCGTGAGTAATTCCATCGTAGGCTTGCTGGACGGTGATGGGTTGGATGAGATCTATCATGTAATCGAGTTAGTTTCGTTAGGGTTTGATCCCTAGTATCCACTATGTTCTGAGATTGATGTTGCTATGACTTTTCTATGCTTAATGCTTGTCATTAGGGCCCGAGTGCCATGATTTCAGATCTGAACCTATTATATTTACGTGAATATATGTGTGTTCTTGATCCTATCTTGCAAGTCTATAGTCACCTACTATGTGTTATGATCCGGCAACCCCGAAGTGACAATAATCGGGACCAATCCCGGTGATGACCATAGTTTGAGGAGTTCATGTATTCACTATGTGCTAATGCTTTGTTCCGGTTCTCTATTAAAAGGAGGCCTTAATATCCTTTAGTTTCCATTAGGACCCCGCTGCCACGGGAGGGTAGGACAAAAGATGCCATGCAAGTTCTTTTCCATAAGCACGTAATACATGCCTACATTACATTGATGAATTGGAGCTAGTTCTGTGTCACCCTATGTTATGACTGTTACATGATGAACCGCATCCGGCATAATTATCCGTCACCGATCCAATGCCTACGAGCTTTTCCATATACTGGTTCTCGCTTATTTACTTTCCCGTTGCTATTGTTACGATCACTACAAAATACCAAAAATATTACTTTTGCTTCCGTTACTTTTATTACCGTTACCACTACTATCATATTACTTTGCTACTAAATACTTTGCTACAGATATTAAGTTATCCAGGTGTGGTTGAATTGACAACTCAACTGCTAATACTTGAGAATATTCTTTGGCTCCCCTTGTGTCGAATCAATAAATTTGGGTTGAATACTCTACCCTCGAAAGCTATTGCGATCCCCTACACTTGTGGGTTATCAAGACTAATTTACGGCACCGTTCTTGGGGAGCATAGCTCTATTCTTTGAGTCACTTGGGATTTATATCTGCTAGACACTATGAAGAACTTGAAAGACGCTTAAGACAACAATTTATCCCTCAACTACGAGGGAGGTAAGGAAGCGCCATCTAGCTCGCACTTGATTCACCTTACATTTTGAGTAAGCTTGCGACACCTAAACCTACTTACGCTATTAGATTACGATATGTGCATGTTATTGATGATGCCACTTCTGCTATGCATGATACTTATGATGAAACTACTTCTATGCTTGATGCTACTATACCCCTTAGTGAATTTCTTGATGAACAAATTGCTAGGGCTAGAGAGAAAGAAATTATTGAAACTAATCATAATGATGAAAGTGATGATGAAGATAGGCCTGTTATTCCTGAGGTTTATGTTTTTGATATGGAAGCTTCTACAGCTATTTTAGCTTGCAAAGATAGATCTGAGCTCAAGAGGTTATTAGTTGAATGGAATAAGCAATCCCTTAAAGATAGAATGAAACTTGACCCTGCTTTTGCTACTTCACCTATTTGTGTTGCCGATAAGGATTATGAATTCTCTGTTGATCCTGATATAATTACTTTGGTTGAATCTGATCCTTTTCATGGCTGTGAATCTGAAACTGTTGTGGCACATCTTACTAAATTAAATGATATAGCCACCCTGTTCACTAATGATGAGAGATCTCGCTACTTTTATATCCTTAAAATATTTCCGTTCTCATTAAAGGGTGATGCTAAGATATGGTTTAATTCTCTTGATCCTGGCTGTGTGCGTAGTCCCTAGGATATGATTTATTACTTCTCTGCTAAATATTTCCCTGCTCAAAAGAAACAAGCTGCTTTAAAGGAAATATACAACTTTGTGCAAATTGAAGAATAAAGTCTCCCACAAGCTTGGGGGAGGCTTCTCAAGTTACTTAATGCTTTGCCTGATCATCCTCTTAAGAAAAATGAAATACTTGATATCTTTTATAATGGACTAACCGATGCTTCCAGAGATTACGGATAGTTGTGTTGGTTCTGTTTTAGGGAAAGAACACGGATGAAGCTGAAATTCTATTGAATAATATATTGACAAATGAAAATAATTGGACACTTTACGCTGACTCTCGAGCCAATTCTGAGCCTATTCCTAAACCAACTCCGAAAAAAAGAGAGGTGTTCTATTTCTCGATCCGAAGATATGCAAGAGGCAAAGAAATCTATGAAAGAAAAAGGTATTAAAGCTGAAGATGTTAAGAATTTACCGCCTATTGAAGAAATACATGGTCTTAATTTACTGCCTGTTGAAGAAACATATGATCTTAATCCATTACCTATTGAAGAATCTCATGGTCTTGATAACCCGACACAGGTAGTAAAGGTAAATTCTCTTTATAGGTATGATAGAGCTGAAATCCCTCCTGTTAAAATTGCTAGCCAATGCTTGGATGAGTTTGATAACTTTATGGTTAAGCAAGAAGATTTCAATGCTTAGTTTGGTAGACAATTAAAACAAAATACTTATATGATTAAACACTTGGGTGATTATATGGCTAATGTTAGAGGTGAACTTAAACTTGTTAGCAAACATGCCTCTATGGTTACCACTCAAGTAGAACAAGTACTTAAAGCTCAAAATGATGTGCTCAATGAAATGAAGAGTAAGAAAAATGGTTATGATGTTAGAGTGGCTACTAGAACTGGTAGAATGACTCAGGAACCTTTGTATCCTGAAGGCCACCCTAAGAGAATTGAGCAAGATTCTCAGAGAAATAACATTGATGCACCTAGTTCTTCTAAAAGGAAGAAAAAGAAAAATGATAGGACTTTGCAAACTTCTAGTGAACCTATTGCTGAACCACCTGAGAATCCCAATGATATCTCTATTTTTTATGCTGAAACACAATCTGGTAATGAACATGAACCTAGTGAAAATGTTAATGATGATGTTCATGATGATGCTCAACCTAGTAATAATAATGATGTAGAATTGAACCTGCTGTTGATCTTGATAACCCACAATCAAAGAATCAACATTATGATAAGAGAGACTTTGTTGCTAGGAAACATGGTAAAGAAAGAGAACCATGGGTTAGAAACCCATGCCTTTTCCTCCCAAACCATCCAAGAAAAAGGATGATGAGGATTTTGAGCGCTTTGCTTTGAAATGATTAGACCTATCTTTTGCGTGTCACGATTGGTGATATGCTCAAAATGAATCCTTATGCTAAATATATGAAAGATATTGTTACAAATAAAAGAAAGATACCGGAAGCTGAGATTTCCACCATGCTTGCTAATTATACTTTTAAGGGTGGAATACCAAAGAAACTTGGAGATCCAAGAGTACCTACTATACCATGCTCCATAAAAAGAAATTATGTTAAAACTGCTTTATGTGATCTTGGATCCGGTGTTAGTGTTATGCCTCTTTCCTTATATCGTAGACTTGACTTGAATAAGTTGACACCTACTGAAATATCTTTGCAAATGGCTGGTAAATCAACTGCTATACATTGCCGGTATTTGTGAGGATGTGCTGTTGTGGTTGCAAAGCGTTACTATTTTAACGGACTTTGTTATCCTTGATATTCGAGGACGATAGTATGTCTATTATTCTTGGAAGACCTTTTCTGAACACTGCAGGTGCTGTTATTGATTGCAACAAAGGCAATGTCACTTTTCATGTTAATGGTAATGAGCATACGGTACACTTTCCGAGGAAACAACCTCAAGTTTATAGTATCAACTCTATTGGAAAAATTATGATATACTTATTATAGGGGATGTGCATATCCCCGTTGAGGTAACATAGTGTTATTCGAAATTTCTCCGGTTCCATGTTATTCGGAATGAGTTCGTTAACAAGACCTGATCAACCTTGTTACTGGATTCCTTTTGATGAGCATGAGATGGATGAAACTAGAAGGCACAACCTTCTGTACCCTCTTTATACTTTTTGTTATTTAGTTGAAAATAAGTAAAAATAGTATTTTTCTGTCTGTTTTCTGATTTATCTGTGCAATATAAAAATACCCTGAAAATAAAAGTTCTCCAAATGCCCTGAAAATGAAATATGATTTTTCCTAGAATATTTGAGGATTTATGGGCCGAGAACACAGCAGGGGTCAACCACACAGCCACGAGCGTGGAGGGCGCGCCCTACCCCCCAGGGCGCGCCCCCCTGCCTCGTGGGCCCATGGTGGCCCTCCTCCACTTATTCATGCACCCATCCACTTCTTCTTCCTCCCACAAACGTGAATATCTAGCTCAAGCACGAGTTCTAGCTCACTTTGCTGCAATTTTCGATCTCCTTGCTCAAAGCACCTCTCACAAAACTGCTTGGGGAGATTGTTCCTTGGTATGTGACTCCTCCATTGGTCCAATTAGTTTTTGCTCTAGTTCTTTATTCATTGCAAATTTCTGCTGCATAGGTGACCAGGTTCTTGAGCTTGCATGTCAAATTTATATGGTTCCAAGTAGTTCTAATGCATGATATATCCTATAGGCACTTGTAGGAGTAGTTGTTATCAATTTTGTTGAGCTTGGTTCACTTTTGTTTGAAGTTACTAAAAATTTCAGAAATTTTTCAGAGGAAGCAATATGCTTAGGAAAATGTTCCAAGGTGGTTCTTCACGGAAGCAAGGACCCAGGCTTGCAATGCGTGATGCTGATGAGGAGCCCCCGAGGGACGCTCCAGTACGGCCTTGTGAGTGGCCTTCAGAAAATTTTATGGATTGAGCGGGAATCAAAGAGGAATTTAACGTATATTTACGTAACGCCGATCTTGTGAGCTTTGAGGCAGACAAATGCCCCCAGTACCATCAACTCACTATCATTTGTGAGGAGGTTTGAATTTTCATCTTCACGTAATTCTCCAACTGTCATGTTTGATCTTTATGACAAATCTTATACCATGGACTTAGAGGATTTTACTTCTGCTTGCAAACTTCCACAATGGGGTAGTGCTAGTGATCCCCGTAAATCTGAATTTAGAGACTTTCTTGCTGGTATAACTGTAGGGGAATTTAGAGATATAGCACAAGCTACCATAGGGAGCATTCACTTTCCTGCTATACATTATTTTACTCTCTGCATAGGTAGGTGCATAACCGGTAAGGATGAACCATGTCATATGTGTGTGCCTGACCTCAGTATTCTTAGGAGTGTTGTGTTAGGAGACCAATCTTATAATATGGGAGCCATTGTTGCACATAGGTTGCAACATAATAGATATAATGGGGATTTCTTTGGAGGAATTTATGCAACCCGCTTAGCTGATTTTCTTGCTGTGGATGTTCATGAGGACGATATGGAGTTGCCTCCTACTTATTTAGATTTTAATTCTATGGTCTCTCACCAATTTGTCGAGAGGAATGAATCACCTCTCTAATATCGACTAATCTTTGACAAACGGCGTGTTGTCCGTATTACTCTCCCTGCTCCTGCCTTCTCTGATTATCAGGCAAAAGGAAGATATATTATTACCAGAGAGGAGGCAGATAGTACGAGAGGAGAGCGGAGGCAGCCCGACGCCACGCTGCAGCTCAGGAGGCGATAGCCGCATCGCATCATGATCGACCCGGCTACACCTACGGTATCCGCCAGGCCATCCTCGGCAATGAACCAACAGGCCAAAAGCCTAAGCTTGGGGAATACGTATTTCCCACCGACATTACATTTATGTTTACACACACTCATTGCTAAATGTCGGTGCTCATACTCTTTCACTGTAATATACATGCTAGTTTATTTCCTTTTTCTTGCTTTCTTCTTGTGTGTTTGATAAACCTTAAGAAAAACCAAAAAAATTAGAGTAGTTTTTTAGTTAGTTTACTTTTCTTGCTGTAGTAGTAATAATTAAAAAAGAAAACCCAAAAATATTTCTCGTTCTTCTTTTGCTTGTTGTGAGCTTTCCCGTGTAAATAGTTTTTTATTTCATTTCTTTTCTTTGGGGGTCGATAGGAGAAGACCATGATTAAATTGTTGAAGTGGCTCTTATATGCATTATTGTTGATTTAACCAAGAGCCCATATTGCCTTGTCTTCTCCTGTTTATTGAATGCTCGCAGATTCTAGCTTAGTCCACTGCACGTGCACTCTTATTATTTTCACATCGCTTACGTGCAAGCGAAAGGCAATTATGACGATATCTGAAGAGTCGATCGATATAAGAAAAGCTGGTATGAACTTCGACCTCTTTTGTTTTTGTAAATATGATGAGTTCATCGTTCCCGATTCAGCTTATTATGAATAAACATGTTTGCAATGACAATTAGAGATCATAGTTGCTCGTGCCATGCTTGATTAGCTATGAGTTATAATGGTTTACCTTGCGTGCCAACATGCTATTAAAATGGTTATGATGTGGTATAATGGGGTGGTATCCTCCTTTGAATGATTTAAGTGACTTGACTTGGCACATGTTCACACATGTAGTTGAAACAAATCAACATAGCCTTCACGATATTTATGTTCATGGTGGATTATATCCTACTCATGCTTGCATCCAAGTTTATTAGTTTTAGTGCATGTTCATGACTGTTGTCGCTCTCTAGTTGGTCGCTTCCCAGTCTTTTGCTAGCCTTCACTTGTACTAAGCGGGAATACTACTTGTGCATCCAATCCCTTAAACCCCAAAGTTATTCCATATGAGTCCACCATACCTTCCTATATGCGGTATTTACCTGCCGTTCCAAGTAAATTTGTATGTGCCAAACTCCAAACCTTCAAATAAACATTTTGTTTTGTATGCTCGAATAGCTCATGTATCAACTAGGGCTGCCCTTATCTTCCATGTTAGGCGGGTTATTCTCACGAGGAGTGGACTCCGCTCCTCATTCACGAGAAAATGGCTGGTCTCCGGGATGCCCAGTCCCATTCTTTATGCAAACTAAATCAAAATTAATTGCAAACAAAACTCCCCTTGGGACTGTTGCTAGTTGGAGACACTCGTTGTTTCGAGCAAGTCGTGGATTGATGCTTGTTGGTGGAGGGGGAGTATAAACTTTACCATTCTGTTTGGGAACCGCCTATAATGTGTGTAGCATGGAAGATATCGCCATCTCTTAGTTGTTATGTTGACAATTAAAGTATGCCGCTAAAAATATTATTTATCTCTAAAACAAAACAGAGCTCTGGCACCTCTACAAATCACTGCTTCCCTCTGTGAAGGGCCTATCTATTTACTTTTATGTTTAGACATCACCGTCTAATTAAAAAGCACTAGCTGGAGAGCACAGCTGTCATTTGCATTCATTACTATTATTTTATATTGGGTATGACTATGATTGGATCTCTTTTACCATGAATTACAATGTCTAGTCAGTCCTTGATCTTTAAAGGTGCTCTGCATTTATGTTTTGCGGTCTCAGAAAGGGCTAGCGAGATACCATCCTGTTATATTATATTATGATTGTTTTGAGGAAGTGTTGTCATCCGAGATTTATTATTATGGCTCGCTAGTTCATTATGCTATTGATATGAGTAAACATGAGACCTGAGAGTTATTGCAAATGTGGTTAGTTATAATCTTTGCTGAAAACTTGAATGCTGGCTTTACATATTTACAACAACAAGAGCAAACAGAGTTTGTAAAAGTTTTTCTTTTTCACTTTCAATTTATCAACTGAATTGCTTGAGGATAAGCAAAAGTTTAAGCTTGGGGGAGTTGATACGTCTCCGTTGTATCTACTTTTCCAAACACTTTTGCCCTTGTTTTGGACTCTAACTTGCATGATTTGAATGGAACTAACCCCGGACTGACGTTGTTTTCAGCAGACATTCCATGGTGTTATTTATGTGCAGAAACAAAAGTTCTCGGAATGACCTGAAACTCCACGGAACGTCTAGTTAAAAATAATAAAAAATCCTCGCCAAAGATGAAGACCAGGGGGCCCACACCACATCCCACGAGGCGCCCCCCTAGGGCGCGCCCCCCCTACCTCGTGGGCCCCTGGAGCTCCTCCGACGCCAACTCCAACTCTATATATTTGCTTTCAAGGAGAAAAAATAAAGGAGAAGAAATCATCGCGTTTTACGATACGGAGCCGCCGCCAAGCCCTAAAACCTCTCGGGAGGGCTGATCTCTAGTGCGTTCGGGGCTCCGGAGAGGGGGATTCGTCGCCGTCGTCATCATCAACCATCCTCCATCACCAATGTCGTGATGCTCACCTCCGTGCGTGAGTAATTCCATCGTAGGCTTGCTGGACGGTGATGGGTTGGATGAGATCTATCATGTAATCGAGTTAGTTTTGTTAGGGTTTGATCCCTAGTATCCACTATGTTCTGAGATTGATGTTGTTATGACGTTGCTATGCTTAATGCTTGTCACTAGGGCCCGAGTGCCATGATTTCAGATCTGAACCTATTATGTTTTCATGAATATATGTGTGTTCTTGATCCTATCTTGCAAGTCTATAGTCACCTACTATGATGTTATGATCCGCAAGCCCAAGTGACAATAATCAGGACCACTCCGGTGATGACCGTAGTTTGAGGAGTTCATGTATTCACTATGTGCTAATGCTTTGTTCGGTTCTCTATTAAAAGAGGCCTTAATATCCCTTAGTTTCCATTAGGACCCGCTGCCACGGGAGGGTAGGACAAAAGATGTCATGCAAGTTCTTTTCCATAAGCACGTATGACTATATTGAATACATGCCTACATTACATTGATGAATTGGAGCTAGTTACGTGTCACCCTATGTTATGGTATTACATGATGAACCGCATCCGGCATAATTATCCATCACCGATCAATTGCCTACGAGCTTTTCCATATACTGGTTCTCGCTTATTTACTTTCCCGTTGCTATTGTTACGATCACTACAAAATACCAAAAATATTACTTTTGCTTCCGTTACTTTTATTACCGTTACCACTACTATCATATTACTTTGCTACTAAATACTTTGCTGCGGATATTAGGTTATCCAGGTGTGGTTGAATTGACAACTCAACTGCTAATACTTGAGAATATTCTTTGGCTCCCCTTGTGTCGAATCAATGAATTTGGGTTGAATACTCTACCCTTGAAAGCTGTTGCGATCCCCTACACTTGTGGGTTATCAGCAACTTACAGTGGGAAAGGTGGGGCTTATGATTTGACTGCTCATTACTACTCACCATTAGTGCGGTGCAACAACCGGGCTAAGTCTCCCATGCGGTTGTGCACTACTCACTTCGTTCTTAAATATACTACGGAGTATTTGTCTTTCTTGAGGTTTCAACGAGTGATTACATACGAAACAAACTGAGTGAATCTACACACTAAAATATGTCCATTTGAAATTTGTAAAAAGATAAATATTTAGGAATGGAGGAAGTATAATTTTGTGCATGGCACATGGACCCGGATGCTGAAGAGGCTTCTGGAAATGCTATCAAGATTCCAACATTTGTTTACATAATTGACGTACTATACAAATAATTTTCCAGTGACATGAAATTGTACAATGCTCTGAGCATTCAGCTTTTGTTTCGTGTGTCTTGCCATCAATGCTCTTTCGGAATCAATAAAAAAAACTAACTTCCTTGCTAATGCATCTTAGCAGATCAGAGCTAATATTTACATCACAACTGAAGACAAAGTTGTGAGAAGGTGTTAAATTAAAATTGATCCATGCTTTCATTGGCAGCAACGTCCCCCCAGCTCTGTCTAAATCGACAAGGCATGTTGGGAAAAAAAGTAGTTGTCTGGAGCATGCAACATTCCGATCATTTTGTGCAGTTCCACTAAAATAGAGCTGAATTTCCCTGTTCCAAAGATATTAAGTGTGATTACGATAATAGAGGACTGCCGATAAAACAATAAACACACTAATAGAAGCCGGTTACCTTTGTAGTCTCTCTTAAGACTAACTAGTTGGAGTAGATTAAGCAAATAGATGGAGAAGATTAGGCTCAGAGTTGGATGAGGAGGATAGAGCAAAACCAATCTCCCTTTGTGCAGTCGCACTGAAATGTAGACGTTGCCTGTGTGACATTTTAGTACAACTGCACAAAACACTCTTAAGAAAAAAGTGATTTGTGCCAAGGTTGGAAAAAGCGGTAGGCGTAAGCGAGGCGGTTGGCCTTCGCCTAGTGCCTAGGCGGTGCCTAAGCGCCCTAGGCGCGGCCTAGGCGGTAATATAGTTTTTACTCGTAGTGTATTTTTGATTATTATATGGTTGTTGATATTAGTTTAGGGCATATAAATAAGTTAATTACCGTCCACTACCATTGGAATATAACCCGTTTGGCGTGTCGATTGTAGTATGTGGCATGATTTCTTGCTTGGGTAGGCAATTCCTTGGTTGCTCTGCCTAGACCTCCATTTATGCCCTAGGCGAGGCGTTTGGCCATTGCCTAGCACCTAGGCGTGCCTAAGCGCCTCCTAGGCACTGCCTTTTCCAACAGAGATTTGTGCAGTTCACCAAAAGGTCGCAATAGCAACGAGGTGAAAGGATAGCCCTGTTTGCAAAATAGAGGTAGAAAGGAAACAATTACTGGCCAATAACAGTTGATGACACATGCGACGACAAAAAAGAAGCATATTCCATATCCTAAGGGAAGATAACAACCCGGTTGTGTTTGTCTAAAATGGTGTGAGGACAAGATTGCAATATGGAAATTACGCCGGACGAGCTACGTTTTGGGCAAAGAACTATGTTAGATCCACATGCAAGATTTTCCACATGCAGCGACGTGGGAAGACGGGCAGTGGAGCAAGGCCGGAGGGGATACCTGGGGGTCGTCGGGATGTAACTAGGTGAGCGGCGGCGGGCGGGATCTGCCCATACTGCAGCATCGAGCAGGTGGCGTAGGCCCTACCGCGTCGGAGCTTGGTCAGAGAGAACGGCAGGTACCGCATATCGGGACGTGCTGCCTCGGCGCTGTCGAACGGAGAGACGATGCACATCCTCCCTTTCCGCCGACGGACGGGATGCGGCCGGATCAGTGACCAACAGTGAGAGAGGGAGAGGCCACCGCCGCCTTGTGTGAGATACTCTGAAGAGAGACAAACCCAGGCAGGCAGGCTCCATTGTATATAGTGGAGCGGACTACCTTTTTCTCCATAAAAATCATTTTATATTCTGTGTACGTGCCATTGAGCGATATAACTTTATTTAAAAAAACGCGCCAACGCATCAAGTCGAATTTTGTTCCGTGCACACGTGGGACACGACCTCCATAGGTAAACAACCGCTACACGTGTTCAAATTAGCACGTGGGTTGCCATTTCATATAGAAATGAGCTCCACCGTGTACCCGCGTGGGTGTGGGTGGGCACGAAGCGTGAGTACGTGCACCTATTCTCTTCGTGTACGTACACCACCTACGTGGGGTTGTGTGAGAGAGATACAAACGTAGAGAGATATAATGTGTGGGTTCGTGAGTGTTTTTTTTTGGGGGTGTCAATCAAAAAATGTAACATATGCAATGTGTGTGAAAATAGAGTCCTGGATATATCATATATATAGAGGGGGCGATCACGAGAAGAGAGTGGAGGTATCATCGGCTTGAGGTATCCATAGAATCGAAGAGAGAGACGATGTGTGTGTGTGTGTGAGCGCGCGCAAGATCGATAAAGAGTGCCATCAAATTTGTGTGTGCCCACATCAAAGATATAGGGTGGCTGGCCTACTGGAACATGAGACGGGACAGGTGCAGTTTGTCTCTGTGGCATAGATACCTACCTACAGTGCTCGACTATTGGTGTGTGGTGGGGGAGGCCTTATTAACTATAGAGGTACAATGGCTGGTATATGTGTGGAGGAGGAGAGAGTCCTACCTTATGTATTAAGGGAGATCGATCGGCAGCCATGCATATGTGTAGGAGAGGAATAAGGTTGGGAGAGAGACAGAGCTAGAGTGTTGGAGGGGGTGGTAGTGGAGTTGCTTCTAACAAATGGTGGGAGAGGCTTGCTAGACAAACGGAGGGCACGCCTGCAATATCAATAAGAGAGGAGATGGCTGCCTGTCTGTGCGCGTGCGTGTGAGAGACGGGTCAGGAGGCGTGCACGAATGATGAGGGGGGACGATATGGCTGTGATAAGCAGACATAACTACATAGGAAGATCAATCGTCCTCTTTCAGAGAGAGGAGAGACATAACTTGTGAGGTACTCGATCGATGGGTGGGGGAAATAGTTAAAGTCGACCTAGGTATATGTAGGGAAATCGATCGGTATACATGCATGTATGTGTTAGAAGCAAATAAGGCCATGGGAGAAGGATAGAGAATAAGATCATATATAATTCATTATAAAAAGCGAATTTGGATATTTGAAGAATTTATCATAGTGTTTTAAACCGACGCATGCGTGAATATGTATAATGGTGATACACATGGTGTGGTTATGAACATGTTATACTACATAATATATTTTATCTCTACTCTTATAAAAAAACAGAGTTGTTGATGATGGTGTGCATGTCATCCTGCAATATAGGCCGTCCGATTTATATCTGACAGATAGGAAGGAAACTAAGGCAATTTTGAAAAAAGATACCCACACCCCTCTCCATATTTGCAAATAAGGCCTCCCCTTGATCATGTTGATGTTCCGTGGAACGCATGGGCATCTTGCTAGTACTACATATAATATATAGAACATTGATTATAATTTGGGCTAATGTGTGGCTTTTTGCAACTCAGGGCTAAATACTTGTCATAATGTAGAGGCGGGGCACTATACTTTGTGTGATAAACACGGTGTACATATGGAACATGGTTTAGATTATGAATATATAGTTAGTACATCAAATGTACTATTATTTGGAATCAACTTCAAGTGTATTCAAAAGATTGAATTCGAGTTCATATAGTACACATAGTTCATATATACCTCTATGGTAATCACGTGGTGTCTTGTTAAGGTAATACAGGAATGATGGTTGAAGTTGGAAACAATCATGATTGTAGATTCTTATTGAAATAGAGAAACGAATTCAAATTCAGTTTGAATTGCAGCGGTAGTATAAACATTTGGAATGCACTAAAGTGTTAGTATGAGTAGGTTACATGCATTATACAGCCAGCGAAAAAATTTAATTGGACATAACATGGATTCATACTCTCTCTTTGTGTAGCTTTGAATAGCATTTGTATAGTAAAACGGGACAAGACTCTCTCTTCATGTGGTGTGAATAGTTTTATTTTTTTCGTTTTTTCGTTGAGGGAAGTTCGAATTGATTTGGTACGTACAAGTACAATATTACGCGTTAGGCTTGTACCTAAAATTCAACCTGCGCCTTGTTATATCCCGAAAATTCTGATATCTTGCTCCCAAAACTGGCGCCTTTACAACCCGCGCCTTGCTATCCCGAAATTACAACGTGCACGAAAACTCCCTCTAGCTGCCAAATCCCGACACATGAAATCCCCCTTCTAACCCTGAGCCGAAAGGGCCGCTAGTTCAAATTGGTGGGGGTACTTTTGTAACACACCCTACATTTTGGACAAGCGCGTCCCTAAGTCATGGTCCCCCCCCCCCTCCCATCGCCTCCTTTTCACCATTCGAAATCTGGTCATCATAACCTCTCCGCTCCAGCCGTGAAACCCCATCCTCCTTCATCCGCCACCTCACCGCTGCCCAGCCGGAGCCTCCTCCCCAATGACGTCGTCCACTGCAACAGCTCGACGTCCCTCATCCGCCTCCCCGGATGAGGATTCGTCGTCCATCCCATCATCCCGCCGGTTCAGCCGCCCCGTCCTGCACCTCCAAGAAGCTGCTCCGACGATCGCCTCGCCTATCACGGCTGCTCCATCCCCACAGCGTCGCCTTAACCTGCTCCACTGGAACCGCAGCATCCTCACTGACTCCTCAGACGAAGCCGAGGCCTACTCAGTGCCACCAAAGAGGTTGTACACTCATCGCATCACACATTCTCCTTAACTCGACCTCCCGGCGCCGACGGTGCTCCATCCCGCACCCCCATGGAGAGGCTACCTCGAAGCTGGTGCCGCGGGCGACATCTCCATGGCGGCTCTCCCCAGTGCGAGGACCCTTCGGCGGCGGCATCCATACCAGCCAGATCTGCTGCTCCGGCTCTCCCTCGCTCGCTCGCCCAGCTGCTACTGCTCCGGCTCTTGCTCGCGCTGCTGCTCTCCCCCTCGCTCGTCTTCTTTGCTCTGCTTTCTGATTTAGCTCGCTTGATCGTGAATCGACTTTTGGGTCGATCGATTTTCAGGGGTGGTGGGTCTCGCGGAGTTAAGGAAGAACCACCCTTGAGGGAGGGGCTCATGGAGAGGTACCCTACTATATATCTTAGGGTTACGGGTGGGGTGCTTCTCACTGATGGTGGGGGCGTGGTGGCATGGGGATCGCGGAGAAAAGCTTGGCGGGGGGCTAGAGGGCTGGCCAGGGCGGCGGCGGACCGATGATGGGGACTTGTTTCGGGGAGGCGAGGCGGCGGCGGACCGATGGTGGGGAGTTGTTTCGGGGCGGCGAGGCGGCTGCGGACCGGCGGTGGGAAGTTGTTTCGGGGCGGCGAGGCGGCGTGGTTCGACCCGGTGGTGGTGGCGGCTCGAAGTGCGAGGTTGAAGATGAACTGCAGGCCCTCCCTAAACTATCCCATGTGAAGTGCCTCTCTGCTACCATTGCGTTTAGTTTCGACAGTAACATTCAGATTCCACAGTAAATTTCATTTTCGACAGTTAAGTTCACATTCAACAGTTTTTACCTCATCTGTGTTAGTCAGGTGGTTTAGGGTGATGTAAATTTTACATTTATCACTTTTTGGTAATGCATTTTACATCATCTATTGGAGATGCTATTAGAATCCCACTTGAGATTAATGATGTTTGTCTTGTCTTTGCTTGACCTTGGCGTCTTCTGACTCACGGAGCTGCTCCAAGGACGGAACGATCCATCACAACAAAGCAGTGCCCTGGACACCGTCTAGAGATTCCTCAGATCTTCGTCCACACCTCCTACAGCCACCTCTGCCTCAACTTCTTTAGTGACCAACCCAATGATGCTGAGGTCGAGACTCTGACAAGAAGAGGTTGTACACTTGTTGCATCACTTATTACTCTACATTCATGTCGATCCATTAGGGCTATTGTGGTTCAACAGAAAAACATAGCAATAGGTAATTTTCCTATGGCACTCTACTATTCAATTATTCATGCATTTTGTTGAAAGGAATGGAGGAAAACATCCACTTGGACCTACTTTTCAAAATCCTATGCATGAAAACAAGACCAAGTGCATTAGTGGCAGAATAACATTCTAACTGTGCACGCTTTCATATGGTTTCGCTTTATTTTGGCCATGTTTCTTTGCATTCCTCTGCTCCTCCTTTTCCTGCGAACCAAACAACCAAGTTGACAGAAATCATGTGTTCACAAATGCTATGTTTCCCATGTGCATTCCTATCCTATTCCGGTGTTTTTCCTCCTATCCCTGCATTTTTAGAATCATGCAAGCCAAATGAGCCCTTACAGAATTACTTTAGTTACGGGTAGGTGTTGAAGAAAACTTTGTGTGGTTTGTCCTGTTCCTGCCGCGACGTCGTCCACCTCACCTGAGTTGCTCCATCGACAGCAGCATCCACCAAACCAGACATCACAACTCTTGACCATCTTTCGCCGCCTCAGATCTCCTTCCGTGTCACTTGACACCCACATAGCAGCATCACCATCATCGACTCGTGAGATGAACCCGAGGAGTACACGGGTCCACAAGAGAGGTCGCACTCTTTTGTTTACCTTATGTTATGCATTGCTTAATATTACACTACTTTATTGTCCTGTTCACCTCTTAGACTCCAAGTCAGGTCCAAATTGATGTTCAAACTTGAGTTCTAAATTAGTTGTGGGCCACATATCTAGGCAGCAATGAATAGTATCTCTGTCTAATATCTGGTTCACTAGGGTATGCCTATGTTGTTCATCTTGGGTGGGAAACAAATAGTAAAGCAATCATCATCTGTTTTTTATTAAATTAAAGCAATCATCAGCCTTCTATCATTACTTTTGGATCCATCCACTGGTTTTTACCATTACTCTAGATTTCTGCATGCTCTCCTTACATAATCTCACTATATTTTTTTTTGTATGCATGTTAGATATTGTACACATTCATGCTGAACATGTAGAAAAAAATAGAAGAGTTTTGCGCGGCAATATAATGTCATGCAGACATCGCTCCATGGTAGGTTCAATGGCAAACCCTCCCCCTCTCCAGATTGTAATCCAGAGGAAGATATTTGTTCTGAGGCGGATTCAGACACATCTGACCACTCCTATTTACCCCCCAAGGTGTTTGTTATAACTTGGCATATCATGCATATGTTGCCTTGCAGTGCCTACTTTCGACATCATATATGTCATCTGCTTAGTTTAGACATGTTCTGTAATGCCACCTGTTTAGTTTCAATATCATATATGGGAATTATGCAATGCCATCCTGTTTAACCAAGCATCATATATTTGAATGATATCTAGCCGATCCTTTTCTTCATTAAATTTCCATTTGTCGACAATGTTTGTACATTAAACTACTCTTCCTGTGAATCAGCCATTTGAGTGGGTGATGGAAAAATCTAGAGTGAAAACAAGGCCTTGAGCGAGGCAGTGCTACTGTCAAGCAGATCTCTTCTTTGGGTCCCGATAGCTCCTCGGAGATGGATTCAGAGATAGATGACCAGTCCTATTCCCCCACCGAGGTGTATGCTCTAACTTGGCATGGTTCTACTGCTCATATCATGCATATGGTGTCTTGCATTGCATAGTTTAGACATTATGTACACAATATTCAACACCATGTTCTTATTTCAGACATCATATATGCGAATGCCCTCCGCTTAGCATATAAATCACATATGTGAATTAAATCATGCAATCATGGTTACTTAGATAATGTGTATGTGAGTTATGTCATGCGATCCTATTTAGTTATTCATCATATCTTTGAATTATGTTATGCTATGCTATCCAATTTAGATAGACATCATATATGTGAAATTATATCATGCTATCCGTTTTAGTTCAACAATATACATGTCAATTATTTAATGCCCTCTTTTTTCCACATTATCTATTGCATATGTCTCTCATACAATGTATCTACATTCAGTTATGTTTCCTGTTTATCAGCCATTTGAATTGGAGCGGCTGATGGCAGTATCTAGCGGAGTAAAAACACGGTCTTCAAATAAAACAGTGCTACCTCTTGGTGGAGATAGCACCCCGTTTGTACATGCACGAGAACCATCCCTACCACACATAACCCAGACTCATACCCCTACTGCGATGGACAGAAAACCAGCTTCACCCAATCTAACACCAACCCCAGCAGATAGTAACCCTGTTCCTGTTCACACAGCACCATCTCCACCACAGAGCTCCCAAACAAGAGCAGTTAGTAAGGCAGCTACAATGCCCAAAGCGCCAGTACTACCACGGCGAACCCCAACTCCACTAGTTAGTACACCTATTCCTGTGGAGGAAGCACAACCAGCCATTCATAGTTTAGCATCTATCGCATTTGATGTTGTTAAATCCTATGCGTATCTTCCCATCATGGAAATATTATCTCGAAGATGAAGGAAAATGCGATTCACGGTGTTTGTCCAGGAGTTATGTGTAAGTAATGTTATTCATGGCAATTACTTTGCTTTGTCCCATACATTCTACCTCCATGATGGTTATAATACTGACAAATTTTCCCATTTTTATCTATAAAGAAGGACCGACTTGGAAACTCGGGATGAGGTAACCTATGCTAATACCTCTGCTATCTTCAAGAATGCTTGGTGGCGATGTCGGAATTACACGAAGAAAAGCGTAATTCAGCGGCAAAGAAACTCATCAAATTCCCTTACGTTCTCTGAGACACATTCTTCGGACGATGACTGGGAACGCCTTGTTCTTTACTGGTCCCAAACCAAGAATGTGGTAAGGTCTATGAGCTCATTTTATTTTAAGTACTATATGCTTGCGTCTTACTGTATTTTGTTCATGTAGAACAAGTGCTTAAACCTGAAGAACAATTGTTCTCATTTAAGATTCCATTACTATCGTGCATACTGCTTTGCTCTTGTATCACTGTATTTACTCATACAAACTTATTTTTAAATTGAACTATCCAATGAAAACTCCAATGGCACAACAGGTGTGTTTACGCATGTTTCTTTAACAGGTTTGCTCTTATAAATAGCTCTGTTGATTTCAATTTCAATTGTGTATACATTTGACTTCTCATATCATGCACATTACTAGCATCATAACAGGGCCAATAGTATT
This sequence comes from Aegilops bicornis, assembly GCA_021605145.1. Taxonomy (NCBI): domain Eukaryota; kingdom Viridiplantae; phylum Streptophyta; class Magnoliopsida; order Poales; family Poaceae; genus Aegilops; species Aegilops bicornis. The sequence continues at coordinate 301,291,370 of CM038674.1, read as the reverse complement.
GTTGTACATGTAGACCCGTGGTACCCATCTGAAATCTTGTTGTGCCGTTTAGTTTCCCACACTTTGTAATCTTTCAGTGCTGCTTTCTCTTGAACTGATATGATTTGAACCGTGTCTCTATTTTGATTTTGCAAGACAATGTAGTGACCATAGGACATAGATATATGTTTGTTTGATGCTTTTATAATGTACTACTTGGCAATAGAAGACTTGGTAGTTTAATCTTGTCCACCTTACTAATGAACTGGTTCACTGAAATGAGTTTCATATACTAGTAAATGCTAAACCTGTTATGTGTCTACTTGTTTCTTCTTTTAGAATGCTGACAAAATATTGGGGAAGAGTGCCTTATTAAGCAATGATAAAGGAAGTAATGTAGATAAGGTTCAGGATCGTGAGACATTCTTGTTGGTCTCCAACAAAGCTGATAAAACAGCTAAGGAAAACTATCTTGAAGACAGCGAGGCAACCCCAAAGTCCTGTCTTGGTTTACTATTCGAGTTACTGGCCGCTACCGCTTGCACAAGCTATTCAAACTCCTTTATGCGAATCAGGTTTGGTTTCTTGAGTCTCAACTACAAGCTGAAAGACATTGATCGGTTGTCTGCGACAAGAAGCGGAAGGGCTGCGGAAGTCCTGGAGCATTCAGATGCATACTTTACGGTGCAACGACAAGCGTTGGAGGATTTTAGCGCCAAGCAGGACAAAGCTAATAAGCTTGCTAAGCTTATTGCCCGACATGGTGGATACCGAGGATAACATTTCTTGAGCTCTTCTAAAGTTGTTTGATTAAGGACTTGTTTTCTTTATTGCGTTTATTTACCTTTGGTGGCCAATTTTGATGGCGGTGTATGTAATATCTTTGCGTTGTTACCTATATTTGCACCGGTGGCGAACTTTGATGCCCAGTGGATGTAATATGTGTAATAGCTGTAATAGGCTAGCGTTAATTGCTTGCTTATTTATTTCCTTACTGTCTTGTTTAGTTGTTTGCTTGTAGTCACTGCAGTTCTTTTTCCGCGTTTTTTTAGTGGCCATAATAACCTAGTTTTGGTAACTAGGCCACAATAATCATGGCAACACACGGACTGTTGTAACCATGGGCCTCCTGCGGGCCGTAGGATCCGTGGGCCTTCTACGGGTCATAGGATCCATGGGCCTTTTACGGGCCGTAGGATCCATGGACTTTCTACGGGCCATATGATCAATGGGCCTTCTACGGGCCGTAGGATCCATTGGTCTTCTACGGGCCGTAGGATCCATGGGCCTTCTATGGGGCGTATAATCATTTCACCAAACATGGGCCATACTATTCGTGGACCATAACGGACCGTTAATAGGCCGTATTTGATAACGCTATGAAAAAAGCCCAACGGGTTAATGGGCCACAAACGGACCAAATGTAACCACAGGCTGTATTTGGCCCACAAACGGAACAGGCCAGCAACGGACTATATCTAACCGAATTCTAGAAATGGGCCCAAGAATAAATGGGCCCTTAGAAGGCCGAAAATTAACACGGGCTGGAAACGGTCGACGGAATAATGGGCCGTTAATGGGTATAAAGCGATACACTGTTCATTATGGGCCAGTTTCATCTCAGGCCTTTAATGGGCCTAGAGTTACAAAGGGCCTCATATGGGCCGAAAGACATCATGGGCCATACATGGGCCGAAAGTTACAACGGGCTGGAATCATATTGGACGGCCCAGATGAAGCTACTGGGCTTAATTCGGATAGGCCGTATCGGGTCGGTAGTAAGCAGGCCGTAAATGGGCTATACACAAACAGGCCATTAACAGGCTTTCCGTGGGCCAGCCCGTTACCTTTTGACCAAGTCAAACGGGCCGGCCTTTTCACCGGAATGGGCCTCTGTTGGGTCGTGCCACGTGTCAATGTATCATAGGCGCCTCCTGTCCAATGAGTGGATGACATCTGTCCAAACGTTGAGCCGACATGTGTTTCCTCCGGCCAATGAGAATTTTACACGTGGAAAATTCCCATTCGGGGGTTGTTAATGGGTTATCGGATCCAAAACCGGACCCGATAGCTTAACGGCGTCCCGTTACGGTGGATGCCACGTGTCGGTCACCCTTGACGAAAGCACTTCTATGACGCATGATTTATCGTCTTGGAAGTGGACACTTCCGTGATGATAATTTTGGTAATGTCATGGAACACTTTTACGACAGCATAGGTATGACTATCTTGATTCTGTCATAAATTTGTCATGGATGTACATGCATGACAGAAAACGTGACCTACTATGACAAACATGTATCATCGCGGAAGTGTCTTTTTTTGTAGTGTTGCTTCCTTCTACAACCGCAAGTTCAAGAAGTGTCACTGCCCCTACTGCACCACCAAGCCAAAGCCCAAGGATGGCTGCTTCGATCACCTTCTGTCTCATGCAGAGGATGTAGCGATCTGCGGTGAGGACTACATGATCAAGGGGCGACATCTGCGCTTCATGAAGGCCACGACTCCGGCGTGAAGTGATGTGATGATGTGATGTTGTGATGGTATGATGCTGTGAACTGAATCTTAATCTTTTGGGTAATTAGGGTCCGGTTACTTATGGTAAACTTAATGTGGTTGTTTATGGTGTGAACTTAATCTATGGTGATGCTAGTAACGTATTATTCTATCTATATTTGTTTGTCCTTATATTTGCACATGGTGTATGGTTAGTTACATTTAGATGTTGTGAACTATGAGTTTAGGTGTTGTAATGATCAAACATGTTGTTTCAGTGTTGCTTCACAGATCACTTCAGTGTTGCTTCACTGGTCACACATGTTGTTTCAGTGTTGCTTCACTGATCACACATGTTACTGGTCTCATGTTTATTAGTCAAATCAAATGCATGCTTTTCCCACCAGCAAATTATCTATGTATGTTTGTGTAAATTCAAGAAAATGCAAAAAAATAAAACCTTGGCAAAATATCTATGTTTGTGTAGGAGGTCATGTGTGCAAAATTTGAGGTGATTTAGAGGAGGTCAAAGAAATTTGAATTTGAGAAATGTGCTCTAAATGAGCTCCAGGGCTAGGGTAAATGACCCATTTGTAATCAAGTTTTTACGGACCTACTCTAAATGAGCCAAATGTTTTGTATTAACACCTATTCAATCTATATAGTGTAGATTCAAAGTCTCACTATTTTTTGAATTAATCTTCATATTTTTACATTTTCTTTTAAAAAATATGCTTTAATATAAAAACTATTAAAAACACATTTAAAATATGAAAATGGAAAACTAAGTTCAGATCCTTCTTATTCACTTTGAAATAAAGCTTTGGTGATTTTTTTATTTTAAAAAAATTCAAAAACAGAAGGTAACCCTACCTCATCGCCTTCACCTCTATGAAATCTTGTAGGTGATAGATCATATGTGTGAAGGTTTTCTCATGAAAATGATCATAGACCAAGTTTATCATTTTTGGTTGGTAACATGTCACATAAGACAACATTGTGCGGAGGTTTCATATTTTTTTTTTGATTTTTTTAATTAATGGTGCTCATTTGACCTCGATCGTGCCAGCTAGGGTTTTTTCATGAAAATGACCATAGACCAAGTTTAGTATTTTTCCTCGTTAGTGTGTCTTATAAAACGACGAACGGTGAAGGTTTCATATTTTTTCGATTTTTTAAATTAGTTATGCTCAGTCAAAGCTTTCATAAACCCGTTGACCAGCTCAAAACCCCTCTAAACCCGCGGGGTTTTGCCTAACCCTAGCTCCGAACGACAGCCATCCGATCATACCCTAGCGCAAAGCAATAGGCCTCAGATGTGGTCTTCTAGAAGGAATTCGGTGGGCAGGCTGCGTGCAGACTCCGGGCCGTTGGATCACAAGGACGGCTCCGCATCATTGGATCGTGGGGTGATCCGCGAGAGGCGATCCTGTTGGTTGTGCTCAGCTGCTCGCCAACCACTGACTCCGCGAAAAAAACGTTGTTATTGGGCCCAAAAGGAAACCAAGCTCCGGTTGGACCGTCGACTTGCGTCATTTTTTTGTGAACGCGCTGGCTCTGTTTTTTGTGAACGTGTTGGCTCTGTTTTTTTTTGCATCGTTTGAAATTACACAATAATTGACATTGCGTAGAAAATTTAGTTCTTTTTGTTCTATACAAATGCAAAATGACCAAATTTATAAGGGCTAAATTTATTTTTGTCATGCAAAATGGCCACAAACTATTAAAAAATGGGTCATTTTGCATTTGTATAATGGCCACAGGCCCTCTATCTTTTTTTCTCATGCAATGACCAAATTTTTAAGGGCCAAATTTTTTTTATCATGCAAAATGGCCACAAGCCCTTCAAAAATTGTCTCTTTTTGTTCATATATATATATATATATATATATATATATATATATATATATATGACCACGGATTCCCACGCGTGCAATTAGCTTTTTTTCTTCTTCTTTTCAAACCAGCGTTTCCCAGCGTGTACATTCCCGATCTTTGCGATGGGTTTGACAAGCAGACTCTTGACTTCACATTTGACCCGTTATTGCCACAACCAAATAACACGTAGCACTCTGACTATTTAAGCCACACTCGCCTCTGCCATCTCCCACCTCTCGCCTCTGCCATCCCTCATCCATCCGCCCTTCTTGCTCTTGACCCCTTCTCCTTCTTACAGCACATTCCTCACCATGCAAGACACCGTACCAACCTACCGCTTCCACACACCGTGTCTTGGAGAGGCTCTACCCTACCAGCGTGTACGTTGATCGCACACTATGTGTGTGGGCGATATCAAGGCTGAGGACCGCAAGGAACTTCACCGAGTTCTTCCTCGCGTCCGGCTACCACCACTTCCCGAGGGGATCTCCAATGATGTTCCACGTCGAGGAGGTCATTCCAAAACTGGGTGGTGGTTGCTCTCCTTGCCCACTTCACCAACACATTCGACGCCTTCTACCTCCTCGGCTGGGTGTTTTGGTGTGGCTCCAAGTTCATCGCTTTCACCACCCACAGCAAGTTCACGGAGTACACCAACATCTTCCCCACCGCGGCGCACATGCACACTCTTCTGTACCCCATCAACAATGCCCTGGAGGAGCAGTGAAAAGAGCGCCCGGAGGAGGAGCGAGGTGGAGAAGGCGGTGGCTAGGGTTCTAAACCCTCTATCTTTTTTTAGTCCATGTTATGTTAAGTTGTAACTGAACTATGTTGGAGTTGCTATGGGCTTGTTGGCTTAAGTTTTCTATCTATTATATTATTAAGTTCTTCCTAGTTTGAACTATGTGATCGTGTTATGGGCTTGTTGGCCCTATCTACATATTGGGACTACATATTTGTTATTGTTTTCTTAGAGAGCTCGGCTTGTTAGTAGGGTTCCCTTGTTAGTAACCACCTAGTGCATGCAAGCAAGCTTTGTTAGTACGGTTGAATGAGAAGAGCTAAGCAAGGGAGTGGCTCCTTTTTTTACACAAGCCACTTATATGTAGCCACCTAGCTAGAAAAGAGGAACGGTGGCGGTGACAATCATTTGCATCCATGGCGGTGGCGTGCAAGAAAGCTCGGTCGATTGCATTGTGGCGGGCGCAAGCATGCAAGTTCGATCGGCGCATCGTGGGATCGTGGCATCGGCGCATGCGAGCTCGTCGACGCATGTCTGAGCGAGCTTTGTTGGGTGCATGCATAGCGGGCTTACATCTGGCGGCGCCTGTGACGTTTAATGCAAGGGATGGCCCATGAAACCATGGCCCAATGGTCGAACAATGACACCACCCAACGCGCCCCACCTGTCAGGTCGAACGGATGACACAGTCCAACGTGGCCCAACTAGTCAGAGTTAACGGTCAAGCCTTTGACCCGACGGCAACATCCGTTGTGCCCAGTTATGAGGGTTTCTGGCAAGGGAGTGGGTAAAAGTGAGCAAAAGTTAAGAGTGCGGGATGAATGAGTAGAGCTAAGGAACCAGGGGCACAGATGTAAAAAAACCCTATATAAAACGTATGCATGTCTTTTTGTTTTCTAGTAGAACTGATGCATCTACATTAGAAGTACCCCCAGTTTGTGTATCATTGAACTTACTGTGTAACAGGTGTATTTAATTTTTTTCAACAACAATCTTCCTCGTTCGAACTAATGCAACTACATGGCATGTACTATTAGTAATCTCAACATATAACTTGCAGTGGTAGTTGAACCTTATCTGAACCATTGAAGCTACTTGGACTTATGCATAAATTTTGTTTTTTTTACTGGAACTGAAGCAAGCACATTAGAGGTAATGATAGTAACCTCGACAACCAAATTGTGTATCAAGTGGCAGAGGTGTAATGAACTGATGCAAGCATTTGAAGTGTACTATCAGCTTCTGTATCATAGAACATGCACCACAAACAGGTGTAGTTCATTTTTATAAGTAATCTTGATAGAACCCAATAGTGTAACATATAGGCAGTATAGTGTGTGCAATTTTAAATTAAATCTTTGCAGAGTAGGACTGATGAACTGACACGAATGTGGTATTTGCTTCAGGCAAACCCAGATCTGAAAACAATTTCTGAACTGATCGTTTGTGCTTCGGGAGCAATCAGGCAGATTGAAATTGAGGAAAATCAAGTGGGAAGCACACATCACATGCAGATGCATGTTCTTGCATGTGACGTCTTCTTCCTCTCGTCGGCAGCGCATCGGAATAAGCTTGGAAGGCAGCACCATTGATGCAGGCAATGAGCTTGGGGAGACGGTGGCGCTCCTGCTAGTGGTGGAGATCCAGCGACGAGGTCCAGGGAGGCAGCGACTGGTGGCGGAGATCACGAATCGTGGCGGCTCGGGGAGGGGCTGTTGAGATCATGGATCCGGCGAGGAAGCTCCGGTGAGGGGATGCTGGTGGCGGAGATCACCGCCCCGACGTTGATGCGCCAGCGAGGAAGCAGATGGTGGTGGATCCGTCGGCAGACAGTCACGGCGCCGCGGGCTCCCTCGCTCCGGCTGCCTCCGGCGGTAGGAGGTGGGTTTGAGTGGGGAGGGTCGTAGCTTGCCGGGGAGTTTTCTGCCTCGTACCTATTGGGCGCGTCGCGCCTTATAGGGGGCGATGGTAACAGAATAATATTCTGTTACTAGTTATGACAAATTTTATCTACCACCAGTGATAATTACCACCACTTGAGTTTTGTATGCTGTTTGTAGTATCTATCAAATCGGAGAGTATGTACGTGTAGTATGTAGTATATAAGAAAGTTTATGTAATATATATATTACTTTTTAGGTAGTATGCATCGTATTTTGAGTATGCTTCTTTTTACGTACAAATATATACGTAGTTCACAAATATAACAAAAATCATGGGTCAACTTGCAATTTTTTTCATATAACTCACTTTGGAATATGTTATATGTAAAGTATGAACATATTTACATAGTATATATAATACCACATGGTAGTATATTTGACATGTGGGGTACCTATATATGTCACCATGGGTGAAGTCTATTTTAACATCAATGCACCGTAAATTTACGCTCCGTAAATTTCGTCTAATTTCAGAAGTAAAAAAAGAATGCAAGAAAATATATATTCGCCGTAAAAAATACTTTATGTTACGTAAAATTACAAATGTAAAAACATAGTGTAAAATGTACATAAAATGTAAATTTTCTGGTCTGATGACCTATATTTTTTTCTTATGCCAAATTTTACGCAGTAAATCAATACAAATTTAACTACTTATATTTCAAATGTAATTTATTTATGAAATGATCATAAGATTACCTCGGGTGAAGAATAACTTATTCTGCACCCTACGTATGATGAATAGACTTTACAAATAAATAGTTAAATTTGTATTGATTTACTGCGTAAAATTTGGCATAAGAAAAAAATATAGGTTATAAGACTAGAAAAAAATACATTTTATGTAGATTTTACACTATGCTTTTACATTTGTAATTTTACGTAATATAAAATATTTTTACATGATTATATATTTTATTACGTTCTATTTTTATGTCTAAAATCTCTTCTCTGCTACCTAAAAGAAACGTAAGGTTCTCTCTCCCCTCTTGCGTTCGTCCAATCTCCTCATCAAGAGCTCCCGCCTATTTAAACCGGTGTTTCATCTTTGGTAATTGGTAACAAATCATGGTAATCCAATCATGTTTAAAAGGAAAGAAGGAATCAATCAATCAAAAGGAAGGAATCAATCACGTTAGTATTTGGTAACAGACTATAATTTTAAAAAAAGGAATCAATCACGTTCGTAATCAATACCAAATCAGTACAGAACAGGCTATTTGGTAATCACGTCCAGAAGAATGAGTTGCAAAAATATGAACACTGCTAACCAGAAGAATGCAGTGTTGCACCTTCTTATTAGACTTTCACCATCACATGCAGTTCCTAATGCTAATTGTGATGCCATCACTTCTTCTATAATTAGACTATGGCACTAATCCTTCCATTTACAAATAGGAGAGTAAGATTTCCACAGAACTTCGGCGACGTGTTTCTTAAAAAAAGAACTATTTGGCAATGTGGAGCCAGCTCTGTACCATCCTTGCTCAGTTGTTCTCGACTTCTGGCTCAGCCGACCGCCAATACAAAATCAAAGATCGTGTTGGAAAGCAAAAATTATGAAATATTGGATAATTTAAATTTTTAATTCATAGCAACGCACATGTATTATAGTGGATGACGAACAAATAAAAAGAGTGAATTTGTCTTTTCGGTACAAAAGAATCGACTATGTCCTATAAAATAATAATATCAGATGTGAATGATGTTTCACATAATTGTTGTTTTCCCGTTGCAACGCACGGGCATTTAGCTAGCAAGACAATATACGGAACGTAAAATTACAGTGCATTGATATTAAAATAGAGGGGGGTGAAGAATAACTATTCCTCACCCAAGGTGATGAATAAGTTACTTTTTTTGGAAAACAGGTTCATATGCCCCCATATTCAGTTTGATCCCTTTAAACGACTTCTACGGGAATTTTTTTACATGAGATACTAGAGTTGCTCTTGGCTCATGCAAAAATGTGTTGTCTACGCCAAGTTCCAATGTCATTTTTGTGTAGCTCACATGGTAACTTACTTCATCACACAAATTTGCACATGTTTAGTGTAAATCCATATGAACATTTAGATTTTCTTCTTGGATTTTTTTCAAACTTCAAGTGTACATCCATATGAACATTTAGATTTTCCTTGCGGAACTTCAAAATAACATTCTGACACTATTCGAAATATAGTGCTCGCCCGTGCACCGAAGTGGTTCTTTTATTGTTGATTGATGGACAACCTACAAAAGTTCTCGTGGAAAAACAAAAAAAGGCAACCTACAAAAGGTATAGTCTTTCCCCAATAATAAAGCGGCTAGTGCTTCTGGTCATACGTTGTCAAATTAATTTTTTGTCTGTTCGCTTGTCCGGTTCCAAACATTGTTTGCAGATGCGTAAGTCAACCGGTCAAAAACAATTATGGGCCACTAAAAAAGTTCAACCTCACAACCTGCCCTCCCCTCCCTTCCGGCTACAGCAAACGGAGTTTGTGCCAAAATTTCCAATTCAAATTAATAGTCCCACCCCGGCACTTTACATCAAATCCTAGCCATTTATTACGTTCCAAATTGGAAGAACAAACAAGCGAACAAGAAGAGGATAGCTATGACCAATCAAAGAGGACAGGCGCATGAATCCAACAAAAAGCAGTATGGGGTGCCCAACCTAATAGAATGGTCGAGATAGAGTCTTGAGGATACAGAAAAAGATTGAAGATTGATAGCACCGCTCGCGCCATCCCAGCATCTTGCGGCACCGACAGCTGCAGTGCACGCAGCCGCCGAGGACGACCCTGAGCAGGACGTCACCACTGCGCCAGACCGCATCGCCACATGCCCACCTAGCAGGCATGCGCGTGCGAGTGACTCTGGGTGGGTGGCGGTGAACGAGGCAGTTGAGAGGATCAGATCGGGGCTCTAGGGTTATAGAGGAGGTCGACCTACACCTTAGGCCGCGGTAGTTTAGGTGGGCTGGCCCATCCAGATTAAAGTCCCATTTACAGAAATTAGAGTCCACTCAATTTTTTTACAGAAATTAGAGAGAGTGTTGCCTCAAAAAAAAAAGAAATTAGAGAGAGGGGAAAGAGAAGAAAAGAAATAGCCAGTGATTTTATAAAATGTTCAACCTTTTTACATGGGGCCTAAGATTTATACTTAACCCAAATAAAAAGGTTACACCCACTTTGGAAAAGTTGAATTCAGACTCTTTTGAATTTTCAAAAATGTTGATATTTTTGGTGGAGCTATTGTAAATGCAGAAATAATTAAGGGAAAGGTTTGGAGAGGTCAATATTGAAGTAGAAAAGGCATGGGATTTTAGAAAAGGTTTGGAAGGAATTTGAAAAGGAACTTAAATAAAAGCTAGGTTCAAATGATTCTCTTAAAACATTCATATTTAGTTGCTTGAGTCCCTATTTTTTTCAGATGCATTTATTCATGTGAATGCCTGGGTTTCCTAATTATATATATAATTATAAAAGGAGGAAAATACTTCACCCATTTCATCATACCTTTGCTCTGTACAGAGTAGCTTGCAGACGGCACGCCTCATGTTGAGCTCGATGAGATTAGGTGTTTAAGTTTTAACAATTACTGGCATTGTTCACTGACATATGTGTTGAGCAATATTTCTCCCGTTGCAATGCTCAGGCATATTTACTAGTAGTACGGAAGTGCTAAGGAAAATACGCTTGTGTGCAAGATGAAGAGATCCAAGTGATCATACATTCTCCTTGCATTACCAGAATCCAACTGATATCTTCGTTGTTAACTACACAAATCTATTGACTACAAGAATTGAGAATTTGCAATACAAGGCTCTTAGTTCACTATTTGTGTCCTCTATACATTTTCTACAGAAATTAGGGTCCCCTCAATTTCTTTTACAGAAATTAGAGAGAGGGTTGCCTCAAAAAAAAGAAATTGGAGAGAGGGGAAAGAGAATAAAAGAAATGGCCAGTGATTTTATAAAATGTTCACCCTGTTTACATGGGGCCTAAGATTTATACTTAACCCAAATAAAAAAGTTACACCCACTCCGAAAAAGTTGAATTCAGACTCATTTGAATTCCCAAAAATGTTGATATATTTGGTGGAGCTATGGTAAATGCAGAAATAATTAAGGGAAAGGTTTGGAGGTCAATATTAACATAGAAAAGCGTGGGATTTAAGAAAAGGTTTGGAAGGAATTTGAAAAGTAACTTAAATACAAGCTAGGTTCAAATGATTCTCTTAAAACGTTCATATGTAGTTGCTTTAGTCCCTATTTTTGTTTCAGATGCATTTATTCATGTGAATGTCTGGGTTTCCTAATTATATATATTATTATAAAAGGAGGAAAATACTTCACCCATTCCATCATACGTTTGCTCTATACAGAGTAACTTGCAGACGGCAGGCCTCATGTTGAGCTCGATGAGATTAGTTGTTTAAGTTTTAAGCATTACTGACATTGTTCACTGAAATATGTGTTGTGCGATATTTCTCCCGTTGCAACGCTCGGGGATATTTACTAGTAGTACGGAAGTGGTAAGGCAAATGTGCTTGTGTGCAAGATGAAGAGAACCAAGTGATCATACATTCTCCTTGCATTACCAGAATCCAATTGATATCTAGCTGTTAACTACACAAATCTATTGACTACAAGAATTGAGAATTTGCAATACAAGGCACTTACGTTCACTGTTTGTGTCCTCTATACTTTTCTGTAGAAATTAGAGTCCCTTCATTTTTTTACAGAAATTAGAGAGAGGGGAAAGAGAAGAAAATAAATAGCCAGTAATTTTATAAAATGTTCAACGTTTTTACATGAAGCCTAAGATTTATACGTAACCCAAATAAAAAAGTTACACCCACTTTGGAAAAGTTGAATTCTGACTCATTTGAATTTCCAAAAATGTTGATATTTTGGTGGAGCTATGGTAAATGCAGAAATAATTAAGGGAAAGGTCTGAAGGTCAATATAGAAATAGAAAAGGCGTGGGATTTTAGAAAAGGTTTGGAAGGAATTTGAAAAGGAACTTAAATAAAAGCTAGGTTCAAATGATTCTCTTAAAACAGTCATATTTAGTTGCTTGAGTCCCTATTTTGTTTCAGATGCATTTATTCATTTGAATGCCTGGGTTTCCTAATTATATATATAAATATAAAAGGAGGAGAATACTTCACCCATTCCATCATATGTTTGCTCTGTACAGAGTAGCTTGCAGACGGCAGGCCTCATGTTGAGCTCGATGAGATTAGTTCTTTAAGTTTTAAGAATCACTGGCATTGTTCACTAACATATGTGTTGTGCAATATTTCTCCCGTTGCAATGCTGGGGCATATTTACTAGTAGTACAAAAGTGCTAAGGCAAATATGCTTGTCTGCAAGATGAAGATATCCAAGTGATCATACATTCTCCTTTCATTACCAGAATCCAACTGTATCTTAGTTGTTAACTACACAAATATATTGACTACAAGAATTGAGAATTTGCAATACAAGGCTCTTACGTTCACTGTTTGTGTCCTCTATACCTTTTCTATAGAAATTAGAGTCCCCTCAATTTTTTAACAGAAATTAGAGAGAGGGTTGCCTCAAAAAAAAAGAAATTAGGGAGAGGGAAAAGAGAAGAAAAGAAATAGCCAGTGATTTTATAAAATGTTCAACCTTTTTACATGGGGCCTAAGATTTATACTTAACCCAAATAAAGAAGTTACACCCAATTTGAAAAAGTTGAATTCAGACTCATTTGAATTTCCAAAAATGTTGATATTTTTTATGGAGCTATGGTAAGTGCAGAAATAATTAAGGGAAAGGTTTGGAGGTCAATATTGACTTAGAAAAAGGCGTGGGATTTTAGAAAAGGTTTGGAAGGAATTTTAAAAGGAACTTAAATAAAAGCTAGGTTCAAATGATTCTCTTAAAACGTTCATATTTAGTTGCTTTAGTCCTATTTTTGTTTCAGATGCATTTATTCATGTGAATGCCTGGGTTTCCTAATTATATATATAATTATAAAAGGAGGAAAATACTTCACCCATTCCATCATACGTTTCCTCTATATAGAGTAGCTTGTAGATGGCAGGCCTCTTGTTGAGCTCGAGATTAGTTGTTTAAGTTTTAAGCATTACTGGCATTGTTCACTGACATATGTGTTGTGCGATATTTCTCCTGTTGCAATGCTCGGGTTGTTTACTAGTAGTATGAAAGGGCTAAGGCAAATATGCACGTATGCAAGATGAAGAGATCCAAGTGATCATACATTCTCCTTGCATTACTAGAATCAAACTGATATCTTAGCTGTTAACTACACAAATCTGTTGACTACAAGAATTGAGAATTTTCAATACAAGGCTCTTACGTTTACTGTTTGTGTCCTCTATACATTTTCTATAGAAACTAGAGTCCCCTCAAATTGCTTTGCAGAAATTAGAGAGAGGGTTGCCTCAAAAACAAGAAATTAGAGAGAGGAGAAAGAGAGGAAAAGAAATAGCCAGTGATTTTATAAAATGTCCAACCTTTTTACAGGGGTTCTAAGATTTATACTTAACCCAAATAAAAAAGTTACATCCACTTTAGAAAAGTTGAATTCAGACTCGTTTGAATTTCCAAAAATATTGATAATTTTGGTGGGGCTATGATGAATGCAGAAATAATTAAGGGAAGAGTTTGGAGGTCAATATTGAAGTAGAAAGGGAGTGGGATTTTAGAAAAGGTTTGGAAGGAATTTTAGAAGGAACTTAAATAAAAGCTAGTTCAAATGATTCTCTTCAAACATTCATATTTAGTTGCTTTAGTCCCTATTTTTGTTTCAAATGCATTTATTCATGCGAATGCCTGGGTTTCCTAATTATATATATAATTATAAAAGGAGGAAAATACTTCACCCATTCCATCATATGTTTGCTCTGTACAGAGTAGCTTGCAGACGACGGGCCTCATGTTGAGCTCGATGAGATTAGTTGTTTAAGTTTTAAGCATTACTGGCATTGTTCATTGACATATGTGTTGTGCGATATTTCTCCCGTTGCAATACTCGGGCATATTTACTACTAGTACGAAAGGGCTAAGGCAAATATGCCTGTGTGATGAACATCCAAGTGATCATACATTCTCCTTGCATTACCAGAATCCAACTGATACTAGTAAAACGCACGTGCGTTGCCACGGATTTTTGAAAAAGAAAGAGGAGGTACTACTCACTGAGCTAATATTACCGAGAATAATGTCGTCTAAGCTAACTCACATCTTTTTTTTCGACAATAGGCTAACACACATCATATTATCAAACACAATAATCTTAGAGCACATACAGTCGGTCCCCTCAAATCTGCGGACACGCCCGATCGTTGACCGAACAGGAGAGAGAAGGAAAATGGTAACCCAACCCGACGCCTTATATCATTCCCAGTCCAGGCTATCCGCAAACTCTCATATTGACACCAAATATGGGGAGTATATGAGGCTCATAGACACGCATGGTCGATCCGCCACATAGGATGTGGCCCACCATGGACTGCCTTTTCTTTCTTTTCTTTCTCTCTCTTCATCTCCACCAAGCACATGCACGTCACCAGATATATAAGGGACAAAATGAGGAGTATGGTTGCATGAACGGACAAATAGAGGATCAAAACAGACACTGACTAGGCGCTTCTGTGGACTTTTAGGGTGTGCGGATTTGCAAAATCCGGATATAGATGCTCCTTTTGACAACTCAAACAGTCATGTTTTTTTAGTTCGAATGGGTTTTGTTTTATTCATTCATTTCAGCACGATTCGAGACCAAAAACATCACGAATACGATCTGATATGTACCTGGCCCAAATTTCACATAACTTATTCGCATTAGCCAAAGAGAAGCTCCATTAGTCAAGCATCTCACCCATGCCACCCTGAAACTCCTCTCTTGATCGCATGCACTCCTTTACCTCCTCAGCAATAGGCCATAGATTGATCTATCAATTTCCGAGCTTCTTAATTTAGCCGCCACTATTTTTGAGTCTGCTCCAAAATAAGCTTTGCCACGTCCAATTCACGTGCAAGCTGAGCTACCCATCGAATACACCGGACGACATTCCATTATGGAAATCTGGTAGAGAGGTGAACATTTACAAGGCTATATAAATCAAAACAAACAAATAAACTATTCATAGATACCAAATTTAAGAAGCTCGCAAAATGTTACTGCTATAAAACTGTATAGTGCTACCCATCTTCATGTTGTTCACTCCGTTCGTTAAAATTGAAAATAAGTAGAAGAAAATGAAAATGAAGAAAAATAAAAAGATTACAAAATACTCATACATTCCTAAATATAAATCTTTTTGGAGATTTCATTATAGACTACATACAGAGCAAAATGAGCGAACATATACTCTAAAAGGTGTCTATATACATCCAAATCTAGTCTCTATAGTGCAATCTCTAAAAGGACTTATATTTAGGAACAGGGGGAGTACATGTCTCGTGCAGTCAGGAACTTCAGATTTTGAATAAGCTTATGGTTGTACTCATCTTCCAGTACTATATCATGAGCCAAAGTAACTAAACATCCTCCATCACCTCTTACAAATCTCAGAATCTCCAATCCTTGATGCACTAAGCTGACTTTCACCACAACCAGTTATTTTCCTCATGGCCCCGCTCGATTGAAAAGGAGACTGAAAAGAAAGCGATATAAGTACATCAAGGAATCATATGAGGGCTATTGACAATCCGTGGTATACATGAATAGCCAAATGCCATTTACAATTCTCCTGAAGGTGGGTAAATAGAATGTTTAACCAAAGCACATCTTACAACCACATATTAGAGGTCCGATATCTTTCAGGCCAATTGCAAAAAATGATGAACACTCGGACTACACTAAGAGAATGGATGCGACGTGATGTGAAACATATACTGACATTGCATCATGTAAAGGGTTAGTGGTGGTACTGATTATTTGTTGTTATTAGCAAACCCTTTTAGAGACCATGGATGACTAACACGATGTTGCAATCAATTTGTAATTAAAGACACCAAAAGTTCTTTTTTTCAACTAGAAAGTCCTTGCGCCGGAGTTCAGACAAACCCCTCAATAACATGACCAAATTTGTTTTGGCTCTGTTTATCACATATCAAGTACGAACCAGCAAACATACAGACTTGTGAAGCTGATAAGAAATCATCAAAGTTATGTGAACTTGAAACTAAAAGTCCAACAGAGGAGCGAGGAACTAACCTTGTTATCATTTCTTTGAAGTCTGAACCTCGCCTAGTTCTTGGTCTAATGTGAGTATGCTTAAGAGATAATGATTTCTTATGTAACATGCGCATTCACATCTGAAAGAGCTACAGAATATAAGAACTTTGTAACATGTGCATTCACATCTTATGTAACATACCCCGCACGTTGCTGCGGGGTCTCTTTGTAGGCATTAAAAGTAGCATATAGGAACTAAATAGAACCTCAAATTAAAAATTCCAAGGTCAGAAGTGTAATAGCAAAGAGAGTTGACTATCAGTTGGTAGCAACTGGGTCATGTGGATTGATAGCCGGAGTACAAATATCAACATTCGGTCCTATTGTCCGACCAATGTTTGAGTATCAACATGATTTATATGAACTGAACTAAAATAGTGTCTCGGAGCATCAAAGCGATGAATAGTGCCTTGATACTAAGAAACACTTATTCTGATTTTTTTCCTTTGAATTGTGGGATTAAACCTTTTTTCCAAACCATACTGGAGAGCTGCATGTAAATTTCATAGAATAACAGAAGGGCCAAAGCGCCAAAAGTACGACAAAGAAATGACTGGCCAACACCCAAAAACAAAAGGGAACAGCAGAAACAGTTGAACTACGCAGGGCCAGAAAACGACCAAGAACTAATTCTTTCCTAACCAGTAGCTAACATCCGTTTCAGCGGGCTCATAACCTGAATAAATGGCGTAGCCAAATGACCATTTGACAGACAAAAACTTGGTTTTTTTGTTCTCCATTTATTCAACAGAGAAAAGGACCAGGCTGGGAACTTGATGATCATCAATCTATTAAGAAATGAGGTGGGTAAGGTTTGCGAGCACGGGAACGTAACTAAGAAAGATGTGTCCATGCTCACTAAAGCAATCTCTATGCATATCTAAAATCACTGGAAAGGCTGCATATTAACTTAGACACCAGTTGCAAACAACATCGGATCTGCCCAGTCAGCATTGGTAGGAAGCACACACCAAGTGTTAGCCTATATAGGTCTTGTCCAATATGCTCAAACCTTCAGAAATTAGACATGTATACGTACCAACTAAAAAGATCTCTGGGTGAGTGGATTCTTCAGATCTTCAGCAATTCAAACAAAACTTTTAATTGCCATTGATTAAAACTTATCCTGGTTTCATATCACAGTATAAATTCAAGCAAACTGTATACTTTGTCTGAGTCGATCAACAAAACATGGACCAATGAATGGCTACTTCATAAATAGAAGACTGCGATTAACATGTTCACAAACATAATCCTCTATGGAGATCAAAAGAGTAATATGGTGAGTGAGTGTACAATTCTGAAGATATTTTAAAAAGGCGAAAAGAGATCACATCTATTTCGCTAGCCTACATCCATTGTTGTCCATCAAGTACAATTGTTCCTTTTTCAATGAAAGTGTGGTAGTTTTTGGAATACAGGTTGCTAGATGATACATTGGCTGAAAACATAAGCAAGACTAGCAAAAGAGCCCGTGCGTTGCAACGGGACAGAAAAACACACACGCTCTTAACCCAATAACCACGACTTGAGACCTTGATACGTAGACGTTCTTTTAAAATGGCATCACATTTGTGTTCCCGGCAGTGGTCTCAATGCTCACACAACGAAAACGCATTTGAATGTGGTCAGTCCTAAGGCATCTCTGACTCACATACATACACACAAACACACACACACACACACTGCAGCAGCCTTGTATTCCTTACGCTTACACAATCACTGAGAATAAGATGAGAAAAATGTTGTTTTTCCCCGCGAGGTTTTTCAGAGTTGTGCATGCGTGGTTATCAATGTTTTTTCCCTCTCAATTCGGTTTAATGTGTGTTTATTTGCAATTTGGATCGCCGCCAGTGCAGAAAAAAAACCAGACCGCTATAGATTAAGTTTGCATCCAAATTAATAGTTTAAAAATATTTAACAGCTAAAAGTAACAGCATATTTGGATTCTACACGTTTTTCTAATCAAATTTCATATATAATATGTTAAAATCAGAGTTACGATTTAAAAGATATGGATAATTTTGTTTTGGATAAACTGCGGAATTATTAACCGAAAGGTCAGGGGGTTTTCTATTAAAAAACAAAAAAACGATTCGTATGACTTAAATATGTACGGCGGGTTGATTACCTAAAAGCTCAGGGGGGTATCTGAGAAAACCAAAAAAAACGGTTCGGTATGACTTAAAGATGGACTGCGGGTTAATTTCAACAAACTGCAGGGACTTTTTTGCAAATAAGGATGACGCACGACAGAAACCCACCGTGCTTTATTAATAGGTAGAGAAAAACACGTACTAAATATTGCACTTCTCATATAACTGATACGAAACCTCTCCCGATTGGAAAATATTTCTTGTCGAATCCCTCATTAGGATCATAAAGCACAACCTGTAAATGTATATATGATATTAATTTAGGAGGACTTAACGTCATTACTAATCTCAGGTGAATGCATCAAATACTTGATAGGCATGCAGCCACAAGTCATGATACATAAATGTACACATTATAAATAAAACAGACATCGCTCGAGCTATCCCATAGAACTTACCTATTTTTTAAATGGGGAGAACATATATAGAAAGTACTTTCAGCAACCTTATCTTGAGCTGAGGCTTATGTACAAACAATTACATGTAGTCGTCATGGCTGGATGTGTAACTTTGGCTGCCTGTAAACAACATGAAGAGAAGTACGCACAATTCCACAAAAGTGTATTTTTCCAAATAGCAGATCAAAATGAGCCATAGTACTGGCTCATGTATCATCATAAAAACTATTACTATTGACTGTGTAGGTTGGGGGAAGATGAACATGTGTTCTGCAGTTTCGAATTGCTGCAAAAACAAAAACTAATCTGAAATTGTAGTCAATTAGGTGTGGACGAAAACGACTGACCGCTTCCTCCCGGTGAATCCAAACAACTTCAACGCAAACAATTGAATCTGGCACATGACAATATACCACGGGTCCCTTTTTGTTGACATCCACATGATAAAGAAAAAAGGAAATTGCATAAATTTGTGGTCTTAAGGATCAGTGTAGCACCATCCTGCGAAGCAGACGAGACTAGCAGGAATCTTTATGTCAAAATCGGGAGGTGCATGAGAATCAGAGAACAGGTCGTCAGAGATTACAACATGTGCTCCTCCTCACTCCAGGGCATGCCCTTGCGGAGCTCGTCGCTCCTCGCGCCACGGCCACGGTCATAGCCTGCCGTAGAGATTCGCGATGGTGGCGGCATCGTCGTCATCCCACGAGTTAGACCTGGACGTGGGCGAGGCAGGCCGTCGGAGGAGGAGCAAGCAGCCCACGGCGGCGAGATCCATGACGCGGCCATGAAGGCACCTGCAGAGAGGAACGACACGTAGTTCAGAGAGAGTGAGTGAGAGAGAGAGGGGGGAGAGAGAGGCACGGTGAGAGAGAGAGAGAGAGAGAGAGAGGGGGGGGGGAGGCACGGCGATGGGGTCCTGTTGTCTGCTCCCGGCGAGGTCAGGAAGCGTTGGCGGCGGCGGAGTAGGAGGGGCGGGGAAGGAGCTAGGAACCCTAGCCAGGGTGAGGGAATCGTGGTTGCTCGAGGGCACTCTGGAGGCCTCGCTAGCTAGTGCGTGCAGGCGGTTCGTGGATTTTTTTTTCATAGATTTTTTTCATACAATTTTCTGGCATGGGAGGGGACTACCTAGATGCACCACGTGGTTTTTGTTGGTTCGCTCCGGGAAGGTGGGACGAAAATAAATCGATGTTGGTGGGACAAAATTTAACCGCAAAGACTATCAACTGAGACATTAGAAATAGATATCTTAGCTGCTATAACTGCACAAATCTATTGACTACAAGAATTGAGAATTTGCAATACAAGGCTCTTACGTTTACTGTTTGTGTCCTCTATACATTTTCCCCACGCCACCAAAAAAAAAAACTGTAACAATCTCTTATCCTAACGTTGCTTCCAAAATCCTGCCATCGATTCCATGATAGGCTCATGATACTGCATGGAGTACAAAGATCAACAATCACCTGTCCTATTTACAGTGGTAGCTCATGCTACTTCCATGCGGTTGTTCTGTATCATCATAGTTGAGCAGGGCAAACTTCACATGCAATCCAATTTTGCCAGCTTCCTTCACAAGCTTCGCAGCTGTCACCAGCCAATGCCCAGGTACATCATGCGCCCCCTTCACCACCTCCGACATGTCAACAAACTTCAGGAGCTTCCTCGACTGAAGCGGAACAGGTGGACCATCAGGGTAAACACCTGAGTTCAGCTGCGCCGGCTCATGCTTCTGGGCAGGCTGTGCGTTGCGATGCATGAAAGGAGAGCTTAGAGTTGTGCTTATTGTTGTAAAAAAGCTTCCCTTTTGAGATGCTGCTGGTGCTCGGGTCCACTCAGATTTATGTATGGTGCACTTTGGGATATGTGTGTAGAGGAGCCTCAGATGGAGCACCTTCCTTGCCCAGGTTCCCTTTGTGAAGAGCTGGGCACCAGTGACGATGAAAACTCCACCAGAAACTCTCTTACTCCACTCGGGGTTGTACTTCACAACAGATGTAGAAATGCATGAGTAACTATTCCATTGGATAGCCTCAATGTACCCTGGGTCTGTATCTTCCGACTCACGCCACTCAGACATCGAAGATGCCATCAAGTCTCCAAGCATGCTTGGGACACTAGAGAGGTGCTGGACATGGATGGCCAACTGATTGCACTTCCTACCCTCAAGATATAACCGAAGACCGACTACAGGTTTCTGGGCGCTAGATACCTGGAACAATAAATACAATTGTTAATTAATAGATGGAAGCTCGGCTTTGTTGGAAAGTAGTAGTAGTACTTTAATCTAATCTTTCTCAGCAGATAACTGGGAATTAAGACTACCTAAATGAACCAACTATGGAAATAAACAATCTGGTACCTGAGAAGTGTTAACTCGAAGTTTGGGGCCAAGGAATCTGAACTGCAAGGAAGGGTAAGAGCCTTTTCTCTTCTGGGGCCCAAGGACAAGCACATTGAACACAGGTGCCCATTGCAGAGGCACTTGAAACTCCAAGAAATGTTGCAAGTCGTCAAGATCGGGTTTATCTGAGAGGTAAGTCAACTTTATAAGAATTAACTTAACCAAATATCATGCTTGAGCTAGACAATCCATAAAAGTTAACACTGTTGAGAGTTTGCTTGGCAAAATGCAACAAGAGTATAAGAAGAAGAAAAATGCCTCCAGGACTTACAGCGAAGATATAAATTGATGGCATGGCTGAGGTAACCACTACCAGGAATGCCAGTAAGAAGAGAGGTAATGGGAACAAATTTGAACATTATAGCGTCAGGATTCTTCGGAACTGTTGGTAACCACTTGGAGTGACTGGGTATACGTACATCTCCACCCCTTTTCGAACATGTAATTGTCAGGCCCTATTTGGACAAAAAGTTATGTTTAAGCATACAGAGAACTTTAGAGCCGATTGGCACAGTAAGGTAGGAAAAACTTACATCTTTGGTTGATGATTCTGAGTAACTGGAAAGATGTAGGTTATTAGGCTGCTGCACTATCCTGACAAAAACATCAGGCACCTATAATGATATGACTCAAGTTAGCTAAATTTCAAGCAATATACAGAAACATGGGCTCACCGGCTCAGGGTAGGAGTATGTATACCTTGCTCTTGCCATCCTTGGTCTTACGATGTATGGGGAGAGATTTTTCCCATCGGAGAATAGAAAATCGCCAAGATCTTCCAGATGTAACTTTAGTTCAGCAGATGAAATAGTTGAAGAATGACTTTGTTTAACACATATGACATCCTGACCTCCAACTGCCATTTCAACAATTATGTGTGTCCCATAAGTTCTGATAAACCTGAGAAAAATCAAAAGATGAGAAATTAGATCATGTATCTTTTCTAGTTTGATATTTATTTGTGTACATGTAAGGTGCCGTCTGGGTGAGGTAGGTGATGTTTTTCATAGAATTTCCAGTCAGATGAATATATCTAGTTAATTGATGGAAAATAAGTTATTTTGATATTTATTTGGGTACATGTAAGGTATCGTATGGGTGAAGTAGGTGATCTGGTTCATAGAATTTCCAGTGAGATGAATATGTATAGTTAATTGATGGAAAATAAGTTAATTAGACAATATAAAACGGAGTTATGGGACTGAGTTAACAGTGTGTTTTATTACCAAGATAATGCTACAGGATCCCACTTGGATGGAACAGCCTTTTTGACCTCATCGCAAAGAACCAACGGAGAAGCTTTTAGGTTCAAGTTGAACAACGAAATGAAATAGCCGTCAAAAGCAAGATACTTAATCTCTTTGGCATCTGTCAACCAAGCTCCCATTAAATCAAAAGTGCATTGAAATAGCCTGAAGGAACTTTCCCTTGGACTGAGGATTTCTGATTAAGTAATTCCGACATCTGTCAAGAAAACCAGAATGTGATTAACTACAAAATGATCCAGTTTCCAGAAGAGAGCAATAGCTGCATTCATCATGGTCATACAAGTCACTGCAGTTTTTGTCCAAGGCATATCAATAACTGATATGGCTCTAGTTTAAATCAAAAAGGGTAAGAAGAAAAAATATTTGTTGGAGAACCAAGAATTTCAGATTTTTGCCCACAGGGGTAAAAAGGAAAATTAGATCTTCACCAACATATGAATCATTATTTTTCTCGATAAACAGCATATTAACTCTAGTTAAGTTTTGTTGGTGCTAGAGTAGATAAGTCGGCAGCTGCTTTTTGGCTCCAGTAATGAAAATGGATTTTATAGATGGCTGCTTAGTTTGTTGGCACTCTTTTTCTCTTCCCATGAGTACAATTTCGTGGGGAATAGAAAATTGGCGTTCTACATCTTCCTCAGAGTTCCATTCCGAATGAATTTTTTTGGGCAAACTGCTCCTATCTGATGCACAATTATGCATGTATGCTCCTAATAGGCTGAGAGGATTGCATGGGCCTAAGCAGCAGGAGCACGCGCGTGGTGGGAGGAGAATGTGGAGAGCGAGGAATCATGTGAATTTATTGGCGCATCCAGTGTAAGCTCAGGGGCAAAATCATCTAGCAACACCCTTTGCCGGCGCTCCTTCGTATCCATGTTTCATCTTACGCGCAAAACAAAAAACAAACGGAGGAAGTATTAATCAGTAACTAAGTAGTTCTATGTGGGCAGGGATCTGAGCTCCTGCTGCCCTCTAAACAAGATTATTTCTTGCATATATAAACTCTTTCCCTTCATGAAAAAGCAACGCTCCTGCCATCTTGGTAATAAAAATCCAACTGATCCAACTGGACAAACAGTGGTAACCTGTACACAACAGACATACGAATAAAAGTATTCCAAGATGGTAAAACCATTGTTGGTGGGAAAGATAAGATGTGGGTGAAGGAACAAAAAAAACTGAAATTCCGCCACTTCTTAAGACTGATTGGACGGCTTAAGCAGCATACTTATGGCGGTTCCAGAGAAAATATCTTCGTGACACAAACAAAATGGTAATATGAAGCAACCAGGAACATAACATGCCCTCACTCCAAGCAAGCTAACCTTCACATTTTTTTACAAAAACTTAGTGGGTACCAGTTCGTCTAACCGCTTCTCTTTTAATGTTAGAGCTGTCTTTCTTTGATGGTAATGTCCTTTCACCCCCTTGCTTTGAAATTCGGTTCTCACCCCAGGCTCAATCCCTTGTTGCCCCTTTCACCCAAAATCAACTCTTCTCTCGATTCGGTGGACGTCAAGTCTAGCCCAGGCCTGGATGGGTTTGGTCCAGCGTTCAACAAATCCAATTGGGACCTTGTCAAACATGATCAGCTTCATGTCATGTCCGACCTCTTTTCACACCAGGCAGATCTTAAACGTATTAAAAGCTTTTATAACTCTTATTCCTAATAAACAGGGAGCCATTCACTCTGACAACTTCAGGCCGGTGTCTCCACAAAATTGAACTATGAAACTAGGTTCCAAATGCTTAGCTAATCATGTTCAACCATTCACTATGCAACAGGTCCACCAAGACCAAACGGCTTTTGTTAAGGGTAGAAGCATTTCGGAAAATTTTATCTATGCCACGGATACTATCCAATCATGTCATAGTCGGAAAGCTGTCGATTTGGTGTCTTGGCATGCTCTGATCGAGGTTCTAAAGGCCAAAGGTTTCCCGAAGCGTTGGTGCCGCTGGAACTCAAACCTAAACTCCTCGAGTCAATCTGTGGTTTTACTTAATGGTAAACCAGGCCCCTGGATCAAGTATCGTCGTGGCCTTCGCCAGGGCGACCCTCTATCTCCCTTTATTTCTATTATTGTCGCCGACGTACTCCAAAGTGTGCCTCTTGAAGCTAGCTATTATAATCTTCTCTCACACCCACTGGATGATTCTCTCACATGCCCAGTCATTCAATTCTCAGATGACACACTTATTATCCTCAAGGCGTGCCAGGAGTCCGATACCTCAAATCTATCCTACTTGCATTCTCCAAAGTAACGGTCTCTATATTAACTTTGACAAGAGTAGCTTTGTTCCTATACAGGTTTATATCTTTGGCGTCTACTTTGGGCGGCTCGGTTTCACCTTTTCCTCAAACTTACTTGGGGTTGCCTCTGTCAACCTCCAAACCCAGCCTTCTACCCTTTGATCTACACGGAAGATAAATGGCTGATAGGTTGGCATAGAAGTCTTCTCTCGATTGATCGTAGGGTGATTCTTCTGCGTGCGGCTCTTAGGGCAGTACCTACACATGCGATGTCAGCGCTTCTCCTTCCTATCAACACTATTCAAGCTTTTGACAAGCTTTTTCTGGACAGGTCAGGACCACGTTAATGGTGGGCAATGCAAGGTTTCTTGGGACACGATGTGTCCGTTCATAAAGGTGGTCTAGGGTTCAAATTACTTCATACTCATAATATTTGCATCCTCTTTAAAAAACTTGCTAAAACTGACTGGCCTGGTTCTTCTACTTCAGAGGTTCGGTTCACTTCTATGAACAGTTGGACCAACTCCAGAAAACTTGGGGACTCAAATCACCTAGACACTGTTGTCTGGAAAGATATTTCTCATGGTCTGAGCTTCTTTCGCCAGGTAACTAAAGTCATAATTGGCAATGGCAGGGCTACCTCATTCTGGCTTGACCTTTGGATCTTGGGAGACACTCCCACTCCACGCTTCTCAATGTTGTTTTCTCACTATAAGAGGCTCAATGATTCTGTCACTAGAGTGCTCAGCTCCTCTTTGTTGATCCTCTGCTTACAACCTAAGATCTCCTCCACTGCCAAGAATGGGCTTACCTTGTTGCGCTCGATGGCCACCATAATCTTGAATTCACGGGTGGAAGACACCCGCATAGGAAGACCAGATGGGAAGCCTCTCTCCACGAGATTGGCATATGCCGCAGCCTTTGCAAACAGGCCAATTGACTCATGGGCCATGGCGGTTTGGAAGAACTATCGCCTAATAAATGCACCATATTCCTTTTCGCTGGCATTCAAAAACAGGTTATTTACAAATGAGCGCAGGTTTTGACGTGGAATTGCTCATTTGGATTGCTGCCCTTTTTTGTCTATCTCCAGAAACAACTGCACATATGTTAGTACAATGTGAGCTTCTTCAATCTCTAGGGGCAACCCTAATTTTATGTACAGATGATCCTGACAATACAAGAGATTTGGGGCGACAACTGCAAAAACAAGGTCCGTTTGACTGTCGCCATTGTTGTCCTTCAAAATATTTGGTAACGGTGAAATGCAATGGTCTTTCGCCAAGAATTGGAAGGGCTTCATGTCATAGACTAGGAGATCTTGCCAGATGCTATGGTCTAATCGCTGCGAGAAGGAGAGGATTTTTAATAATTATGGACTGGAGCATTATGTTGTACCATCTTGTGCAAAGATTTTCTGTTCTCCTTCCTCTTTACCTGATGTATCTTTATCCCGCTACATGCAGTGCTTTTCATTAAGGGAATGCTCACAATCCGCCGACTGCTTACACTCACGCGTCGGCTGGCTCACGCGATGCAACACGCGGCGTCATGTGGGCCCCCGCACCTGTACCTCTCCTTCCTTATCTCCTTTCCTCTTCCGAACGAAGCGATTTCCCCATCCCCCTCACAGTCTCCCTCCCCATCCAGCGCTGCTCCTCGCAATTGAGACATGGCACTGCGGCCCTAACGAACTGGACAAGCAGACGGCTTGCTGCTGCAACGCCATGGGCTCGCCACGAACTGCGCGCAGGCGATGCTGCTGCGTGAAGGGGCGACAGCCACCATGGCTGCGGGGGTGACGGCGAGGTGCAGCAAGGAGCCGGGGGCACTGCTGCTGCGGGCTCCCCATGCTTCGAAGGGTCCAAATCTCCAGATGATTCAGCAATAGTGACGCGCTTCTGCAACGCCGGCAAAGTTGCATGGCGACAACCACGACATCTGCGATGTTGCGGTGGCGTAGTGCAACATGGACGATGCTGTGCAGCGGCGAATGCAACGGTGGTGACATTGTGATAACTGCAATAGGGACAATGCTGCACAGTGCCGAATGCAACGGCCGCAACACTGCAACAGCCGACAGGTTGATGGTGCGGCAACGGCAGCAAGGACCGCAACAGAGGGGATGTTGCAATGGTGACAACCACAATAGCGGGGATATTGCGATGGCGATCACAACAGCAGGGATGTTGCGATGACGCGGGGGCTGCCTTGATGTTCTCCAGCTGATCCAAACGGCCACATGTGGCAGATCCGACGGCGCTAGCCCACTGATTTCCGCCTAATGTGTAGCCCTCGCCTTTTACTAACGATGAAGGGTTCAGGCAGGCCGGGCGCCGTAGTTCGTCAAAAGAAAAAGGCACGATTTGTACAGGTCGCAACCTCCGATCGTTGAAAGCATATTTCGCGAGGACAAAACCCACACGATCCAACAATACGAGAAGAGAAGAAGCATGTGGCCACAACGCCTAATCCACGGAATTCCCTAACTGATGCACGGCACGGCATGGCAACATGCAGAGAGCTGGAACTGAGGAAAGCCAACAGAGACGGATGGCGACATGCGCGGGGGCGCACCTGGTTGAACTCGAGGACGTCGGAACGGAAGCGGATGCGGTCGCCCTTGTCGATGCCGACGTCGCGCGGTATCCCGCGCAGCACCGCGCCGCCCCCGCCCGGGACGAGGGACGTCCCTCGCCCCGGCCTCGTTGAGGTCCACGAGCCGCCGCCGGAGCTTCGCGAAGCGCAGGCGGAAGTCGGACGTGAGGTCGAAGCCCGCGCCCAGCGCGCGCGCCACCTCCTCCCCCAATTCCATCCTCTCCTCCCCTTTCCTTCCACTCCGACGCACGTGCACGATGGTCCCTCGCCGCAGCAGCAGACCCCGGCCGCGACGGAGCCTCCTACCCTTGTGGTGATGATGATTCTACTGAAGAAGGCGAAGAAGAAGAAGAAGAAGAACTGGTAGGAAGGTTTGAGGGAGGGAAGGTAAGTCCAATGCTAGAGGAGGATTCACACCGGGGGTTGGGGGTGGCGACATCAGAGTCTGGTCAGAGGCGGCCGCCCCGGTCGTCGGGTGGTTGGGGAAAGGGGTCCCTTCGGGTGGTTGGGGAAAAGGGTCCCTTCGGACGTGTGAGGAGAATTCACGACCAACATCCGGCTAAAAAGTATGGCGTCTCCGAATTGTTTGGCCAACATCATTGCTAAATAAATTAAGATGCCGATAACGCTGGCATCTAGAGGGTATCTGTCACACGTCCCGTATGGCATTGACGCAGGCCGCCGCGAAGCACGCGTCCGGGCGTCCCCCGTTGCAACCCGCACGTCCGGTGTGCACCATGATCGCCCACACGCCCGGGCGAGCCACCCCGCGACCCGCACGACCAAATCCACCCCTCAGGCGTCGTCCCTCCCCACTCGCACGCCAGAGTAACCACCGTCAGTCGTCTCCAACCTCCGGATCGGCAAATCTTCCCCTACCTCCCTCCTCCTCCTTCAATATTTGCCATGGCAATCACTAGCGCCCTGAAAAACGCAGCAACGAACTCAAACAAAGGTGAGAAACATCCTGGATCAGGTCAAGCTCCTATCTCCCCCTCCCCCTACTAATTTCACTTCGAGATTGCCTGCATAGATGGCGATTGGATCCACTTGGTCATGGCAACCAGACCACATACGTCCTAGATTTGTGCCACATGGATCTAAAAACACATGAATCCGGTCGTTCTCCTCTCCCCTCTAAATCCACAAAGTTGCCATCCTGTATCCTAGATTTGATCTGCATATTTCTTGTGACCAGAAGTTCGTACTAAGCTGTAAGTTTGGGGTTGCCATCAAAATATGCTCGAAAAGTATGTTAAGGCACACTAAGATTTAGAAGAAGAAAAGAGGACCGAGCAAAAAGTTGAGTATAGGGAGGAGCAATGCATAAACAGAGTATTTTTCGGCCGGCAAGTACGAAGGAAAAAAGTTGCCACCCAACTTAGCTGGTAGTTGCCACCATGTTATGTTGTTAGTTGCCGCCAATCCTACATGGTAGTTGCCATCCAGATTGTAGAAAGATTGACACATGCTATGTTAGGAGTTTATGCCAGTCATATGATAAGATTGCCGTGTTCTTTTGGAAACAACAAAAATGGAATGGGAAGAATAATGTGTTATCATTCATGCAGTGGTTAAAAACATTCTACATGACTATGAAAAAACAGGGGAAGAAGCAGAATGAATCCTGGAGGCGGGCCTGATCCTTGGTTTTCCCGACAGCCACAAGCTCCCCCCCCCCCCCCCTCCCCGGGATACGATACAATGAACTCATTTCAGGAGGACCATTGTTGTCACTACTACAGCAGTACGCAGACATAGGTACGATGCGTGAATAAAAAGTGAATTTTGGCATGTTTGTGGACATGAGAAAATGGCATTCTTCTTATGTATTGCAATGAAATTGTTCACATGTTCTTACGACGCAAGCACACCACCAGAAATACCATGGCAAGTTGCAACCAAGGGGGGTATCGGTAATAGAGATGTGAGAGACCAACTTCAAGAAGCATATGTGGCAAATCAAGGTATAGTGAACCCGGAAAAATCATGCAAACATATTGATGTGGCAAAAAATCATGCAAGGATGGTAGACTTACGAGTATTTTAGAAAACGCAAGACCATCATGCAGCACGTGGCAACAGCTGGCAACCAGATACCTGCCATCAACATCTTATGCAGGTGAGACGTTAAAAAAAAGATCGTGCGCACAATGTATCGGGAAAAGGAAACTATAGAAAGACAAGGCAGTTGCGAGGTGTGACAGAAATGAAAAGTAGATGACATTAGCGTATGTAGCTAATGCAAAACAAAAAATAAAAAAAAGTGCAGCTGCCAAGCCTGGTCAACTGTATTTGTCGTCCGTGAACAAGTGCAATTGGCAATTAAAGTATGACTGCCTTTGCCAAATGTGATTGCACGCAGTTGCCATGTCTGAGCAACTGCAGTTGCCATGCCTGACCAACTGCAGTTGCCATGCCTGACCAACTGCATTTGGTCAGGGCTTGTCGATTATCCATGTATGATGGAATATATTTGCCATGATATAAAAACTAAACTTCCACATGATGCGTGAAGGGAAAAATGTAATTTATTTGTATACAAAAAATGGCATCCCGTCTTATGATTTATGTCTTTATGTTCGTAGGTTCTTACGGTACAACCACAGCACCAGGAGTCCCGTGGCAAGCTGCACCATTGCGGGCCATTAGTAATGCAGATGCAACACACCAACTTGTGAACCAAGATAATCGTGCAAACACGTTGATGTTAAAAATGTTGGTTGCCATGACTAGACAATTGTAGATGCCATATTAGATCAACTACAACTGCCATGGCTAGACAAATGCAATGGCCACACCTGGCCAAATGCAGCTACCAATACTTGCATCTTTGTGTGTTGCCATGCAAAGATGGATTACATTTATCGTGATTTAAAAATGCACATTCCAAGAATTTAGGCATGTAACTAACATACCTGGTTATTTACCTGTGAAAAAAAATGAAAAAAATATGCTAGTAATTCTTGCATCAGAAACCTTCCTGGTTTCTCCCACAGTGATAGTGTTAATAAAAGCTTCCACTTCATTACGGTGTGGTTCATCTAAGGTGCCCTCAAAGGGTATTTTGCAAACCTCGCAAAATTCAGCTAATGTCATCTCCTTAACAACGTCATATAAATGGAACTCTACTGTTGGAGGTGATTTCTTAGGGAAAAAGTAGAAGTTTTGCACAAAAGTATTTATGAGTAAGAGATACTGATGACGTTGGTCGCGGAGGAAGTCGGTGAGGCCAGCATTCTCGATCAATAAATAGAAATCCTCATAAATCCCAGCTCTCCTCAAGAAGTCATCGAAAGTCCATTCACATGGCCGGACCTCCCGGTGCGAGGCAAATTAAATTTGGACTTCTGCTCTTCTTTCTTTTGTTTTTCCTTCGAGCTTCGGCTCGACGAGCCCCTCAAAAGTCTCTTCATTATTTCTGAAATAATCTGAAATTTTTAGTAACTTCAAACAAAAGTGAACCAAATTCAATAAAACTGATAGCAACTACTCATACAAGTGCCTAGAGCATATATCAAGCATTAGAACTACTTGGAACCATATAAATTTGACATGCAAGCTCAAGAACATGGTCACCTATGCAGCACAAATTTGCAAAGAATAAAGCACTAGAACAAAAACTAATTGGACCAATGGAGGAGTCACATACCAAGGAACAATCTCCCCAAGCAGTTTTGAGAGGTGCTTTGAGCAAGGAGATCGAAAATCACAGAAAAGTGGTCGGAACACGAGCTTGAGTTGGTTTTTCGGGTTTGTGTGAGGCAGAGGAAGATGGGTGCAGGGATAAGTGGAGGAGGGCCACCGTGGGCCCACGAGGCAGGGCGCGCCCTCCACCCTCGTGGCAGTGGCGGCTCCCCATGTAATTTTTGCACTAAAATCCTCAAATATTTGAAAAAATCATATTAAATTGGCATGGCATTACGAGGACTTTTATTTTCGGGATATTTTTATATTGCGGATAAATCAGAAATGCAGAGAAAAATACTATTTTACTTTATTTCTACTAAAGAACAAACAATATAAAGAGGGTACAGAAGGTTGTGCTTCTAGTTTCATCCATCTCATGCTCATCAAAAATCCACTAACAAGGTTGATCAAGTCTTGTTAACAAACTCATTCCGATAATCATGGAACCAGAGAAATTTCGAAATAACACTATGTTACCTCAACGGGGATATGGACATCCCCAATAATAAGTATATCATATTTCTTCTTGATAGCAGGGAGAGGAAATTCAAAACCTCCAAATATAATCGATGGAATTTTTCCAATAGAGTTGATACTATGAACTTGAGGTTGTTTCCTCGGAAAGTGTACCGTGTGCTCATTACCATTAACATGAAAAGTGGCATTGCCTTTGTTGCAATCAATAACAGCCCCTGCAGTATTAAGGAAAGGTCTTCCAAGAATAATAGACATACTATCATCCTCGGGAATATCAAGAATAACAAAGTCCGTTAAAATAGTAACGTTTGCAACCACAAGGCACATCCTCACAAATACCGACAGTATAGCAGTTGATTTATCAGCCATTTGCAAAGAAATTTCAGTAGGTGTCAACTTATTCAAGTCAAGTCTATGATATAAAGAGAGAGGCATAACACTAACACCGGCTCCAAGATCACATAAAGCAGTTTTAACATAATTTCTCTTAATGGAGCATGGTATAGTGGGTACTCCTGGATCTCCAAGTTTCTTTGGTATTCCACCCTTAAAAGTATAGTTAGCAAGCATGGTGAAAATTTCAGCTTCCGGTATCTTTCTTTTATTTGTAACAATATCTTTCATCTATTTAGCATAAGGATTCATTTTGAGCATATCAGTCAATCGCATACGCAAAAAGATGGGTCTAATCATTTCAAAGAAAGCGCTCAAAATCCTCATCATCCTTTTTCTTGGATGGTTTGGGAGGAAAAGGCATGGGTTTCTGAACCCATGGTTCTCTTTCTTTACCATGATTCCTAGCAATGAAGTCTCTCTTATCATAACATTGATTCTTTGATTGTGGATTATCAAGATCAACAACAGGTTCTATCTCAACGTCGTTAAGACCATGTATTTCTTCAATAGGAGGTAAATTCTTAACATCTTCAGCTTTAATGCCTTTTTCTTTCATAGATTTCTTTGCCTCTTGCATATCTTCGGGACTAAGAAATAGAACACCTCTCTTCTTCGGAGTTGGTTTAGGAATAGGCTCGATGGTGGCTCGGGAGCTGGCTCGGGAGTTGGCTCGGGAGGTGCCCAATTATTTTCATTTGTCAACATATTATTCAATAGAATTTCAGCTTCATCCGGTGTTCTTTCCTGAAAAGAGAACCCGGCACAACTATCCGGTAATCTCTGAAAGCATCGGTTAGTCCATTATAAAAGATATCAAGTATTTGAGGTTTCTTAAGAGGATGATCAGGCAAAGCATTAAGTAACTTGAGAAGCCTCCCCAAGCTTGTGGGAGACTCTCTTCTTCAATTTGCACAAAATTATATATATCCCTCAAAGCAGCTTGTTTCTTATGAGCAGGAAATATTTAGCAGAGAAGTAATAAATCATATCACGGGACTACGCACACAACCAGGATCAAGAGAATTAAACCATATCTTAGCATCACCCTTTAATGAGAACGGGAATATTTTGAGTATATAAAAGTAGCGCGATCTCTCATCATTAGTAAACAGGGCAGCTATATTGTTTAACTTAGTAAGATGTGCCACAACAGTTTCAGATTCATAGCCATAAAAAGGATCAGATTCAACCAAAGTAATTATATCAGGATCAACAGAGAATTCATAATCCTTATCAGAACACGAGATAGGTGAAGTAGCAAAAGCAGTGGTCAGGTCTCATCCCTATCTCTAAGAGATTCTTTACTCCATTTAACTAGCAGCCTCTTAAGTTCATATCTATCTGGCAGGCAAAAATAGTTGCAGAAGATTCCGCATCAAAAGATAACCCTCAGGAATAGCAGGCATATTTTCATCATCACTTTCATCATTGTATTCAGTTTCAATAATTTCTCTTTCTCTAGACCTAGAAATTTGTTCATCTAGAAATTCACCAAGGGGCACAGTAGTATCAAGCATAGAAGTAGTTTCATCATAAGTATCATGCATAGCAGAAGTGGCATCATCAATAACATGCGACATATCGGAACGAATAGCAGAAGCAGGTTTAGGTGTCGCTAGCTTACTCATAACAGAAGATGAATCAAGTGCAGAGCTAGATGGCAGTTCCTTACCTCCCCTCGTAGTTGAGGGATAAATTGTTGTCATAGCGTCTTTCAAGTTCTTCATAATGTCCAGCAGATATAAATCCCAAGTGACTCAAAGAATAGAGCTATGCTCCCCGGCAACGGGCGCTTGAGAAAAAGGTCTTGATAACCCACAAGTATAGGGGATCGCAGCAGTTTTCGAGGGTAGAGTATTCAACCCAAATTTATTGATTCGACACAAGGGGAGCCAAAGAATATTCTCAAGTATTAGCAGCTGAGTTGTCAATTCAAACACACCGGAAACTTAGTATCTGCAGCAAAGTGTTTAGTAGCAAAGTAATATGATAGTGGTGGTAACGGTAACAAAAGCAAAGACAACAAAAGTAATGTTTTTGGTATTTTGTAGTGATTGTAACAGAGTAACGGAAAATTAAATAAGCGAGAACCAGATATGGAAAGCTTCGAGGCACCGGATCGATGATGGATAATTATGCCGGATGTGGTTCGTCATGTAATGATCATAACATAGGGTGACATAGAACTAGCTCCAATTCATCAATGTAATTAGGCATGTATTACGAATATAGTCATACGTGCTTATGGAAAAGAACTTGCATGACATCTTTTGTCCTACCCTCCCGTGGCAGCGGGTCCTATTGGAAACTAAGGGATATTAAGGCCTCCTTTTAATAGAGAACCGGAACAAAGCATTAGCACATAGTGACTACATGAACTCCTCAAACTATGGTCATCACCGGAGTGGTCCCGATTATTGTCACTTGAGGTTGCGGATCATAACACATAGTAGGTGACTATAGACTTGCAAGATAGGATCAAGAACTCACATATATTCATGAAAACATAATAGGTTCAGATCTGAAATCATGGCACTCGGGCCCTAGTGACAAGCATTAAGCATAGCAAAGTCATAGCAACATCAATCTCGAGAACATAATGGATACTAGGGATCAAACCCTAACAAAACTAACTCGATTACATGATAAATCTCATCCAACCCATCACCGTCCATCAAGCCTACGATGGAATTACTCACGCACGGCGGTGAGCATCATGAAATTGGTGATGGAGGATGGTTGATGATGACGACGGCGACGAGAGAGATTAGGGCTTGGCGGCGGCTCCGTATCGTAAACCGGGATGAAACTTTCTCTCTGATTTTTTTCTCCCCGAAAGCCAATATATGGAGCTGGAGTTGGCGTCAGAGGGTCTCCAGGGGGCCCATGAGGTAGGGGGCGCGCCCAGGAGGGGGGGCGCCCCCCACCCTCATGGACAGGGTGTGGGCCCCCTGGTCTTAATCTTTGGCGAGGATTTTTTATTATTTTTTATAATACATCCCGTGGAGTTTCAGGTGATTACGAGAACTTTTGTTTTATGCACATAAAACAACATCATGGCAATTCTGCTGAAAACAGCGTCGGTCCGGTTAGTTCCATTCAAATCATACAAGTTAGAGTCCAAAACAAGGGCAAAAGTGTTTGGAAAAGTAGATCTGACGGAGACGTATCAACGTATCAACTCCCCCAAGCTTAATCCATTGCTTGTCCTCAAGCAATTCAGTTGACAAACTAAAAGTGATAAAGAAAAACAATTACAAACTCTGTTTGATCTTGTTGTTGCAAATATGTAAAGCCATCATTCAAGTTTTCAAAGAAGGTTATGAACTAACCATATTCACAATAACATTTAGGTCTCACATTTACTCATATCAGTGGCATAATCAACTAACGAGCAATAACAAGAAATCTCGGATGACAACACTTTTTCAAAACAATCATGATATGATATAACAAGATGGTATCTTGCTAGCCCTTTCTGAGGCCGCAAAACATAAATGCAGAGCACCCCTGAAGATCAAGGACTGAGTAAACATTGTAATTCATGGCAAAAGAGATCCGGTCATAGTCATACTCAATATAAATTAATAGTAATGCATACAAATGACAGTGGTGCTCTCTAACTGGTGCTTTATATAAGAGGGTGATGACTCAGCAATAAAAGTAAATAGATAGGCCCTTCCCAGAGGGAAGCAGGGATTTGCAGAGGTGCTAGAGCTCGAGTTTTAAAACGGAGATGAATAATATTTTGAGCGGTATGCTTTCATTGTCAACATAACAACCAAGAGATCTCGGTATCTTCCATACTAGATACATTATAGGCGGTTCCCAAACAGAATGGTGAAGTTTATACCCCCGCCCCACCACCGACAAGCACATTCCACGGTGGTCTGAAACAACGGGTACCATCCAACTAACAACAGCCCTGGGGGAGTTTTCTTTGCAATTTATATTTTGATTTGATTTGAGCATGGGACTGGGCATCCCAGTTATCAGCCATTCTCTCGTGAATGATGAGCGGAGTCCACTCATCGTGAGAATAACCCACCTAGCATTGAAGATCTTGACAGCCCCAAACGCTACATGAGAAATTCGGGCATACAAAATAGATTATCATTTGAAGGTTTAGAGTTTGGCACATGGAAATTTACTTGGAACGACAAGTAAACATCGCATATAGGTAGGTATGGTGGACTCATATGGAACAACTTTGGGTTTATGGAGGTGGATGCACAAGCAGTATTCCCTCTTAGTACAAGTGAAGGCTAGAAAAAGACCGGGGAGTGACCAACTAGAGAGCGACAACAGTCATAAACATGCATTGAGATTAACCAACATTGAGTGCAAGCATGAGTAGGATATAAATCACCATGAACATAAATATCGTGGATGCTATGTTGATTTTGTTTCAACTACATATGTGAACATGTGCCAAGTCGAGCCACTCGAATCATTCAAAGGAGGATACCATCCTATCATACTACATCACAACCATGTTAAAAGCCTGTTGGCACGCAAGGTAAACAATTATGAACTCCTAGCTAATTAAGGATGGCATGAGTATCTATAATCTCTAATTGTCATTGCAAACATGTTCCATTCATAATAGGCTGAATTAGGAACGATGAACTAATCATATTTACAAAAACAAGATAGGTCGAGTTCATACCAGCTTCTCCTCATCTCAATCATTTCATCATATTTCGTTACTATTGCCTTTCACTTGCATGACCGAGCAGTGTGGATAATAATAATAGTGAATGTGCATTGGGTGAGCTGGAATCTGCAAACATTTATTCAAATGACAAGACAAGGTAATATGGACTCTTTGTTAGATCAACAATAATGCATATGAGAGCCACTCAACATTTTCATCGTGGTCTTCTCCTCTCGACCCCCAAAGAAAAGAAAAGAAATTCAAAGAAACACCTGAAATGTTTTTGGAGTTTTTGTTTTCTAAAGAAAGTAAAACAAGAACGAGAAAAACTATTTACACGGAAAGCTCCCAACAAGCAAAAAGAAGAACGAGAAATCTTTTTGGGCTTTCTTTAATACTACAACTAAGCATGGAAAGGAAACTACAACTATTTTCTTTGTTTTTTCTCGAAGTTTTACAAACACACAAGAAGAAAGCTGGAAAAAGAAATAAACTAGCATGGATAATACAATGAAAAGTATGAACACCGACAACCTGAAATGAGTGTGTGAACATGAATGTAATGTCGGTGAGAAATACATTCCCCCAAGCTTAGGCTTTTAACCTAAGTTGGTCTAGGGCAGGCCCGGATTGTATCCAAATCATAGTTGGGGTTGTATCTTGTCTGGGCAGCTACCGCCATGAGCTGCTTCTTGGAGGCGAGCGGCCTCACGCTCTCTCATACTCGTTCTCCTCCTCTCTAGTTATAAAATATCTCCCATTCAACTAAAAAGTTAAAGAAGGCAGGAGCAGGAAGGGTAATATGGACAACACGCCTGTCACAAAGATTAGTCGGTATTGGAGGGACTGTCTGTTCCTCTCAAGAAACTGTAGTGTACCATAGCATTATAATCTAGAAAAGCGGTGGCAACTCAATGTCATTCCCTCGTACACCAAGATAATTAGCTAAACGAAGGTTGCATAAATCCCACCAAATAAATCTCCATCTTTAGCATTAAGATGTAACCTCCTCGCAATAATATCCCCCAAGTTATAACGCTTATCACCTAACACCGCACACTTGAGGACACTAAGATCTAGAACGCAAAGGTGGCAATGCTCATGCTTACCATTAATGCATCTACCTATAAAGAGAGCAAAATAATGTATGGCAGGAAAGTGAATGCTCCCTATGGTAGCTTGTGTGATATTTCTAGTTTCTCCCACAATGATGCTAGCAAGGAAATCATTGTATTCAGCTTTGTGAGGCTCACTAAGAAGGCCCCATTGTGGGATTTTGCAAGCAGTATTAAAATCCTCAAGGTCCATGGTATATGATTCATCATAAAGATCAAATAAAATAGTATGGGTATTGCGCTTAGATGAAAATTCAAACCTCCGCACAAAGGAATCGGTGAGGTAATAGTATGGTCGGCACTTTTCTCACACGAAGTCCTCAAGGCCGGCATTTTGTACATATGCATCAAACTCATCCTTGAAACCTGCATGAACCATGAATTCATCCGACGGCCATTCACAAGGCCTCACTTGAGCTTCCCTTGGTGGTTCAAGGTCTGGCTCACGTATCGCGAGCCTCGGTGCTTCCTTCCTTAAAGAACCACCTTGGTACATTTTCCTAGACATTTTTCTTCTTCTGAAAAATTTCTGAAATTTTTAGTGACTCAAAATAAAAGTGAACCAAACTCAACAAAATTGATAAAAAACTACTCCTACAAGTGTCTAGAGGCTATACCATACATCAAAACTACTTTGGACCATATAAATTTGACATGCAAGCTCAAGACAAGGTCACTACAGCAGCAAAAATTTGCAATAAATAAAGCACTAGAACAAAAACTAATTGGACCAATGGAGGAGTCACATACCAAGGAACAATTCCCCAAAACATTTTTGCAAATGGAGCTTTGCACAAGGAGATCGAAAATGGCGACAAAATGAGCAAGAACACGGGTTTGAGCTCTTGTATGATTTTTTACGGAGGAAGACAAAGTGGATGGGTACTGGAATAAGTGGAGGGACCCACGTGGGACCCACAAGATGTGGGGCGTGCCTGTGGGGGTAGGGAGTGCCCTCCACCCTTGTGGTCCTTGTTGCATCCCACAGTGCATGTTCAGTGCCAGAAATTCTAAAATATTCTATAAAAAATCATACTAAATTTTCACGACATTTGGAGAACTTCTATTTTGAGGGCATTTTTCTATTTCACGAATAATTCAGAAAACAGACAGAAAATACTATTTTTGCTTTATTTATTCTAAATAAACAGAAAGTAAAAGATAGGTACATAAAGTTGTGCTTTCTAAATTCATCCATCGCATGCCCATCAAAAGGAATCCATTAACAAGGTTGATCAAGTCTTGTTAACAAACTTCTTCCGAATGACATGAAACCGAAGAATTTTTGAATAACACTAGGTTACCTCAACGGGGATATGCATGTCCCCAACAATAAGAATATCATATTTCTTTTTGACAGTAGGAAGAGGGAATTCAAAACCTCCAATAGTATTAGTAATAGTTCAAAATTTTCCAATAGAATTGATACTATGAACTTGAGGTTGTTTCTTGGAGAAAGTGTATCGTATGCTCATTACCATTAACATGAAAAGTGGCATTGCCTTTATTGCAATCAATAACAGCCCATGCAGTATTCAAAAGGGTCTACCAAGGATGATCAACATCTTGTCTTCCTCGGAATATCAAGAATAACAAAGTCCGTTAAGATAGTAACGTTTGCAACCATAGCAGCACATCCTCACAAATACCGTTGGGTATAGCAGTTGATTTATCAGCCATTTGCAAAGAAATTTCAGTAGGTGTCAACTTACTCAATTCAAGTCTATGATACAAAGATAAAGGCATAACACTAACACTGGCTCCAAGATCACATAAAGCAGTTTTAACATAGTTTCTTTTAATGGAGCATGGTATAGTTGGTACTCTTGGATCTCCAAGTTTCTTTGGTATTCCACCCTTAAAAGTATAATTAGCAAGCATGGTGGAATTTTCAGCTTCCAGTATCTTTCTTTTATTAGTAACAATATCTTTCATATACTTAGCATAAGGAGACATTTTCAGCATATCAGTCAAACGCACACGCAAAAAGATAGGTCTAATCATTTCAGCAAAGCGCTCAAAATCCTCATCATCCTTTTTCTTGGATGGTTTAGGAGGAAAGGGCATGGGTTTCTGAACCCATGGTTCTCTTTCTTTACCATGATTCCTAGCAATGAAGTCTCTCTTATCATAACGTTGATTCTTTGATTGTGGGTTATCAAGATCAACAGCAGGTTCAACTTCTACATCATTATCATTACTAGGTTGAGCATCATCATGATCATCATCATTAACATTTTCACTAGGTTCATGTTCATTACAGATTGTGTTTCAGCATCAGACATAGATATGTCATTTGGATTCTCGGATGGTTTAGCAATAGGTTCACTAGAAATTTGCAAAGTCCTATCATTTCTCTTTTTCTTCCTTTTAGAAGAACTAGGCATATCAATATTATTTCTCTGAGAATCTTGCTCGATTCTCTTAGGGTGGCCTTCAGGATACAAAGGTTCCTGAGTCATTCTACCAGTTCTAGTAGTCACTCTAACAAAGATAATCATTTTTCTTACTATTCATTTCATCAAGCACTTCTTTACGAGCTTTAAGTACTTGTTCTACTTGAGTGGTAACCATAAAAGCATGTTTGCTAACAAGTTTAAGTTCACCTCTAATATTAGCCATATAATCACCCAAGTGTTTAATCATATAAGCATCCTGTTTTATTTGTCTACCAAAATAAGCATTGAAGTCGTCTTGCTTAAACATAAAGTTATCAAACTCATCCAAGCACTGACTAGCAATTTTAGTAGGAGGGACTTCAGCTTTATCATATCTATAGAGAGAATTTACCTTTACTACCTGTGCCGGGATATCGGTATCGGGAGGTTCTTGATGAATAAAGAATTGAGATCATATACTTCTTCAACAAAGATGTAAATTAAGACCATGTATTTCTTCAATAGGAGGTAAATTCTTAACATCTTGACTTTAATGCCTTTTTATTTCATAGATTTCTTTGCCTCTTGCATATCTTCGGATCGAGAAATAGAACACCTCTCTTCTTCGGAGTTGGTTTAGGAATAGGCTCAAGAATTGGCTCAGAGCTGGCTCGGGAGTTGGCTCAGGAGGTGCCCAATTATTTTCATTTGTCAACATATTATTCAATAGAATTTCAGCTTCATCCGTGTTCTTTCCACGAAAGAGAACCAGCACAACTATCCGGTAATCTCTGAAAGCATCGGTTAGTCCATTATAAAAGATATCAAGTATTTCGGGTTTCTTAAGAGGATGATCAGGCAAAGCATTAAGTAACTTGAGAAGCCTCCCCCAAGCTTGTGGGAGACTCTCTTCTTCAATTTGCACAAAATTATATATATCCCTCAAAGCAGCTTGTTTCTTATGAGCAGGAAATATTTAGCAGAGAAGTAATAAATCATATCCCGGGACTACGACACAACCAGGATCAAGAGAATTAAACCATATCTTAGCATCACCCTTTAATGAGAACGGGAATATTTTGAGTATATAAAAGTAGCGCGATCTCTCATCATTAGTAAACAGGGCAGCTATATTGTTTAACTTAGTAAGATGTGCCACAACAGTTTCAGATTCATAGCCATAAAAAGGATCAGATTCAACCAAAGTAATTATATCAGGATCAACAGAGAATTCATAATCCTTATCAGGAACACAGATAGGTGAAGTAGCAAAAGCGTGGTCAGGTCTCATCCCTATCTCTAAGAGATTCTTTACTCCATTTAACTAGCAGCCTCTTAAGTTCATATCTATCTGGCAGGCAAAAATAGTTGCAGAAGATTCCGCATCAAAAGATAACCCTCGTGAATAGCAGGCATATTTTCATCATCACTTTCATCATTGTATTCAGTTTCAATAATTTCTCTTTCTCTAGACCTAGAAATTTGTTCATCTAGAAATTCACCAAGGGGCACAGAGTATCAAGCATAGAAGTAGTTTCATCATAAGTATCATGCATAGCGTAAGTGGCATCATCAATAACATGCGACATATCGGAACGAATAGAAGAAGCAGGTTTAGGTGTCGCTTAGCTTACTCATAACAGAAGATGAATCAAGTGCGAGCTAGATGGCAGTTCCTTACCTCCCTCGTAGTTGAGGGATAAATTGTTGTCATAAGCGTCTTTCAAGTTCTTCATAATGTCCAAAGCAGATATAAATCCCAAGTGACTCAAAGAATAGAGCTATGCTCCCAAGAACGGGCGCCTTGAGAAAAAGGTCTTGATAACCCACAAGTATAGGGGATCGCATAGCAGTTTTCGAGGGTAGAGTATTCAACCCAAATTTATTGATTCGACACAAGGGGAGCCAAAGAATATTCTCAAGTATTAGCAGCTGAGTTGTCAATTCAAACACACCTGGAAACTTAGTATCTGCAGCAAAGTGTTTAGTAGCAAAGTAATATGATAGTGGTGGTAACGGTAACAAAAGCAAAGACAACAAAAGTAATGTTTTTGGTATTTTTGTAGTGATTGTAACAGTAGCAACGGAAAATTAAATAAGCGAGAACCAGTATATGGAAAGCTCGTAGGCACCGGATCAGTGATGGATAATTATGCCGGATGTGGTTCGTCATGTAACAGTCATAACATAGGGTGACATAGAACTAGCTCCAATTCATCAATGTAATTAGGCATGTATTACGAATATAGTCATACGTGCTTATGGAAAAGAACTTGCATGACATCTTTTGTCCTACCCTCCCGTGGCAGCGAGGTCCTATTGGAAACTAAGGGATATTAAGGCCTCCTTTTAATAGAGAACCGAACAAAGCATTAGCACATAGTGAATACATGAACTCCTCAAACTATGGTCATCACCGGAGTGGTCCCGATTATTGTCACTTCAGGTTGCGGATCATAACACATAGTAGGTGACTATAGACTTGCAAGATAGGATCAAGAACTCACATATATTCATGAAAACATAATAGGTTCAGATCTGAAATCATGGCACTTTCGGGCCCTAGTGACAAGCATTAAGCATAGCAAAGTCATAGCAACATCAATCTCAGAACATAGTGGATACTAGGGATCAAACCCTAACAAAACTAACTCGATTACATGATAAATCTCATCCAACCCATCACCGTCCATCAAGCCTACGATGGAATTACTCACGCACGGCGGTGAGCATCATGAAATTGGTGATGGAGGATGGTTGATGATGACGACGGCGACGAACCCCCTCTCCGGAGCCCCGAACGGACTCCAGATCAGCCCCCAAGAGAGATTAGGGCTTGGCGGCGGCTCCGTATCGTAAAACGGGATGAAACTTTCTCTCTGATTTTTTTCTCCCCGAAAGCCAATATATGGAGCTGGAGTTGGCGTCAGAGGGTCTCCAGGGGGCCCATGAGGTAGGGGGGCGCGCCCAGGAGGGGGAGGGGCGCCCCCCACCCTCGTGGACAGGGTGTGGGCTCCCTGGTCTTCATCTTTGGCGAGGATTTTTTATTATTTTTTATAAGACATCCCGTGGAGTTTCAGGTCATTCCGAGAACTTTTGTTTTCTGCACATAAAACAACATCATGGCAATTCTTCTGAAAACAGCGTCAGTCCGGGTTAGTTCCATTCAAATCATACAAGTTAGAGTCCAAAACAAGGGCAAAAGTGTTTGGAAAAGTAGATACGACGGAGACATATCAACGTATCAACTCCCCCAAGCTTAATCCATTGCTTGTCCTCAAGCAATTCAGTTGACAAACTAAAAGTGATAAAGAAAAACAATTACAAACTCTGTTTGATCTTGTTGTTGCAAATATGTAAAGCCATCATTCAAGTTTTCAGCAAAGGTTATGAACTAACCATATTCACAATAACATTTAGGTCTCACATTTACTCATATCAGTGGCATAATCAACTAACGAGCAATAACAAGAAATCTCGGATGACAACACTTTTTCAAAACAATCATGATATGATATAACAAGATGGTATCTTGCTAGCCCTTTCTGAGGCCGCAAAACATAAATGCAGAGCACCCCTGAAGATCAAGGACTGAGTAAACATTGTAATTCATGGCAAAAGAGATCCGGTCATAGTCATACTCAATATAAATTAATAGTAATGCATACAAATGACAGTGGTGCTCTCTAACTGGTGCTTTATATAAGAGGGTGATGACTCACAATAAAAGTAAATAGATAGGCCCTTGAGGAGGGAAGCGAGGGATTTGCAGAGGTGCTAGAGCTCGAAGTTTTAAAACGGAGATGAATAATATTTTGAGCGGTATGCTTTCATTGTCAACATAACAACCAAGAGATCTCGGTATCTTCCATACTAGATACATTATAGGCGGTTCCCAAACAGAATGGTGAAGTTTATACCCCCGCCCCCACC
Organism: Aegilops bicornis; assembly: GCA_021605145.1. NCBI lineage: Eukaryota > Viridiplantae > Streptophyta > Magnoliopsida > Poales > Poaceae > Aegilops > Aegilops bicornis. The sequence goes on along the minus strand of CM038674.1, from coordinate 301,247,390 downwards.
ACCGACAAGCACATTCCACGGTGGTCTGAAACAACGGGTACCATCCAACTAACAACAGCCCTGGGGGAGTTTTCTTTGCAATTTATATTTTGATTTGATTTGAGCATGGAATTTGGGCATCCCGATTATCGCCCATTCTCTCGTGAATGATGAGCGGAGTCCACTCATCGTGAGAATAACCCACCTAGCATTGAAGATCTTGTGACCCCAAACGCTACATGAGAAATTCGGGCATACAAAATAGATTATCATTTGAAGGTTTAGAGTTTGGCACATGGAAATTTACTTGGAGCGACAAGTAAACATCGCATATAGGTAGGTATGGTGGACTCATATGGAACAACTTTGGGTTTATGGAGGTGGATGCACAAGCAAGTATTCCCTCTTAGTACAAGTGAAGGCTAGAAAAAGACCGGGAGTGACCAACTAGAGAGCGACAACAGGTCATAAACATGCATTGAGATTAACCAACATTGAGTGCAAGCATGAGTAGGATATAAATCACCATGAACATAAATATCGTGGATGCTATGTTGATTTTGTTTCAACTACATATGTGAACATGTGCCAAGTCGAGCCACTCGAATCATTCAAAGGAGGATACCATCCTATCATACTACATCACAACCATGTTAAAAGCACATTGTACGCAAGGTAAACAATTATGAACTCCTAGCTAATTAAGGATGGCATGAGTATCTATAATCTCTAATTGTCATTGCAAACATGTTCCATTCATAATAGGCTGAATTAGGAACGATGAACTAATCATATTTACAAAAACAAGATAGGTCGAGTTCATACCAGCTTCTCCTCATCTCAATCATTTCATCATATTTCGTTACTATTGCCTTTCACTTGCATGACCGAACGGTGTGGATAATAATAATAGTGAATGTGCATTGGACTGAGCTGGAATCTGCAAACATTTATTCAAATGACAAGACAAGGTAATATGGACTCTTTGTTAGATCAACAATAATGCATATGAGAGCCACTCAACATTTTCATCGTGGTCTTCTCCTCTCGACCCCCAAAGAAAAGAAAAGAAATTCAAAGAAACACACTGAAATGTTTTTGGAGTTTTTGTTTTTCTAAAGAAAGTAAAACAAGAACGAGAAAAACTATTTACACGGGAAAGCTCCCAACAAGCAAAAGAAGAACGAGAAATCTTTTTGGGCTTTCTTTAATACTACAACTAAGCATGGAAAGGAAACTACAACTATTTTCTTTGTTTTTCTCAAGTTTTACAAACACACAAGAAGAAAGCTGGAAAAAGAAATAAACTAGCATGGATAATACAATGAAAAGTATGAACATCGACAAGCTGAAATGAGTGTGTGAACATGAATGTAATGTCGGTGAGAAATCGTACCCCCCCAAGCTTAGGCTTTTAACCTAAGTTGGTCTAGGGCCACGACTGGCCCGGATTGTATCCGAAATCATAGTTGGGGTTGTACTGTGCTGCGGCAGCTACCGCTTGGCGAGCTGCTTCTTGGAGGCGAGCGGCCTCCGCTGCTCTCTCATACTCGTTCTCCTCCTCTCTAGTTATAAAATATCTCCCATTGAACTAAAAGTTAAAGAAGGCAGGAGCAGGAAGGGTAATATGGACAGCACGCCCGTGCATCAAAGATTAGTCGGTATTGGAGGGACCGTCGTTCCTCTCAAGAACGGTAGTGTACCATAGCATTATAATCTAGAAAAGCGGTGGCAACTCAATGTCATTCCTCGTACACCAAGATAATTAGCTAAACGAGTTGCATAAATCCCACCAAATAAATCTCCATCTTTAGCATTAAGATGTAACCTCCTCGCAATAATATCCCCCAAGTTATAACGCTTATCACCTAACACCGCACACTTGAGGACACTAAGATCTAGAACGCAAAGGTGGCAATGCTCATGCTTACCATTAATGCATCTACCTATAAAGAGAGCAAAATAATGTATGGCAGGAAAGTGAATGCTCCGTATGGTAGCTTGTGTGATATTTCTAGTTTCTCCCACAATGATGCTAGCAAGGAAATCATTGTATTCAGCTTTGTGAGGCTCACTAAGAAGGCCCCATTGTGGGATTTTGCAAGCGATATTAAAATCCTCAAGGTCCATGGTATATGATTCATCATAAAGATCAAATAAAATAGTATGGGTATTGCGCTTAGATGAAAATTCAAACCTCCGCACAAAGGAATCGGTGAGGTAATAGTATGGTCGGCACTTTTCTCACACGAAGTCCTCAAGGCCGGCATTTTGTACGTATGCATCAAACTCATCCTTGAAACCTGCATGAACCATGAATTCATCCGACGGCCATTCACAAGGCCTCACTTGAGCTTCCCTTGGTGGTTCAAGGTCTGGCTCACGTATCGCGAGCCTCGGTGCTTGCTTCCTTGAAGAACCACCTTGGTACATTTTCCTAGACATTTTTCTTCTTCTGAAAAATTTCTGAAATTTTTGGTGACTCAAAATAAAAGTGAACCAAACTCAACAAAATTGATAAAAAACTACTCCTACAAGTGTCTAGAGGCTATACCATACATCAAAACTACTTTGGACCATATAAATTTGACATGCAAGCTCAAGACAAGGTCACTACAGCAGCAAAAATTTGCAATAAATAAAGCACTAGAACAAAAACTAATTGGACCAATGGAGGAGTCACATACCAAGGAACAATTCCCCAAAACATTTTTTGCAAATGGAGCTTTGCACAAGGAGATCGAAAATGGCAGCAAAATGAGCAAGAACACGGGTTTGAGCTACTGTATGATTTTTTCTGGAGGAAGACAAAGTGGATGGGTACTGGAATAAGTGGAGGGGACCCACGTGGGACCCACAAGGTAGGGGGCGCTCCCAAGGGGTAGGGCGCGCCCTCCACCCTTGTGGCCCACTGGTGCATCCCCCTGGTGCATGTTCGATGCGAAATTCTAAAATATTCTATAAAAATCATACTAAATTTTCACGACATTTGGAGAACTTCTATTTTGAGGGCATTTTTCTATTTCACGAATAATTGAGGAAAATGCATGTAAAATACTATTTTTGCTTTATTTATTCTAAATAAACAGAAAGTAAAAGATAGGTACATAAAGTTGTGCTTTCTAAATTCATCCATCGCATGCCCATCAAAAGGAATCCATTAACAAGGTTGATCAAGTCTTGTTAACAAACTTCTTAGAATGACATGAAACCGAAGAATTTTTGAATAACACTAGGTTACCTCAACGGGGATATGCATGTCCCCAACAATAAGAATATCATATTTCTTTTTGACAGTAGGAAGAGGGAATTCAAAACCTCCAATAGTATTAGTAATAGTTCAAAATTTTCCAATAGAATTGATACTATGAACTTGAGGTTGTTTCTTCGGAAAGTGTATCGTATGCTCATTACCATTAACATGAAAAGTGGCATTGCCTTTATTGCAATCAATAACAGCCCATGCAGTATTCAAAAAGGGTCTACCAAGGATGATCAACATACTGTCTTCCTCGGGAATATCAAGAATAACAAAGTCCGTTAAGATAGTAACGTTTGCAACCATAGCAGGCACATCCTCACAAATACCGTTGGGTATAGCAGTTGATTTATCAGCCATTTGCAAAGAAATTTCAGTAGGTGTCAACTTACTCAATTCAAGTCTATGATACAAAGATAAAGGCATAACACTAACACTGGCTCCAAGATCACATAAAGCAGTTTTAACATAGTTTCTTTTAATGGAGCATGGTATAGTTGGTACTCTTGGATCTCCAAGTTTCTTTGGTATTCCACCCTTAAAAGTATAATTAGCAAGCATGGTGGAATTTTCAGCTTCCAAAGATCTTTCTTGTATTAGTAAGAATATCTTTCATATACTTAGCATAAGGAAACATTTTCAGCATATCAGTCAAACGCATACGCAAAAAGATAGGTCTAATCATTTCAGCAAAGCGCTCAAAATCCTCATCATCCTTTTTCTTGGATGGTTTAGGAGGAAAGGGCATGGGTTTCTGAACCCATGGTTCTCTTTCTTTACCATGATTCCTAGCAATGAAGTCTCTCTTATCATAACGTTGATTCTTTGATTGTGGGTTATCAAGATCAACAGCAGGTTCAACTTCTACATCATTATCATTACTAGGTTGAGCATCATCATGATCATCATCATTAACATTTTCACTAGGTTCATGTTCATTACCAGATTGTGTTTCAGCATCAGACATAGATATGTCATTTGGATTCTCGGATGGTTTAGCAATAGGTTCACTAGAAATTTGCAAAGTCCTATCATTTCTCTTTTTCTTCCTTTTAGAAGAACTAGGCATATCAATATTATTTCTCCGAGAATCTTGCTCGATTCTCTTAGGGTGGCCTTCAGGATACAAAGGTTCCTGAGTCATTCTACCAGTTCTAGTAGCCACTCTAACAGCATAATCATTTTTCTTACTATTCATTTCATCAAGCACTTCTTTCTGAGCTTTAAGTACTTGTTCTACTTGAGTGGTAACCATAAAAGCATGTTTGCTAACAAGTTTAAGTTCACCTCTAATATTAGCCATATAATCACCCAAGTGTTTAATCATATAAGCATCCTGTTTTATTTGTCTACCAAAATAAGCATTGAAGTCGTCTTGCTTAAACATAAAGTTATCAAACTCATCCAAGCACTGACTAGCAATTTTAGTAGGAGGGACTTCACTTTATCATATCTATAGAGAGAATTTACCTTTACTACCGTGTCGGGATATCGGTATCGGGAGGTTCTTGATGAATAAAGAATTGAGATCATATACTTCTTCAACAAAGTGTAAATTAAGACCATGTATTTCTTCAATAGGAGGTAAATTCTTAACATCTTCAGCTTTAATGCCTTTTTCTTTCATAGATTTCTTTGCCTCTTGCATATCTTCGGGACTGAGAAATAGAACACCTCTCTTCTTCGGAGTTGGTTTAGGAATAGGCTCAGTAATTGGCTCAGGAGCTGGCTCGGGAGTTGGCTCAGGAGGTGCCCAATTATTTTCATTTGTCAACATATTATTCAATAGAATTTCAGCTTCATCCGGTGTTCTTTCCCCTGAAAGAGAACCAACACAACTATCCGTAATCTCCGAAAGCATCGGTTAGTCCATTATAAAAGATATCAAGTATTTCGTGTTTCTTAAGAGGATGATCAGGCAAAGCATTAAGTAACTTGAGAAGCCTCCCCAAGCTTGTGGGAGACTCTCTTCTTCAATTTGCACAAAATTATATATATCCCTCAAAGCAGCTTGTTTCTTATGAGCAGGGAAATATTTAGCGGAGAAGTAATAAATCATATCACAGGGACTACGCACACAACCAGGATCAAGAGAATTAAACCATATCTTAGCATCACCCTTTAATGAGAACGGGAATATTTTGAGTATATAAAAGTAGCGCGATCTCTCATCATTAGTAAACAGGGCAGCTATATTGTTTAACTTAGTAAGATGTGCCACAACAGTTTCAGATTCATAGCCATAAAAAGGATCAGATTCAACCAAAGTAATTATATCGGGATCAACAGAGAATTCATAATCCTTATCAGAACACGATAGGTGAAGTAGCAAAAGCAGTGGTCAGGTCTCATCCCTATCTCTAAGAGATTCTTTACTCCATTTAACTAGCAGCCTCTTAAGTTCATATCTATCTGGCAGGCAAAAATAGTTGCAGAAGATTTCGCATCTAAAAGATAACCCTCAGGAATAGCAGGCATATTTTCATCATAACTTTCATCATTGTATTCAGTATCAATAATTTCTCTATCTCTAGACCTAGAAATTTGTTCATCTAGAAATTCACCAAGGGCATGTAGTATCAAGCATAGAAGTAGTTTCATCATAAGTATCATGCATAGCAGAAGTGGCATCATCAATAACATGCGACATATCGGAGCGAATAGAAGAAGCAGGTTTAGGTGTCGCTAGCTTACTCATAATGTAAGATGAATCAAGTGCAGAGCTAGATGGCAGTTCCTTACCTCCCCTCGTAGTTGAGGGATAAATTGTTGTCATAGCGTCTTTCAAGTTCTTCATAATGTCCAGCAGATATAAATCCCAAGTGACTCAAAGAATAGAGCTATGCTCCAAGAACGGCGCCAGAAAAAGGTCTTGATAACCCACAAGTATAGGGGATCGCAACAGTTTTCGAGGGTAGAGTATTCAACCCAAATTTATTGATTCGACACAAGGGGAGCCAAAGAATATTCTCAAGTATTAGCAGCTGAGTTGTCAATTCAAACACACCTGGAAACTTAGTATCTGCAGCAAAGTGTTTAGTAGCAAAGTAATATGATAGTGGTGGTAACGGTAACAAAAGCAAAGACAACAAAAGTAATGTTTTTGGTATTTTTGTAGTGATTGTAACGAGTAACGGAAAAATTAAATAAGCGAGAACCAAGATATGGAAAGCTCGTGAGGCACCGGATCGATGATGGATAATTATGCCGGATGTGGTTTGTCATGTATGATCATAACATAGGGTGACATAGAACTAGCTCCAATTCATCAATGTAATTAGGCATGTATTACGAATATAGTCATACGTGCTTATGGAAAAGAACTTGCATGACATCTTTGTCCTACCCTCCCGTGGCAGCGGGTCCTATTGGAAACTAAGGGATATTAAGGCCTCCTTTTAATAGAGAACCGGAACAAAGCATTAGCACATAGTGAATACATGAACTCCTCAAATTATGGTCATCACCGGAGTGGTCCCGATTATTGTCACTTGAGGTTGCGGATCATAACACATAGTAGGTGACTATAGACTTGCAAGATAGGATCAAGAACTCACATATATTCATGAAAACATAATAGGTTCAGATCTGAAATCATGGCACTCGGGCCCTAGTGACAAGCATTAAGCATAGCAAAGTCATAGCAACATCAATCTCGAACATAATGGATACTAGGGATCAAACCCTAACAAAACTAACTCGATTACATGATAAATCTCATCCAACCCATCACCGTCCATCAAGCCTACGATGGAATTACTCACGCAGCGGTGAGCATCATGAAATTGGTGATGGAGGATGGTTGATGATGACGACGGCGACGAACCCCTCTCCGGAGCCCGAACGGACTCGGATCAGCCCCCAAGAGATTAGGGCTTGGCGGCGGCTCCGTATCGTAAAACGGGATGAAACTTTCTCCGATTTTTTCTCCCCGAAAGCCAATATATGGAGCTGGAGTTGGCGTCGGAGGGTCTCAGGGGCCCATGAGGTAGGGGCGCGCCCGGGGGGGCGCCCCACCCTCATGGACAGGTGTGGGCCCCTGGTCTTAATCTTTGGCGAGGATTTTTTATTATTTTTATAAGACATCCGTGGAGTTTCAGGTCATTAGAGAACTTTTGTTTTACGCACATAAAACAACATCATGGCAATTCTGCTGAAAACAGCGTCAGTCCGGGTTAGTTCCATTCAAATCATACAAGTTAGAGTCCAAAACAAGGGCAAAAGTGTTTGGAAAAGTAGATACGACGGAGACGTATCAACGTATCAACTCCCCCAAGCTTAATCCATTGCTTGTCCTCAAGCAATTCAGTTGACAAACTAAAAGTGATAAAGAAAAACAATTACAAACTCTGTTTGATCTTGTTGTTGCAAATATGTAAAGCCATCATTCAAGTTTTCAGCAAAGGTTATGAACTAACCATATTCACAATAACATTTAGGTCTCACATTTACTCATATCAGTGGCATAATCAACTAACGAGCAATAACAAGAAATCTCGGATGACAACACTTTTTCAAAACAATCATGATATGATATAACAAGATGGTATCTTGCTAGCCCTTTCTGAGGCCGCAAAACATAAATGCAGAGCACCCCTGAAGATCAAGGACCGAGTAAACATTGTAATTCATGGCAAAAGAGATCCGGTCATAGTCATACTCAATATAAATTAATAGTAATGCATACAAATGACAGTGGTGCTCTCTAACTGGTGCTTTATATAAGAGGGTGATGACTCAGCAATAAAAGTAAATAGATAGGCCCTTCGAGGAGGGAAGCAGGATTCTTGCAGAGGTGCTAGAGCTCGAGTTTTAAAACGGAGATGAATAATATTTTGAGCGGTATGCTTTCATTGTCAACATAACAACCAAGAGATCTCGGTATCTTCCATACTAGATACATTATAGGCGGTTCCCAAACAGAATGGTGAAGTTTATACCCCCGCCCCCACCACCGACAAGCACATTCCACGGTGGTCTGAAACAACGGGTACCATCCAACTAACAACAGCCCTGGGGGAGTTTTCTTTGCAATTTATATTTTGATTTGATTTGAGCATGGGACTGGGCATCCCAGTTATCAGCCATTCTCTCGTGAATGATGAGCGGAGTCCACTCATCGTGAGAATAACCCACCTAGCATTGAAGATACTGACAGCCCCCAAACGCTACATGAGAAATTCGGGCATACAAAATAGATTATCATTTGAAGGTTTAGAGTTTGGCACATGGAAATTTACTTGGAACGACAAGTAAACATCGCATATAGGTAGGTATGGTGGACTCATATGGAACAACTTTGGGTTTATGGAGGTGGATGCACAAGCAGTATTCCCTCTTAGTACAAGTGAAGGCTAGAAAAAGACCGGGGAGTGACCAACTAGAGAGCGACAACAGTCATAAACATGCATTGAGATTAACCAACATTGAGTGCAAGCATGAGTAGGATATAAATCACCATGAACATAAATATCGTGGATGCTATGTTGATTTTGTTTCAACTACATATGTGAACATGTGCCAAGTCGAGCCACTCGAATCATTCAAAGGAGGATACCATCCTATCATACTACATCACAACCATGTTAAAAGCACATTGTACGCAAGGTAAACAATTATGAACTCCTAGCTAATTAAGGATGGCATGAGTATCTATAATCTCTAATTGTCATTGCAAACATGTTCCATTCATAATAGGCTGAATTAGGAACGATGAACTAATCATATTTACAAAAACAAGATAGGTCGAGTTCATACCAGCTTCTCCTCATCTCAATCATTTCATCATATTTCGTTACTATTGCCTTTCACTTGCATGACCGAACGGTGTGGATAATAATAATAGTGAATGTGCATTGGGTGAGCTGGAATCTGCAAACATTTATTCAAATGACAAGACAAGGTAATATGGACTCTTTGTTAGATCAACAATAATGCATATGAGAGCCACTCAACATTTTCATCGTGGTCTTCTCCTCTCGACCCCCAAAGAAAAGAAAAGAAATTCAAAGAAACACCTTGAAATGTTTTTGGAGTTTTGTTTTTCTAAAGAAAGTAAAACAAGAACGAGAAAAACTATTTACACGGGAAAGCTCCCAACAAGCAAAAGAAGAACGAGAAATCTTTTTGGGCTTTCTTTAATACTACAACTAAGCATGGAAAGGAAACTACAACTATTTTCTTTGTTTTTTCTCGAAGTTTTACAAACACACAAGAAGAAAGCTGGAAAAAGAAATAAACTAGCATGGATAATACAATGAAAAAGTATGAACACCGACAACTGAAATGAGTGTGTGAACATGAATGTAATGTCGGTGAGAAATACGTACCCCCCCAAGCTTAGGCTTTTAACCTAAGTTGGTCTAGGGCCACGACTGGCCCGGATTGTATCCGAAATCATAGTTGGGGTTGTACTGTGCTGCGGCAGCTACCGCTTGGCGAGCTGCTTCTTGGAGGCGAGCGGCCTCCGCTGCTCTCTCATACTCGTTCTCCTCCTCTCTAGTTATAAAATATCTCCCATTCAACTAAAAGTTAAAGAAGGCAGGAACAGGAAGGGTAATATGGACAACACGCCGTCTGTCAAAGATTAGTCGGTATTGGAGGGACTGTCCGTTCCTCTCAAGAAACTGGTAGTGTACCATAGCATTATAATCTAGAAAAGCAGGTGGCAACTCAATGTCATTCCCCCTTATGGGTACCCCATGATAATTAGATAAGCAGGTGGCATAAATCCCACCAAACAAATCTCCATCTTTAGCATTAAGATGTAACCTCCTCGCAATAATATCCCCAAGTTATAACGCTTATCACCTAACACCGCACACTTGAGGACACTAAGATCTAGAACGCATAAAGGTGGCAATGCTCATGCTTACCATTAATGCATCTACCTATAAAGAGAGCAAAATAATGTATGGCAGAAAGTGAATGCTCCGTATGGTAGCTTGTGTGATATTTCTAGTTTCTCCCACAATGATGCTAGCAAGGAAATCATTGTATTCAGCTTTGTGAGGCTCACTAAGAAGGCCCCATTGTGGGATTTTGCAAGCAGTATTAAAATCCTCAAGGTCCATGGTATATGATTCATCATAAAGATCAAATAAAATAGTATGGGTATTGCGCTTAGATGAAAATTCAAACCTCCGCACAAAGGAATCAGTGAGTGATAGTATTGTCGGCACTTATCTGACACGAAGTCCTCAAGGCCGGCATTTTGTATGTATGCATCAAACTCATCCTTGAAACCTGCCCGAACCATAAATTCATCTGATGGCCATTCACAAGGCTTCACTTGAGCATCCCTTGGTGGTTCAAGGTGCGGCTCACGTATCACGATCCTCGGTGCTTGCTTCCTTGAAGAACCACCTTGGTAAATTCTCCTAGACATTTTTCTTCCTCTAAAAATTTCTGAATTTTTTAGTGACTCAAAATAAAAGTGAAACAAACTCAACAAAATTGATAAAAACTACTCCTACAAGTGTCTAGAGGCTATACCATACATCAAAACTACTTTGGACCATATAAATTTGACATGCAAGCTCAAGACAAGGTCACTACAAAGACAAAATTTGCAATAAATAAAGCACTAGAACAAAAACTAATTGGACCAATGGAGGAGTCACATACCAAGGAACAATTCCCCAAAACATTTTTGCAAATGGAGCTTTGCACAAGGAGATCGAAAATGGCAGCAAAATGAGCAAGAACACGGGTTTGAGCTACTGTATGATTTTTTCTGGAGGAAGACAAAGTGGATGGGTACTGGAATAAGTGGAGGGGACCCACGTGGGACCCACAAGACAGGGGGCGTGCCCAGGGGGGTAGGGAGTGCCCTCCACCCTTGTGGTCCACTGTTGCATCCCCCTGGTGCATGTTCAGTGCCAGAAATTCTAAAATATTCTATAAAAAATCATACTAAATTTTCACGACATTTGGAGAACTTCTATTTTGAGGGCATTTTTCTATTTCACGAATAATTCAGAAAACAGACAGAAAATACTATTTTGCTTTATTTATTCTAAATAAACAGAAAGTAAAAGATAGGTACATAAAGTTGTGCTTTCTAAATTCATCCATCGCATGCCCATCAAAAGGAATCCATTAACAAGGTTGATCAAGTCTTGTTAACAAACTTCTTAGAATGACATGAAACCGAAGAATTTTTGAATAACACTAGGTTACCTCAACGGGGATATGCATGTCCCCAACAATAAGAATATCATATTTCTTTTTGACAGTAGGAAGAGGGAATTCAAAACCTCCAATAGTATTAGTAATAGTTCAAAATTTTCCAATAGAATTGATACTATGAACTTGAGGTTGTTTCTTCGGAAAGTGTATCGTATGCTCATTACCATTAACATGAAAAGTGGCATTGCCTTTATTGCAATCAATAACAGCCCATGCAGTATTCAAAAGGGTCTACCAAGGATGATCAACATCTTGTCTTCCTCGGGAATATCAAGAATAACAAAGTCCGTTAAGATAGTAACGTTTGCAACCATAGCAGGCACATCCTCACAAATACCGTTGGGTATAGCAGTTGATTTATCAGCCATTTGCAAAGAAATTTCAGTAGGTGTCAACTTACTCAATTCAAGTCTATGATACAAAGATAAAGGCATAACACTAACACTGGCTCCAAGATCACATAAAGCGGTTTTAACATAGTTTCTTTTAATGGAGCATGGTATAGTTGGTACTCTTGGATCTCCAAGTTTCTTTGGTATTCCACCCTTAAAAGTATAATTAGCAAGCATGGTGGAATTTTCAGCTTCCAGTATCTTTCTTTTATTAGTAACAATATCTTTCATATACTTAGCATAAGGAGACATTTTCAGCATATCAGTCAAACGCCTTACGCAAAAAAGATAGGTCTAATCATTTCAAAGAAAAGCGCTCAAAATCCTCATCATCCTTTTTCTTGGATGGTTTAGGAGGAAAGGGCATGGGTTTACGAACCCATGGTTCTCTTTCTTTACCATGATTCCTAGCAATGAAGTCTCTCTTATCATAACGTTGATTCTTTGATTGTGGGTTATCAAGATCAACAGCAGGTTCAACTTCTACATCATTATCATTACTAGGTTGAGCATCATCATGATCATCATCATTAACATTTTCACTAGGTTCATGTTCATTACAGATTGTGTTTGACATCGAGACATAGATATGTCATTTGGATTCTCGGATGGTTTAGCAATAGGTTCACTAGAAATTTGCAAAGTCCTATCATTTCTCTTTTCTTCCTTTTAGAAGAACTAGGCATATCAATATTATTTCTCCGAGAATCTTGCTCGATTCTCTTAGGGTGGCCTTCAGGATACAAAGGTTCTGAGTCATTCTACCGATTCTAGTAGCCACTCTAACAGCATAATCATTTTTCTTACTATTCATTTCATCAAGCACTTCTTTACGAGCTTTAAGTACTTGTTCTACTTGAGTGGTAACCATAAAAGCATGTTTGCTAACAAGTTTAAGTTCACCTCTAATATTAGCCATATAATCACCCAAGTGTTTAATCATATAAGCATCCTGTTTTATTTGTCTACCAAAATAAGCATTGAAGTCGTCTTGCTTAAACATAAAGTTATCAAACTCATCCAAGCACTGACTAGCAATTTTAGTAGGAGGGACTTGACTTTATCATATCTATAGAGAGAATTTACCTTTACTACCCGTAGCCGGGATATCGGTATCGGGAGGTTCTTGATGAATAAAGAATTGAGATCATATACTTCTTCAACAAAGCGGTAAATTAAGACCATGTATTTCTTCAATAGGAGGTAAATTCTTAACATCTTGACTTTAATGCCTTTTTCTTTCATAGATTTCTTTGCCTCTTGCATATCTTGGAATGAGAAATAGAACACCTCTCTTCTTGAGTTGGTTTAGGAATAGGCTCGAATGGTGGCTCGGAGCTGGCTCGGGAGTTGGCTCGGGAGGTGCCCAATTATTTTCATTTGTCAACATATTATTCAATAGAATTTCAGCTTCATCCGTGTTCTTTCCACGAAAAGAGAACCAGCACAACTATCCGAGGTAATCTCTGAAAGCATCGGTTAGTCCATTATAAAAGATATCAAGTATTTCAGGTTTCTTAAGAGGATGATCAGCAAAGCATTAAGTAACTTGAGAAGCCTCCCCCAAGCTTGTGGGAGACTCTCTTCTTCAATTTGCACAAAATTATATATATCCCTCAAAGCAGCTTGTTTCTTATGAGCAGGGAAATATTTAGCAGAGAAGTAATAAATCATATCCTGGGGACTACGCACACAACCAGGATCAAGAGAATTAAACCATATTTTAGCATCACCCTTTAATGAGAACGGAATATTTTGAGTATATAAAAGTAGCGCGATCTCTCATCATTAGTAAACAGGGCAGCTATATTGTTTAACTTAGTAAGATGTGCCACAACAGTTTCAGATTCATAGCCATAAAAAGGATCAGATTCAACCAAAGTAATTATATCAGGATCAACAGAGAATTCATAATCCTTATCAGGAACACAGATAGGTGAAGTAGCAAAAGCAGGGTCAGGTCTCATCCCTATCTCTAAGAGATTCTTTACTCCATTTAACTAGCAGCCTCTTAAGTTCATATCTATCCTGGCAGGCAAAAATAGTTGCAGAAGATTCCGCATCAAAAAGATAACCCTCAGGAATAGCAGGCATATTTTCATCATCACTTTCATCATTGTATTCAGTTTCAATAATTTCTCTTTCTCTAGACCTAGAAATTTGTTCATCTAGAAATTCACCAAGGGGCACATAGTATCAAGCATAGAAGTAGTTTCATCATAAGTATCATGCATAGCAGAAGTGGCATCATCAATAACATGCGACATATCGGAACGAATAGAAGAAGCAGGTTTAGGTGTCGCTAGCTTACTCATAACAGAAGATGAATCAAGTGCAGAGCTAGATGGCAGTTCCTTACCTCCCCTCGTAGTTGAGGGATAAATTGTTGTCATAGCGTCTTTCAAGTTCTTCATAATGTCCAGCAGATATAAATCCCAAGTGACTCAAAGAATAGAGCTATGCTCCCAAGAACGGCGCTTGAGAAAAAGGTCTTGATAACCCACAAGTATAGGGGATCGCAACAGTTTTCGAGGGTAGAGTATTCAACCCAAATTTATTGATTCGACACAAGGGGAGCCAAAGAATATTCTCAAGTATTAGCAGCTGAGTTGTCAATTCAAACACACCTGGAAACTTAGTATCTGCAGCAAAGTGTTTAGTAGCAAAGTAATATGATAGTGGTGGTAACGGTAACAAAAGCAAAGACAACAAAAGTAATGTTTTTGGTATTTTTGTAGTGATTGTAATAGTAGCAACGGAAAATTAAATAAGCGAGAACCAGTATATGGAAAGCTCGTAGGCACCGGATCAGTGATGGATAATTATGCCGGATGTGGTTCGTCATGTAACAGTCATAACATAGGGTGACATAGAACTAGCTCCAATTCATCAATGTAATTAGGCATGTATTCTGAATATAGTCATACGTGCTTATGGAAAAGAACTTGCATGACATCTTTTGTCCTACCCTCCCGTGGCAGCGGGGTCCTATTGGAAACTAAGGGATATTAAGGCCTCCTTTTAATAGAGAACCGGAACAAAGCATTAGCACATAGTGAATACATGAACTCCTCAAACTATGGTCATCACCGGGAGTGGTCCCGATTATTGTCACTTCAAGGTTGCGGATCATAACACATAGTAGGTGACTATAGACTTGCAAGATAGGATCAAGAACTCACATATATTCATGAAAACATAATAGGTTCAGATCTGAAATCATGGCACTCGGGCCCTAGTGACAAGCATTAAGCATAGCAAAGTCATAGCAACATCAATCTCGTAACATAGTGGATACTAGGGATCAAACCCTAACAAAACTAACTCGATTACATGATAAATCTCATCCAACCCATCACCGTCCATCAAGCCTACGATGGAATTACTCACGCACGGCGGTGAGCATCATGAAATTGGTGATGGAGGATGGTTGATGATGACGACGGCGACGAACCCCCTCTCTGGAGCCCCGAACGGACTCCAGATCAGCCCCCCGAGAGAGATTAGGGCTTGGCGGCGGCTCCGTATCGTAAAACAGGATGAAACTTTCTCTGATTTTTTCTCCCGAAAGCCAATATATGGAGCTGGAGTTGGCGTCGGAAGGGTCTCGGGGGGCCATGAGGTAGGGGCGCGCCCGGGAGGCGCCCCCACCCTCGTGGACAGGTGTGGGCCCCTGGTCTTCATCTTTGGCGAGGATTTTTATTATTTTTATAAGACATCCCGTGGAGTTTCAGGTCATTCCGAGAACTTTTGTTTTACGCACATAAAACAACATCATGGCAATTCTGCTTGAAACAGCGTCGGTCCGGGTTAGTTCCATTCAAATCATACAAGTTAGAGTCCAAAACAAGGGCAAAAGTGTTTGGAAAAGTAGATCTGACGGAGACGTATCAGCGTATCAACTCCCCCAAGCTTAATCCATTGCTTGTCCTCAAGCAATTCAGTTGACAAACTAAAAGTGATAAAGAAAAACAATTACAAACTCTGTTTGATCTTGTTGTTGCAAATATGTAAAGCCATCATTCAAGTTTTCAGCAAAGGTTATGAACTAACCATATTCACAATAACATTTAGGTCTCACATTTACTCATATCGATTGGCATAATCAACTAACGAGCAATAACAAGAAATCTCGGATGACAACACTTTTTCAAAACAATCATGATATGATATAACAAGATGGTATCTTGCTAGCCCTTTACGAGGCCGCATAAAACATAAATCTGAGCACCCACGAAGATCAAGGACTGAGTAAACATTGTAATTCATGGCAAAAGAGATCCGGTCATAGTCATACTCAATATAAATTAATAGTAATGCATACAAATAGCGGTGGTGCTCTCTAACTGGTGCTTTATATAAGAGGGTGATGACTCGGCAATAAAAGTAAATAGATAGGCCCTTCCTGAGGGAAGCGAGGGATTCTTGAGAGGTGCTAGAGCTCGAGTTTTAAAAGCGGAGATGAATAATATTTTGAGCGGTATGCTTTCATTGTCAACATAACAACCAAGAGATCTCGGTATCTTCCATACTAGATACATTATAGGCGGTTCCCAAACAGAATGGTGAAGTTTATACCCCGCCCCACCACCGACAAGCACATTCCACGGTGGTGCGAAACAACGGGTACCATCCAACTAACAACAGCCACAGGGAGTTTTCTTTGCAATTTATATTTTGATTTGATTTGAGCATGGAATTTGGGCATCCCGGTTATCAGCCATTCTCTCGTGAATGATGAGCGGAGTCCACTCATCGTGAGAATAACCCACCTAGCATTGAAGATACTGACAGCCCCCAAACGCTACATGAGAAATTCGGGCATACAAAATAGATTATCATTTGAAGGTTTAGAGTTTGGCACATGGAAATTTACTTGGAACGACAAGTAAACATCGCATATAGGTAGGTATGGTGGACTCATATGGAACAACTTTGGGTTTATGGAGGTGGATGCACAAGCGGTATTCCCTCTTAGTACAAGTGAAGGCTAGAAAAAGACCGGGAGTGACCAACTAGAGAGCGACAACAGGTCATAAACATGCATTGAGATTAACCAACATTGAGTGCAAGCATGAGTAGGATATAAATCACCATGAACATAAATATCGTGGATGCTATGTTGATTTTGTTTCAACTACATATGTGAACATGTGCCAAGTCGAGCCACTGAATCATTCAAAGGAGGATACCATCCTATCATACTACATCACAACCATGTTAAAAGCACTGTTGTACATAAGGTAAACAATTATGAACTCCTAGCTAATTAAGGATGGCATGAGTATCTATAATCTCTAATTGTCATTGCAAACATGTTCCATTCATAATAGGCTGAATTAGGAACGATGAACTAATCATATTTACAAAAACAAGATAGGTCGAGTTCATACCAGCTTCTCCTCATCTCAATCATTTCATCATCTTTCACGTTACTATTGCCTTTCACTTGCATGACCGAACGGTGTGGATAATAATAATAGTGAATGTGCATTGACTGAAATGGAATCTGCAAACATTTATTCAAATGACAAGACAAGGTAATATGGACTCTTTGTTAGATCAACAATAATGCATATGAGAGCCACTCAACATTTTCATCGTGGTCTTCTCCTCTCGACCCCCAAAGAAAAGAAAAGAAATTCAAAGAAACACACCGAAATGTTTTTGGAGTTTTGTTTTCTAAAGAAAGTAAAACAAGAACGAGAAAAACTATTTACACGGGAAAGCTCCCAACAAGCAAAAGAAGAACGAGAAATCTTTTTGGGCTTTCTTTAATACTACAACTAAGCATGGAAAGGAAACTACAACTATTTTCTTTGTTTTTTCTCGAAGTTTTACAAACACACAAGAAGAAAGCTGGAAAAAGAAATAAACTAGCATGGATAATACAATGAAAAAGTATGAACACCGACAACTGAAATGAGTGTGTGAACATGAATGTAATGTCGGTGAGAAATACGCATTCCCCAAGCTTAGGCTTTTAACCTAAGTTGGTCTAGGGCTGATCGGCGGATTGTATCCGAAATCATAGTTGGGGTTGTCTTGTCCGCGGCAGCTACCGCCATGAGCTGCTTCTTGGAGGCGAGCGGCCTCGCTGCTCTCTCATACTCGTTCTCCTCCTCTCTAGTTATAAAATATCTCCCATTCAACTAAAAGTTAAAGAAGCGAGGAGCAGGAAGGGTAATATGGACAACACGCCGTCTGTCAAAGATTAGTCGGTATTGGAGGGACTGTCCGTTCCTCTCAAGAAACTGGTAGTGTACCATAGCATTATAATCTAGAAAAGCAGGTGGCAACTCAATGTCATTCCCTGTACACCAAGATAATTAGCTAAACGAGTTGCATAAATCCCACCAAATAAATCTCC
The DNA here is from genome assembly GCA_021605145.1 of Aegilops bicornis. NCBI lineage: Eukaryota > Viridiplantae > Streptophyta > Magnoliopsida > Poales > Poaceae > Aegilops > Aegilops bicornis. The sequence continues at coordinate 301,229,200 of CM038674.1, read as the reverse complement.
ATCTTTAGCATTAAGATGTAACCTCCTCGCAATAATATCCCCCAAGTTATAACGCTTATCACCTAACACCGCACACTTGAGGACACTAAGATCTAGAACGCAAAGGTGGCAATGCTCATGCTTACCATTAATGCATCTACCTATAAAGAGAGCAAAATAATGTATGGCAGGAAAGTGAATGCTCCCTATGGTAGCTTGTGTGATATTTCTAGTTTCTCCCACAATGATGCTAGCAAGGAAATCATTGTATTCAGCTTTGTGAGGCTCACTAAGAAGGCCCCATTGTGGGATTTTGCAAGCAGTATTAAAATCCTCAAGGTCCATGGTATATGATTCATCATAAAGATCAAATAAAATAGTATGGGTATTGCGCTTAGATGAAAATTCAAACCTCCGCACAAAGGAATCGGTGAGGTAATAGTATGGTCGGCACTTTTCTCACACGAAGTCCTCAAGGCCGGCATTTTGTACATATGCATCAAACTCATCCTTGAAACCTGCATGAACCATGAATTCATCCGACGGCCATTCACAAGGCCTCACTTGAGCTTCCCTTGGTGGTTCAAGGTCCTGCTCACGTATCGCGAGACTCGGTGCTTCCTTCCTTAAAGAACCACCTTGGTACATTTTCCTAGACATTTTCTTCTTGAAAAATTTCTGAAATTTTTAGTGACTCAAAATAAAAGTGAACCAAACTCAACAAAATTGATAAAAACTACTCCTACAAGTGTCTAGAGGCTATACCATACATCAAAACTACTTTGGACCATATAAATTTGACATGCAAGCTCAAGACAAGGTCACTACAGCAGCAAAAATTTGCAATAAATAAAGCACTAGAACAAAAACTAATTGGACCAATGGAGGAGTCACATACCAAGGAACAATTCCCCAAAACATTTTTTGCAAATGGAGCTTTGCACAAGGAGATCGAAAATGGCGACAAAATGAGCAAGAACACGGGTTTGAGCTCTTTGTATGATTTTTTACGGAGGAAGACAAAGTGGATGGAGTCTTGGAATAAGTGGAGGGACCCACGTGGGACCCACAAGGCAGGCGTGCCCGGGGGGTAGGGAGTGCCCTCCACCCTTGTGGTCCTTGTTGCATCCCCACAGTGCATGTTCGGTGCGAAATTCTAAAATATTCTATAAAAAATCATACTAAATTTTCACGACATTTGGAGAACTTCTATTTTGAGGGCATTTTTCTATTTCACGAATAATTCAGAAAACAGACAGAAAATACTATTTCTGCTTTATTTATTCTAAATAAACAGAAAGTAAAAGATAGGTACATAAAGTTGTGCTTTCTAAATTCATCCATCTCATGCCCATCAAAAGGAATCCATTAACAAGGTTGATCAAGTCTTGTTAACAAACTTCTTCCGAATGCATGAAACCGAAGAATTTTTGAATAACACTAGGTTACCTCAACGGGGATATGCATGTCCCCAACAATAAGAATATCATATTTCTTTTTGACAGTAGGAAGAGGGAATTCAAAACCTCCAATAGTATTAGTAATAGTTCAAAATTTTCCAATAGAATTGATACTATGAACTTGAGGTTGTTTCTTCGGAAAGTGTATCGTATGTTCATTACCATTAACATGAAAAGTGACATTGCCTTTATTGCAATCAATAACAGCCCATGCAGTATTCAAAAAGGGTCTACCAAGGATGATCAACATACTGTCGTCCTCGGGAATATCAAGAATAACAAAGTCCGTTAAGATAGTAACATTTGCAACCACAGGAGTCACATCCTCACAAATACCGTTGGGTATAGCAGTTGATTTATCAGCCATTTGCAAAGAAATTTCAGTAGGTGTCAATTTACTCAATTCAAGTCTATGATACAAACATAAAGGCATAACACTAACACCGGCTCCAAGATCACATAAAGCAGTTTTAAAATAGTTTCTTTTAATGGAGCATGGTATAGTTGGTACTCTTGGATCTCCAAGTTTCTTTGGTATTCCACCCTTAAAAGTATAATTAGCAAGCATGGTGGAAATTTCAGCTTCAGTATCTTTCTTTTATTAGTAACAATATCTTTCATATACTTAGCATAAGGAGACATTTTGACATATCGATCAAACGCATTTGCATAAAAGATAGGTCTAATCATTTCAAAGAAAGCGCTCAAAATCCTCATCATCCTTTTTCTTGGATGGTTTAGGAGGAAATGGCATGGGTTTCTGAACCCATGGTTCTCTTTCTTTACCATGATTCCTAGCAATGAAGTCTCTCTTATCATAACGTTGATTCTTTGATTGTGGGTTATCAAGATCAACAACAGGTTCTATCTCAACATCGTTATCATTACTAGGTTGAGCATCAACATGAACATCATCATTAACATCATTACTAGGTTCATGTTCATTACTAGATTGTGTTTCCACTAGGTTCTACCCTCCCGTGGCAGCGGGGTCCTATTGGAAACTAAGGGATATTAAGGCCTCCTTTTAATAGAGAACCGGAACAAAGCATTAGCACATAGTGAATACATGAACTCTTCAAACTATGGTCATCACCGGGAGTGGTCCCGATTATTGTCACTTGAGTTCTTTGGATCATAACACATAGTAGGTGACTATAGACTTGCAAGATAGGATCAAGAACTCACATATATTCATGAAAACATAATAGGTTCAGATCTGAAATCATAGCACTTCGGGCCCTAGTGACAAGCATTAAGCATAGCAAAGTCATAGCAACATCAATCTCGAGAACATAATGGATACTAGGGATCAAACCCTAACAAAACTAACTCAATTACATGATAAATCTCATCCAACCCATCACCGTCCCAAAGCAAGTTCACGATGGAATTACTCACGCCTGGCGGTGAGCATCATGAAATTGGTGATGGAGGATGGTTGATGATGACGACGACGAATCCCCCTCTCCGGAGCCCCGAACGGACTCGTGTCAGCCCCCGAGAGAGATTAGGGCTTGGCGGCGGCCAGATCGTAAAGCGATGAAACTTTCTCTCGATTTTTTCTCCCGAAAGCCAATATATGGAGTTGGAGTTGGCGTCGGAGGGTCTCGAGGCCACGAGGTAGGGGCGCGCCCGGGAGGCGCGTCCCCACCCTCATGGACAGTGTGGGCCCCTGGTCTTCATCTTTGGCGAGGATTTTTTATTATTTTTTATAAGACATCCCATGGAGTTTCAGGTCATTCCGAGAACTTTTGTTTTCTGCACATAAAACAACATCATGACAATTCTGCTGAAAACAACGTCAGTCCGGGTAGTTCCATTCAAATCATACAAGTTAGAGTCCAAAACAAGGGCAAAAGTGTTTGGAAAAGTAGATACGACGAAGACGTATCAACGTATCAACTCCCCCAAGCTTAATACATTGCTTGTCCTCAAGCAATTCAGTTGACAAACTAAAAGTGATAAAGAAAAACAATTACAAACTCTGTTTGATCTTGTTGTTGCAAATATGTAAAGCCATCATTCAAGTTTTCAGCAAAGTTTATGAACTAACCATATTCACAATAACATTTAGGTCTCACATTTACTCATATCAGTGGCATAATCCACTAACGAGCAATAATAAGAAATCTCGGATGACAACACTTTTTCAAAACAATCATGATATGATATAACAAGATGGTATCTTGCTAGCCCTTTCTGAGACCACAAAACATAAATGCAGAGCACCCCTAAAGATCAAGGACTGAGTAAACATTGTAATTCATGGCAAAAGAGATCCGGTCATAGTCATACTCAATATAAATTAATAGCAATGCATACAAATGACGGTGGTGCTCTCTAACTGGTGCTTTTTATAACAGGATGATGACTCAGCAATAAAAGTAAATAGATAGGCCCTTCCCAGAGGGAAGCAGGGATTTGCAGAGGTGCTAGAGCTCGAGTTTTAAAACGGAGATGAATAATATTTTGAGCGGCATGCTTTCATTGTCAACATAACAACCAAGAGATCTCGGTATCTTCCATACTAGATACATTATAGGCGGTTCCCAAACAGAATGGTGAAGTTTATACCCCCGCCCCCACCACCAACAAGCACATTCCACGGTGGTCTGGAACAACGGGTAAATCTCATCCAACCCATCACCGTCCAGCAAGCCTATGATGGGATTACTCACGCACGGCGGTGAGCATCATGAAATTGGTCATGGAGGATGGTTGATGATGACGATGGCGACGATTTCCCCTCTCCGGAGCCCAAAACGGACTCCAGATCTGCCCTCCCTAGGAAGAATAGGAGGTAGCGGTGGCTCCGTATCGTAAAACGTGATGAATCATTCTCTCTGACTTTTTCTCCCCAAACATGAATATATGGAGTTGGAGTTGAGGTCGGTGAAGCTTCGTGGGACCCACAAGACAGGGGGTGCGCCCAGGGGGTAGGGTGCGCCCCCACCCTTGTGGACAGGGTGTTGGGTCCCCTTCGGTTGATTCTTTGGCCAATATTTTTTATTTATTCCAAAAGTATTCTCTGTGAAGTTTCAGGTCATTCCGAGAACTTTTATTTCTGCACAAAAATAACACCATGGCAATTCTGCTGAAAACAGCGTCAGTCTGGGTTAGTTCCATTCAAATCATGCAAATTAGAGTCCAAAATAAGGGCAAAAGAGTTTGGAAAAGTAGATACGATGGAGACGTATCATGAGGCAATCCACCACAAAGCAGGAGTAGGGTTTTACACCGCAAGGTGGCCCGAACTTGGGTAAACTTCCGTGTTCCATTCCTCCCCCTTCTCGCTCGAGCATGACGGAGTATCGCCATGGGGTACTGAGTAGGAAGCTGTAGCTTAGCGGAGTTCTTCGTGCACACCCCAGAGTTCGAACCTTTCTTTGGGTCTGCGGGGCCCCGATTCTGACATCTTCCATTTGGAAGGGACACATGTAGCGGTACTCAAAGCCACAAATGGCGAAAACTGGTGCAGGTGTGTTGGATACATATGTGTGTCCATGTCTTTTCGGCGCTGGAGCAAAGAAAAATGGGAGCAGTGTGGTGGTGATTATGTCGTGGTAGAAGATAATGGTTTGCTTGGATCTGGTTGCCGATTCTTGTGTTGCAGAAGTCTTCTCGCATGGTTTGGGGATGATGACATAGAGCTTCAGAGTTTTCCGTGTTTTGTTGATTGTGTCAGGGTGCTTTGTGTGTTTTTTGGTTTATTATGTGTGTTAGAGCATCTCCAGCCGTTGTCCCCCAGGAGGCATAAAAATCGCCGCCTGGGGGCGAGCCGGCGGTCGAATCAGCTCTGGGGGTGGTTGGGCATCTAGCCGTCGCCCCCCAGGCGCCGATATCGCCCAGTTTTCGGCCCACTTTCGACGAAAAATGGCCCGATATCGGCGAGAATCGGCCCATATACGGCGTGGCTCGTCGTGGTTCGGCATTGAATTCTAACATAAATATTTTTTATCACATAGTTCATCACAGAAAATCAAATAGTTCAACAAAATAGTGCAACAACAAATAGTTCAATACAAATTATATAGTTCAACAAATAAAAACTCATATTTCATCACACGTCGAGCTAGGCGTCGCCCTTGATCCTCCATAGGTGCTCCACCAGATCCTACTGCAGTTGATGATGCACCTGTGGGTCTCGGATCTCCTCACGCATATTGAGGTAGGCGATCCGAGTTCTTGGTAGCTAGTGATCAACTTGGCTAGAGGACCACACTGTAGTATGGTTCGATGTCAAACACTTGGCTCTTCCTGCTCACTCTCGATGATCATGTTGTGCAAGATGACACAACAAGTCATGATCTCCCACATTTGATCTTTCGACCAGGTCCGAAGCAGAAATGGGACAACAAAGAAATCGAGATTGGACCACATCAAATACCGCTCGACATCCTTCCTGCAAACCTCCTGAACCTTGGCAAAGTGGGACTTCTTGCCTCCTGACACAGCGTTTGAGATAGTCTTCACAAATGTAGACCATCTTGGATAGATGCCATCAACTAGGTAGTACCCCTTGTTGTAGTGCCGCCCATAGACCTCGAAGTTCACCAGAGGAGAATGACCTTCAACAAGCTTGGCAAAGACAGGGGAGCACTGCATCATGTTGATGTCATTGTGAGTTCCTGGCATACCAAAGGAGTGCCAAATCCAGAGGTCCTGTGTGGCCACCGCCTCAAGTACCACATTGCAACTGCCTTTGGCGCCTTTGTACATCCCCTGCCAAGCAAATGGACAGTTCTTTCATTTCCAATGCATGCAGTCGATGCTTCCAAGCATCCCAGGAAATCCTCTTGATGCATTCTGCGCTAGGAACCGAGCAGTGTCTTCCGCATTGGGTGTTCACAAGTATTGCGGTCCAAACACTGCCACCACTGCCCTGCAGAACTTGTAGAAACACTCAATGGTCGTGGACTCGACCATGCGCCCATAGTCGTCGAGTGAATCAGCGGGAGCTCCGTATGCAAGCATCCTCATCGCTTTCGTGCACTTCTGGATTGAGGTGAATCCAAGTTTGCAGATGCAATCCTTCTTGCACTTGAAGTAGCTCTCGAACTCCCGGATGGAATTCACAATCCCGAGGAAAAGCTTTCGGCTCATCCGATAACGGCGCCGAAACACTTTGTCGCCGTTAGTGGAGCGTTGACGAAGTAGTCGGAGTAGAGCATGAAGTAGCCTTCGATACGATGCCGGTTCTTTGCTTTCATTCGCCCCGGCACCGAGCCACCTCGCCGCGGCTTTTCATTGCTCGCCTGCAGGTCGGCGAGGGCGGCGAGGACCATGAGATGTTCCTCTTCTTGAACGTCGGCATCGACTTCCTCCTCCGGCCAGCGGCCTTCCTCGTCATCTCGAGTCCATTGAAGGCGAGCAAATCGCCGAACACCTTCTTGGTAGCGGTGGTAGCGTACCACGGGACACCGCCCCCGGTTGGAACGTCGGAAAAATCGCCCAGACGGTGGTGGAGAGGCTGCGTCAGCGAAACCTCTACTATTTTCCGGCGGGGAATGGCCTATCTAGCGATGGTGGGCGGTGGGCGGCGCCGGGATCAGCCGGGTGGCGGTCGAGCTCGCGGGGGGTGGGAGGCGAATATGGACGACATACTTGACTTTTCGCCTGACGGTGTGGGCTAGGCGTGCTTTTCCCCTTGGCCGACCCATGGCGCCCCAGTCTTGCCGAAGTTCGGCTGCGATCATGAGGCCCAAAAAGCAGCCGAGCCGTGGATTTGGGCGTCTGAAGCGCGATTAGAGGCGTTTTTGGTCTTGGCGCGTAAAAAAAGTCGCTGGGTGGCTGTTGAAGCGCGGTGGAGATGCTCTTAGGGTGTGCTTGTATGGGTTAAAAACTTTGTATTTGTTTGTGATTTGAATATACTACAAGAATATTTTCTGAAAAAAAAGATGCATGCATGCTTGTTTCACGGAAGGGAGTTGGGATATGATTCATTTCCAATCTAGTCGGACGTTAGTCACGTCCAAAAACATTTACTGATAAGCCGCCTTGAATGACTGAAACTGTCCGGACAACGTTTGAGAGGTCAACTAGGCGATCCGCGTTGAAGTTGCCATTAGCCGTCCGTTGTCCAAGTCTCCGCGTCGTCTCCACGACTCCACTTGCTGTAGTTGGTACTGCTGCTACCATCCCATTACCACGCGCCCCTTTCTCTCCCCGACGAGATCGATACACGGATAGATCTCGCCTCGCCGGCGAAGCGGGAGAGGAGAAGGACGCCATGGGGAACTGCTGCTCTGACGAGATGGGCGCCGGCCGCCACTCCGTTGGCCCCGCCGCCTCCTCCGCCGATGCCGCTTCCGCCGTGGCTGATCGCTTCCTCCGCTCCCGCGGCGCCGGCGCGTCCACGCAGATCGAGGTACGGGGTCTAGGCACTGCTAGTCTGCTACATCTCTTGGTTCGACCTCGTTCGGTGGTGCTCTTGCCTGTGTATGGTGTGGGCTGAAGTGGTTTGTGCTTGGCGGGATCGGAATTCCCATTTGGCATAAGTCAGTTAATCCTACTCCACTAGCGCCCTTTTTTGGTACAGTGTTCGCATTTTTGTTCTTGGGCGGGGGATTTCTGCAAAAAAAAAGATGTTATACCATTTGCGTTATGCAATCTACAAGCCTACACTGAATATGCTAGGGTAAATGCGATGAATATGATTTACGACAGACTTGTACTTGCACTCTGCAATTTTCTGATGTTCTAATCGAAGGCTTCACCAGTTTAAACCTACACTGAATGTTGCTATTGTGTTATGTAGGGTTGTCTATAATATACTGCATGGTGTACCTAAGGCCAGTGATAAACTGATAAGTGGGTCCCTACCTTGTTCGTGGGCTCCAGATTGGGATACTTTTAGCCATGGGGCAAAGCAGTAGATACATTTGTTTTAGTCATGTCATGGTATTTGGTATTGAATCCCGAACGTTCTTAAGTGTGTTTTGTGGGGGGTGGAGAAGCATGTCTGTTTTTATGTGTTGTTTTGGTTTATTGCTTAATCCATCAATTGTAGCAGCAGAATTTCAATTTCTGAATTGATCGGACCTGTTAACTTTTGCTGTATTATTTAACTTTTGCTCTATGTGACATGTTGAAATAGTTATCTCTCTCCGCATCAAATTTGGGCGATCGAGAATATTTCTTCAAGGTACACTTCTCTTTTGTTGTTTTCGCAATTGTGATGTTGCCCTGTCTGAAATTCTATTGTCATTGGCATCTCAATGTGTTGCTATGACATATCACATGTTGAATATTTGAAATGATTTGCTACTACCACTTGTATTCCATCTCTGGTTAGTTACATAGTAGGATATTGTATATCCACAACTGCAAATGTGCGCAAGTGCAACAATAAATTTACACTTGCAATTACATCGTACCATTGAAAGGGATGAAACGGTTTATTTGCCACTGCTAGCCTCAGTTTTCAAGAAAATGTTGAATTTATCCTCAAGGTGGAAAATGCTGACTTGTGGTAAGCAAGTATGACAATTAGCATCTTAAAGAACAGAGCTAGATGTACTTCATGGGTGAAGTGTAAATCCTCAAAATTTTAGCGTAAGTATGTTGATGTAGGGTGGAACCCTAATGGCCGATCTTTCACGAATTGGAGGGGGATTCCTCGAAGAACACGACGAACACGCGGAAGAACGGGGAGAAATCACAAGAGGAACACTCAAGAACAAGTCCAGTCACACATCCACTAGACTAACAAACACATGGATCCACAAGGTACATGAACAATCAAAGGAAAAGATACAAGGTAGAGTTCATCCCAAATCCAAAGGAGATGGGGTCTTGATGATCTAGATAGATCCTTCCCACAAGGGGGTCTTGAATCCCTCGGGATCTTCTCACATGCTCACATGGAGGTCTTGAACTCCATGGGAGTGCTCTCTCTCTCTCTCTCTCAAGAAGAGAAGGTAAGGAGCAAAGCTCAACTAAGATGAGCTATCATATTGCTAACCCTAGAAAGGAGGTGGAGGAGGTCTATTTATAGTCTAAGTCACGAAGGGGTAAGTGAGGGGGCGAAATGGGTACATGGGAGCTCAACTAAGATGACCTATCATATTGCTAACCCTAGAAAGGAGGTGGAGGAGGTCTATTTATAGTCTAAGTCACGAAGGGGTAAGTGAGGGGGCGAAATGGGTACATGGGCCTCGGCCCAAGTCACGCACGCATGCATGGTCCGGATGATCCGAGAGGTGGTCCGGATGATCCGGGCGTCGGGGTCCGGATGATCCGGCTACGTCCGGGCTCGTGCTGTTATCTTCAGGCGCGTAGCCGGATCGTCCGGGCCAGGGGCCGGATCATCCAGGCGTCGGCCAGATCGTCCGGGAGGGGATCCAGATGATCCGGGCAAGTGCAGACTTGTCTGTTCTTCGGTCTTCTTCCGTCTTCTCTTCCATGCTTCCCTCGCGGATGGTGTAGTCGTACACATGCGCTCGCACTCCCTCTCATTAATGGTGAAGCTTCGGTAATACCTATGCGTGCACACGAGAGGAGTGTCAAGTAGTATACCATCCTCGAAGGGGTCAAGTGAACACATGTAAAGGAGATGATTCACCTTTATGTATGTGAAGTAGAGGTCGCACGTGTCACTTGCAAAATGGAAACTTGACATGGTGATGTCCGTAGGATGTTCCACATCATTCCCTTCCCCTTGGGAAAGATCCGACCTCGGATCGAAAACCAAATCACCATGGGAAAGAGATGACGTTGCCGTGTAGAAGTGGACGATCACCAAGTGGACGTCATCTTGAAGCTCGAAATAGGCACTCTCCAATGTCGCACCGTCTTGGGATTCCTTCAAAAGGAGCAAGGACGACAAACACTTGGAAAAACAAATGTGGTTAGCGTTAGTGCAAAACCAAGCATTCAAGTGGTGATTCACCGAACAAGTGTCGTCATCAAGCATAGCATATGGTGTGACATAGGATTGTGGCATGGCATATAAGCACATAATGTGAGCAAAATCAAGGTCATCATGGAAACAAGCATGTAAACTGAGGTAGCGATGCAAATATGTGCGACAAGAGAATAAGCATCTACCTCAAGTTCATAGCAAGCATGCATAAAACGCTCAACAAATGGTCTATGGTATGCATGTGATGTTGTTGCCGCTCTCTCTCACGCCGGACTAGAGGTAGACGATGAAGGTAGAAGAAGCACATAATTTTTTCCGGCCGCACATACAGCCCTTTTCTCACTTGTATTCACCTTGCCAAAGCAACCAGCTCACAAGTCTTTAAGTACCCTCACGCACGCATGCACAGCCGGTCCACCATGCTGGCCACTAACAGCACGATCCACACGACTTGGCGTTCAACTAACCAGCCCATGATCCTAGCTACTGGCTAACTACATGCACGCCACACTCCACGATCCTGGCTACTGGCTAACTACATGTCGCCGCTGCTTCTTCGTGCGCCTCTGACGCTTTTTGTTGAACCACTGTTGCTGCGTCAACTTCCGGCTGCACGAACGATGTTGCTACCATGCTCACTATGCTTGCTGCTGAAGCCATTGCTATCCATCTCTTTTCTGTATCAGTCTCAAGTATGCGAATCTTGAATTCGTCAAAAGTAGATCAGATGGAGGCCTTGAACTGTTCCATGAAAGAGTTGGCACCAGGGGTCTGTTTGGATTTGAGCCAACACCTGCCCAGCCGAATAATTGGCGTTGACTTCCAGCTGTCCGTCTGTTTGGATGGGAGCCAATTTTCTGGCTTGCCCAGGCTATGTGGTGGCTGCAGCTCAATTTCGCGCCAATTTGTTGGCGAGAAGCTGGCGGCGAAAACGTCTGCCAATAAATTGGCGTAGCTAGCAGAGGCCGAATCCAAACAGCCCCTAGAAGCCATGGTGGTCGGCTTGATACCAAATGTTGTGAACCTTGATTCACAAAGGGATAACTACTGGGCTGAAGATACCCAGCTGGCATGGCTGCGAGGGATTGGGTAGACATAGGTTTAGAGGACAGAATAACTTGGGAGAATAGATTGATTGTTCTTGCTTGCCTCCAATGTGAATGCATATGTCATCCTTATATATGCTGAGGCCCTTGACCTCTCCTAATACAACTAGACTTAGATATTTCCTTATACAATTGGACTCTTTCTTAATCCTATACTTTACTAGCGGACTCTTAGGATACTTCTCTCTCATGGACTCCTCCCATGCTGCCACTCTTGCCTTGATACTGTGGACCCATGTCCAGAACAAATCTATTCTATCATATTATCTCATCCAACTTTGTGTTACACTTCTCAATCTCCCTCTCTCTTTCGCAGAGCAATCCCATAGTCGTTGTGTATTCGAGCAATAACGGAGCACTTGAAGAAATTGGGCGCACTGAAGTTATTGTAAATTCATCGAGCCCGTCATGGAATGCAAAGATCATTTTGCAATACCAGTTTGAAGTTCTTCAGCCATTGGTGTAAGATTCTAGTGTTCATTAAATCACTTCAATTCTCCCTTGTTTTTATCTTAGACTACAAGTGTTAAGAATGAATTTTACATCTTGTCGATCCTCGGTTATAACAGATATATTTCCTAACAGGTTTCATATATATGATATTGATCCGCAGTTTCATGAAGTTGGTGAAAAGGTAATTATGTTTTGTCATTGTTTTCATTTTTCTTCGCAAAATACTCGTACCGATGATTTTCTGCTAGAGAAAGCCTTCGATGTGAAAGTCCACATTTCATGACAACTTTACTTTTTTGCACTGTCCCAAATTGGATTATGTAGCAGTAGGTTTAGTTAATTTTTATTTATAATGGTGTAAATTATACAAAAAGAAATATTTGATTGTTCCGTGGTTTTTGGTCTGTTGGTTAATGAAGTTCTCTAGAAACCACAGAGTATCTTAAAATTGTGATTCTGCGTAGATTTCCCAAAGTAGAAGAAAGATATCTGTACTATGTTCTGATAACTGTCAGTTCATTTTATTTGTTTCTTCACTTTATTCCTTTTTTTCTACCATTGCTTTTTGCTGATATGAACAACCCTAATCTACATTCCATTGCACACACTAGTTTCGGCAAGGATACTGGCAAATATGATATCTTGGAAAGTCTTCTCTCATTCCTCCTTTCATCTGTCATTACAATTCTAATGTTAGCCTGCCCTGAAATGCAGATGCTTAAACTGGAGGAGCAACAGTTTCTTGGAGAAGCCATCTGTAATTTATCCGACGTATGTTTACTATGGTTAAATCATTGCTGCTTTTCGTGGCTATTGTTTCTTTCCTTGACTAAATACTTAAGTGCACAAAACATACTTGTGTTGAGGAAAGAGTAACTATTTTGGACCTTCTGCAATGAATACGTCAAACTGTGCTGTAAAACTTAAAATAAGTGGTGAAGGGAGGAAAGGACAAAGTAAGAAATCCTGCTTGTATTAACCTGGTGGCCAAGTTTATCTTATCATCTGGATTTTCAGCTCTAGAACTGGTTGGTAGTTCCAGTTCCACGACATATTATCCTAGGTTCATCATAAACATACTGTTTTGTGGTTGCAAAGTAGTGTGGCCAGCACTTGCATATTTTGTTTCTTGAGATCAAAGTTGATTTTGTAGGTTATCACCAAACAGAATAGATTGTTCACCCTAAAGCTTGGTGTTTCTGAGCACAACTTACCAAATCCTAGTAAATTTGGTGAGTTAACTGTTCAGGCGAAGAAAGTGCTGGTTCAAAAGCATTAATGGAAATGGTATTCCACTGTTCAGATCTTGAAATCAAGGATCTTCTTTCAAAAAGTGTAAGCTTATGTTTTCATCTTTTGCTGGGTACTTGTTTTACTGTTGTTGCACTTGCAATTTGGTGAATGGCTATCTATGCTTCGCATGTGGATTGTTGGTTGCAGAAGAAAATAGTTTTTCACTTTTCTAATCATGCTTATTACAGGATCCTTTCTTGCTAATATCCAGAATGTCAGAGAACGGAACACCTGTTCCAATTTGCAAGACAGAAGTAAGGAAGAATGATCTCAATCCTAAGTGGAAGCCAGTGATTATGAATCTCCAACAGGTCGGAAGTAAGGCATGAGATCTTTCCACTTCCATTTTCTTTTGTACTTTCTGTTTAGGGTGCAATCCGAGCTTATATATACAAACTTTCGTGCCCCTCGAGTCAGCATTACATATATGTTTATTTGAAGTTTTGAACCACTAGCTGGTGCTGTTAGTTCTCTGCAAGCGCATGGGCAGTGACAAGGACCAGCTTGACAAGTTCAGGAAACTCAGAAAATTCAGAAGATTCAAAACTCGCTTAGATTAGCTACAGGAGTTCTTGCCGGCATGCGAACAGCGGCGGCTTAGGGGGAAACCCTAGCAAAATAACATGCCCTTACCACCCTAAATTTAGGCTTATGTAGTCGGAAGGTCGCATGTGAAAAGTAAAGCAACAAAAGGTAAAAGAAGACGGTAGAAGGGCGCAGAGCTTGACAACGACGAGTAGCCCAGAACTGTAATTTAAATGGAGTTGTCCAATGTGGAATCGATGGCTGAGCTTCACTGGAGCATGCATGAAGTGGTAAGTTAGGTAGCCAGCCTTAGATCTTCATCAGCCGGCCCCCTTTGAAAGATAACGCTTCGACAGGCATCACAGGCGGCTGCTCTAAAATGAATAAAGAAAAATTCCACTTTCTTTGTTGCCTAATGGCTTTTGTATGTGTCTAATCCCTCTGTATTTCTTTTCTCGTGGCTGTATTATGTTTCAGGAGAATCCCCTCATGATAGAATGCTTCAACTTCAGTAGCAATGGCAAACATGACCTAGTTGGGTATTTGTCCCATTTTGTCACTCAACATGCTACCTGCACTCGCTTTTGTTGTTTATTAGTTGTTAGCATGTAATGGTGCCTTATAGCCTATGCCATTAATTCTCAAATTCATGTTCTTTTCTGATTAGATACCCTTTGTAATTTGACAGCAAGATAGTAAAATCAGTCGCCGAATTGGAAAACATGTACCATAGTGGGAATGGTGAAAATTTCTTTGTTCCTGCCAGCAATGCACATGATTGTCGTAGTAAGGAGGTAATATTTTTCTTCTTCTGTAGAACCTCTGCAACTGTTATACTGTATTAACCGAATTTTATTCTGACATGCAGGTATTGAAGAGCCAGGTATATGTGGAGAAATATCTTGAGAATAGTAGACATACTTTTATCGATTATATTTCTGCTGGGTGTCAATTGAATTTGATGGTAGCCATCGACTACACAGGTATGCACGGATGTGCTACTGCAAGCTGGCCTTGCCCAATTCTCATTCACTAGTTTGTAACAGCACGCTTCCTATTTTTTACTGTCAATGTTTATGCTTTATAGCTTCAAATGGAAACCCTCGGCTTCCAGATTCCTTGCATTATATTGACCCCTCCGGACGGCCAAATGCATATCAAAGAGTGGGCAACTGATTTATCATTCTAGTTTTGTATTCTGATGAACCTTTGAGCACAAATTGATATTAGGTTCTTCCATTGCTGTTTTTGTGGCAGGTAATACTGGAGATTGGAGATATACTACAGTATTATGACCCAGCTAAGCGTATCCCCTCTTGGGGCTATGGAGCAAGACCTATTGACGGTCCTGTTTCACACTGTTTCAACTTAAATGGCAGCACTTATCAGCCTGAGGTATTTTACATTATTTCCAACATTTGAATGGAGTATCGTCTTCAGATGAAGAATTTGTGTGCTTTCTCTGGAAAGCTAATTGAGAATCCGCTTTTTCACCCATCTTAGTTAAGTTTAGTAAACTTGTTTGTATTTGCAAAATGAATGAACCCTTGTGCCGCATTCTCCTCTCTTTTTTGGGTGGCTTCTTAAGGTTTAAGCTTCCATTTATTCATAGCCTACCCATATAATCTTCCTCAGGTTGAGGGAATACAGGGAATTATGTCAGCTTATATCAGTGCGCTACGCAATGTGTCATTGGCTGGTCCTACACTCTTTGGTCCTCTACTTAGCACCGCTACAGCAATAGCAAGCCAATCCCTTACAAGCAACCAACAGAAATACTTTATTCTGTTAATAGTGACGGTATGTAATACCTCTAGGCCCATCTTTAAAAACTGCACCATTTTTTTCGTTCTTACCCGTTAATCTTTTGTCCAGGATGGTGTAGTGACTGATTTTCAGGAGACTATTGATGCAATCATAAAGGCATCCGATTTTCCTTTGTCCATCATTGTTGTTGGAGTTGGTGGGGCTGACTTCAAGGAAATGGAGGTAATGGGGCTGGACAAGTTTTCACAGTTTTATTTGTGTAACGTCATTTGTATATTTCCTTTTAGACATAAAAGTGGAATGCTAAAGTAACAGTTCTGTACCAATTAGAAGGGTCTACTAATGACATAACCCTAATCACTGAAAAGTGGATAAAATCAGACGACAATATTCTTTCACTGTGCAGTTTCTGGATCCAAATAAAGGGGGAAGATTGGAAAGCTCAACGGGGAGAGTTGCATCAAGGGATGTGATACAGTTCGCCCCAATGAAAGATGTGCATGGTATGTGTTTTAGTAATGCTGTGTTCGATGTAATTTTGGCATTAGAGGACAAATCATTCTGTTTTCATGTATCTTGCCATCTGTATAATATTTGTTCGCTGTCTACTGCATATGATTTTGCTTTCCTGACCTTCACTTAGAAAGTAAAGGAATGTGATAATCCATTGTATTTCCAGGTACCGGGATATCCATAGTTCAGTCACTTCTTGCTGAAGTACCTGGGCAGTTCATGACTTACATGAGAACTAGAGAAATTCAAGCAATTAGTTAATACAAGATTACATCTGGCGGCAAGTCTTTAGAAGATATCCTTCTAATGTTCTTTGTTACTACTATGATTTAGCGATTCAGCCACATCATTGTGTAAAATTTAAGCCTTGGCTGTGAAAAGAAGCAACAAGATGGATTCTGAAGATGTTGAAGACAAAAGAGATCGATCTCATGTGATTATAGCCTGGATCAAATATCAATGGCATATTCTCCATGCTGGTTGCTGCTTATCTGGAGATCCTAGCCTGGATCAAATATCATTTTTCATACTCTCCATGCTATTTTGTTGCTTGTCAAGTCTACCATACCCATGCGGGTTCAGGGTGGTTTGTGTCGAGGCAAGAACTGCAAGGTACTGCAGCTTGAAGATTGTTGTTTCAGAAGACCCATCAAAAATTCTGATTTGTGTATGATCTGCATACAGGCTCAAACAAGATGTTCAATGTTTAGTTCCCGTTTTTGTTCTGGTTATGAGTTGAGATTCTACAAGCTCCGTTTGGTCCTGTTTGTATTGTAATATACTGATGTGTTAATATATTTTGTGCCGTTTATTACCCTTGTGGACTTCAGCATTTCCTCATGTGTGTATAGTAGTACTTGGCTGGAGTGTTGCTTGACAATAAATGAGGTCACTATGGTATCAAGCTATGATACTATGCGCTGTGGAGGTTGTAAGCATTGGTGATAGAGGCGGATGTTTCGATGAGAGGTAGCTATCGTTTTCGGTGAAAGTTGGCTTTGACGATCTAACAACGAACATGTGAAGACGTCGCGCCTTAGTAATCGCTAAACCAACTCCGAGAGGTTATTGACCATGTCGCAGCATGATCAACGAGATCACAAGGGTTTATTTCCTGCACGCAAATGAAAAACAAGTAAGAAACTGATATTGCAATTTGAATATTGCGAATTTAAGAGAAAAGCTTTACTAATCAAGTGGGGTCGTTGAACACAAATGAAGGACGTGAGTTGCAACTATGACGATTTAATCTAAACAAAACCCAATTCTAAAATGACGCCCTATATAGGGAAACAGGGGAATTTCATCCATCCTTGACAAGATGGGGACTAAATTCTATCCTAAGGGTGTGTTTGGTAGTTCACCAGCACTGCAAAATCCTCAACTCCGTCGCCCGGTTCCAGCAGCCAGCTTCCCACGAAAACTCCAGGATCGAGCGATCTGTTCGGCGCTGCAGCTTCTCGTTGCCAGCGATGGACGAGGTAAAAAGGCCAGAAAGTGCCTGCTTGGCCCGTTTTGGCAGCCCATGTTTGTGTGTGGCCTATAGGCATACGTGGGCTAGTGATGATTTAGATTTTTTTTCCTTCCTGTGTGTACCGGGCCTGTAAAGGAATGCTTGGCCTGTTCGTTGGGATTATTTGTTTCTGTTCTGAATTTTGCCTGTACAGAAGCAGTTCAGGATGCCTGTATGCTGGTACTTGTGATTTTCTTTGGCTGTAGCGGTTTTGGTAGTAACAGAGAGCATGTACAGAGAGGAATATCTCATATTTTGAGCATAGAATGATTATGTAAATTTGAAAACACATATGAAAATGTATATCATGGCATAAGCATCAAGTTTCACACATGTTTTATAGAACAAAAAGCCTCTCATTGTGCATAAGCTTGCAAATCAAAAGGGGCAAATACATGTCTCTAAGATCAACAAAGCTTCACCTCATAGTTTTGCATAAGTTTGCAAATCAAAAGGCCACGTACATGTGTCAAACATCAACGATATCTCACCAACTTAGAGCAATGGCTGTAGCTAGTTCTTGCCTAAACACATCCATGTCTTCACCATTTTCCGCTGTAGTTGATGTATCCGATGCGTGTGAAGGAACAACAAATTTCTTGTATCGTTCCGGAATTGTTGGCACATAGTTCGGGTCCCTGTCACATCGAACAAAGTGAATATCTTCTTCATCATGGAAGCGAACATAGTTTTGCAAAGTCATAGTAGCGGCAACAATCATCTTTTGTGTTTCGATGGAGTAGCTTGGCATCTTTAGAAGAATCTGCCATTTCATCTTCCACACTCCAAAGGCTCTCTCTATGCAATTGCGTTTGGACGAGTGGAGCCTATTGAACTTTTCTTTAGGAGTATTGGGTGGAACACCTCTATGAAAGTCAGGCACATGATATCTTTCACCTTTGTACGGTGCGAGATATCCCTTTTTATTAGGATAGCCAACATCCACAAGGTAGTACTTGTCTACGAAAAATAAAGAGAAGAATGAATGTTAGAATTGGCATACATGAAATGAGTTCTAACATTCTGAGTCATGGGGGAAGGGGGCCTTGTCCGCATGCTCACCCTTTGGAGGATGGGGGAAGGTGGCCTTGTCCGCAGGCATTGCATGAAATAGCACACTTGTGTCATGCATAGAACCAGGTTGTCCAATTGAAGCATAAGTGAAATGCATATCAAAGTCACATATTGCCATCACATTCTGAGTGACTGCGCCTGTCCTTCCAATATATCTGATTTGCTTGTCTTCTGGAATTGAAGCTCTAATGTGAGTCCCATCTATTGCACCAATGCAGTCTTTCATGTGTGGATATGCTCGTTTATCACCAAGGATCCTTTGATGCACAGTGTGAAAATTGGGGTCTTTTGGCTTGAGGTAGTGACAAGACATCCTGACCACACAATGCAGTACCTCATGGAACTTGCGGTGGATAGTGTCAGGTGAATGTTTGAAACGATTTTGGGTCCTTCTATTTGATTCACAACCCCCCAAGGTCCACAAGAACATAGCAAGAGACTCGTAACTGCTAACAAATGGAGAATAACCGAGCCCATAGTCCTTCACCAACAAGTCATGAAGCTCAAAGAAAACTCTTGTCTTCATTCTGAACATTGTAAAGGTCTCCCCTGGTGTTCCAATAGTCTCTTGCAACCATCCAAATCCTGTCAAGATAGATTTCCTAGGCTCATTCTTCATGATCCAACTACTGCAATACTTTCCAACTATTTTTGTTGCTCCTTCACAAATGACCGACATATGCTCGGAATGAAGACAAATCAATTTTTTCTTCAATTCATATTGGTTGTCATCATCACTATCATCATCACATGACATCTGCACATACAGAATCATACATTTATTAGATACCAATTAGCATGCAGATAGTGCATACACAAAATGGTACCCAGAACAAGTGCAAGTACCCAGAACATCCTAAAAGTGCAAGTACCCAGAACATGCAATTACCAATAATTCATACAAATAGAAGATGGTGGTTCAACATTACATAAATATCATCCAGATAGTGCATACATAAAATGGTTCAATAGTGCATAAACAAAAGACATGAGAAACCATCTAGTGGAACCAACTATTTCCCATACGTCATGGCAAACTTCCTACGAAGCCAATCTTTTCGTGCGGCAACACCCATGTGTAGAAACATCTCTCTTTGCTCTCTTTTGATGAACAACTCAGTCGCTATGTAGTGTTCATCACTACCCTCTAAAATACCAAGAGCAAGCACTTCATTCATGGTACTGGCAACAGAAGTGGCATCACCATTCTTTATGAATGATTGAACGGTTTCTTGGGACTCCTTAGCAATGATTTTAATCTGTGTAATCTCATCTTGCATCACTTGTGCAGTCCTAGGTTTCTTGTGCTTGTCATCAATGGTTTTTCCAAGCCTCTTTTTCGTTGATGGCACGAAAGGAGAAGGTGGCATACTAGGAGAAGGTGGCATAGCAGGAGAAGGTGGCACTTGGGGATCTTCTAGCAAATCAACATCTGTGATGGCTTCAATATCAATGGTATCTGGTATTGCTGCACTAGAGGAGGGAGGTATGCCTGTAGAAGGATTCCAATGGTCTGTGCCATCACTGGTGATGTCCTCAAACATAATGCTCAAGTTTTCTTCATTGCGTAGTCCACGCTTTTGGAACTTGCCGTAGCCTTTAAGGTCCTATAATTCATTGCAAACAAATATTAGTAATAACAAAAGTTATACGACTTTATTAAAAATAAATGCAATCCAGAAACATGACAACTCACAATTTTTGCTTTCTTCCACCACTCCTTATCTTGTTTGACAGTGTTGAGAACAAAGTCCCATCCCCCTCCGGTCTCCTTTAGCTTGAGCTTCTTGAATAAAGCGTAATCTGCTTTCAGCTTGTCCCATTTGTTTTTCATTTGGTTGCTCGTGTAGTCCAATCCGGTTCTCACTTTGAATTGCAATGCCACTTTCTCGAATGCACTAGGGGTCAAGATTTTGTTTGTCCTATTTCCAGCCCGCACTTGCGTAACCATCAAGTTGGTAACGATCCTAGTGTTCTCTTCATCCCACTCGGCAGTCATGCTCGAAGACATGCTCTGAACTTGACTATAAAAAATATGTGAGTGCTTAACTATAAAAAACATGTACAAGTGTTGCTACTGTCATTAATTATGTACTAGCAAAATTCTATTGTTACTGGACATGTACTGAACATACATAGCAACAAAATGTAGCACTATCCATGAGCATGTATTGAACATGCAGCAGCAGAGAATGTACAAAACATTTACATTTTTTTCTGTCCCCTTCCTATAATCTACAGGCAACACATCACCCACAAAAAATTACCAAAGCACATCACCAAATCCTACAACTAATCACCATGTACATCACAAATTCCACCATGAGCATGTATAGGGAGAGGTGGTCGGGCATGAAATCACCTTCCAGAATTGGGATGAGGTGCACGGGGAGGCGGAGGAGCTCGATTGACGGCAGAGAAGCTCGTCGCTGACGGACAATGCTCGAATCGCGGCGGCGGATCTGGTCGGCGATGGTGGCAAAACAGGGTGGGCAGGGGCGGGGAAGCTCGTCGCTAATGGCGGCGGACCTGGTCGGCGACGGTGGCGAAAGAGGGCGAGCAGGGCGGGGAAGGGTGGGTCACGACATGGACTAGGGGCGGGGGAGAGCGTGTTCGCCGGTGGTCGAGGTGCTTTGCGCCATCGCCTGAGGCTTGCGGCGGCTAGGGTTGGGGAGGGGGAAGAGGAGTCACGGGACAGGCCGGGCTCGAGCGTGTCCCTGATGCGTGTGGGGCTGGATCGATCACTTGGCGGTGGCAGAGGCCCGTAATTTCTATCCAAATCCCGCTTCGCTATTTTCTTGGAGCCAGGTATTTCCAACTCCGTCGCTCCGTCGTTTTTACACACAGATTTGAGCCAGCTTCTCGGTCCAAAATCCAGGAGTAGACCCGTTCCGCTGGACTCTGCGGCTGGAAACGTGGATTTGAGAAGCCATGCAACTACCGAACACGCCCTAAGTCGTTTCCCCCTATTAATACAGACTCTAAAAACATGCTACTAAGTGTATTTCAAAATTACATGGGCCTGGTGATGAGGACATCAATAACATTGTTACACCCACAACCCCTGCTGCTATACATCTTGAATTAATTACCAGAGTCACAAGACGCCCAATTAAATTATCAGGTACTTTCGTTTCTTGGTAATGATTCTAATGTTCATGAGAATATGATGCTGCCTAAATTGGATACATTTGTCTTGGTTACAAATGAAGGCCCTAGCTTGGACAAGAGGGATGAACATTGCAGCAAGATTAAGCATGGAGATGATGGCATGCGCAAGGGGAACAAGAACGGAGTTACAAGTGATGATTTCAGGACTTTGAAGCCACCATAATGAGTGCATGAAGCCTGGGACGAAATATACAAGATGCCACTTCATAAATTTCATCCAGAGGCTATTATAGGTGCTGCGTCACCTTATTTTTGGGCCAGGCCCATGTAATTTCGAAATAGTCAAGTATAGGCTGTTTTTAGAGTTCGTATGTGTGGGGAAACAAGAGTTAGGGTTGGTTTCGGACCCCTCCTCCAAGGGCCACGAAATTCCCCCCTCTTCCTCCATATATACAACCCTTAGGGCATCGTTTAGACTTTGGGTTTTGTTTAGATTAAAAGTTCGCCATAGCTGCAACTTCACGTACTTCGTTTGTGTTCAACAACCAGACCAAGACGTCACAGAACACCACCTTGATCAATAAAGCTTTCCTCTTATATTCGCAATATCTTGATTGCAAATCTTAGTTTCTTGCTTGTTCTTCGTTTGCTTGCAGGATATAGACCCTCATGGTCAGGTTGATCGAGCTCCGGTGTGGTCAATAACCTCCCGGAGTTGGTTTATCGACTGCTAAGGTGCGACGTCCTCGCACGTTCGTAGTCGGATCGTCAAAGTCTACTCCATCAAAAACGATAGCCACCATCTTATTGAAAGACGGGACACCTTTGCCTCTATCAAGTGGTATCAGATTTCCAGGTTGCTCGGTGAGATTTTACAGTTTTTCGTAGTTTAGATCGAGTCTGTTCTTCATACCTATAGTCCATGAAAAAGCCAATTTTTTTAGGGTCAGTTCATCCTATCCGAACCAGTCTGAGCTTTTGCATACTCTTTTCAGTATTTTGCTTTGTTAAATTTGCGGTTGCATCGTCGTGTCAAGTTGCTGGTCTTAGCGTCTAGTCTTTTAGAGTTTCGAGTTCTGGTCATAACTTGTCACGCCGCCACCGCACCATCATCATCGCCCCTGCCATCTACCACCACCGCTTATCCGCCACCGCTCTGAATCCGTATCCATATACCACTACCAATCTGTATCCATATACCACCACCGATCCGTATCCATATACCACCACCGCTACCACCACCGCTGCTATATACCACCACCGCTACCATATCCTACCACCATATATCCACCGCCAATCCAAGTTCCTTTCATATTAGGTTTGTTTTCGAGATCCATCTAATTTCCAATTCGTGTTTCCTTGCCTCAGTAGGTTTTGGAAAAAAAGAAAAAAAGTCCGGAGACCCCCGGGCAGTTTTTAGGCCAAAATTTCGGCGACCGAAAATATTTTTCCCTTATCATATTTTTAGGCTTTTCTGAGTCTTTTGAGCCACATGCCATCATAGTGATTTTTTATCGCACTTTTTCGTCATCGCTGCCCTGATTTCCGAAAAAAGTAGTCAAAAAAATTTCATGCCTATCCTGTCATTTTGACCTGGGAAGAGTTTTGAGACACTCGCCATTATAGTGATTTTTCGCAAAAAAAGGAGGAGCACAAAAAAAAAGAGCGCCAAAAAAATAGAGTGAATTTTTTTCCAGAGTGTGCTTTTCCCATGTTTACATGCAGCGCCGTGATTTTATTAGTGTTCTAGGCTCGCGTCTCTAGCACGGTCTAGGCTAGGACTAGCACAGTACCGTCGTTGAGCATTTATTCAACTTTACATCTCCTGAATTGATTATTGCTGACCCTTTTTGCTACCATATTATAAGCCTTCCCAGCTCCACATACATCTACGTCGTGCGTTTGACTCTCCCTGGCAATCGCTCTATCCAAGTTTTTGAGAGTTTTGACTTCAACGGTTGCCGATCACCACCTGCTGCTTGGTAAGAACTGGTAAGATTTCGAGATTCGCTTGACGGATTTGTGACACACCAGCACCACTTCCTAGTAGTCTGTAGGATCATATTCTTGTGTGTTTCTATTGCTGCTAACCATGACAGGATCACAAGCCATTTAGACCGACCGGGAGAACATGACGAACAAAGAGTTACATGATAAGTTTCAGCAAATGATGAGTGGAAAGGTGGAAGATGTGCTAAACAGATTTGAAGAGGCCATGGAGAAGATATATGGCATTGAGAAGACGTTCGAAACAAAGCTCGATATCAAGTTTAATTAATTGCTTGCGCGTCTTCCACAACCACCGCCCGCTGCACCTGTCGCACCTCTAGAACAACAACAACAACATCGCCTTCCAAATCAAGTGGGACGAGCACAACGCGTTCCCCTTGAGCCTGGTCAAACGTCTGGTGCCGCTGTACCTACTGTTGATACTTCTGTAGCTCCTGCTGCTACTGTAGAGGTGAAGGACCATTACGAGGATGAGGTTGATCAAAATCAGAACTACGTGCAACCACCAACACCACCACCACCAGGTCGCATATCATCACAACGGTAGGGCTGCACCACCTGAGGTATGAGATCATGACCATCTTCCTAAACTAAAATAGAATATTTCACCATTTTAGGGTAGATATGTTCCTGATATATATCTCACTTGGGAGTTAGAAACTGAACAACGATTTACATGTTTACAATATCTTGAGGAGAGACGTGTTCCTGCTGCTGTTTGTGCTTTCACTAGCTTTGCATGTGTTTGGTGGTCTGAACATTGTAGATTATATCCTATTCCAGCTACTTGGGCTGCTTTGAAAACTGCTATGCGTACTCGTCGGGTTCCACCATATTATCAACGTGAATTACTTCAAAAATTGTAGCGACTAAGACAAGGGAAAAATTCTGTAGAAGAATATTATCAGGAATTACAAACTGGCATGATTAGATGTGGAATTTTTGAGGAGAATGAAGCTATGCTTTCACGTTTTATGGGTGGATTAAATAGAGAGATTCAGACCATTCTAGAGTATAAGGAGTATAATAATATCACTCGTTTATTCCATCTTGCTTGTAAAATTTGAGCGTGAAGTGCATGATCGACATGCATTGGCGCGAACTAACTTTTCTTAGGTCGACCTTCATCATGGACACCACGTGCATCCTCAACTTCCATCGCACCAAAGACCTCCATCGGTGCCATCTCCAAATGGTGATACAAGAAAGCAGGCACAACCACCACTATCTGCCAAGAGCACAACTGCCAGGCCTACACAGAGCTCTTCTTCTTCCATGGCATCAACAGGGCACACAAGTGATATTATTTGTTGTCATTGTAAGGGAAGAGGTCATTATGCGAGAAAATGCAAATCTCAGCGTGTGATGATTGCTACTGAGGATGGTGGGTATGAGTCCGCTAGTGACTATGATGAGGAGACTTTGGCTCTTATTACACATGAAGAACACTGTGGAGATGATTCTGATCATGAGACGCAATACATGGCCCCTGAAGACGCTGACAAGTATAAATGTTTAGTTGCTCAACGTGTTTTGGGTGTGCAGGTCACACAAGCTCAGCAAAATCAGAGGCATATCGTTCCATACAAAGGGAGTTGTGAAGGAACGTTTTATTCGCGTCATCATAGATGGAGGGAGCTGCAACAACTTGGCTAGCATGGAGATGGTGGAGAAGCTATCTCTCACCAAAACACCACATCCACATCCTTACTACATCCAATGGTTCAACAACTGCAGCAAGGTTAAGGTAACACGTACTGTTCGTGTGCATTTTAGTATCTCTACATATGCTAATTATGTTGATTGTGATGTGGTACCTATGCAAGCATGTTCCTTATTACTTGGTAGACCATAGCAATTTGATAAAAATTCTATACACCATGGTAGAAACAATCAATATACTCTTGTTAATAAGGAAAAAAATATTACTTTGCTTCCTATGACTTTTGATTCCATTTTGAAAGATTATATTAATAGAGCTAATAAAGCAAAACAGGAGAAAAATAAGAGTGAAAATCAGATTGTGGCAAAAGAATGTGAGCAACAAATGAAGCCTAATAATAAACCATCTAGTGTTGTTTCTGAAATTAAATTGAAAAGTGCATGTTTACTTGCCACCAAATCTGATATTGATGAGCTAGATTTTAGCAAATCTGTTTGCTATGCTTTTGTGTGCAAAGAGGCATTATTTTCATTCGAGGACGCCTTCCTCTTTGCCCCTTGTCACTAACATTTTGCGGGGAGTTCACTGACGTCTTCCCACAAGGCGTGCCACCGGATTACCACCTATTCGAGGGATTGAGCATCAAATTGACTTAATTTCTGTGCATCGCTACCCAACCGTGCACCATACCGCGTACCAATCCGGAGGAGACGAAGGAGATTATGCGTCAAGTACAGGAGCTGCTCGACAAAGGTTATATACGCGAATCTCTTAGTCCTTGTGTTGTTCCTATTATACTAGTGCCTAAAAAGGATGGTACGTCGCGTATGTGTGTTGATTGTAGAGGCATTAATAATATTACTATTCGTTATCGTCATCCTATTCCCAGGCAAGATGATATGCTTGATATGAATTGAGTGGCTCTACAATATTCTCCAAAGTTGATTTGCATAGTGGATACCATCAAATTCGTATGAAATTGGGAGATGAATGGAAAACAACATTTAAAACTATGTTTGGTTTACATGAGTGGTTAGTCATGCCTTTTGGGTTAACTAATGCACCTAGTACTTTCATGAGACTAATGAACGAAGTTTTACGTGCTTTCATTGGACGATTTGTGGTAGTCTATTTTGATGATATACTGATTTATAGAAAATCTTTGGAAGAACATTTGGAACATTTATGTGCTGTTTTTATTGCTCTACGTGATGCACGTTTGTTTGGTAACCTTGGGAAGTGCACCTTTTGCACCGATCGAGTATCTTTTCTTGGCTATGTTGTTACTCCACGTGGAATTGAAGTTGATAAAGCCAAGATTGAAGCTATTGAGAGTTGGCCGCAGCCCAAGATGGTCACCACGGTGAGGAGTTTTCTTGGACTTCTTTGGTTTCTATAGGCGTTTTGTGAGAGATTTTAGCACCATTGCTGCACCTCTCAATGAGCTTACAAGAGAAGGATGTGCCTTTTGTTTGGGGTACCGCAGAGGAAGAAGCCTTCACGGTATTGAAAGATAAGTTGACACATGCTCCTTTACTCCAACTTCCTGATTTTAATAAGACTTTTGAGCTTGAATGTGATGCTAGTGGAATTGGATTAGGAGGTGTGTTATTACAAGATGGCAAACCTGTTGCATACTTTCCTAAAAAATTGAGTGGGCCTAGTCTGAACTATTCTACTTATGATAAACAATTATATGCTCTTGTTCGGACCTTAGAAACATGGCAACATTATTTATGGCCCAAAGAATTTGTTATACATTCTGATCATGAATCTTTGAAACACATTAAAAGTCAAGCAAAACTGAGACGTAGACATGCTAAATGGGTTGAATTCATTGAGACTTTCCCTTATGTCATTAAACACAAGAAGGGTAAAGAAAATGTTATTCCTGATGCATTATCTCGTTGTTATACTATGCTTTCACAACTTCACTTTAAAATATTTGGTTTGGAGACCATCAAAGATCAATATGTGCATGATGCTGAATTTAGAGATGTATTGCAGAATTGTAAAGAAGGTAGAACATGGAACAAATTCGTCGTTAACGATGGATTTGTGTTTCGTGCTAACAAGCTATGCATTCCAGCTAGCTCTGCTCGTCTTTTGTTGTTGCATGAGGCGCATGGAGGAGGATTAATGGGACACTTTGGCGTGAAGAAGACGGAGGATATACTTGTTACACATTTCTTTTGGCCAAAGATGAGACGTGATGTTGAGCGTTTTGTTGCTCGTTGCACTACATGTCAAAAAGCTAAGTCATGACTCAATCCTCATGGTTTATATATGCCTTTGCCTATACCTAGTGTTCCTTGGGAGGATATATCTATGTACTCTGTTTTAGGTTTACCTCGAACAAAGAAGGGGAGGGATAGCATATTTGTTGTCGTGGATAGGTTCTCGAAAATGGCACACTTTATACCATGTCATAAAAGCGATGATCTTTATTAATGTTGCTGATTTGTTCTTTCGTGAAATTATTCGCTTGCATGTGTGCCAAATACTATTGTTTCAGATCGTGATACTAAATTTCTTAGCCACTTTTGGAGATGCTTATCGGCTAAGTTGGGGACTAAACTGCTTTTTAGTACTACTTGTCACGCCCAAACTGATGGACAAACTAAAGTAGTAAATAGAACATTGTCTACTATGCTTAGGGTTGTTTTGAAGAATAATAAGAAATTATGGGAAGAATGCTTGCCTCATATTGAACTTGCTTATAATCGTTCATTTAATTCTACTACTAAGATGTGCCCTTTTGAAATTGTGTATGGTTTCCTACCTTGTGCACCTATTGATTTGTTGCCTCTTCCATCTATGGAGAAGGTTAATTTTTATGCTAAACAACATGCTGAATTGATTTTAAAAATGCATGAGTTAACTAAGGAAAACATTGAGCATATGAATGCTAAATATAAACTTGCTGGAGATAAGGGTAGAAAACATGTTGTGTTTGCACCTGGAGATCTTGTTTGGTTACATTTGCGTAAGGATAGATTTTCCTGATTTGTGCAAATCAAAGCTAATGCCACATGCTGATGGTCCTTTTAAGGTGTCAGAAAATAAATGATAATGCATATAAACTTGAGATGCCTGCACATTTTGGGGTTAGTCCCACTTTTAACATTGCAGATTTGAAGCCTTATTTGGGTGAGGAAGATGAGCTTCCTTCGAGGGCGACTTCATTTCAAGAAGGGGAGGATGATGAGGACATCAATACCATTGTTACACCCAGCCCCTACCGCTATACATCTGGACCAATTACTAGAGCTCGCAAGACGCCAATTAAATTATCAGTACTTTCGTTTCTTGGTAATGATTCTAGTGTTCATGAGAATATGATGCTGCCTAAATTGGATACATTTGTCTTGCTTGCAAATGAAGGGCCTAGCTTGGACAAGAGGGATGAACATTGGAGCAAGAACAAGCATGGAGTTGATGGCATGCGCAAGGGGAACACAAACGGAGTTACAAGTGATGATTTCCGGACTTTGAAGCCACCATAATGAGTGCATGAAGCCTTGGACGAAATATACAAGATGCCACTTCATAAATTTCGTCCAGACGCTATTATAGGTGCTGCTTCACCTTATTTTTGGGCCATGCCCATGTAATTTCGAAATAGTCAAGTATAGGCTATTTTTAGATTTCGTATGTGTGGTGAAACAGGAGTTAGGGTTGGTTCGGACCCCTCCTCCAAGGGCCACAAAATTCTCCCCTCTTCCTCCATATATACAGCCCTTAGGGCATCGTTTATACTTTGGGTTTTATTTAGATTAAAAGTTCTCCATAGCTGCAACTTCGCGTTCTTCGTTTGTGTTCAACGACCAGACAAGATGTCATAGAACCCCACCTTGATCAATAAAGCTTTCCTCTTATATTCGCAATATCCTGATTGCAAATCTTAGTTTCTTCCTTGTTCTTCGTTTGCTTGCAGGAAATAGACCCTCGTGGTCAGGTTAATCGTGCTCTTGTGTGGTCAATAAACTCTCGGAGTTGGTTTAGCGGTTGCTAAGTCGCAACATCCTCGCACGTTCGTAGTCGGATCGTCAAAGTCTACTCCATCAAAAACGATAGCCACCATCTCATCGAAAGATGGGACACCTTTGCCTCTATCACCTGGCCCAAAAATAAAGTGGAGCAACACCTATATTAAACTATGGACGTAATTTATGAAAGGTCATCTTGTATATTTCGTCCACGTACTTGTATGTCATCATTGTGGCTCAAAAGTGCTGAAAACTCCACGAGAAACTCTATTCTTGTTCCCCTTGCGCGCGCCATCATCTCCATGCTTGATCATGCTCGAATGTTCATCCTTCTTGTCCATGATGGCCCTTCATTTGCAAGCAAAACAAACATTCAATTTAGGCAACATCATATTCTCATGAACATTAGAATCGTTACCAAGATACAAAAGTACCTAGTAATTTAATTGGCATGCACGAGCTCTAGTAATTGGTCCAGTATGTGTAGCAGCAGGGATTGTGGGTGTAACTGTATTAGTGATGTCCTCATCATCCTCTCCTTGAATTGAAGTCGTCCTCGAGGAAACTCATATTCCTCACCTACATAAGACTTCAAATCTACAGTGTTAAAAGTGGGACTAACCCCAAAATTTGCAGGCAGCTCAAGTTTATACACATTATCATTTATTTTCTCTAACGCCTTAAAAGGATCATCAAAACGTGGCATTAGTTTATATTTGCGCAAATCAGGAAACCTATTTTTGCATAAATATAACAAAACAAGATCTCCTAGTTCAAACACAATATGTCTTCTACCCTCATCGCCAGCAAGTTTGAATTTAGCATTCATGCTCTCAATGTTTTCCTTAGTTAACTCACGATTTTTTAAGATCAATTCAACACGTTGTTTAGCATCAAAATTAACCTTCTTGAAGATGGAAGAGCGAAGAAATCAATGGATGCACGAGGTAGGAAACCATACACAATTTTAAAAAGGCACATTAATGCAGCAACCGATTATAAGCAAATTCAATATGAGGCAAGTATTCTTCCCAAATTTTCACGTTATTCTCCAAAACAACCCTAAGCATAGTAGACAGTGTTCTATTGACTACTTCAGTTTGACCATCAGTTTGGGGGTGACATGTAGTACTAAAGAGCAGTTTAGTCGCCAACTTATCCCATAAACATCTCCAGACGTGGCTAAGAAATTTATTATCATGATCTGAAATAATTGTATTAGGCACACCATGCAAGCGAATAATTTCATGAAAGAACGAATCAACAACATTAGCAGCAACATCACTTTTATGACATGGTATAAAGTATGTGATTTTAGAAAATCTATCCACGACAACAAATATGTTATCCCCCCCTTCTTTGTTCGAGGTAAACCTAAAACAAAATCCATAGATATGTCCTTCCATGGAACACTAGGTACGGGCAAAGGCATATATAAACTATGAGGATTGAGTTGTGACTTAGCTTTTTGACATCTAGTGCAACGAGCAACGAAACGCCCAACATCCTATCTCATCTTTGGCCAAAAGAAATGTGTAGCAAGTACATCCTCCGTCTTCTTCATGCCAAAGTGTCCCATTAATCCTCCTTCATGCGCCTCCTGCAACAACAGACGAACGGAGCTAGCTGGAATGCATAGCTTGTTAGCACGTAACACAAATCCATCACTGATGACCAACTTGTTCCATGTTCTTCCTTCTTTATAGTTCTGCATCACATCTTTAAATTCAACATCATACACATATTGGTCTTTAATGGTCTCCATACCAAATATTTTAAATTCAAGTTGTGAAAGCATAGTATAACGACAAGACAAAGCATCGACAATAACATTTTCTTTCTCCCTTTTGTGTTTAATGACATAAGGGAAAGTCTCAATGAATTTAACCCATTTAGCATGTCTACTATTCAGTTTTGCTTGACTTTTAGTGTGTTTCCAAGATTCATGATCAGAATGTTTAACAAATTCTTTGGGCCATAAATAATGTTGCCATGTTTCCAAAGTACGAACAAGAGCATATAATTCCTTATCATAAGTAGAATAATTTAGACTAGGCCCATCAATTTTTCAGAAAAGTATGCAACATGTTAACCATCTTTTAATAACACACCTCATAATTCAATTCCACGAGCATCACATTCAAGCTCAAAAGTCTTACTAAAATCAGGAAGTTGGAGTAAAGGAGCATGTGTTAACTTATCTTTCAATACCATGAAGGTTTCTTCCTCTATCGTACCCCAAATAAAAGACACACCCTTCTTTGTAAGCTCATTGAGAGGTGCAGCAATGGTACTGAAATCTCTCACAAAACGCCTATAGAAACCAGCTAGGCCAAGAAAACTCCTCACTTGTGTGACCGTTTTGGGCTGCGGCCGACTCTCAATCGCTTCATTCTTGGCTTTATCAACTTCAATTCCTTGTGGAGTAACAACATAGCCAAAAACATACCCAGATGGTGCAAAAGGTGCACTTCCCAAGGTTACCAAACAAATGTGCATCACATAAAGCAATAAAAATAGCACACAGATGTTCCAAATATTCCTCCAAAGATCTGCTATAAATATATCATCAAAATAGACTACCACAAATCGTCCAATGAAAGCATGTAAAACTTCGTTCATTAATCTCATGAATGTGCTAGGTGCATTAGTTAACCCAAAAGGCATGACTAACCACTCATATAAGCCAAACTTAGTTTAAATGTTGTTTTCCATCCATCAACTTTGGAGAATATGGTAGAGCCACTTAATTCATCGAGCATATCATCTAGACTAGGAATAGGATGACGATAGGGAATAGTAATATTATTAATGGATCTACAAGCAACACATATACGTGTATATAACCTTTTCCAGCACTATAATAATAAGAACAACACAAGGACTAAGGGATTCGCGTATATAACCTTTGTCGAGCAACTCCTGTACTTGAAATCTCCTTCATGTCCTTTGGATTGATACGATATGGCAAGCGGTTTGGAAACGAAGCACCGGGAATTAAGTCAATCTAATTCTCAATTCCTCGAATATGTGGTAATCCCGGTGGCACGTCTTGTGGAAATACGTTAGCAAACTCCTGCAAAATTTTAGTGATAACAGGTGGGAAAGAGGGAGGCACGTCCTCGAATGAAAATAATGCCTCTTTGCACACAAAAGCACAACAAACAGATTTGCTAAAATCTAGATCATCAATATCGGATTTGTTGGCTGTAAACATCCAATTTTCAATTTAATTTCAGAGGCAACACTAGATGATGGTTTGTTATGCTTATTGTGTTGCTCAAATTCTTTTGCCATGATAGTATTTTCACTCTTATTTTGCTCCTGTTTTGCTTTACTAGCTCTAGTAAGATCATCTTTCAAAATGTGTTCAGGAGACATATGAAGCAAAATAATATGTTCATCCTTATGAACAAGAGTATACTGATTTTTTCTACCACGGTGGACAATTTTTTATCGAATTTCCATGGTCTACCAAGTAATAGGGAGCATGCTTGCATGAGTACCACATAACAACCAACATAATCAACATATGTACTCGATACTAAATTGCATACGAACAGTACGTGTTACGTTAACCTTACCGCTGTTGTTGAACCATTGTATGTAGTAAGGATGAGGATGTGGTCTGGTGGTGAGAGACAAGTTATCCACCATATCCATGCTAGCCAAGTTATTGCAACTCCCTCCATCGATGACGACACGAACAAAATATTCCTTCACAACTCCCTTTGTATGGAACAAATTGCGCCTATGATTTTTCTCAGCTTGTGTTACCTACACACTCAAAACACGTTGAGCAACTAAACTTTCATACCTGCCAGCGTCTTCAGCAGCCATGTATTGCATCTCTTATTCAGAATCATCTCCACCATGTTCTTCACTTGCAATAAGAGCCAAAGTCTCCTCATCATAGTCACTAGCGGACTCATACCCACCATCCTCAGTAATGACCATCACACACTTGGATGGGCATTGGCTCGCATAATGACCTCCACCCTTGCAATGAGGATATATAGCATCATGTGTTTGCCTTGTTGACGCCATGGATGAAGATTAGTTGTGTGCGGGACCCGAAGGTGTGCTCTTGCCGGGGGGGGGGGGGGTGGTGGTCGTGGTGCCTGATTTCTTGTATCTCAGTTGGAGTTGGCGGCTGAAGTAGGCAGTCATGTAGCAGAACATGTGGAAGTAGATGATGTACGTGGTTCCATAATGAAGAACGACCTGTAGAAAAATTAGTTCATGCCAATGCCCGTCGATATTGCACTTCACATTCATCTTTCCAAGCAAGATGGAATAAACGACTGATATTGTTATAATCCTTATACTCTAAGATGGTTTGAATTTCTCTATTTAACCCACCCATGAAACGTGCAAGCATAGATTCATTGTCCTCAACAATACCACATCTAATCATGAAAGTTTTTAATTCTAATAATATTCAAGCATTTCCTTATCTTGAACGCTGCAATTTTTGAAGTAATTCACGTTGATAATATGGTGGAACCAAATGAGTACGCATAGTAGTTTTCAAAGCAGCCCAAGTAGTTGGGATATTATCATGATATATTCTACAATGTCCAGACCACCAATCAGAAGCAAAACTAGTGAATTCACAAACAAAAGTAGCAACATGTCTATCCTCAGGATATTGTAAGCATGTAAAACGTTGTTCAGTTGCTAAATCCCAAGTAAGATATACATTGGGAACGCATCTACCCTCAAATGGTGGAATATTCAATTTCAGTTTAGGGAGATGGTCATTAGCTCATACCTAAGGGGGTGGTGCAGCCCCACTGTTGTGATTGTATGCATGTGGATGACCTGGTGCTAGTGCTGGTGGTTGTACGTAGTTCTGATTTTGAGGAACCCCATCCTCGTAATCACCATCATAGTCGTCATACTGATTGACAGTAGTAGCAGGAGCCACAGAAGCATCAATAGTAGCAACGACACCGGAATGCTAGCCTTGCTCGATAGGCACACGCTGTGCTTGTCCCACATGATTTGGAAGGCGATGTTGTTGTTGTTGTTGTCCCACGTGACAGGTGTAGCCGGTGGTGGTGGTATACGTGCGAGTACTTCATTAAACTTGGCCTCCATCTTGGTGTCGAACGTCTTCTCCAAGCCATCTAGCTTCTCCATGGCCTCTCCAAATCTGTCCAACATGTCTTGCACCTGTTCACCCATCATTTGTTGAAATTTATCATGTAGTTCCTTGTTCTTCATGCTCTCCCAGTCTAGCTCGCCGGCGTGTGATCCTACCATGGTTAGCAACAATAGAAACACATAAAAATATGTTCCTATTGGCTACTAATAGGTTGTGGTGTGGTGGAAAGTCACAAATCTGTCAAGCTAATCACAAATTCTTATCCATTCTTACCAAGCAGCAGGCGGTAATCGGCAACCGTTGTAGTCAAAACTCCTCAAAGCTTTGATAAAGAGATTGTCACGTGGTGTCAAACGCACGATGTAGATGATATGTGGAGTTGGGAAGGCTTAATATATGGTAGCAAAAGGAAGCACACTCTGAATCTCTTTTTCCACTCTATTTTTTCAACTTTTTTTTTCACTTCCCCCTCTTTTTTAGCTCAACAACATTTTTTTGAAATATAGTACAAATGGTCTAAAAACTGCCTAACCAAAATTTTCCAGGATTAGTTTTTTTTGAGTTTGGAACTATTTCTCTTCTGCGGGTGACACAAAAGTTGGGGAGTACGACTTGATCACGGCAGATAGTATTGTGTGATTTGTAAATCAAACAAAGATGCGAATAATTAACTCGGACTAGTATTGGTGGTGGAGATGTATTCTGCTGGAACTCGGATTGGCGGCAGATATATGTAGCGGCGGTGGAACACGGGTTGGTGGCAATGATGTGTTGGAGGTGGACTCGGTTGGCGTGATGGGGACGTGATGGATATATATGACTCAGATTGGTGGTGGATATGCAGTGGTTGTATATGGACTTGGATTGGCAGCGGATATGTGGTGATGGTATATGGCAACGACGAAGAATATGGTGCGACAGCGACATGAAAACCTATGACCAGAACTCGAAACTCTAAGGCAACTAGATGCTAAGATCATCAACTCGACACGATGATGCAACTGTAAATTCAACAAAGCAAAACACTAAAAATATTATGCAAAGCCTCAGATTGGTTCAGATATGATGAATTAGCCCTAATTTTTTTGGTGGCTTTTTCGTGGACTGTAGATATGAAGACATATGCAGTCCAAGCTACGAAAAACTGGTAAAATCTCACCGAGCAACCTAGAAATGTGATACCACTTGATAGAGGCGAAGGTGTCCTAATGTTTCGGTGAGAGGTAGCTAACGCTTTCGGTGGAAGTCGACTTTGACAACCTGGCAGCAAACGCGCGAAGACATCGCGCCTTAGCAATCGCTAAACCAACTTTGAGAGGTTATTGACCACGCCGGAGCATGATCAATGTGACCACGAGGGTCTATTTCTTTCACGCAAATGAAGAACAAGCAAGAAACTGAGATTGCAATCTGAATATTGCAAATTTAGGAGGAAAGCTTTACTAATCAATTGGGGTTCTATGGCATCTTGGTCTAGTTGTTGAACACAAACGAAGGACGCGAGTTGCAGCTATGGCTGACTTTAATCTAAACAAAACCCAAGTCTAAAATGACGCCCTAAGGGCTGTACTTATAGGGAGACATGGGAATTTGGTCCAACCCTTGGCAAGGTGGGATTAAATTCTATCCTAAGTAGTTTTCCCTATTAATACAGACTCTAAAAATAGCCTACTAAGTGTACTTCTAAATTACATGGACCTGGCCCAAAAATAAGGTGGCACAACACCTATATTAAGCTATGGACAAAATTTATGCAAGGTCATCTTGTATATTTCGTCCATGTACTTGTATGTCATCATAGTGGCTCCAAAGTGCTGAAAACTCCACCAGAAACTCCGTTCTTGTTCCCATTACGCGTGCCATCATCTTCATGCTTGATCATGCTCCAATGTTCATCCTTCTTGTCCATGTTGGACTCTTCAACTGGAAGGAAAACAAATGTATCCAATTTAGGCAGCATCATATTCTCATGAACATTATAATCGTTACCAAGAAACGGAAGTACCTGGTAATGTAATTGGCGTGCGCGAGCTATAGTAATTGGTCCAGTATGTGTAGCAGCATGGATTAGAAACGTCTCAACTCCTGATAGGGAGCCCGCATGGTGTTATATTGATCGTGGAGAGAGATCCTCTCATCAGATACATAGTAGTCAGTTGGGAGGTTTAACCGAAAGAGATTACAAGGAGAGTTTGGTATAGAGATAGGTGTAACTTAAACAAGAAAGGAATGCTATTTCTATCTATCTACAAGTGTGCCGTAAGACAGGCCTTGCACCCACAATATATCTCATGTTTAACACCCTCACTTGATCTAAACTCCTCAAGTTAAGATTATGTTTGAAATCTTCAAATGATCTTGTGCCAATGCCTTTGTAAAGCCATCTGTAACTTGGTGCGTAGAAACCGAATGTCCAGTTCCTTATTAGAAACTCTTTCCCTCACAAAATGATAGTCAATCCCAATATGATTGGTTCTAGCATGAAAAACAGGATTAACAAGCAAGTATGTAGCACGAAGGTTGTCACACCAAAGATAGGGTGTTTGTGTATGGTATATTCCAAGTTCCTTAAGCATGGACTTGACTCAGATAATTTCTGTTGTTGCATTTGACAGTCCCTTGTATTTTGTGTGAGTGCCTGATCTTGAAATTGCGGCCTACTTCTTTGCATACCATGAGACCAGGTTGGGCCCAAAGAAACCTGCAAAGCCACATGTGGACCTTCGATCATCCAAACAGCCCACGGAGTCAGATTCGAAAAAAGCAGTAACAAGTGTAGAAAACGACTTGCTAAAGGTCAGTCGAACATCCAAGGTGTTTCTCACATATCTCAGTATGCATTTTGCCACACCATTCTGTTGATGGGCTGTGGACAAGACACCATGATGAGACATACCTATCTTTTTTGGAAAAAAGAATTTAGTTTCTCATATTCACCACTCAATATGATTGCATGGTAATGATTTTGCTATCAAATTAACATTCAACAATGGATTGGAAGTTGTGAAAAACTTGAAACACATCAGAATGTTTCTTATGGAGGTAGATCCAAGTGTATTTGTTATAGCCATCAACAACGCTACATAATAAGAATGTCTACCAACAGAAAAGGGTGATGGACCCCAAACATAAAAAAAGTTGCAATGGCTTGGTAGAGACACTAGTGGAGACATGATATGGTAATTGATGACCTTTTGCTCTATGGCATAAATCACTAATAGTTTCTAGATTTGTCTCACCAACAACTAGGTGTTTATTTCTACTAAGAATGCGATGAACAATAGCAAAAGATGGATGGCCTAGATGACTGTGCCACCTTTCTGCAGCGATTTTGATGGCACCATACACTTGTTTATTGAATTTGTAATACTTAGGAAGCAATGAATAGAGCCCTTGTACATAGGTACCCCTATGGATAATTTCTTCATGACCTAGTCCTTGATCAAAAAGAAATATGGGTGGAATTCTAGAAAGACATTATTATCAAGGGCAATACGATGAATTGAGAGAAGGGTTATGGAGGCATGTGGAACATGTAAGATTTCTTTTAGAACAAGATCTTTGTGTGGGGTTTTGATAATTGGTCGACCAATATGACTATTCTCTATACCCCCACCATTAGTTGCGGCGTAGACTTGATCATGGCCACAATACTTCTCATGCAACATCACCTTCTCCAATTCGCTGGTGATGTGGTTTGTGGCACCCGTATCCAAAACCAATTGGCATTGACACCATATGATGTGTCAGCTGCAACTTTAACCTTTTTCTTTTGGGACATGTTACTGGCATAGCGCAAATCACGGTCTCTAGCTAGATGATTATTTTTCTTACATATTTGGCACCTGCCTTCATATCTTTCATGTCTTTGAAGGGGGTGCCCCTGTTGTTGTTGGATTGGAGGGGGTGCCGAGGGTTGTGTCTGCTGCTCGAGTTTTTGCCTTGGTGATAGTAGTCACCACCACCAGCATTGTGGTGAACAGTACTGCCACTATTCTGGTGGTAGCCGCTGGTACCATTGTAGCTGCCGCCAGAACCAACCGTTGTAGCCGCCGCTGGGGTTGCCACAATAGCCATTGCCACCATAGTGTCCGCTTTTGTTGCATGATCCGCCACCATCTCTGCCCTTCTGCTAGTTGCGAAAGCCCTTGTTTGGCCCCTGGCAACCATGGGAGGCGATGTTTGCCGATGATTTGAAGTCGTCAGTTCCCGTGCCATGGAACATCTCGACCCTCAGGTCAAAGTTTGCCACTAGGGAGAAAAGGTTGCCAACGGAGATCGGCTCGGTGCGGACATCCAAGGCAGAGATGATGGGCTGATACTCCATATCAAGGCCAACAACAATGAAAGAGATCAACTCATCCTCCCTGGTTGGTTTGCCCGCCGCATCAAGTTCATCGGAGAGGGCGTGCATGTTGTCAAAGTAGGTCGCGGCCGATTGGATGTGATGTAGGGTGGAAACCCTCGGGCCGATCTTTCACGATTGGAGCGGATCCTACAAAGACCACGAGAGGGGAACAAGGGAAAACACAAGAGAAATCACTCAAACCAACAAGATTCGTTCACACATATGCTAGATCCTCGAAACACAAAGAGATACACGATCCAAATCCAACAAAGGACGATACATAGGGGTAACTAGTTCTTCTCTGTGAGGAGGCCTTGAGGGGGTCTTCCTGTGAGGGGTCTTGAATCCGCTTGGGGGATCTTCTCCGAAGAGGTCATGAGCTCCACAGGAGAAGTAACCAAGTGGATGAGCAAAGCTCTATCTCTAAAATGAGCTAATCCTTTGCTTACCCTAACTAGGAGGAGGAGGAGGTCTATTTATAGTCTTAGTGCAAATGGGGGCTAAGTAAAGGGGGTAAATGGGCCTCGAGCCTGAAACAGTGCGCAGACAGGTACCAGACGTCCGCTAGGTGTCGGTTGTCTAGTGGCTCATGGGCGTCCGGACATCCGATAGTCGCCGGTCTTCCGCTAATTTCTTTCTGTGAAGGTGGCACCGGACGTCCGGTCACTTCGGACTTCCGCTAATTTTCCCTCGATGGTGATGGTGCCGGTCATCCGGTGGAGGCCGGACGTCCACTTACTGCAAGGTGTGGCTGGTCCTCCGGTGAAGGCCGGACGTCCGCTCGCTGTAGCTTGCGTTGGCTGGGACTTGGGTATGCTGGGGCTTCAGGTGCCGGTCGTCCGGTGGAGGCCGGACGTCCGGTGGCTGTAGCTTCAATGGCAACTCTTCTTCTTGTCCCTCATACTTGCTGTCCTCGCCGTCTTGTCCATTGGATGTAGCTGCTCCGTGTTCTTCCTCCAAGTACCTAATCACACATAGTGTTTCCGTTTGAGGTAGTAGCCATGTCTCATGTATAGAAAGTGGTATTTCGGAGAGGAGCGAGTTCACATTATCCTCGATAGCCTTTGCTCGGGCTCTTGTCATTGGTCCAATTTGTGTCGTGGGAGATGTCGATACGTCCATGGGGATGATCGTGGGATGCTATGCATCATCTCACCCCCTTGGGAAAGATCCCACCTCGGATCAAAATCTTCATCACCATGGTATGGAGAAAGATCTTTGACATTGAAGACGTCGCTTGTACTTGTCACGCGAGAGGTATATCTTATAAGCGTTGTTGTTGTAGCTTGCTAGCACCTTGAAGGGTCCATTGGCTTGTGGTAGAAGTTTGGACTTGCGTTCGTTGGGGAAGCGGTCCTTGCGAAGGTGTAGCCACACGAGATCTCCAATGTTGAATATCATGGGTTTCTTGTTGAAGTTGAGCTTGGTCCCGAGTCGTTGTACTAGGCATTCGATTGTGTGCCTTGTATCTTCATGCATCTTCTTGAGATAGTTCACTCGGGCACTCGCGTCCATGTTGATGCGCTCTTGTAGTGGTAGAGGAAGAATGTCCAATGGGGACTGAGGGAATCCTGGACTAAGGGGTCCTCGGGCGTCCGGCCTGTTGGACATGGGCCGGACTAATGGGTTGTGAAGATACACGACCCACGACTCTCTCCCGTGTCTGGATAGGACTCTCCTTGGCGTGGAAGGCAAGCTTGGTGACCAAATATGAAGATTCCTTTCTCTATAACCGACTTTGTACAACCCTAGTCCCCTCCGGTGTCTATATAAACCGGAGGGCTTAGTCCGAAGCGGATCTGATCATACTGAGCTAGACTTCTAGGGTTTTAGCCATTACGATCTCGTGGTAGATCAACTCTTGTAACACTCATATTCATCAAGATCAATCAAGCAGGAAGTAGGGTATTACCTCCATAGAGAGGGCCTGTACCTGGCTAAACATTGTGTCCCCCGTCTCTTGTTACCATCGACCTTAGACGCACAGTTCGGGACCCCCTACCCGAGATCCGCCGGTTTTGACATCGACATTGGTGCTTTCATTGAGAGTTCCATTGTGCCGTCCCCAAAAGGTTCGATGACTCCTTCAATTGTCAACAACTATGCTGTCCAAGGGGAAACCTTCCTCCCCGGACAGATCTTCGTGTTCGGCGGCTTCGCATTGCGGGCCAACTCGCTTGGCCATCTGGAGTACAGCTACGCCCCTGGACATCAGGTCAGATTTGGGAGCTTGAACTATGTCGCGGACATCCGCAGAGACTTGATCTTTGACGGATTCGAGACCACGGCAGCCGCTCCCTATCCCTATGATGAACATGACTTAAATCTGTCATCGGACCATACTCATGAAATTGCACCTGTAACCGCTCCGGCCTTAGATCCGGAGAAGATCGCGCCATCCGAGGACGGGAAGCTCAACCCCGCCACGGAAGCCACAGACTCCGAGGCGTTGGAGCCGCACGCAGACCTAACCTCGGGTGATATATGTGTCTCCGGAACCTCGGACTCGTTTCCGGTGATAAGTTCCGAACCATGTGCGTCCGCCTTTGCTGATCCGGATCGGTCATCGATTGCCGAATTCAGCGCAGCGGACATCTTCTGGCACTCGCCTTTAGGCGACGTGCTGAACTCATTAAAAAACCTATCCTTAGCGGGGGACTCACAGCCGAACTATGTCCGGTTCGAACTGGAGGCTGATGACGGGGAATTTCGCTTCCCACCTGCCACCCACTACATAGCCATTGTCGAGTACTTAACCGACATGCTCGATTACGGCTCCGAAGACATCGACGGTATGGACAATGATGTAGATGAGGAGCATGGCCAAAACCCGCCGTTTACCAGACGTTGGGCGGCCAGTTCTTCATACGATGTATACATGGTGGATACACCCAAAGAGAATAATGGCGAGGACAAGGAAAATCCAGTTGAGGACGAGCCTCCTAAGACACAACCAAAGCGCCGGCGTCAGCGGCGCTGCTCTAAATCCCGCCGCAGCATGGACAACAACACCGACACAGGAGACGATCACACTCCGGACGAGCAAACAACCGAACATGATGAATGGGAAGACGGGCACGTTAGCCCTGACGAATAGGCCATACAAGAAGACTCGGAGGACAGTAACTATCTTCCGCTCTCCGAGGATGAGGAGAGCCTCGGCAATGAGGATTTCATCGTGCCTGAGGAACCTCTCGAACAGGAGCGCTTTAAACGCCGGCTAATAGCCACTGCAAGGTGCCTGAAAAAGAAGCAGCAACAGCTTCAAGCTGACCAAGATCTGCTCAATGATAGATGGACCGAAGTCCTAGCCTCCGAGGAATACGGCCTTAGTGGCCCAGCCAAAAATCATCCGAAGCGCAAATTGCTACCTCAGTTCGGTGATGAGGCGCCGGAGCCCATACCATCATCACACAATGTGGCTAACCGACCACAACGCGGTCACGACAGAGCGACAACTCAAGCCGAACACCAGCCCGCCCTACCTCACCGTAAAGGCAGAGATAAAACAGCTCAGGGTTATACATATGACCTCCGGCGAGAACTCGGACGATGAGAGCAAGACATACTAGATCGATCTACGGATCACGAGGACGTGCCCCGACGCGCGGCGACGACTATCTACTCGGACGCGACAAGCCTAGTCACGCCCGAGCCGAAAAATGCAGATGGACTCCATCGGAGCTACGTCGCAGTGTGGCCCAATATAGAGGCGCCGTACATCCTCTTTGCTTCACAGACGAAGTAATGGAGCACGAATTCCCAGATGGTTTTAAACCCATGAATATCGAATCATACGATGGAACAACTGATCCGGCGGTATGGATCGAGGATTTGCTCCTCCATATCCACATGGCCCGCGGAGATGACCTTCATGCCA
The DNA here is from genome assembly GCA_021605145.1 of Aegilops bicornis. Classification (NCBI taxonomy): domain Eukaryota; kingdom Viridiplantae; phylum Streptophyta; class Magnoliopsida; order Poales; family Poaceae; genus Aegilops; species Aegilops bicornis. Next base: position 301,186,540 of record CM038674.1, on the reverse strand, counting down.
TCAAATACCTGCCGTTAAAACTCAAAGGACCAGCTCGGTACTGGTTAAACAGTCTGCCGGAACACTCTATTGGCAGCTGGGAGGACTTGGAAGACGCCTTCCGCGACAACTTCCAAGGTACATATGTTCGGCCACCAGACGCCGATGACTTAAGTCACATTGTCCAGCAGCCTGGAGAGTCAGCCAGGAAGCTCTAGACTAGGTCCTTAGTTAAAAATAACAAAATCATCGACTGTCCGGACGCGGAAGCCCTAGCGGCCTTCAAACACAGCGTCCGGGGCGAGTAGCTCGCCCGCCACCTCTTAAGAAAAACCAAAATCCATGTCAGCCCTTACTGCTCTGATGACCCGCTTTTGCGTGGGAGAAGACAGTTGGCTCGCTCGTAGAAGCAACAACGCCAGTGATCCGGGCACTTCAGAAGTCCGAAATGGCAACGACAAGCCATGGTGCAGCAAGCACAAACGTCGCAATGATAACGAAAGAACGCGTGACACAGTGGTCAACGCCAGATTCTGCGGTCCCAAACCCGGTCACGGAAAAAGCCATTCAAGGAAAACAGAGACGAACCATCCAATTTAGAAAAGATATTGGACCGGCCCTGCCAGATTCATGGCCACCCCGATAAGCCAGCTAATCATACCAACAGAAGTTGTTGGGTCTTCAAGCAGGCCGGCAAGCTCAACGCCGAACACAAGGGAGGAGGCCGCCCGGTGATAGCGGCGACGAAGAGACTCACCAACCAAAATACCGGGGGTCAGAAGCAATTTCCCCCGAAGTAAAAACAGTGAACATGGTATACGTGGCACACAACGCTACAAGGGAGCAGGAGAAGCACTCCCTCCGGACTGAACATCATACTACGGCGACCTCAGCCGAAGCACAAAGCGGTCTTATTAAACCGCATACCTTGTCGGCCCTTAAGCCACCGGTCTCCATTCAACAGGATCGACCAATTCCGGAGCGGAACTAGCAGTTCGGCTTCCGCCGCCCATCTCATATACCTGCGAAATCTATACCGCGCATACATAACTATGCACTTAAAATACCCTGGGCATCGGCGGAAGCACAACACGGACGAGCCTGCAAGCACTCCCATAACCTTTGTTTCTTTTCTAATTACTCTTTCCCTTTCATTATCCTTTACCACAGGTGACGCAAAGGCTAATCATCTCATGGACTCTATCGGAGTTCGGATTCGTACACTCACCTAAGGGCTATTTCTGTCAAGGAGTCCCCTCACCGAGGACAGGCGACGCAGACGTGCGACAGGAGGTCCAAAATAACTTTTTGTAGACCGCACTCTTTATTTCAAGCCTGTAATGTGCCCTTTTCCTCCGCCTTCGACCCCGGGCATGTCAAATAGCTAGGGTTGTGGCTTTGTTATCTATAAAATAAATATTGGCATATCACTCAGGTCCCAGTAAACATAATCCGCATCCAACATTCACTTTTTTCAAAAAACTGAATTTGGCTCCTATGGTTGTTTCACACATATACCTCGGCATAACTTGCCAGGGGCTCGATATGGGAACAAATGAGTTGCTGACAAGTCCGAACAGCTTTATAGCGTACTTCGGCGTCGCGAGTTTGGACTTATATGCATCAGCTCCGAATCATGTCTGGGGTCAATAGTTGGGTCGTCCGGCTCCTGTGCTTGCTACCCTACGTTCTGCTCTATCGGCTAGGGTAGTAAACGGAGAACTACTGCGATTGTGCTTCCAGTTCATCTGGTCAAGCACCTCAGTACAGAAAGCCGAAAACTGACTGTCATGATGCGGCGAGAGCTGGTCAACCACTCGATGACTTATCGGAATCTTTCGTGATTCCCTCCGTATTATACGAAGGACCTTTTTCTTCAGGTCATATATGTAACGCACCATATCGGAATAAGCCGTGTACATACCAGGGGCTATATCATAGTCCCCCCATAAAACTCCTATGGCTAAGTGAAAGTGTTAACGCCCTATAGTCCGATTGCCTAGTTCACCGCATTGACACCTTCTTAATGGACCAAGACGTTGGGTTAAGAGTGATCAAATGCTTTTTCGAACACCCCCGTACTTTATATGAGGGGGCTGAAGCCGACGACTGGAAAACTTTCAGAATAATACAAAAACGGCCGCACAGGAGGAACAAAAGTTTTAGGCGAAACTACAAAAAATAGCCTTATTATAAGTATTGTCTTTTACAAATTTCCATACATTTCACCTGAATATCATGTTTTTCAAGCATTGACCCTCTATCAAGCGGGCACCCTCCAGGACATCCTCGAAATAATGCTCTGGTGCGTGATGGTCCTTGCCCTTGGGTGGACCCTTCGCGGCAACATCTGTAGCCTTCATCTTCGCCCAGTATGTCTTGACACGTGCAAAGGCCATCCGTGCACCTTCAATGCACGCCGACCGCTTAACGACGTCGATACGCGACATCGCATCAGCAAGTCGCCGCACCAAACCAAAATAACTATCCGGAATTGGCTCGTTCGGCCACAGCCCGGTCACGACGTCCTTCATGGCAGAACCGGATAGTCTATGGAGCTCAGCCCATTGGGTCATCTGTTCGTTCAGCAACAGTGGGCGTTTTGACGCACCTAACTACGACCAGAAAAGCTTCTCCGTTGCATATCCTTCTTGCGTCTGGTAAAACTGCGCCACATCGGAAGCACTCTTCGGCAGGTCCAATAACGCGTCTGGAGAACTCCACACCTGATTAAGTGGAGCATAATTCGGATCGTCGAACTTAGTTTGCAATAAAAAGGGCTTACCAGCCGCGATCTCCCCAGCTTGTTGGATCTCCTCCCGGGCCGCTCCAGATTCGGACCGCGCTTCTTTTGCCTCTCGTAAGGCCTTGTCAACATCAGCCGTTTTGGCTTTATTATCCTTCTCGAGGATTTCACAGTGGCTAGCGGCATCCTTTAGCTCACGTATCATCGTGGATATTCTCTCCTCGCATGGCGCCGAGCAGCCTGTTCGTCCTTTAACTCGGCAGATGCCTTCTCGGCAGCCGCATTATTAATCCGGGCCCGCTCTTTGGCCTGGGCCAGCTCAGTCCGAAGGATCTCGACCGCGGCGGCAGCATCTGCAGTCATGCATATTTCAGCATACAATTCTTAGCGTCATGATCAAATACAGGCACGTGCATGTAATGACCACCCCCGAGACATACCTTGCACCTCGTCAAGCTGCCTGTTGATAAGCGTAATGTCATCATCCGCTACATCAAGCTTCCGCTGCAGCTCTGCAACCTCCGTAGTCCGGGCAGTCGCCAGGGGGTAACAGCCTGTGTTCCAATTAATCATTATTTCCTGGGCATATCTTTTTGATCCTCTGATCGCTCCCCTTGGGAAGCCAATCAGAGTCTCAGGGGCTACTACCTATACACAGGCGCAGTTCGTGAATAAAACACATTCAAAGATTTTTTTCAGTACAAACCTCGAAGCCTCTTAACAGGCTCGCACATGCTTCATTCAATCCGCTTTTCGCGGACAGAACCTTTTCAACCACCATACCCATCAAGGTGCGATGTTCCTCTGAGACGGACGCCTGTCGCAGCATGTTCGTCAATATATCCGGCGCTTCAGGACCTCCGGAAGCTGCTGTAGGAGTATAGCCTCCTTTCAAAGGAATCCGCTTATCTGTCCCAAGAGTCGTCTCCGGCTGTAAACCGGACAGTCCGGGGCCTTTATTGTTGGCCCCCAAATCCTGGGCTACCAAAGTATCACCTTCAGGTAGTGTCTTCATCACCCCTCGCACCACTTGTTGACCAGGAGAGACCCTCCGGGACAACACCTCAAAGTCGTCCGCCTTAGTGGGCGAGGAGACCGGTGGAGGTGTCTCGCTTTCCAGCATCTCTGGAAGAAGATCTCCCGAGGAAGAGGATTGGTGAAGAAGACTATTTGCCGAGCTACAAAAAAGAACATATATTCTAGATGTTACCTTGGTAATAGGAAAGAAACGGGATGTGTTTAAAAAAACATCCGTGTTCACTCACGATTCGGCTAGAGGCTTGTCCTCATCGTGGGACTGTACGAAGAAGCCATCCTCCAAGCCCGAGCAACCCGACTGGGGCACCTTGCCTCGCTTAGGAGCCCTTCCCTCCCAATCTTCGGAGGCAGCCCTTTTCTTACCATGGGGGGAAGAGACGTTGACTTCTCCTTCACTTTTGTCTTCGGACGATGGAATTTTGATTCCCCCGGACACAATGTTTGATATACCTTCGGGATGGAGGCCGCCTTTGGTCCTCCCGCTTTCCGCCTTGTCCTCCTCCACAGGCATCTGGTATGGTGCCGGGGCCAGCATCCTTGTTAGTACGGGATCCGCTGAGTCTTCGAGGAGGGGGGCCGAACACCTAATTCGCTCTGCTTTCTTTACCCAGCCCTGGAAGAAGATAGTTTGCTCGGTAACGTATTATGGCATGCTTAACTACAAAGTGTTCGGGATTTGAGCGTTTACTGAGGTATCCGGATGGTTGCAGTCGAGGCCGATGTCCTCGGTGGTGTCCGGCCACTGTTTTCGTTTCCCAAAAAACAACTTCCACATCCCTTTGTGCGTAGTGCCGAAGAAGTGTTGGAGGGTTCGTGGTCCTTCCGGATTAAACTCCCACATGCGAAGAGGCCTACGCTGGCATGGTAGGGCTCGACGGACTAGCATTACTTGAATCACGTTGACAAGATCGATGTCCCTCTCAAGGAGGGTTCGGATGCGGCTCTGTAGAGTCTGCACTTCATCAACTGATCCCCAGTCCAGCCCCTTATTAATCCACGATGCAAGCTGTAACGGAGGGCCCGAACAGAACATAGGTATACGTGCCCACTTGGTAGCACGGGGTTCTGCGACGTAAAACCACTCCCGCTGCCATTGGTTGGAAGTTTCGGTGAAGGAACCTTTTGGCCAAAGAGCATTGGTGAGCTTGCTCACTACAACGCTGCCGCACTCCGCCTGTTTCCCGTCGACCACCTTCGGCCTCACACTAAAGGTCTTGATCCATAAGCCGAAGTGTGGGGGAATTCGGGGGAAGGCCTCACACGTGATGATGAATGCCGAGACGTGGAGGAAAGAATTTGGGGCTAGATTGTGAAAATCTAGTCCGTAATAAAACATGAGCCCCCAGATGAAGGGGTGAAGAGCGAACCCTAACCCTCAAAGGAAGTGAGAGATGAATACGACCCTCTCATCGGATCTGGGAGTCGGAATAACCTGTCCTTGAGCAAGAAGCCTGTGGGGGGATCTCCACGGTCAGGTATCAGCTGGCGAGAAGCCATAATGTCCTCCTCTGTAATGAGAGGAAGCCACCCATCGACCTCATGGGTGCAGACATGACTGGGAATCTTGAAGCAATGGAGTCGAACCTTGGGTGCTAGGACTCGAGGTTGGGGAGGCTGAGGAGAGGTTTGGCGTAAATAAAGACGGCCCTTGGCTCCTTTATAAAGGCAGCGGGTATCGAACGCCTCCTCCTAAGCCTGAAAACCCGCCTATTCCTAAGGAATCTTTCCAATGGAACGGTTGGGTTACCCACACTCGTATTAATAAGAATCCCGCAATAAGGGGACACAATCTCTGCTTCGACAAGACGTGCCAATAAAAACCTCGCCTCGAAACATGGAACGACAGGACAGGAAATGGTTCGAAATAATGACCGGGCAAGCGTGATGTCATGTTACGAAAAGTTGTCGGCAGATTGGACTCGTGGAATATCATATTCTCTACGGTTGTGGTAATTGTGTTGCAGATTCGAACACGTTCATTCGAAGACTATCTTGGAGTATCCGGAAAGGGGAACCCGCCTTGCAATGCCGAAGACAATCTGCGCACCGGACACCTCATCATTGAAGCTTGGTTCAAGGGCTACTGAGGGAATCCTGGACTAAGGGGTCCTCGGGCGTCCGGCCTGTTGGACATGGGCCGGACTAATGGGCTGTGAAGATACAAGACCGAAGACTCTCTCCCGTGTCCGGATAGGACTCTCCTTGGCGTGGAAGGCAAGCTTGGCAAAAAAATAGGAAGATTCCTTTCTCTCAGAACCGACTTTTGTACAATCGTAGTCCCCTCCGGTGTCTATATAAACCGGAGGGCTTAGTCCGAAAACGAATACAGTCATACAAGCTAGACTTCTAGGGTTTTAGCCATTACGATCTCGTGGTAGATCAACTCTTGTAACACTCATATTCATCAAGATCAATCAAGCAGGAAATAAGGTATTACCTCCATAGAGAGGGCCCGAACCTGGGTAAACATTGTGTCCCCCATCTCCTATTACCATCGACCTTAGACGCATAGTTCGGGACCCCCTACCCGAGATCCGCCGGTTTTGACACCGACAGGGACAATGGGTTGAAACCGTAGACGACCTCAAAAGGGGACTTGCCGGTAGTCGAATGTCTCACGTGGTTGTGGGCGTACTCGGCGATGGGTAGGCACTCTTCCCACTCCTTGATGTTCCTCTTGATCAACACACGTAGTAGAGTGGAGAGTGTTCGGTTCGTCACTTCCATTTGGCCGTCGGTTTGTGGATGGTATGCCGTGGAGAATAGTAGCTTGATTCCGAGCTTTGCGCATAAGGTCTTCCAAAAGTAGCTCAAGAACTTGACGTCGCGGTCCGAGACTATCGTCTTTGGCACGCCATGTAGGCACAATATTTCCCTACAAAAGAGGTTTGCAACATGTGAAGCATCGTCCATCTTATTGCATGGGATAAAATGAGCCATCTTGGAGAATCGGTCCACAACAACAAACATGGAATCCTTTGCATTTCTAGTCCTAGGCAAACCAAGCACAAAATCCATGCTAATATCTTCCCATGGGTGATATGGAATTGGAAGATGTGTATAAAGACCATGAGATTGAGCTTTGGACTTAGCTTTGCGACATGTCGAGCATCGGTTGGTGAAGCGTGAGACGTCGTGGAACATCTTGGGCCAAAAATAGTTCTTGGAGAGCGTAGCAAATGTCTTGTCGCGTCCAAAGTGTCCAATTAGTCCTCCTCCATGAGATTCTTGCAAAAGTAACAAACGAAGAGAAGACTCGGGGATGCAAAGTTTGTTATCTCTCATAAGATAATCATCTTTGATGTAATAGCGTTCTTAAGATGTATGCGTCAAACACTTTTCATAAGGAATAGCAAAAGTAGGATCATGCACATACAAGTCTTTTATGTTCTCAAAGCCAATAACATTCAATTCAAGTTTAGTAACAAGCATGCATTTGCGGGAAAGCGCATCCACCACAACATTTTCCTTGCCTTTGATATACTTGATGACATAAGGAAATGACTCTATGAATTCACTCCATTTAGCATGACGCTTGTTCAACTTAGTTTGACCCTTAAGGTACTTTAGCATTTCATGATCGCTATGAATGATAAACTCATGAGGGCGAAGATAATGTTCCCATTCACGCAAAACTCACACTAAGCATATAGCTCTTTGTCATAGATGGGATAATTGAGTTGCGCTCCGGAGAGTTTCTCACTAAAGTATGCTATGGGGTGCTTCTCTTGCGTTAACACACCTCCTATGCCATTACCGTTAGCATCGCAATGAATTTCAAAAGGCTTGTCAAACTTGGGTAATGCAAGCACGAGAGCATGAGTAAGCAAATTCTTAAGTTCATTGAATGCGGTATCTTGGCATGGTCCCCAAACAAAAGGCGCATTTTTCTTACTCAAAGCATGCAAAGGTGAAGCAATGGCGCTAAAATCCTTCCTAAATCTACGATAGGAACCGGCTAAACCAAGAAAACTACGCACTTGTTGCAAGTTGGTTGGTTGGGGCCAAGTTTTAATAGCATTGATCTTAGATTCATCTACATGAACACCCTGAGAAGACACAAGGAAACCCAAGAAAACAAGCTTATCAACACCGAAAAGGCATTTGTCCATATTAGCATAAAGGCACTCTTTCCTAAGGGTTTGCAACATGGTTCTAAGATGGGTGACATGATCTTTGAGAGATTTGCTAAATACAGAATATCGTCAAAATAGACCGCAACGAATACACCAATATAAGGTCGAAGAGCGAAATGCATGACTCTCATGGAAGTACCGGGTGCTTCGGATAAACCCATTGGCATAACAAGCCATTCATATAAGCCAAATTTGGTCTTAAATGCAGTTTTCCATTCATCACCTACTTGGATGCGTATTTGTTAGTAGCCACTCTTAAGATCAATCTTAGAGAAAATGGTGGCTCCACTAAGCTCATCTAGCATATCATCTAGGCGTGGAATAGGGTAACGATAACGCATGGTAATAGCATTGATAGGACGACAATCAGAACACATGCAAAATGTACCATCTTTGTTGGGAACAAGGATTACCGGGATGACACAAGGGCTCAAACTTTCTCGTACATGGCCGTTGTCGATGGGTTGTTGTACTTGCCGTTGGATCTCCTTAGTTTCCTCGGGATTGACGCGGTAGGGAGCCTTATTAGGAAGGGGTGCTCCAGGGATGAGGTCGATTCGATGTTCAGTGCCTCGTAGTGGCGGTAGTCCCGGGGGTAGCTCATCGGGAAAACATCTTGGAATTCCTGCAAAAGAGAAGACAACACTAAAGGTAGAGGGTGAGATGTGTTAGTTTTTGGTCCCTCGTCCGTGTATAAAAGGACATAGTGCATGCCACTTGATGGGTTCTCATACACTTCTCTCATCTCACTTTTGGTGGCAATTAGGACTAGGTTCTTCTTGTCGCTCATCATGGAGACACTCAATTTGGGCTTGTGGCGCTCACTCTCTTTTTGGTGGTTCGCTCTCTCACTATTCTCTCCATGATGGGTGGCTTGCTTGTCGACGATCACTTGGCTGGGAGACATTGGCCGTAGCACAAATTCCTTTCCTTTCACCTTGAAGCTATAGTGATTCGTTCGTTCGTTATGGATGACACCTCAGTCAAATTGCCATGGTCGTCCAAGAAGGAGGTGGCAAACGGACATCGGAATGACATCACACTCCAAAGTGTCTTCGTAAGCTCCGATATTGAAGGAAACTTGTACCATATGCTCGAATTGGATAGTGCTGGAGTCGCTTAGCCATTGAGCCTTGTAAGGATGCGGGTGCTTCATCTTGACCAATTGGAGCTTGGAGCAAAGTTCTTCACTTGCCAAGTTATGACATCTCCCTCCGTCGATGATGACCTTGACGGACCTTCCATTGATTCCGGCCTTGGTATGGAAGATATGGCATCTTTGGTCTTCTTCTTGTTGATGTTGAAGAGTCAAGACCTTGGAGACAATGAGAGCAGGGCTCGGATCTTCGTCACAAAAGACTTGATCATCTTCATATTTGTTCACTTGCCGGTGCATTGAAGATCATGGTGCGCTTGTTTGTACACTCGAAGGACTTGTGGCCTCGGACGCCGCATGTGAAGCATTTGAAGGAACTTGTCTTGATGGTCTCATCGGTTGGAGTAGATGATGATGAAGCTCTCGGCTTGAAGTTGCTTGTAGTAGGAGGACGACTTGAGGTTGTTGAAGTCTTCTTGTAACTTGACTTGTCGCCGTTGCTTGTAGATGGCTTGGTTGAGGTAGAAGGTGTTGGAGTCATTGAATCTTGAGAGTTGGAGAAACCATAGGACTTGGATGAGAACTTGGCATATTTGAAATCATCTTGCACTTGATGTTCCGCTTTGGTAGCTTGATGCACTAGCTCGATGAGGTTCGAGTATGGTTGGAAGTCGGTGATCTTCTTGACAGGATGATTGAGTCCATTCAAGAAACATGTCGTAGTTTGCTCGTCATCTTCCGTGACATTGGCTCTTATCATGGCAATCTCCGTTTCCTTGTAGTACTCTTCAACGCTCTTGGTTCCTTGCTTGAGGAGTTGGAGTTTCTTGAAGAGGTCGCGGTTGTAGTAGGTTGGCACCAAACGTGCTCTCATGACATCCTTCATTTGCGTCCAAGTTGTGATGGTGTAACGCCCCGAGACCGACGCTTCAGAAGACTTCCATATTTTTCGTGATCACCGTGTGTTTCTTTCGTGCTTGCTCTTTTATTTTTGCATTGCATCATGTCATCATGCCATCATGTCATTAATCTTTGCATCTCAACTCAACTAATAAATTGCATAGATGGTTGATCTATTTAAATTGAGGGAAGAGTGACTTCTCTTTATAACATATCCTCCCAATATTAGGGAGCTATATTAAATATTTCTTTAAATTTGGAAATCACCATAACACACTTGCAAATTATCCCAATGCCTTTGTTATCTTAATTCTTGGTCTCCAACCTTGCCATATATTCTTTCATCATATTCTGGAGCTCCACCAAAAATCCGAACATTTTTTTTGGACCTTCTCAACCCTCACTTCCTATTCAAATCATTTGAATTTAAATCCAATGAGATTGAATTCAAATCTTTCGATCGTGGCCTTTTTCTATTTTCTCGGAACAAGCACATTCTTGTGAGTCCGGGAAAATTATCTGCGTGTCCAACTTCTTCCCCTAACCCCTCTTTCTTTTGTTTCTTAATCTCTGTTCTTCTTTTCTTTTAGTAGTGAGAGAGAGCCCAGCCACAACCTGCAGCCAGGCTGGCCCATTTGCGTCAAGCCCAGCCCAGCGCCTATCTAACCCTAGCCCCGACCCCTTCCTCTCGATCTCTCCCTAGTCTCGATCCTCTCCTCCCTCCTTGCGCTTGTCAGAAGAGAGAGAGAGGAGCGGCGCCCGCCCGATCTCCTCCGCCCCACCGACGAGCCTTCGCTCTGCCTCGCCTCCTGCTTCCCGTGTTGCTCGCTCGCTCATCGTGGCTGCCCCAAGTTCCTCAAGAAGCGCCGCCCGCCTCAGCCACGACTCAGCGAGATCCGGGCAGCCCAGTTGGAGCCGTCGTTCCCTGCACTGCTGCAGCGCCATCTTGCTCCCTCCTACCGCATGAGCTCCACCTCCCATGGCTGCTGCCGCCGTCACCGCCTACCTCCTTTGGGCGCCCGCCGCCTCGGTCTCCTCCGCCCGGTTCCTCTCGGCGTCGCCACCCACAGGTTCCGGCCTGCCTCAAGCGCCCCGCACCCCTACTTGAGCCGCCAGGGGCCGTGGGTCGCCGGATGCCGCCTCCTTTGCTTCGAGCTGCCTCCGGCGCCTCGATCTCCTTCAAGACAGGCGGGTCCATCTTCCTGCACCGTTCCCGTCTCCGGCGCCGCGCTAGACCTCCCTTGACGCCTCGCTATCTCTGCTGCTGCAGCCGTGTTCTACTTCAAGCAGGCAAAGGGTCGATCCACCACCAGCGCTCGCCTCTGCCGTGGACCTCCCCAGCGAGGCCCATCTGTGTCATCCGCCGTGGTCTCCTGCACTCGTGCCGGACCATGACGCCCCGCTGTCATCATGCACCTCCACTTGCTGTTGCTATTGACGCCAAGTCCCACTTCAACAAGTGGACCTCTACTTCGGATTCACCAAGTACCCCTCCGGATGCGCCTAGTTCGACTACATGGACCGCCAAGTTCCTCTACCGTCGACCCGAACATCTACGAACCATGTACGTCTACCATCGCCCTGGATCCGACAAGATGCGTGTATAACTACTTCCACTACGACCGTCGCGAGAACGTCTACTTCTACTACGAACTTGATCCGTTTCGAAAATGTACGCTTCAAAGGTATAACCCCGAGACGACGCCCGTGAACGAATGCATGTGTTGTATGAGATGCCTGTGGTTGCATTGTGTTTGAGTTGTCATTGCACGTTTCTCCTAGTTTGCCATGCCACTAACCCGTGGGAACCCGGTAGTCGGGAGCACCCCACTATCTCTAGCATGTTTCGCACATCCGCACGCTTCCTTTTGCACCGGTATCTCCACGAGCTACCGGAACCGATATGTTACCGTGGCATCATTTTCGGATTCGTTACCGTGGCACCCCTTTCTTCCACCACGGTGACAAATGCTTCATAGCATGCTCATGTCAACATTTTCATAAAAAGGCATAAAACTTGCATCGTCATCCGCATCATGATAACAACATTTAAAAATGTTTATAATTGTTGTTTCCTTTAAATTGCTATTCATGCATATGGGTATTTTTCCGGAATTGTTGTTGTTATTTCCGGTCTCATTTAAACTTGTCTAAATAGTTAGATTAATTACGCTTCACCTCTTGCCATGTTAACCGGCATTTAATCTTACCTTGTTCCTAATCGAGAGCAAACTAAATAACTTGAATGTGGTGTTTCGTCAATATGCAAGTCGTTGCATATTGAGCTCCACTTAATTTGTAGTGTTGTTTGTCTCACTTTGCCATGCCATGCTCATTAAATCGGACATGCATCATACTTGATTGTGCATCATGTCGTGTTTATGTGATGGTTGTTTACTATGTTGTTTGCTTCTTTCCGGGTTGCTTCTCTCGTTAGCTTCGGTTTCGTTCTGGAGTTGTGAGGATTCTTTCGACTACGTTCGTTTGTCTTCTTCATGGACTAGTTCTTCTTCCTTGCGGGATCTCAGGCAAGATGACCATACCCTCGAAATCACTTCTATCTTTGCTTGCTAGATGCTCGCTCTTTTGCTATGCCTATGCTACGATGCCTACCACTTGCTTATCGTGCCTCCCATATTGCCATGTCAAGCCTCTAACCATCCTTTCCTAGCAAACCGTTGTTTGGCTATGTTACCGCTTTTGCTCAGCCCCTCTTATAGCGTTGTTAGTTGCAGGTGAAGTTGAAGTTGGTTCCATGTTGGAACATGGATATTTTGGGATATCACAATATCTCTTATTTAATTAATGCATCTATATACTTGATAAAGGGTGGAAGGCTCGGCCTTATGCCTGGTGTTTTGTTCCACTCTTGCCGCCCTAGTTTCCGTCATACCGGTGTTATGTTCCTTGATTTTGCGTTCCTTACGCGGTTGGGTGATTTATGGGACCCCCTTGACAGTTCGCTTTGAATAAGACTCCTCCAGCAAGGCCCAACCTTGGTTTTACCATTTCCCTACCACCTACACCTTTTCCCTTGGGTTTTCGCGAGCCCAAGGGTCATCTTTATTTTAGCCCCGGGCGGTGCTCCCTCTGGGTGCTGGTAAAAGCAAGCAGATCTGAGGGCCACCTTGGGGAGACTTGAGGCTTGGTTTTACTCGTAGGATGTCTCATACGGATGTGCCACGAGAACGAGATATGTGCAGCTCCTATCGGGATTTGTCGGCTGTCAGGCGGCTTCTGCTGGTCTTGTTTTGCCATTGTCAAAATGTCTTGTAAACCGGGATTCCGAGATCGATCGGGTCTTCCGGAGAAGGAATATCCTTAGATTGACCGTGAGAGCTTATAATGGGCTAAGTTGGGACACCCTCGTAGGGTATTATCTTTCAAAGCCGTGCCCGGTTATGAGGCAGATGGGAATTTGTTAATGTCCGGTTGTAGAGAACTTGACACTTGACTTAATTAATAATACATCAACCGCGTGTGTAGCCGTGATGGTCTCTTCTCGGCGGAGTCCGGGAAGTGAACACGGTTTGAGTTATGCATGAACGTAAGTAGTTTCAGGATCACTTCTTGATCACTTCTAGCTTCACGACCGTGCTTTGCTTCTCTTCTCGCTCTCTTTTGCGTATGTTAGCCACCATATATGCTTAGTGCTTGCTGCAGCTCCACCTCATTACCCCATCCTTCCTATAAGCTTAAATAGTCTTGATCTCATGGTGTGAGATTGCTGAGTCCTCGTGACTCACTGATTCTACCAAAACAGTTGCAGGTGCCGACGATGCCAGTGCAGGTGACGCAACCGAGCTCAAGTGGGAGTTCGACGAGGAACGTGGTCGTTACTATGTTTCTTTTCCGGATGATCAGTAGTGGAGCCCAGTTGGGACGATCGGGGATCTAGCATTTGGGGTTGTCTTCTTTATTTTGGTTCCGTAGTCGGACCTTGATTGTACTCTGTATGATGGATGTTTAATTTATGTATTGTGTGAAGTGGCGATTGTAAGCCAACTCTTTATCCCATTCTTGTTCATTACATGGGATTGTGTGAAGATGACCCTTCTTGCGACTAAACCACCATGCGGTTATGCCTCTAAGTCGTGCTTCGACACGTGGGAGATATAGCCGCATCGTGGGCCTTACAGATGGGTGGTTCTCCTCTTGCCTCACGGTGCTTGATGACTTGTTCCCACCAAATGAGGACGTAGTCTTGGATCTCAAGGGATGCCATTGCGATCTTATTCTCTTCCTCATAGTTGTGTAAGCGGAATATTTTATCAACCTTCAATGCCCATGAAAGGTACTCTTCGAGATCATTGCTTTCGGAAAACTTGGGCATGGTGAACTTTAGCTTGCCGTAGAGTTGCTCTTCATTGTGTTGGGGTCGGGGGTGATGCCGTCCTCGACGCGGAGGATTGTCTCCCTCAACTTGCTCTTGTCGTGGAGGATTTCCATTGTCTTCATGCTCTTGGTGAACTTGAGGTTCTTGTCGAGCTTGTGGAGGGGCTTGAGGAACTTGATGATGCACACGTGATTGATAAATCCTCTCTTGAACTTCATCGCGAAGCGCTTCTTCTTGCTCGCGCGTTTGACCGTTGTGGTCGGCTATGGTGCGACTTGTTTCATGGAGGGCACGTTGGGCCTTGAGTGCTTGAGCTTCACGCCATTGTTGTTGTTGTCGAAGCGCCTTGGCGTCTTGCTCCTCTTGATGTTGGCACGCTCGTTATTCCTCTTGTTGGCCTAGACATTGTCTTTCTTGTGCTTTCGCCAAGGTAGCTTGGTTTAGGCGATGACAATGTTCTTGCGCTCGAAGTTGTTCTTGAGAATCGGTTCCGTGTAGAGGATTGTGGTTTGCTTGACGGTCTTAGTGCGCGGCTCATCGATGAGTGTTTGATGTCGGAGTACTTGAGCCGGAGATGGTGTCATCGGAGTGTCGAGTTGAGCGGCTCCGTCTTGAGTAGGACGAAGAGGTAGAAGAGCGGTTGACCAACAAAGCACAAATCTCGTCCATTCTTGCGTTGCTCTCTTGTTTTTGATCGTCGAGCTTGTTGTCGAAGTAGTCTTTTGTACGTTTCTCGGAGAGTCGCAAGTCGGTGGCAAGGTTGTCGATGCGATCGTTCATTGCTTATTGTTCTTGAGGCACAGCTCATTGTGCACCAAAGAGGTGGCTCTTTGTGACGTAGGAGGACATGTCGTAATCTTGCTCTATGAAGAGTGGGTTGGTAGAAGTACTTGGCCTATCCATCATTCCAAGAAAATATGTGAGGGGGAGAACGAGAAGAACTTATACCAAATGTACCTTGACCGATGTTGAAGATGGATCGATGATCACTCAAATGTGAAACAAGGAAATAGCACAATTGGTACCAATTCTTGTCAGTTCTCACACCTACATAAGTACAAGCTTATGGTGGAGCTCGGTTAGGATGGTGGCACAAAATGTGAATGCAATTGTTAGTGAGCCTCAATAATGATGGAAAAGATTCACAAATTTGCAAATCCAACAAGTAGACCAATAGCAAGATGTGGTACACAGAAACACACACGCAAATAGATAAGTGGGGTCGTGCAACCAAGGAATGAGCCAAAATGTGGAATCCACGAAAGTACTCTTATTGCACCACTCTAGAGAGACGCTAGCACGATTGCACAATAGGCGGATACAAAACTTGTGCACAACCTACTAAGCAAAAATGCAACGACTTCTATCCCAAGTATGCTATATGTATGGTATTCCGATGATATGATCCAAGATGATAGAGTATGACAATCTTAATGTAGTATGATGCTATGGTTCTTGCTTATAAGCTCTTTGCTTATCTTTCCTCTTTGCTCAAAAGCTTGTTGGCTCTTTCCCTTTTGAGCTCTTTTTGCATGCAAAACTTCACGAACCAATATAGCAATTGTGTATGCGAGGACAATTTTGTGACACAAAAGATGATACCAAGAGATGCACCATGATGATATGGTATGCATGCTATGGGAAGTATGATCACTAATGTGCACAAGTAACATTGCCGGCAATACTCAAAGTCTAGTCTCGATGGGTAAGTTATGCAAAATGGGCCATGGGGTTATCAATGCAATGGCAAGGAGTAGACCAAGATGTCGCCGAAGTTACCGTCCATGGTATGTCGGGTGTAAGCAAGGACGTATGAAGATGAGGTTGTTGTCAAGTCCTTGGCCGAGATGAGCGGCGATGATGACGATGTCGAACCGTTCCTAGTTAGCCGAAACACCCTAGGAAACGATGAACCGCAACTCAAATGTGAAAACTAAATGTGTCAAAATTGTGTCGGAGTGCGAGACGAGGAGGCAATGGTGGTTGCGGAAAGCGATGGTGGTATCAGGGTGCGTATGCGGAAGTGGAGGTGGTGGTGGCTGAACTGAACTTTTTCAGTTTCATCAGGAGATGTCAGACGTCCGGTGGATGGCGGACGACCGGTGGTCGGACGTCCGGTAGCTGGCAGACGTCCGGTGCCTCGGCGATTTCGGGCACAGGATGAATAGCTAGGGTTCGTAGAGAGAGATGATACATCTCCGTCATATCTATCATTTTTGATTGTTTCATTCCAATATTATACAACTTTCACATATTTTGGCACCTTTTTATATGATTTATTGGACTAACCTATTGATCCAGTGCCCAGTGCTAGTTCTTGTTTTTTTGCATGTTTTTTGTATTGTAGAATATCCATATCAAACGAAGTCCAAATGCAATAAAATTTCACGGAGAATTATTTTGGAATATATGCGATTTTTGGGAGTTGGAATCACCGCAAATGGAGGCCCACACAGGGCACAAGACACCAGCGCACCACCCCTGAGCCAGGCGCGTGGTGGTGGGTTGTGCTCACCTCGTACGTCGGTTGGAGCTCTAGTTCGGGCGCAAGGAAGCTTATATCCGGAAAAAATCATGTTAAAATCTCAGCACAATCGGAGTTACGGGTCTTCGGGAATATAAGAAATGGTTTTCGGCCAGATCTGGGGAACGCGAAACAGAAGAGAACACAGAGGGAGATCCAAAATCGGAGGGGCTCTCGCCCCTCCGCCGCCATGTAGACCATGGACCAGAGGGGGAACTCTCCTCCCATCTAGGGGGGAGGCCAAGGAAGAAGAAGAAGGTGTGGGGCTCTCTCCCCCTCTCTTCCGGTGGCGCCGGAACGCTGCCGGGGCTAGGATCATGACGGTGATCTACATCAACAATCTTGCTACCATCAACACCAACTCTCTCCCCATCTATGCAGCGGTGTAACCTCCCTTCTCCCCGCCGTAATCTCTATTTAAACATGGTGCTCAATTCCATATATTATTTCCCAATGATCTATGGTTATCCTATGATGTTTGAGTAGATCCATTTTGTCCTATGGGTTAATTGTGAGCTTGGTTGGTATGATTGTATATTTTATTTATGGTGCTGTCCTACGGTACCCTCCGTCTCGCGCAAACGTGGGGGATCCTCTCTATAGGGTGTTACAATATGTTCACAATTCGCTTAGGTGGGTTGCGAGAGTGACAGAAGCTTAAACCCGAGTAGGTGGGTTATGGTGTATGGGAGTAAAGAGGACTTGATACTTAATGCTATGGTTGGGATTCACGACCTTAATGATCTTTAATAGTTGCGGATGCTTGCTAGAGTTCCAATTATAAGTGCATATGATCCAAGTAGAGAAAGTATGTTAGCTCATGCCTCTCCGTCATATAAAATTGCAAGAATGATTACCGGTACTTGTTTTAATTGCCTAGGGACAAATGAATTTCTTATTGACAAAAGCTATCTACTTTTACTTTCCCACAATTTATCCGTAGTTTTGTTTTCACAAAGTACTCGTAGTTTTATTCTTGCAAAATAGTTTCATACTTGTTTCCGGTAAAGCAAACATCAAGTGTGCGTAGAGTTGTATTGGTGGTTGATAGAACTTGAGGGAATATTTGTTCTACCTTTAGCTCCTCGTTGGGTTCGACACTCTTATTTATCGAAGAAGGCTACAAACGATCCCCTATACGTGTGGGTTATCAAGAGGGACTACTCCATTGGAGGCCAAGACCTCTTCGGAGAAGATCCTTCTAGGATTCAAGCCCCCGTCTCCTTTGGATTTGGGATGAACTCTACCTTGCGGCTTTCCCTTTGTTGTTCATGTACCTTGTGGATCTTGTGTGTTTGATTGTCTAGTGGATGTGTGATTGGACTTGTTTTTGAGTGTTTCCCCTTGTGATTTCTCCCCGTTCTTCCCCGTGTTCTTCATGTTCTTCGAGGGAGTCCACTCCAATCGTGAAAGATCGGCCTACACCGGGTTAGCTCCGTATCAGGATGCCATTCTGGGAATTGGAGAGGGCAGCCCTGATGTTGTTGGCACGGGAGAGGGATACGGCCGAGAACATGTTCCCCAACACATTCCAGATCACATGTGACATTCCTATCGATGCCACCTGAATGAGTACTTCTTTGGAGAGGTTTCTGAGTAGATATGCGCCAATCGGTTGGACAAGCAAGGGGGGCATAGGCAGGGTTTGATAGAACCCGATCCCTGCCCTCTTTGTTTTTGGTTGTGATAGTTTTGGAAGGACCTTCGATGGTTTGGTCTAGGTATCCATATAAGCTGACGCCCATGATCTGAGATCAGGCTTGAGCTCGCTATAGAACATAGTTTCTGCGGATAAGTGGCTCGAAGGTGTTGTTGTTGAGGCCGGATGTGATGGAAGAAGTGGAGGACAACATGATTGCTAGGGATATTGGTGGAGGCTTGGAAGGATGGTGGAGCTGGCTAGATGCGATGGAAGGGACCTGATCTGTATACCATGTAAGCGCCGGTAGAAGCTTCCCAATCCCCGATAGGGAGCCCGTGTGGTGTTATATGGATCATGGAGAGAGACCCTCTCGCGAGATACATGGTACTCCCTCCGTAAAGAAATATAAGAGTGTTAAGATCACTAAAATAGTGATCTATACGCTCTTATATTTCTTTACAGAGGGAGTAGTCGGTTAGGAGGTTTAACCAAAAGAGATTATAGGGAGAGTTGTGGATAGAGATAGATGTAACTTAAACAAGAAAGGAAAGCTATCTCTATCTATCTATAAGCGTGCCATAAGACATGCCTTGCACCCAAAATATATGTCATGTTTAACAGAGGTAGCATCATACGCACTACAAAGAAAGATACATCCATGACATTATGGTCCGAACTTTTTTCCTGTCATGGTTACGACACTTCTATGACGATAATTGTGACAAGAACACATATCATCATGGATGCGGTGGGCTCCTACTTCTATGACAAAAAACATGACAGAAAATGGGCTTTTCATCCTAGGCGGGCCGGGGATGCACCTGCATGACATTCTTTGGGCTGTCCCTGACATAAAAAATCGTGGTAGAAGCGAGGGCAAGGAAAATTTTGCGGAGTTCCCGATTACGGTGGGTGGTCGGGGCCGAGCGATGATGTGTGGTTTGCACGTTTCTGTCTCATACACGTGCGTGGTGCGAGCCGTGTCGCTATAACTGAACCCGAGCGAGAGGCATTCGCCATCGAACTGGCGATCACCTGCGCTACGTCTTTGAAGCCGATCGATCGATCCCTTCGCTGCTAACTGAACCTGACCGACTCGTTCGCTGCTAACTGAACCCGATTGATCACTGTACCTGCTTACTGAAGTTGATCGAACCCCCGCGTGAGACATAGCTAGCCGGTTTGGTTGCCTCTAGATGAACAGTGCCCCTTGCTGCCGCACACGCGATACGTAGAATGAGTCGAGACATGGTGAGTCTAGTCAGTTGGTTGGCTGTAGATGAACAATTGCCGGTGGGGGTTGGATGAACAAGACACCGACCATGTGTAGGCGGTTTCCGCTGGATGAACATGACCTCATGGTAGTAAGCGGTTGTCGCTGGATGAACATGACCTCATGGTAGTACGTGGTTGCCGCTGGATGAACATGACCCCGAGGAGGCCGCCACACACCCCAACCGGTTGGGGGTGGATCAACAGGACCCCGTGGAGGCTGGTTGAATAGTAGCCAGTGGAGGCTAGATGAACAGTAGCCCGTGGATGAAAAGTGGCTGTGGAGGCTGTAGGAAGTCAATGGTGGATGAACAGTATCCCGTGGAGTCCCGTTTTGTGGTACGCCCTCTGTTGGAAAAGGCAGTGCCTAGGAGGCGCTTAGGCACGCCTAGGCGCTAGGCAATAGCCAAACGCCTCGCCTAGGGCATAAATGGAGGTCTAGGCAGGGCAAGCAAGGAATTGCCTACGCAAGCAAGAAATCATGCCACATACTGCACTAGTATGCCAAACAGGTTATATTCCAATGGTAGTAGACGGTAATTAACTTATTTATATGCCCTAAACTAATATCAACACCCATATAATAATCCCAAATACACTACGAGTAAAAAATATATTACCGCCTAGGCCACGCCTAGGGCGCTTAGGCACCGCCTAGGCACTAGGCGAAGGCCAACCTCCTCGCTTACGCCTACCGCTTTTTCCAACCTTGGGTACGCCACACCCCTCCCGATGAACAGGACCCCGTTTCGAGTGTAGGCGGTTGGAGAGAAGTCTGTTTCCTCCGTTTTGCAGTACGCCACACCCGTGCCGATGAACATGACCCCATTTCGACCGTAGGCGGTTGGAGAGAAGTCTGTTTCCTCTGTTTTGTGGTACGCCACTCCCCTCCCGATGAATAGGACCCTATTTTGACCGTAGGCGGTCGAAGAGAACTCCGTTTCCTCCGTTTTGCGGTATGCCATAGCCCGAGTCAATGAACATGACCCCGTTTTCGTCTGTACCGTCCAAGCCGGTTGGTTCCCGATGAACATGTTGCATTCTGACCTAGTCGGTTGCCTCCCGATGAACACAAAGTTGTTTCCTCCGTGTTGACCCAGCCGATTGGCTGTAGACGAACATGATGCCATTGCTGTATGTATTCGAGACCCCGCCCATATGTACGTACGTGGCTGTATTTACTTTATTGTAGTGTGGCCGTGTACACGGTTTAGATAGGACTGTGTGAACTGATACGTCGAGGCTCTAGTACGACACGGGACGCTCCTTGCTCGATCACTATTCATCGTTGGAAAGAGACCAATCCACCAATATGTACATACTTGTTTGCGACCAGACACATAACACTACGTACGCTTCGACTCATGGGTCCCAACTGTCAGGGGAGTTATGGAGGCACTTCCTTCCCTGCGAAGATATAGCTGGTGGGTTCCAGCAGTCAAGGGGAGGAATCATTTTTTGCACGTAATAAGGACACACTTCCTTGCATGCAAAGATGTAGCTAGTGGGTCCCAGCTTTCAGGGGGAGGAAACATTATTTTTCCACGTAAAAAGGAGGCAGTTGCATGCATGCGTCCATTGACGTGGTGCGTCCCCACTGTCAGCCTATCCACGTACAATCGTCTTCCGATGACTCTTGCTTGTTGTCCATGTTGACCACGCTGCGCCGAGCACACCAAGGTAGTGGATGATG
This sequence comes from Aegilops bicornis, assembly GCA_021605145.1. Lineage (NCBI taxonomy): Eukaryota > Viridiplantae > Streptophyta > Magnoliopsida > Poales > Poaceae > Aegilops > Aegilops bicornis. The sequence goes on along the minus strand of CM038674.1, from coordinate 301,165,178 downwards.
GTGAGGCTCCAGAAGGAAATGGCCCGGAGATGGGGAAGACGCGGTAGTGGAGTCGCAGACGGATAGGAGTGTGAGACTTGACTGGTCCGGGTGCAGGCTGTGTCTACACTCGTGGAGAATAACAGGAGGTTCGAAGGAGTGGAAGGATGGCCTGGCCATCCGTGGGGTAGTGTTTTACTACGAGGCGCACGAAGTAGCGCCGATGGATGCCGGAGGCTAGAGAGGCGGTCCCGCCAGCGTTGGAGGAAGAAGACGAGATATTGAAGAATAATGCCGACCGTTGGATGTAAATCCAACACCTTGCTTAGGCTTCGACCTATTGGCCCACATGTCAACGAGTCCATTTGGTGGGCTGGGTGAAACAATAATGTAGCATCTATGCAGCCCATTTATATATTATGTTACAATTTACAACCCATTTGCAATTTTTTTTCGAAATACACGGATTTGCTGGGCTGAGTTATCATGTTGGGCTGGACGGAGACATGCTATAAAAACATAAACACGTGATTGAAGGAAATATGCCCTAGAGCAATAATAAAGTTGTTATTTTATATTATATTTCCTTATTCATGATAAAGGATTATTATTCATGCTAGAATTGTATAGATCGGAAACTAAAATACATGTGTGAATACATAAACAAATACTGTGTCCCTAGTAAGCCTCTACTAGACTAGCTCGTTGATCAAAGATGGTTAAGGTTTCCTAACCATAGACATGTGTTGCCACTTGATAACAGGATCGCATCATTAGGAGAATGTGACGCCCCCGATTCAATCATACACTAATAATGCACGCAAACGTGTACGATCAAGATCAGGGACTCACGGGAAGATATCACAACACAACTCTAAAACATAAATAAGTCATACAAGCATCATAATACAAGCCAGGGGCCTCGAGGGCTCGAATACAAGTGCTCGATCCTAGACGAGTCAGCGGAAGCAACAATATCTGAGTACAGACATGAGTTAACCAAGTTTGCCTTAAGAAAGCTAGCACAAACTGGGATACAGATCGCAAGAGGCGCATGCCTCCTTCCTGGGATCCTCCTAAACTACTCCTGGTCGTCACCAGCGGCCTGAACGTAGTAGTAGGCACCTCCAGTGTAGTAGGAGTCATCGTCGACGGTGGAGTCTGGCTCCTGGGCTCCGACATCTGGTTGCGACAACCAGGTAGAAGGGAAGGGGGAAAAGGGGGAGAAAAGCAACCGTGAGTACTCATCCAAAGTACTCGCAAGCAAGGATCTACACTACATATGCATGGGTATATGTGTAAAGGGGCACAACGGTGGGTGAGCTGCGAGAATGCCAGAATAAGAGGGGGATAGCTAATCCTGTCGAAGACTACGCTTTAGGCCACCTCCATCTTGCAGCATGTAGAAGAGAGTAGATTGAAGTTCTCCAAGTAGCATCGCATAGCATAATCCTACCCTACGATCCCCACCTCGTCACCCTGTTAGACAGTGATCACCGGGTTATATCTGGCACTTGGAAGGGTGTGTTTTATTAAGTATCCGGTTCTAGTTGTCATAAGGTCAAGGTACAACTCCAAGTCGTCCTGTTACCAAAGATCACGGCTATTCGAATAGATAAACTTCCCTACGGTGCACCACATAACCCAACACGCTCGATCCCATTTGGCCGGACACACTTTTCTGGGTCATGCCCGGCCGCGGAAGATCAACACGTCGCAGCCCTACCTAGGCACAACAGAGAGGTCAGCACGCCAGTCTAATCCTAAGCGCGCAGGGGTCTGGGCCCATCGCCCATTGCACACCTTCACGTTGCATGGGCGGCCGGAAGAAGACCTAGCAACCTCCATTACAAAGGAAGTCACATTACGCGGTCCAATCGTGGCAGCGCCGCTCGATCGGCCCGGCGTCCACGAAGGCTTCGGCTGATACCACGACATCGAGTGCCCATATCTTTCCCATGTAGTTGGTTAGTGCGTATAGACCAAATGGCTAGACTCAGATCAAATACCAAAGATCTCGTTTAGCGTGTTAATTGATGTAACCGCGGACACCGACCAGGGCCAGGCCCACCTCTCACCTAGGCGGTCTCAACCTGCCCTGTCGCTCCGCCACAAAGATCCACCCAGAGGGCCGTCGGGACAAAGGTCCTTTCAGCCCCCAATCCGTGAATCACTCACGGGTGCTCCACGAGCCGACCCGACTTTAGTCACCACATGTATCATGTATAAAGTATATAGTATATACCGTGATCACCTCCCTAGTGATCACGACCGATAGTATAGCATGGAAGGCGGACAAGAATGTAGGGCCTTGATGAAACACTAGAATCCTATACTAAGCATGTAGGATTGCGGTAAAGGTAACAACTTGAGTAGCAAGGACAGGCTATGCATCAGGATAGGAATAACGGAAAGCAGTAACATGCTACACTACTCTAATGCAAGCAGTATAGAGAAGAATAGGTGATATCTGGTGATCAAGGGGGGGGGGGCTTGCCTGATTTCTCTGGCAAGAAGGAGGGGCGGTCAACACCGTAGTCGTACTGGGTAGCAGCGGCGTCGGTCTCGGGGTCTACCGGAAAGAAGTAACAGAGGGGGTACATAATAAATAACAGAGCAATCAAAGCATCACAAAGCAATATGCAGTGCTAGACGTGACCTAACGCAATAGGAGGTGATATCGGCGAAGGGGGAAAACAACCGGGAAAGTATCCCCGGTGTTTCAAGTTTTCGGACAGATGAGTCAGAGGGGGAAAGTTGCGTGTTTGCTATGCTAGGGATGTGTGGCGGACGAACTGGCTATGTATCCGGATTTGTCTCGTCGTTCTGAGCAACTTCCATGTAGAAAGTATTTTCATCTGAGCTACGGTTTATTTTATATGATTTTATAAAGTTTTATATCATTTTAGAATTTATTTAATTAATTTAATTCAACATTATCCAGAATAGTGCACCTGACGTCATCATGACGTCAGCAGTCAACAGAGGTGTTGAATGGTCGAACTGACGTGTGGGTCCAGTGGGACCCACGTGTCATTCTCTGTTTAGATTAATTAGGAATTAGCTAAACTAATTATTGTTTAATTAAACTAACTAGTTAATTAGATTAATTAAACATGATTAATTAACTTAATTAATTAATTATTAATTTTATTAATTCATTTTTATTTCTATTTATTAATTTTTTAATATTTTTTTAATAGACGTTCTGGGCGCGGGCCCCGTTTGTCATAGGCCCATAGGGCCCTATCGGGTTCGGGCATGCAGGCGACGGGCGCCAGCCTGAATGGGCGCCCGCCCATTCCAACACAGGGGGCAGCGAGGCATCGCCCACCGCAATGTGGCCGCAAGGGAAGGAAGGGCGGCCATGGCCACATGCCAAGCGCGCCGGGTAGCAGCGAGACGGCAAGCGGCATGAGGCGAGGCAGGCCGGAGGAGACGGCCAGCGACGGCAGCGCGCTGGGCGAGGCGGGCGATGCCGAGGGCGCGGGCCACGCGCGCAGAGCGGCTGTGGCGGCCGAGCCGGTCGGAGGCAGCGCGGCGAAGCGGCCGGGCGCGCTGGCTGAGCCGCAGCAAGCAGCGGCGGCCGGGGCAGACGACGCAGAGCCCGGGGCCGAGGCGACTCGACGATGCGGGGCGTGTGCGGCCAGGGACGCGCGTGAGCGTGGCTACGCGGCGGTGATCACGAGCATGTGGCGGCGAGGAGAGGAGAGGCTCACACGGGAGTAGGGGAGTGGCAATGGGCGAGGTGGAGACGATGTGGATGACGGAGAGGAGGCCGTTGAGGTGGAGGAGGCAGTCCGGCGGGGAAAGCTCCGGCGAGGCCCGTGGAGCTCCGGGCGGCGGCGGGGTCCGGTGGGCGTCGGGGTCGACGCGGTTGTCGGGGGCGAGCGCCCCCGATCCAGATCCACGCGGGGGAGGGGAGAGAGATCGGGGGAGTGGGGAAAGGTCGGCTGACGGGGGGTTAGGGTTTGCGGGTGTGAGGGGGAGGCCTAAGTAGGCCAGGTGGTAGTGGGGTGGGCCGGCCGGGTAGCGGCCTGGTGGGCCGAAGCCCAGTGGAGGGGGGGGGGCTTTTACTCTCTTTTGTTTTTGGTTTTGGTTTTTCCCTTTTATGTATTTTTCCTTTACTATTTTCATTTAGTTCCTAATTATTTTAGTATTAATAAAATACCAAAGTGGCACCTAAATTGATGATACAACTTATGTCACAACCACAAAAGGTTTCAACCCAAAATAATTTAGTTTAATAATTTTCAAAACATAAAAGGAATTTAATTAATGGTTTTAGCTAATGATTTAATTAGTTTAGTGCATTTAAACATTTTGTAAAGAGTTGGTTTCTCCACCAATTTGTCTTATGAATTAATTGTCATATTAAGAACATTTTAGTTTTGACTTATGAAAACTTTAATTGTTTGACTTGTTTTTGAATTCGGTTCTTGAATCGGTTTTGAACTAACACGGGATTAGCAACAGTAACGGAGGTGACGGGGCATCATTAGCAGAGGGTTGCTGTAGCTTAATTATCCGGGCGTTACAATTCTCCTCCACTACAAGAAATCTCGTCCCGAGATTTAAGAGGGGAGTAAGGGGGAAAGTTCTGGTTACGATATTCTAACGGATCTTCTCGAAGAAGTTAATCCCTTTCATTGATGTCTTCAATTCTTTATTCCTATGCATCATGATGAAGTTGTCGTCCTTTCTTCGGGGAACTCCATCGTACTTACGAATAGGTAAGCGGCAGCTCTACAACTATAGGATGTTATAAGGGAGAATCATCTGGGGGTATCCCAAGAATGATCATATGAGTATCTCTCGAGTTGAACAAATGAAACACATCGAGAGCAAAGAAGGACGGTGCAATAAGAAGTTTCAAGCGGATAGGCAATCGTTCATTTCCTGAAATAGAGTGTGAAAGGGGTTCAGAGCAACGGGAATAAGTATTATGTCCGATACCAGAATTGATCACTAGGAAGGTGGCTCGCAAATTACATACGAAACAAAGCGCAAGGGATAACTTTGAAATAGGGATGTACCGGAGAGTCAGGTTCCGACCCTGTGGAACTATGGGTTATGGGCCCACCATGTGGGCTAAAAGTAGAAGGAGCGGTGACATCTTGCTCGGTCATGACAACAAGGCATGTCAAAGGGTAGTCTGTCAATTATGTCGGTAACAACATCGGTACCAAGGGCGAGCGGCGAAGAGAACTACTTTCCTACTTGTTGAACGAGGCAGACCAATAGGCAAAGTTCTCGTCCATCGGTGGTTACCGAAATGTCATCAACAATGGTAACATGGTCTTGCTGACAGAATTGTACACTGAGGTGTTTACATAAGCAGGAGAATGTTACTGATTAGATCATATAGATCACAAGAAACATTAAACCAACCAATGGAAAGGAAAATATGATTATCAGATTAAACAGAACAATGGAGAGGAAAATGTGTTTAAACACATATTTCAAGGGTATATCCTTCCCCAGGACAAGCAGATTATGATATCCATGACAGGATATAATGTAGAAAACACTTTAGGTAGGGGAGAGAAATTTCATGACATTACCCATACATCGGTGTTTGGATAATTGAGCATGAAACATTTAGCATTGGGCTTCAAATGGTCTTGTTGAAAATCGGAGTACCATAGACATGCTTCGAGATAGCATTGACATGGTCATCAGGTGAAGATAAGACTTTGGAAACACAAAGGATCCATCAGGAAAAACTTGTAGAATAAGTCTTACAATTTCCACATGGAAGAATGGATAACCTTGCTGAAAAGGAATCTATAACAATAGGGACAACCTGTCAGGTGTGCTAGGCACGACATCACCTTACCGGGTCACATAAGACCAATGTTATAACTCTCGGAAATATGTTCCAACCATCATATCTAACCGAGATTCAGATCTGATTGGTGTCAGGATAACTCAGACTCAGGAGGCCCGAGGAGAAAAGGTGCGATACAAATTGTCGAGATGACATTGTAAGATTCTCGGGAATTGAACTATGGAAGCGAGTTCCGAAACAAGAGTTGATCATTAAATCAAGGAGAGGTGAGGAGGGGGCTGATTGACTCAGCGACAATTCATTGTGATTTTCAAAAGATGGATTTTCACACTTATGTGAACAAGGAGATAACATTTGTCAGATCAAATGATGTAATGAGGTATGCTTGAGGAAATCATACACAATTAAACATTGGTTGAAAGGTGCACCCGAAATATGGGCTTAGGTAGCATGACCGATGTTAGAATGGTGATTCGATAACCAATGGTCTAAGAATGAAATGTCGACCATTAACTTCAAAGCAATATGGTTGCTAGAAGTACAGAATCCAAGCAACAGTGTTCACCTGTTGGTATCCCGGCTAGAATCAACACGGGAACCAAGAAGGAATGATGATGGTGAGAAGTATCACTATACCAAGAATTTTTAAGAGGCGGTGAAATTCTTGCCACATTCTTGACATAAAAGACAGTAATACTCCATGGTAAAGAAAACAGATGCTGGATAGCAAGGAACTCAAGGTATAACACAAAACATGATCAAGTTTGTGTTGGAGGGAAGTCAATAAGTGGTCGATGACAACACAAATCATCGAGGGCAAGGATGGTATTTCTCATCATGAACTCAATTGATATACAGGAAGAGCTCCGAATGCCGATGATGATCACGACACATTTGTCGAGAAATTTCATGAAGATGTAATCGGTCGGTGATGACATCAAGTCAAAGGAATGATGAAGCGAAAGGTTATAGGAACCAAGGATTAGACACATACTCAAAATCAAGCTTGCTGTTCAAGGCGAAATGCTATGACGAGTAAGGTCGATATAAGCTGAGCTCATCGTCGAAAGTTGTGCTCCGGGAATAAGGGCCAGGTAGCACAGTTAAAATTTAGCATGGTAATGATATAGCCGATCAGGCTAGGGATGACGTGATCGAGTACAAACTCGTAAGCAAAGAAGATTACTAAGAGTTGTTTAATCGCGATGCGGACTCGATTCAGTTATCGATGTCCTTGAGTGTTTAATAACTCGAAGCCCGTGAAAAATTGGAATCAATGAGAATGTAGTACTTGATGGAGAACTCATAAGAAGTTATGCAGTTCCATGATAATCTCGAGATACCAGGGTGTAATACTCAGCGAAAGCTCAAAGTAAAGGTTGGACTGGTGTATTGATCCACAGAAGACAAGTGCTTAAACTTGCCCGAGAAATGGGATCAAAGAAGAACATATGGTCGGAACCATGATTGCAAAGGATCAATCCACCGATACCAAAGGATATTACATCAAGGAAATAGTTATTATTTCAAGAAGCTTCCATGATAGGGTCTACATCATGTCCATGGGCATGAACACAAAGGTTCAAGGTCGACTCCCACTTCCTCAATGCATAACCTTCCATTCACCTCTCACTTTTCGAAAATGACATTAGTTGTTGAAAGTTTTACCTGGTGCAATACCAGATAAGTATGACCCGTGAAATCTTTCCAGTTCACACAGAGTAAGGAAGGCATAGGTTTAACCCATCGGGCATCTTAGTAACATATACCACAAGTTTCAAAAGTAAAAACACAAGCTCGAAAGTAGAGCATGGTTGGCCAAGCAGAGGATACAATTTACCAAAGGCATTATGCATCAGGGGAAGAACTCACAAGGTGATCGAATATGAAGGATACTGTCGGATAACAATCCAACAATGGATCGGGCGATCCACAACGGAGCTGATGTTAGTATCGGTACTCATTCAGAGGAAGAAAGAATGTAGAGGCATCAAATCCAAGAATCACCTTATTAGTCTGATGCTTAAATAGAAAGAAATTATGGTTTCCAAAACAAAGGATCAGAAGCAGATGCTCTGATCAAGGATGGACAAGTTGAAAACACTTAGTTGGACAATCAATAAAGGTTTGAATTGCCGAGAACCAACTCATGTCTGGAATTCCGTCTGAGCCGGAAAGATAATTTAAAAAAGGATAACCTGATGACTGCGTGCATACGCACAAATTGAATCAATAGGCTCAAAATGGCTAAGACAAGGGATATTAACGAAGATTACTAGTCATATGGAATTAACCATAATGCAAGCAGGCAAGAATTTCAAGAGTAAACGGCTGCAGAGGATTTTCGAAAGATCGAAAAGTATTCAGAAGAATTTTGTGAGGCACATGAACAATTGAGAAGAACGGATCCTTGATAAATGTGAGGAGATAACCGTAAGGGTTTTCATGCGAAATAAAACTGCAAGACAGTAAACTCAAAGGATTCTCGGGATAACAGAGAATATTTCGAGGCATCTTGTAACAACAAGAGCGACGAGGAATGACCATGAGAATGACAAGTGCATGCAAATATCCGTAGGGATATATTGATGGCAGTGAATTGCAAAGGCGATGAGCCCAAGGGTCTCGGGAAAATATCGAGGGATATCCTTGGGATCTTCTGACAAAGCAGGTGATCTTCCGGAATGAGGGCTCTCCGGGAGAAATAGTTACGAGAACCTAGCACTACTAGGGAAAAGCCTAGACGTAGCGCTGGTTTTTGGCCTATCAGTAGCGCGGGGAAGCGCGCTACTCATAAGACGCTACAGCTAAAGCTTAGCAGTAGCGCCTGCTGGCACGCGCTACTGCTATATCTACTTAGTAGCAGCGCTTTCCCCAACGGGCGCTACTGCTAATTACTAGTAGCGCTTTTGAGAACAATCGCTACTACTATTATTCGTAGTTCCATTTCTTTTTTATTTTAGGTCGTATTCATACACCTGTATACAATTTTTCATTTAGTAGCAAGTTAGAGATTGTTTTAACATCATAATGAGTTATTAAATCACTAGGTGAAAGAACTTTGGATTAATTTCAAGTGCATGGATCCAAAGTAACCAATATAATGGTCACTTTGGATCCATCCATTTGAAACTAATCATGGTTATTTTACCCAATGACATAATAACTTATCATCATCATCACAATATCATTAACAACTTATCATCATAATATATCATTGTCATATAACTCCTCATAATCATCATTTTCGTTCATGATGAGACATCATATAACAACTTCGTCACTAGTTATAATAACAACTCCTCATCATCATCGTCATCATAGTACTCATAATCACTACTCCTACTCAGCATCACCATCAAGTCTAAGACATTGTAGTCATATATAATCAACACTAACTAATTGTTCTTAATACTTAGGACCTACTCCTCTCTCTAGCTAAAATACCATAAAACAGATAAACCGGTCCTTCACCATAATGGAGAATGGACATAAACCTATCTCCAACTTGTGGCTTGCGCACATTCATTTTGTCTCCAATTATTTGCGTGTGCGAATTCATCACTTTGCTCCATTCTTTGATTTTGAGCCTTCCATCATTTGAGGAAATCAAGTATGCAGTATGGTAAGCCTCCGAAGGAGTTGGTCGTAAGCTAACCATATGCGAGATCACCTTGATTACATAGCATGTCCAGCACAACACCTTGAGGAGCCTCTGTTCAAAACCGAAATAGTAACATATATAGTTAGCAATGTAGTTTACTTAAGAATAATGTATGCAATGAAGTTACCATCATTAACAAAATATTACCAAGTTTTTGGCAATGAAGTTACCATCAAGCAATTTATGGACTAGTGGCACATATCTAGTATAATTTGGGCTGATAGAGTGACTGGTTTTGAAGGCCTCAACATCTTCTATGAATGAGACAAGATAACCTTTCTCCTCACAATTAAGCTTGGAATCATAGCTGTAGTATGTGTTATCTACTACCTTCCGAGTATTTCTTGAAGATAAAAAATAAGCTGAAAATTATAAATAAATAAGTTTAGTACGGACGAACGCCAAATATTTTTAAATTAACAACATAAATTACTGAACTTAACAAATTAGTTTGACAAACTCACATCTAGGTAAAACTGGAGGCATATCCACATCCACCCAGATGTCGATATTATCATCGTCATCATAATCTTGGGACGAATATCAAATCTTATTCGCATTCCTCCTCAAATCCATATGCCTTGCGAGAGCTTCCCAATTAGAGCAACCGAAATGGGAGCGATCGACGGCATTGTAGAACTTAACCAGAAACTCATAACCATGTTTAGTTCTTAAGTGAGCCCTCTCGTCTCCACATTCTCAAAGTCATCTAAACCAAAACCAAGCTTCTCCAATACATATGGTCTAGCATGGCACGGGATGTACTAGTCATATTGAAAAAATCCATAAATTACACGTTGAACAAAAGAAGCACAAGTGATGATATTTATTATGATGAAATGCTTGTCATTGCGCATCGCATACAAACATTGAAGGTCTCTTCCAGCTTCACGGTGAAAAACCTATCATTTTGCAGGTGAGGAAACCTGTCGCACACACCATGGTCATTGTAGCAGTACCCGCACTCCGGGATCCCATCGTCATCAGACATCTTCTGTGTTCAAAATTCAAATATTATAACTCGACGACAAAACCCAAAAAATCCGGCATGACCTTTGCTAAAAAAGTCATATCGAGCGCCTGAAATTTGCAGGAACGGAAATTAATCAACACTCCGGCAAAACATAGGCCATTTAGCGATGGTCATTGCATTTCAATGGTTCAAAATATGAAAAGAAAAAAATTTGAAAATATCTTATATATAATCCTAACACTAAATAAACTAGTTTTATTAACTACTTACTAAATAAACTAGTGCTATTAAGCACTTACTATAAATAAACTAGTTCTATTAAGCACTTACCAAATAAACTAGTTCTATTAAGTACCTAATATAAATAAACTAGTTATATTAATCACTTACTAAATAAACTATTTTCTATTAAACACTTGCTAAAATTCTACTACCCTAGTTCTACCCTAATTTTTCTTACTTCTATTTTATTCAAAACACCTACGATTTGCAAGAACAGAGACAAGGGAGGGAGGGAGGAGAGAGGGAGGGGAGCGGCGGCCTGGGAGGAGGAGGAGGAGGGCAGCCGGGAGGAGGGAGGAGGCGGCCACGAGGCGGAGGGAGGAGGCACGGTGGGAGGAGGAGGGAGGAGGCGCGGTGGGAGGAGGAGGCACGGAAGGAGGAGTACCTCGATGGTGGATGGAGGACGGCGACGGCGGTGAGGTCGAGAGCGGCGGGGGTGGGGGAGGCGGCGGCGACGGTGAGGTCGAGAGCGGCGGCGGGCGGCAGCGGTGAGGTTGAGGGCGGCCTCGGGCGGCGGCGGTGAGGGCAGGCTCGGGCTCGGGCGGCGGCGATAGAGGAGTAGGGGAACAGGGGGGAGGAGGACTTAGTGAAATTTTGAGCGGGCTGGTGGTTAAGTCGAAGTAGCTATAGCGCGTTTTACAGAAAAACTCTACTGCTAAGTCTAAGCACGCATCAAAAATATACATTGGTCATCATTGATCATTTTGCGTAGAATCTAAATAGTCAACATGAATCCTCACACGGTACTGCATAGGCCTTTGGTGAAGATTTATATTGCAGCCACAAATCCTACACATATAGTTCAGTGAAGACCAAGTGCTCGAGGTAGTTTGAGAAGTAACATATTTAAGGTGGTAAATACCTTGTTCGCTTAGCAGTATGGGACTAAACTTAATTAGGTGCAACACTTAGCAGCAGCGAGTTTTGCAGAAAAACGCTGCTACTAAGTACTTTAGCAGCAGCGCATCCAGGGAATGGCGCTACTACTATATCTAGCCTGGAGGCAAATCCGTGGAAATTATAGTAGTAGCGCTTGTTTCACGTAGAGCGCTACTGCTACCTAGTTATTAGTAGCGCGATTCCGTTAAGCTCGCTACTGCTAGTTAGCAGTAGCGCCCGTTTTTAAACCGCACTGCTGCTAAAATTTTGTGTGTAAGGTTTTCCCTAGTAGTGTAGAGTCAGAGTTAGTAAAATCTTTTAACCCGAATAGAAGAGAGATCAGAGTCCCAGAGTAAAGGCAATGAATAAAAGTTCCTAATACCACCCAATGGCGACGTGGGCCCGTAAGCCACACAGCCAAGTTAGTAATTTTTTTTAACGTCTAGACTCAACTTCGGCCAAGGAGTGTGGAAGGGGGATTCCTATAGGCAGTTGCTCTGATACCAACTTGTGACGCCCCCGATTCAATCATACACTAATCATGCACACAAACATGTACGATCAAGATCAGGGACTACGGGAAGATATCACAACACAACTCTAAAGCATAAATAAGTCATACAAGCATCATAATACAAGCCAGGGGCCTCGAGGGCTCGAATACAAGTGCTCGATCATAGTCAGTCGTGAAGCAACAATATCGGAGTACACACATAAGTTAAACAAGTTTGCCTTAAGAAGGCTAGCACAAAGCAGGATCTGAGATCGAAAGAGGCGCAGGCCTCCTGCTGGATCCTCCTAAACTACTCACAGTCGCCGCCGGTATCTGAGCGTAGTAGTAGGCACCTCCAGTGTAGTAGGAGTCATCGTCGACGGTGGCGTCTGGCTCCTGGGCTCCCACATCTGGTTGCGACAACCAGGTAGAAGGGAAGGGGGAAAAGGGGGAGAAAAGAAACCATGAGTACTCATCCAAAGTACTCGCAAGCAAGGATCTACACTACATATGCATGGGTATATGTGTAAAGGGGCACATCGGTGGACTGAACTGCAGAATGCCAGAATAAGAGGGGGATAGCTAATCCTGTCGAAGACTACGCTTCAGGCCACCTCCATCTTGCAGCATGTAGAAGAGAGTAGATGGAAGTTCTCCAAGTAGCATCGCATAGCATAATCCTACACGGCGATCCCCTCCTCGTCGCCCTGTTAGAGAGCGATCACCGGGTTATATCTGGCACTTGGAAGGGTGTGTTTTATTAAGTATCCGGTTCTAGTTGTCATAAGGTCAAGGTACAACTCCAAGTCGTCACATTCTGAAGATCACGGCTATTCGAATAGACAAACTTCCCTGCAGGGGTGCACCACATAACCCAACACGCTCGATCCCATTTGGCCGGACACACTTTTCTGGGTCATGCCCGGTCGCGGAAGATCAACACATCCCAGCCCTACCTAGGCACAACAAAGAGGTCAGCACGCCGGTCTAATCCTAAGCGCGCAGGGGTCTGGGCCCATCGCCCATTGCACACCTGCACGTTGCGTGGGCGGCCGGAAGCATACCTAGCAACCTCCATTACAAAGGAAGTCATGTTACGCGGTCCAATCTGGCGCGCGCCGCTCAATTGCTGACGTCACGAAGGATTCAGCTGATACCACGATGTCGAGTGCCCATATCTTTCCCACGTAGTTGGTTAGTGCGTATAGACCAAATGGCCAGACTCAGATCAAATACCAAGATCTGGTTAAGCGTGTTAATTGATGTAACCGCGGACACCGACCAGGGCCAGGCCCACCTCTCACCTAGGGGTCTCAACCTGCCCTGTCGCTCCGCCACAAAGATCCACCCAGAGGGCCGTCGGGATAAAGGTCCTTTCAGCCCCCAATCCGTGAATCACTCGCGGGTGCTCCACGAGCCGACCCGACTTTAGTCATCACATGTATCATATATAAAGTATATAGTATATACCCGTGATCACCTCCCTAGTGATCACGGCCCGATAGTATAGCATGGCAGACGGACAAGAATGTAGGGCCACTGATGAAACACTAGCATTCTATACTAAGCATGTAGGATTGCAGGTACAGGTAACAACACTAGTAGCAAGGAAAGGCTATGCATCAGGATAGGTTTAACGAAAAGCAGTAACATGCTACACTACTCTAATGCAAGCAGCATAGAGGAGAATAGGCGATATCTGGTGATCAAGGGGGGGGGGAGGGGGCTTGCCTGATTGCTCTGGCAAGAAGGAGGGGTCGTCAACACCATAGTCGTACTGGGTAGCAGCGACGTCCGTCTCGGGGTCTACCGGAAAGAAGTAACGGAGGGGGAACACAATAAATAACAGAGCAATCAAAGCATCACAAAGCAATATGCGGTGCTAGACGTGACCTAACGCAATAGGAGGTGATACCGGCGAAGGGGGAAAACAACCGAGAAAGTATCCCCGGTGTTTCGAGTTTTCAGACAGAGGAATCAGAGGGGGAAAGTTGTGTGTTTTCTATGCTAGGGACGTGTGGCGGACGAACTGGCTGCGTATCCGGATTCGTCTCGTCGTTCTGAGCAACTTTCATGTAGAAAGTATTTTCATCTGAGATGCGGTTTATTTTATATGATTTTCTAAAGTTTTAAATCATTTTAGAATTTATTTAAATCATTTAATTCAACATTATCCAGAATAGTGCATGCTGACGTCATCATGACGTCAGCAGTCAACAGAGTTGTTGACTGGTCAAACTGATTAGATTAATTAGGACCCACCTGTCATTCTCTGTTTAGATTAATTAGGAATTAGCTAAACTAATTACTGTTTAATTAAACTAACTAGTTAATTAGATTAATTAAATATGATTAATTAACTTAATTAATTAATTAATTATTAATTCATTTTTATTTATTATTTTTTTATACTTTTTTAATAGATGTTCTGGGCGCGGGTCCCGTTTGTCATAGGCCCATAGGGGCCTATCGGGTTCGGGCATGCGGGCGACGGGCGCCCGCCCATTCCAACACAGGGGGGCAGCAAGGCGTCGCCGGCCACCGCAACAGGCAGCCGCAGCCGCCGGGGAAGGAAGGGGGCGGCCATGGGCGGCCACGTCGCGGCCAGGCGCGGCCGGGCAGGGGCAGCGGAGACGGCAAGTGGCATGAGGCGAGGCGGGCTGGAGGTGCGGACGACGGGCGACGCTGCGTTGCACGGCGAGGCGTGGGGCGAGGCTGGGAGGGCACGGGTCACGCAGAGCGGCTGTGGGCGCCGCCGAGCGTCGGAGGCAGCGCGGGGCAGAGGCGCGGGCGTTAAGGCTGAGCCGCAAGGGCGGGCCGGGCAGATGATTTACGCTGGAGCCCGGGCGGAGGCGATCGGCGATGCGGGTCAGGCGCTGTGTGGACGTGTGAGAGCGGCTACACGGCGGTGATCACGAAGGCAGGCAAGGGCGAGCAGGGGAGGAGAGGAGAGGCTCACAGCGGGGAGTAGGGGAGTGGCAGCGGGGCGCGAGGTGGAGACGGTGACGGCGTGACGGAGAGGAGGCAGGCCGTTGAGGAGGAGGAGGCAGTCCGGCGGGGAAAGCTCCGGCGAGGCCCGTGGAGCTCCGGGCGGCGGCGGGGTCCGGTGGGCGTCGGGGTCGACGCGGTTGTCGGGGGCGAGCGCCCCCGATCCAGATCCACGCGAGGGAGGGGAGAGAGATCGGGGGAGTGGGGAAAAGTGGGCTGACGGGGGTTTACGGTTTGCAAGTGTGAGGGGGAGGCCTAAGTAGGCCAGGTGGTAGTGGGGTGGGCTGGCCGGGTAGCGGCCTTGTGGGCCGAAGCCCAGTGGGGGGGGGCTTTTACTCTCTTTTGTTTTTGGTTTTTATTTTTCCCTTTTATGTATTTTTCCTTTACTGGTTTCATTTAGTTCCTAATTATCTTAGTATTAATAAAATACCAAAGTGGCACCTAAATTGATGTTACAACTTATGTCACAACAACAAAAGGTTTCAACCCAAAATAATTTTGTTTAGTAATTTTCAAAACATAAAAGGCATTTAATTAATGGTTTTAGCTAATGATTTAGTTAGTTTAGTGCATTTAAACATTTTGTAAATAGTTGGTTTCTCCACCAATATGTCTTATGAATTAATTGTCATATTAAGAACATTTTAGTTTTGACTTTTGAAAACTTTAATTGTTTGACTTGTTCTTGAATTCGGTTTTTGAATCGGTTTTGAACTAACGCGGGATTAGCAACAGTAACAGAGGTGACGCGGCATCATTAGCAGAGGGTTGTTGTAGCTTAATTATCCAGGCGTCACAGAGAATGATGTGATGGACAAGACCCATCTGTTAGCTTAGCATTATGATCGTTCAGTTTTATTGCTATTGCTTTCTTCATGTCAAATGCATATTCCTTCGACTATGAGATTATGCAACTCCCGGATACCGGAGGTATGCTTTGTGTGCTATTAAACGTCACAACGTAACTGGATGATTATAAAGATGCTCTACATGCATCTCCGAAGGTGTTTGTTGAGTTGGCATAGATTGAGATTAGGATCTGTCACTCCGAGTATCTGAGAGGTATCTCTGGGCCCTCTCGGTAATACACATCATAAGCTTGCAAGCAAACGACTAAGGAGTTAGTCATGAGGTGATGTATTACGGAATGAGTAAAGATACTTGTCGGTAACGAGATTGAACTAGGTATAAAGAAACCGAAGATCGAATCTCAGGCAAGTAACATACCGATGGACAAAGGGAATTACGTATGTTGTCAAAATTCTGATAAAGATATTCGTAGAATATGTAGGAGCCAATATGGGCATCCAGGTTCCGCTATTGGTTATTGACCGAGAGGTGTCTCGGTCATGTCTACATAGTTCTCGAACCTGTAGGGTCTGCACGCTTAACGTTCGATGACGATATAATATTATATGAGTTATGTGATTTGGTGACTGAATATTGTTCGGAGTCCCGAATGAGATCACAGAAATGACGAGGAGTCTCGAAATGGTCGAGAGGTAAAGATTGATATATAGGATGATGGTATTCGGACACCGGAAGTGTTTCGGGGGGCTACGGGTACTTATCGGGTCACCAAAAGGGGAGAAGGGAAAGGTAAGTGTGGATTAGGATTCCCACTTCCTTCCCTGTGCCCCCTCTTTCCTTCCCCCTCCGACAAATATGGCAGGAGGGCGGGGGGGGGGGGGGGGGCTAAGGGCTGGAGCCCAAGTAGGATGCATACCTACTTGGGGCGCACCTTGGCCTCTCCCCTCTCCCTCCCACCTATCTATATGAGGAGGGGGCTGATACGTCTCCAACATATCTATAAATTTTGATTGTTCCATGCTATTATATTATCCATCTAGGATGTTTTATATGCATTTATATGCTATCTTATATGATTTTTGGGACTAACCTATTAACCTAGAGCCCAGTGCCAATTTCTATTTTTTCCTTGTTTTGAGTATCGCAGAAAAGGAAAACCAAACAAAGTCCAATTGACCTGAAACTTCACGAAACTTATTTTTGGACCAGAAGAAGCCCATGAAGCATCAGAGATGGACTAGAAGAGTCCTGGGCTGCCCACGAGGGTGGGGGGCGCGCCCACCCCCGTGGGCGCACCCCCTGCCTCGTGGACAGCCCAGAGACCCCCCCTGACTTGTTTTCGACGCCAAAACCTCTTATATATACAGAAAGCTCCAGAAAGAAACCTAGATCGAGAGTTCCACCGCCGCAAGCCTCTGTAGCCACCGAAAACCAATCTAGACCCGTTCCGGCACCCTGCTGGAGGGGGGATCCATCACTGGTGGCCATCTTCATCATCCCTGCGCTCTCCATGACAAGAAGGGAGTAGTTCACCCTCGGGGCTGAGGCTATGTACTAGTAGCAATGTGTTTGATCTCTCTCTCTCTCTCTCTCTCTCTCTCTCTCTCGTGTTCTTAATTTGGCAAGATCTTGATGTATCGCGAGCTTTGCTATTATAGTTGGATCTTATGATGTTTCTCCCCCTCTACTCTCTTGTAATGGATTGAGTTTTCCCTTTGAAGTTATCTTATCGGATTGAGTCTTTAAGGATTTGAGAACACTTGATGTATGTCTTGCATGTGCTTATCTGTGGTGACAATGGGATATTCACGTGATCTACTTGATGTATGTTTTGGTGATCAACTTGCGGGTTACGTAACATTGTGAACTTATGCATAGGGGTTGGCACACGCTTTTTGTCTTGACTCTCGGTAGAAGCTTTGGGGCACTCTTTGAAGTACTTTGTGTTGGTTTGAATAGATGAATCTGAGATTGTGTGATGCATATCGTATAATCATACCCACGGATACTTGAGGTGACATTGGAGTATCTAGGTGACATTAGGGTTTTGGTTGATATCTGTCTTAAGGTGCTATTCTAGTATGAACTCTAGGATAGATTGAACGGAAATAATAGCTTCGTGTTATTTTACTACGAGCTCTTGAATAGATCAATCAGAAAGGATAACTTTGAGGTGGTTTCGTACCCTACCATAATCTCTTCGTTTGTTCCCCGCTATTAGTGACTTTGGAGTGACTCTTTGTTGCATGTTGAGGGATATTTATATGATCCAACTATGTTATTATTGTTGAGAGAACTTGCACTAGTAAAAGTATGAACCCTAGGCCTTGTTTCAACGCATTGCAGTACCGTTTTCGCTCACTTTTATCGCTTGCAACCTTGCTGTTTTTATATTTTCAGATTACAAAAACCTATATCTACCCTCCATATTGCACTTGTGTCACCATCTCTTTGCCGAACTAGTGCACCTATACAATTTACCATTGTATTGGGTGTGTTGGGGACACAAGAGACTCTTTGTTATTTGGTTGCAAGGTTGCTTGAGAGAGACCATCTTCATCCTACGCCTCCCACGGATTGATAAACCTTAGGTCATCCACTTGAGGGAAATTTGCTACTGTCCTACAAACCTCTGCACTTGGAGGCCCAACAACGTCTACAAGAAGAAGGTTGTGTAGTAGACATCAGGGGCGCCTAGCACATCCCAGACAATTGCATAGCCCTGTGCAGCGCCCCCCATAGTTTACACCCCCGTTCATATTTTCGTAGTGCTTAGGCGAAGCCCTGCGGAGATCACTTCATGATCACCATCACCACGCCATCGTGCTGACGGAACTCATCTAATACCTCGATGTCTTGCTGGATCAAGAAGGCGAGGGACGTCACCGAGCTGAACATGTGCAGAACGAGGAGGTGCCGTGCGTTCGGTACTTGATCGGTTAAACCCACTATCCTCCTATTATTTCTTATGATGAATCAGGTAACGAGGAGGAGCTTTCTATTCAACCACTCTCATTAATAAGGAGCTCAAAAAAGAGGGTTAAACCCACACATGATTTGGAGAAGAAAAAGAAAAGAAGGAGAAGCAAAGGTAAAAAGGTATCCCTCCCAAATGATGTTGCTCCTATTACTCATTGTGATGATGATAATTGCTATACTATTGGTGCTATCCGTACTATTGATGATGAGAGTGATTATGCTTATGATATGAAAAGGTCTAAGCTTGGGGATGCTATGTTTGATGAGAATGACATGTTTGAGAATATATTTGTTTCAATTAATGTTTGTCCCAAGCTTGGGGATGCTATGTTTAATGAAGATGATATTTTTAGCCACCCAAGTTTTGATGAGCAAATTTATTATGATGTTAGCATGCCTCCTATTTATGATGGTTATATTGATGAAAGTGGGTTTTGAAGAGTGTCAACTTTAGGAAGTAATTATCCCACTATTTTGGAGGGTGTTGAATCGTAAAATATTTATGAAAGTGGATTTGGACAGGTCTTGACTTTATTTAGTGATGAATCCACTATTTCGGAAGAGGTTTCAATTGATTATGATGGGAACAAAGTTGCTACTTATGATGATTATTGTGTTGAAACTTATGCTATAAAAAGTAGTGATGATTATATTTAGAAAACTTTTCATGATTATGATTACCTTTTTTCTGAACATTACTCTTTTAGTATGGAAACAATTTTTAGTATTCGAGTTTCTTATGATACTCCCACTATTCCGAATGATAAGAATTTTGCTTATGTGGAGAGTAATAAAATTTCTATGCTTGTGGATCATGAAAAGAATGCTTTATGTGATGTTTATATTGATGAATTCATTCATGATGCTACTGAAAATTATTATGAGGGAGGAATATATGCTTGTAGGAATTGCAATAATATCAAGTTTCCTTTATATGTGCTTAAAGTTTTAAAGTTATGCTTGTTTTGCCTTCCTATGCTAGTTGATTATTGTTCCCATAAGTTAATTGCTCACAAAATCCCTATGCATAGGAAGTGGGTTATACTTAAATGTGCTAGTCATATTCTTCATGATGCTCTCTTTATGTTTCAATTCTTATCTTTTATGTGAGCATCATTGAAATCATCATGCCTAGCTAGGGGCATTAAACGTTAGCGCTTGTTTTGAGTGAAAGCACAAGTGCTCCCTAGGTGGTTTTGGTAATTAATGTCAACATATCTCTTGTTGGACTAACACTTTTATCCAGTATGTTTCAGATAAGTTCAAGAATGGAGTGGCATGTACTAAAGGATGTGGGAACTCCTTAAAGATGCTAAGGACAAAGGATTGGCTCAAGCTTCAAGCTCAAGACTCTTCATTTTACATTTTAGTGATCCAAGATCACATTGAGTCTATAGGAAAAGCCAATACTATCAAGGAGGGATGAGGTGTTGCTTAATGAGCCTCTTGCTTCATGTGCTTAGTGATATGCTCCAAAACCCTCAACTACTTTCCCACTTCCACACATATGACCTAAACCTAAAGTCAAACTCGGCCCCACCGATTCTTTCTATCCGGCGCCACCGAGTTCAGATGTCATAGCCACTGCCGCAAACCCTAGGCAAATCGGTTTCACCGATAGGGATCTCGGTCTCACCGAGATGGGATTGTAATCTCTCTGTCTATGTCCATCACCAGATTCGGTCTCACCGAGTTTGACTGACCAACTCTCTGGTTAGCTAATTACCAAAATCGGTCTCACCGAGTTTGTGTAATCGGTCTCACCGAGATTACGTTATGCCCTAACCCTAACCATATCGGTCCTACCGAGTTGCATTCCGGTCCCACCAAAAACCCTAACGGTCACTAGGTTTACTAAATCGGTCTAACCGAGTTTGATGATTCAGTCCCACCAAGTTTGGTAAATTGTGTGTAACGGTTATATTTTGTGTGGAGGCTATATATACCCCTCCACCTCCTCTTCATTCGTGGAGAGAGCCATCAGAACAAGCCTACACTTCCAACATCCTATTTCTGAGAGAGAACTACCTACTCATGTGTTGAGGCCAAGATATTCCATTCCAACCATATGAATCTTGATCTCTAGCCTTCCCCAAGTTGCTTTCCACTCAAATCTTCTTTCCACCAGATCCAAATCCTATGAGAGAGAGTTGAGTGTTGGGGAGACTATCATTTGAAGCACAAGAGCAAGGAGTTCATCATCAACACACCATTTGTTACTTCTTGGAGAGTGGTGTCTCCTAGATTGGCTAGGTGTCACTTGGGAGCCTCCCAAAAGATTGTGGAGTTGAACCAAGGAGTTTGTAAGGGCAAGGAGATCGCCTACTTCGTGAAGATCTACCGCTAGTGAGACAAGTCCTTCGTGGGCGACGGCCATGGTGGGATAGACAAGGTTGCTTCTTCATGGACCCTTCGTGGGTGGAGCCCTCCGTGGACTCGCGCAACCGTTACCCTATGTGGGTTGAAGTCTCCATCAACGTGGATGTACGATAGCACCACCTATCGGAACCACGACAAAAACATCCGTGTCTCCAATTGCGTTTGAATTCTCCAAACCCTTCCCTTTACATTCTTGCAAGTTGCATGCTTTATTTTCCGCTGCCTATATACTCTTTGCATGCTTGCTTGTTATGTATTGAGAATGTTAAACTTGTGCCTAAACTCCACTTAAACCTAAAAGAAGTTAAAGACTGCAACTTTGGTACTTAGTGTCTAATCACCCCCCTCTAGACACCTCTTGTCAAGATCCTACAAGTGGTATAAGAGCTTTGGTCTCCATTGCCTTGGTTTAATCACCATTGGAGGAAGATGGATGAGTCTACTTTGGGGAGTCTTAGTCATAGAGTGCCTATTCTTGATGGAGAGTGTTTTCATGAGTGGAAAAATGAGATGCTTGTAATCTTCAATCAATATCATTTGAACAAGTACATTGCTATTCCTTGTGCACCTCATGTTGATCCTATGCATCCTACCCTTGATGAATCTATCGACATGACTAGAAATCTTAGAACTGTTAATCTTATTACTAGAGGCTTGCCTAGAAACTTAATTAGAATCTTGCCTACTTTTGAGTGTGCCTACTCTATATGGAAATTTCTTGAGGAACGCTTTCCAAATTATTCCTTGAAAAATTTAGATGAAATTCTCTATAAGTCTATTGCCTTGAGTAAGATGAATACTAGTGATCCTATGTTTGGTGATCGTCTATTTGAACTTACCGACCTTATGCGTGCCAAAGGAGATGTTGGAATTATTGGTGATATTATTTTTGAAGCTATAAGAATTCATAAGCAAGATCTTTGTCAAACTCACTCTAACGAATTACCCTCACTAGGACTTGATCCACCACATGACGATGTTGAACATGGATACACTATGATGAGGATGATGATAGTGACTTCGATCTTGATGATGCAATGAGATAGTTTGGTCTTATGGCAAATCTTCGGGGATATGTGTCAGGAGGAAAGGAATGGGTTCTTGACAGTGGGTGTACCGATCACATGACCGGAGATAAAGACATGTTTCGTGAGCTTGCTGAAAATGATAGTCCTCGAAAGTATGTCACTTTAGGTGACAACTCAAAGGGTAAGGTGGTTGGCCTTGGTAAGGTGGCCATCTCACATGATAGCTCCATTCAAAATGTCATGCTCGTTGAATCTCTTGGCTACAACTTACTTTCAGTATCTAGACTTGCTGATTTTGGTTTAAATGTCCTATTCTTCAAGTAGATTGTCAAGTGTTTCGTCGAGACAATCATAAAATGGTCTTTACCGGTATACGTAGAGGTGATCTTTACATTGTTGATTTCTCTAAAAAGGCACAACCTAAAAGTTGCTTCATTGCTAAATCCTCAAAAGGTTGGTTATGGCATAGACGACTAGGTCACGTTGGCATGAGAAATCTTGACAAGGTTATTAAAGGAAATCATATCCTTGGAGTTAACGATGTCATATATTTGATAAGGATAGACTGTGCAGTGCTTGTCAAGCAGGTAAACAGGTTGGAGGAAGGCATCCCGTGAAGAACATCATGACCACAAGGAGGCCACTCGAGCTACTTCATATGGATCTCTTTGGTCCCAACGCTTACAAAAGCCTCGGTGGAAATTCTTTTGGTCTAGTTATAGTTGATGATTTTTCAAGATTTACGTGGGTGCTCTTTCTCGATGATAAATCGCAGGTCCAAAAGATCTTCAAAAACTTCGCTAGGAAGGCCCCAAATCAATTTGAAGTAAAGATCAAGAAGGTTCGTAGCGACAACGGAACGGAGTTCAAGAACGCAAATGTGGACACCTTTCTTGACGAAGAAGGGATTTCACACGAGTTCTCGGCTACGTACACACCTCAACAAAATGGATTTGTTGAGAGGAAGAACCGGACACGCATCGAAATGGCGAGAACGATGCTTGATGAGTACAAGACGTCAAGCACTTTTTGGGCGAAGCGGTTGAGACAGCTTGTCATGCAACAAATCGCTTGTATCTTCACAAGCTACTCGACAAGATGGCATACGAGCTCCTCACCGGTAACAAACCCCAAGTTGGATACTTTCGAGTATTCGGCTCAAAGTGCTACATTCTTGATAAGCATCATCGTTCAAAGTTTGCTCCTAAGTCGCATGAAGGTTTCCTACTAGGTTATGGCTCAAACTCTCACACTTACCGTGTCTACAACAATTTCACCCGAAAGGTTGAAGAGACGGTAGATGTGAAGTTTGATGAATCTAACGGCTCGCAAGTAGAGCAATTGCCATTGATGTAGGAGACAAAGACCCTTCGGAAGCAATTCAAGACTTGTCTATTGGCAAGGTCCGTCCAAAGGAGGTGAAGGAGAGTAACACAAATGCATTCAAGTGGAAGCTTCTACTTCACGAAAAGGTGAACCAAGAGTTGAAACGGAAGCATCCACAAGTGGAACACACCAAGATGAAGAAAACGAGGAAGAACATCACGAACGTCAACAACCTCCTTCTCCACCACGACAAGAAAACGACAACGCGAATAATGAAGATGATCAAGAAGAAGAAGAAGAACAAGATGAAGAAGATGTTCAACCGAGACCCAAGCAAAATCTTTCACGAGTTCGAGCAAGAGTTGCTAAAGACCATCCCGTCGAGCAAATCTACAATGATATTCAAACCGGGAGAATCACTCGCTCTAAAACTCGTTTAGCTAACTTTTGTGAAAACTATTCTTTCATCTCTAGCATTGAACCTATGAAGGTCGAAGAAGCATTGGAAGATCCAGATTGGATAAATGCTATGCATGAAGAGCTACACAACTTTGAGAGAAACCAAGTTTGGACATTGGTTGAGAATCCCGACAACAACCACAACATCATCGGTACCAAATGGGTGTTTCGCAACAAGCAAGATGAAAATGGACAAGTAGTTCGCAACAAAGCACGTCTAAATGCCCAAGGCTACACACAAGTCGAAGGTATGGACTATGGTGAGACTTATGCTCTCGTTGCTAGACTTGAGTCCATTCAAGCATCTTACTTGCCTATGCTAATCACCATAATATCACCTTGTACCAAATGGACATTAAAAGTGCTTTTCTAAATGGTGAAATATAGGAGGAAGTTTATGTTAAACAACCTCCCGGCTTTGTCAATCCTAAGAAACCAAATCATGTTTACAAACTTCACAAAGCCCTTTATGGTCTTAAACAAGCTCCTAGAGCATGGTATAAATGCTTGACCAAGTTTCTTCTTGAAAAAGGCTTTGAAATTGGGAAAATTGATTCCACACTTTTTACTAAAAGGGTTAATGGAGAATTATTTGTATGCCAAATTTATGTTGATGATATCATATTTGGATCAACTAACCCTCATTTTAGTGAAAAGTTTGGGAAGCTAACGTCGGAGAAGTTTGAGATGTCAATGATGAGTGAACTGGGTTGAAAATCAAGCAAACTAAGGAAGGTACTTTTGTCTCTCAAACAAAGTACACTAAGGACTTATTCAAGAAGTTCAATATGCAAGAGTGCAAAGGTATGTCTACACCCATGCCTACTAGTGGACATCTTGATCTGACCAAAGATAGTAAACCGGTTGATCAAAAGGTTTATCGCTCTATGATTGGATCATTGTTATACCTATGTGCTTCACGTCCCGATATTATGCTAAGTGTGTGCATGTGTGCAAGATATCAAGCTGCTCCTAAAGAATGTCATCTTAAGGCCGTGAAAAGGATAGTGAGATACTTAATTCATACACCAAATTTTGGCATTTGGTATCCTAAGAGGGCCTCTATCGATCTTGTTGGCTACTCACGACTCGGACTATGCCGGAGACAAGGTTGATAGAAAGTCCACTTGAACGCGTGTCAATTTCTTGGTAGATCTCGAGTGTCTTGGTCCTCCAAGAAACAAAACTCGGTATCCTTATCTACAGCAGAAGCGGTGTACATTGCCGCTGGTTCATGTTGTGCTCAATTACTTTGGATGACCCAAACTCTTAAAGATTATGGGATATATGTGAAACATGTTCCATTGCTTTGTGACAATGAAAGTGCTATCAAAATTGGTCATAATCCCGTACAACATTCTCGAACTAAGCATATTGAAGTTCGTCATCACTTCATTCGAGATCATGTTGCTAAGGGTGACATTAATCTTAAGCATGTTCGCACGGAAAAGCAATTAGCTGATATATTTACTAAACCTCTTGATGAGAAAGTGTTTTGCAGGTTGAGAGGAGAATTGAACATCATAGATGCTTCAAACTTGGAGTAGAAACTCCATTGGATACATGCAAGACATGAGCTTATGACTAATCCATGATATCTCTCTTATGTTGAAAATATTATATCTTGGATATATTTGCATCTTGCATGTTATCTAACCCACGTAGGTACTTGGTTGAATCAAATTCCATGAGATTGTAATCTACTCACATCTTGATCAATCTCTACATCACCACGTCTCTACACTATGGTGGCTGAATACAAGGAAGCACATAATCATTCAAACATATCCTTTGACAAACTCTTTGTTGAGCTTCATGATTATCATTTTTGGATACACAAATGCTCTTCCTTGCAAGAACTAACCCGTGTAGGTAGATGGACTCAAATTCCAAGTGGTGCTCCTAACTCTTGATGAGCTACATCAACCTTGAGCAACCCACACAAGTTCAACTACATGGTCAACACCACCAACCAAGGTATGTTATTCCATCTTAGAGAAGCTTTACTCCAAGACATGAGCTAAAGCAACTCGACAATATGTGAATACATCAAAATGCTTAAACGAAAAATGGTAACCCCATTTTGAGCTTAAACAATGAGTATGACCTATGATCAAGTGATCTCACTTGACTCCTAAGTTAATATACTCTAACATAGGTGACTTGGTCACCGACCATCTCTAGATGAAGTTCTCTCGTGTTCTTTTCTAAGTTTCTGCATTTGTCTCATGCATATCTGTTTCCCCTTTCAAAAAAAAACTTCATCTAGATTTCATTCTTTTCTTTCTGTTTGCTCTGCATGTTTCTGCATGCAATTCATTGCATATCATTCAGTAAATTCCTTGCAAATCTTTGTGAGATCTTTCTAGTCTAGTGAGCTGAGGTGACAAGAGTTTTCTCTGTGATGGACTCGGTTTCACCGATTTGTTGTTTCCGGTCCAACGGAATCCTTTCGGTACAACCGAAGCATACCACTCGGTGCCACCGACTTCACAACAGGAAAAATAGTTTGCCACTTATTCTGTGTTTCTTCTGATCCAGCTCCACTCAATGAATCTTGTCCTCTACAAGCATCACAATTTTATCCAGTGCTTTGTGTTGTGACTCAAGGACCAAACCCATTCACAACAAATTCCAGAAGACCCTTCTTGGAAATTGATGTCAAAGGGGGAGAGAGAGATCACATCAGAGAGAGAGAGAGTTTTAAGGGGGAGAAAGAGATCTCCAGGGGGAGAGAATACTCAAGTAGAAAGTATTTCTCAAGGATCCCAGATGTTTGGTGTTCAAGAGGAGAGATGCCACATGTCTTTTTGGGGGAAAGACATGTTCATGTGTGCTTATTTGCATTAAGTTCTGTTCATTTATATCTTTCAGCCCTGATTTTCTGTTCCCTATCTTCTCCCAGTATCCCATGCTAGATTCAGGGGGAGCAAGACATCTAAGGGAAAGGAATCATTTAAATTCATTGCATATCTTTACTCTTGGGGACATGTCTAATCCAATGTGGTACTTAGTACTCACTCTCTACATGTCATCCCAGTCTTGGTATTCTTGTGGTTTCTTCGGTTTGCTCTGGCTAGTAGATGTACCTGTATTATCTAACCTTGTTTGTGCAGGTTCATTTCACCCTAAGCCAACTCAAGACTACAAGGTAAGTATATGCATCACACTCATGTGTATGAGAAATTCTTGCTGATGTACATACTCTTTGCAAGAAGGACTCATGAGCATGAAGGTATTTTCTTTAATATTCTTTGCTCTGATGCATATGGCCAAGATACATGTAACACATTGCCTACTCTATCATGGTTATGCTTTCACATGTTTCTATATTCCATATTCACATGATTGCATACATATAGGGGAGCCTATGCTTGTTACATGTCTTTCTGAAGCTTTACTTGCTATTATTTATATCCTTATCTAAAGCTTTGATGTATGTTGCCATCAATTACCAAAAAGGGGGAGATTGAAATAACAAGTACTCACTAGGTGGTTTTGGTAATTAATGTCAACATATCTCTTGTTGGACTAACACTTTTATCTAGTATGTTTCAGATAAGTTCAACAATGGAGTGGCATGGACTAAAGGATGTGGGAACTCCTTCAAGATGCTAAGGACAAAGGATTGGCTCAAGCTTCAAGCTCAAGACTCTTCATTTTACATTTTAGTGATCCAAGATCACATTGAGTCTATAGGAAAAGCCAATACTATCAAGGAGGGATGAGGTGTTGCTTAATGAGCCTCTTGCTTCATGTGCTTAGTGATATGCTCCAAAACCCTCAACTACTTTCCCACTTCCACACATATGACCTAAACCTAAAGTCAAACTCGGCCCCATGATTCTTTCTATCCGCGCCACCGAGTTCAGGATGTCATAGCCACTGCCACAAACCCTAGGCAAATCGGTTTCACCGATAGGGATCTCGGTCTCACCGAGATGGGATTATAATCTCTGTGTATGTCCATCACCAGATTCGGTCTCACCGAAGTTTGTGTAATCGGTACTACCGAGATTACAATGCAAACTCTCTGGTTAGCTAATTACCAAAATCGGTCTCACCGAGTTTGTGTAATGTCAGTCTCACCGAGTTTGCTGACCAACTCTCTGGTTAGCTAATTACCAAAATCGGTCTCACCGAGTTTGTGTATGTCGATCTCACCGAGATTACTTTATGCCCTAACCTAACCATATCGGTCTTACCGAGTTGCATTCGGTCCTTGAAAACCCTAACGGTCACTAGGTTTACTAAATCGGTGCGAGCAGGTTTGATGATTCGGTCCCACCGAGTTTGGTAAATAGTGTGTAGCGGTTAGATTTTGTGTGGAGGCTATATATACCCCTCCACCTCCTCTTCATTCGTGGAGAGAGCCATCAGAACAAGCCTACACTTCCAGCATCCTATTTCTGAGAGAGAACTACCAACTCATGTGTTGAGGCCAAGATATTCCATTCCAACCATATGAATCTTGATCTCTAGCCTTCCCCAAGTTGCTTTCCACTCAAATCTTCTTTCCACCAGATCCAAATCCTATGAGAGAGAGTTGAGTGTTGGGGAGACTATCATTTGAAGCACAAGAGCAAGGAGTTCATCATCAACACACCATTTGTTACTTCTTGGAGAGTGGTGTCTCCTAGATTGGCTAGGTGTCACTTGGGAGCCTCCAAAAGATTGTGGAGTTGAACCAAGGAGTTTGTAAGGGCAAGGAGATCGCCTACTTCGTGAAGATCTACCGCTAGTGAGGCAAGTCCTTCGTGGGCGACGACCATGGTGGGATAGACAAGGTTGCTTCTTCGTGGAACCTTCGTGGGTGGAGCCCTTCGTGGACTCGCGTAACCGTTACCCTACGTGGGTTGAAGTCTCCATCAACGTGGATGTACGATAGCACCACCTATCGGAACCACGACAAAAACATCCGTGTCTCCAATTGCGTTTGAATTCTCCAAACCCTTCCCTTTACATTCTTGCAAGTTGCATGCTTTATTTTCCGCTGCCTATATACTATTTGCATGTTTGCTTGTTATGTATTGAGAATGTTAAACTTGTGCCTAAACTCCACTTAAACCTAAAAGAAGTTAAAAGCTGCAACTTTGGTACTTAGTGTCTAATCACCCCCCTCTAGACACCTCTTCTCAAGATCCTACAGTGAGGCAACCCAATTTTATTTTTATTACTTGCTTTTTGTTCCTGTTTAGTAATAAATAATTCATCTAGCCTATGGTTAGATGTGGTTTTATGTTTTAATTAGTGTTTGTGCCAAGTAGAACCTTTGGGAAGACTTGGGTGAAGTCTTTGTGATCTTGCTGTAAAAAACAGAAACTTTAGCGCTCACGAGATTAGCTACAACTGTTTACTGGAGAGTGCTATTAGGTTGATTCTTTTTTAATAAGATTAATAGACAAATTCCTCAGGTCCACAAACTTATTTCAGAATTTTTGGAGTTACAGAAGTATACGTTTGATAAAGATTACTACACTGTTCTGTTTTTGACAGATTCTGTTTTCTATGTGTTGTTTGCTTATTTTGATGAATCTAAGAGTAGTATCGGAGGGTATGAACCATAGAGAAGTTGGAATACAGTAGATATTACACCAATATGAATTTAGAATGAGTTCACAACAGTACCTAAGTGGTGGTTTTATTTTCTTATACTAACGGAGCTTATGAGTTTTCTGTTGAGTTTTGTGTTGTGAAGTTTTCAAGTTTTGGGTAAAGATTCGATGAACTATGGAATTAGGAATGGCAAGAGCCTAAGATTGGGGATTCCCAAGGAACCCAAAGGTAATTTTCAAGGACAACCAAGAGCCTAAGCTTGGGGATGCCCCGGATGGCATCCCCTCTTTCGTCTTCGTTCATCGGTAACTTTACTTGGAGCTATATTTTTATTCACCACATGATATGTGTTTTGCTTGGAGCATCATTTTATTTTCTTTTGTTTTGCTTGCTGTTTGAATAAAATACCAAGATCTGAAATTATTAAATGTTAGATAGTCTTCACATAGTTACATAATTATTCGACTACTCATTGATCTTCACTTATATCTTTCGGAGTAGTTTGTCTTTTGCTCTAGTGCTTCACTTATATCCTTTTAGAGCACGGCGGTGGTTTTATTTTGAAGACATAGATGAACTCTCATTATTCACTTATATTATTTTAAGAGTCTTTATAACAGCATGGTAATTTGCTTTGGTTATGAAATTAGTCCTAATATGATAGGCATCCAAGATGGGTATAATAAAAACTTCCATATAGAGTGCATTGAATATTATGAGAAGTTTGATACTTGATGATTGTTTTGAGATATGAAGATGGTAATATTAGAGTCGTGCTAGTTGAGTAATTATGGAATTGAGAAATACTTATGTTGAGGTTTGCGAGTCCCGTAGCATGCACGTATGGTAACCGTTGTGTGACAAATTTGAAACATGAGGTGTTCTTTGATTGTCATCCTTATGAGTGGCGGTCGGGGATGAGCGATGGTCTTTTCCTACCAATCTATCCCCCTAGGAGCATGCGCGTCATGCTTGGTTTTTGATGACTTGTAGATTTTTGCAATAACTATGTGATTTCTTATGACTAATGTCGAGTCCATGGATTGTACGCACTCTCACCCTTCCATCATTGCTAGCCTCTTCGGTACCGTGCATTGCCCTTTCTCACCTCGAGAGTTGGTGCAAACTTCACGGTGCATCCAAACCCGTGATATGATACACTCTATCACACATAAGCATCCTTATATCTTCCTCAAAACAGCCACCATACCTACCTATTATGGCATTTCCATAGCCATTCCGAGATATATTGCCATGCAACTTTCCACCGTTACATTTATTATGACACGCTTCATCTTTGTCATATTGCCTTGCATGATCATGTAGTTGACATCGTATTTGCGGTAAAGCCACCATGCATATTATTTCATACATGTCACTCTTGATTCATTGCCCATCCCGGTACACCGCCGGAGGCATTCATGTAGAGTCATATTTTGTTCTAGTATCGAGTTGTAATCATTGAGTTGTAAATAAATAGAAGTGTGATGATCATCATTAATAGAGCATTGTCCCAAATAAAAAAAATAAAAAAAGGCCAAATAAAAAAAGGAAAGGCCCAAAAAAATAAAAAAGGAAAAAATAAAGGCCAATTAAAAAGGAGAAAGGCCAAATAAAAATAAATAAAAAAGAGAAATAAAAGGGACAATGCTACTATCCTTTTTTCACACTTGTGCTTCAAAGTAGCACCATGATCTTCATGATAGAGAGTCTCTTATATTGTCACTTTCATATACTAGTGGGAATTTTTCATTATAGAACTTGGCTTGTATATTGCAACAATGGGCTTCCTCAAATGCCCTAGGTCTTCGTGAGCAAGCAGGTTGGATGCACACCCACTTAGTTTCTTTTGTTGAGCTTTCATACACTTATAGCTCTAGTGCATCTGTTGCATGGCAATCCCTACTCCTCGCATTGACATCAACTGATGGGCATCGCCATAGCCCGTTGATTAGCCGTGTCAATGTGAGACTTTCTCATTTTTTGTCTTCTCCACACAACCCCCATCATCATATTCTATTCCACCCTTAGTGCTATGTCCATGGCTCGCGCTCATATATTGCGTGAAAGTTGAAAAAGTTTGAGAATACTAAAGTATGAAATAATTGCTTGGCTTGTCATCGGGGTTGTGCATGATGAGAGCATTTTTGTGTGACGAAAATGAAGCATGGCCAAACTATATGATTTTGTAGGGATGAGCATTCTTTGGCTATGTTATTTTGATAAGACATATTACTTGGTTAGTATGCTTGAAGTACTATTATTTTTATGTCAATATTAAACTTTCGTCTTGAATATTATGGATCTAAATATTCTTGCCACAATAAAGAAGATTACATTGATAAATATGTTAGGTAGCATTCCACATCAAAAATTCTGTTTTTATCATTTACCTACTCGAGGACGAGCAGGAATTAAGCTTGGGGATGCTTGATACGTCTCCAACGTATCTATAATTTTTGATTGTTCCATGCTATTATATTATCCATCTAGGATGTTTTATATGCATTTATATGCTATCTTATATGATTTTTGGGACTAACCTATTAACCTAGAGCCCAGTGCCAGTTTACATTTTTTTCCTTGTTTTTGAGTATCGCAGAAAAGGAAAACCAAACGGAGTCCAATTGACCTGAAACTTCACGGAACTTATTTTTGGACCAGAAGAATCCCACAGAGCATCGGAGATGGAACAGAAGAGTCCCGAGCTGCCCACGAGGGTGGGGGGGCGCGCCCACCCCCTGGGCATGCCCCCTGCCTCGTGGACAGCTCGAAGACCCCCCTGACTTGTTCTCCACGCCAAAACCTCTTATATATACAGAAACCTCTAGAAAGAAACATAGATCGGGAGTTCCGCCTCCACAAGCCTCTGTAGCCACCGAAAACCAATCTAGACCCGTTCCGGCACCCTGCCAGAGGGGGGATCCATCACTGGTGGCCATCTTCATCATCCCGACGCTCTCCATGACGAGGAGGGAGTAGTTCACCCTCGGGGCTGAGGGTATGTACCAGTAGCTATGTGTTTGATATCTCTCTCTCTCTCTCTCTCTCTCTCGTGTTCTTGATTTGGCACGATCTTGATGTATCGCGAGCTTTGCTATTATAGTTCGATCTTATGATGTTTCTCCCCCTCTACTCTCTTGTAATGGATTGAGTTTTCCCTTTGAAGTTATCTTATCGGATTGAGTCTTTAAGGATTTGAGAACACTTGATGTATGTCTTGCATGTGCTTATCTGTGGTGACAATGGGATATTCACGTGATCTACTTGATGTATGTTTTGGTAATCAACTTGCGGGTTACGTAACATTGTGAACTTATGCATAGGGGTTGGCACACGTTTTCGTCTTGACTCTCCGGTAGAAACTTTGGGGCACTCTTTGAAGTACTTTGTGTTGGTTTGAATAGATGAATCAGAGATTGTGTGATGCATATCTCATACCCACGGATACTTGAGGTGACATTGGAGTATCAAGGTGACATTAGGGTTTTGGTTGATTTGTGTCTTAAGGTGTCATTCTAGTATGAACTCCCGGATAGATTGAACGGAAAGAATAGCTTCGTGTTATTTTACTACAGACTCTTGAATAGATCGATCAGAAAGGATAACTTTGAGGTGGTTTCGTACCCCTAATCTCTTCGTTTGTTCCCCGCTATTAGTGACTTTGGAGTGACTCTTTGTTGCATGTTGAGGGATAGTTATATGATCCAATTATGTTATTATTATTGAGAGAACTTGCACTAGTAAAAGTATGAACCCTAGGCCTTGTTTCGACGCACTGCAATACCGTTTTCGCTCACTTTTATCGCTTGCTACCTTGCTGTTTTTATATTTTCAGATTACAAAAACCTATATCTACCCTCCATATTGCACTTGTGTCACCATCTATTTGCCGAACTAGTGCACCTATACAACCATTGTATTGGGTGTGTTGGGGACACAAGAGACTCTTTGTTATTTGGTTGCAGGGTTGCTTGAGAGAGACCATCTTCATCCTACGCCTCCACGGATTGATAAACCTTAGGTCATCCACTTGAGGGAAATTTGCTACTGTCCTACAAACCTCTGCACTTGGAGGCCCAACAATGTCTACAAGAAGAAGGTTGTGTAGTAGACATCAGAGGCTCCTAGCACATCCCAGACAATTGCATAGCCCTGTGCGGCGCCCCCCCACAGTTTACACCCCCGGTCATATTTTCGTAGTGCTTAGGCGAAGCCCTGCGGAGATCACTTCCTGATCACCGTCACCACGCCGTCGTGCTGATGGAACTCATCTACTACCTCGACATCTTGCTGGATCAAGAAGGAGAGGGACGTCACTGAGCTGAACATGTGCAGAACGAGGAGGTGTCATGCGTTCGGTACTTGATCGGTTGAAGTGCGAAGAAGTTTGACTACATCAGCCGTGTTGTGAAACGCTTCCGCTTATGGTCTACGAGGGTATGTAGACGCACTCTCCCCCTCGTTGATATGCATCTCCATGGATAGATCTTGCGTGTGCATAATTTTTTTTTGTTTTCCATGCAACGTTTCCCAACAGTGGCATCATGAGCCAGGTCTATGTGTAGATGATATGCACGAGTAGAACACAAAGAGTTATGGGCGGAGTTAGTCATACTGCTTACCGCCACTGTCTTATTTTGATTCGGGGGTATTGTGGGATGAAGCGGCCCGGACCAACCTTACATGTCCACGCACATGAGACCGGTTCCACCGACTGACATGCAATTAGTTTTGCATAAAGGTGGGTGGCGGGTGTCTGTTTCTCCTACTTTAGTTGAATGGAATTTGACTACGGCCGGTCCTTGAATAAGGTTAAAACAACAGACTTGACGAATCACCATTGTGGTTTTTGCCGTAGGTAAGAACGGTTCTTGATAGAAGCCCATAGTAGCCACGTAAAACTTGCAACAACAAACTAGAGGACGTCTAACTTGTTTTTGCAGGGTATGTTGTGATTGATATGGTCAAGACATGATGTGATATACGTTATTGTATGAGATGATCATGTTTTGTAAGATATCAGGCAACCGGCAGGAGCCTTATGGTTGTCTCTTTATTGTATGAAATGCAAATGCCATGTAATTGCTTTACTTTATCACTGTGAGTTAGCAATAGTTGTAGAAGCAAAATGTTGGCAAGACGACCACGACGCAACCATGGAGATCAAGTTGTCGAGCCGGTGACGATGGAGATCATGGCGATGCTTTGGAGAGATCAAAAGCACAAGATGAAGATGGCCATATTATGTCACATATTTTGATTGCATGTGATATTTATCTTTGATGCATCTTATTTTGCTTAGTACGGCGGTAGCATTATAAGATGATCCCTTCACTAAATTTCAAGGTAAAAGTGTTCTCCCTGAGTATGCACCGTTGCTACAGTTCGTCGTGTTGAGACACCACGTGATGATCGGGTGTGATAGACTCTACGTTCACATACAACGGGTGCAAGACAGTTTTGCACATGCGGAATACTTTGGTTAAACTTGACGAGCCTAGCATGTACAGACATGGACTCAGAACACTGGAGACCGAAAGGTCGAACGTGAATCATATAGTAGATATGATCAACATAGAGATGTTCACCATTGATGACTACCCCATCTCACGTGATGATCGGACATGGGTTAGTTGATTTGGATCACGTATCACTTAGATGACTTTAGGGATGTCTATTTAAGTGGGAGTTTATTAGTAATTTGATTAATTGAACTCAAATTTATCATGAACTTAGCCTTAATAGTTTTTGCATATCTATGTTGTAGATCGATAGCTTGCGATATAGCTCCCCTATATTTTTTGATATGTTCCTAGAGAAAAACTAAGCCGAAAGATGATAGTAGCAATGATGCATACTGGGTCCATGATCCGAGGATTATCCTCATTGCTGCACAGAAGAATTATGTCCTTGATGCACCGTTAGGTGACAGACCTATTGCAGGAGCAGATGCGGACGTTATGAATGTTTGGCAAGCACGATATGATGACTACTTAATAGTTTAGTGCGCCATGCTTTACGGCTTAGAACCAGGACTTCAAAAACGTTTTGAACGCTACAGAGCATATGAGATGTTCCAAGAGCTGAAATTGGTATTTTAGACTCATGCCCATGTCGAGAGGTATGAGACCTCTAATTTTCCTACAAGATGGAGGAGAATAGCTCAGCCAGTGAGCATGTGCTCAGAATGTCTGGGTACTACAATCACTTGAATCAAGTGGGAGTTAATCTTCCAGATAAGATAGTCTTTTAGAGAGTTCTCTAGTCACTATAACCAAGCTACTAGAACTTCGTGATGAACTATTATATGCAAGGGATGACAAAAACAATTCCTGAACTCTTTGCAATGCTGAAATCGGCGAAGTAGAAATCAAGAAAGAGCATCAAGTGTTGATGGTTAACAAGACCACTAGTTTCAAGAAAAAGGGCGAGGGAAAGAAAGGGAACTTCAAGAAGAATGGAAAACAAGTTTCCATTCATGTGAATAAGCCCAAAGCTGGTCCCAAGCCTGAAACTGAGTGCTTCTACTGCAAAGGGAATGGTCACTGGAAGCGGAACTGCCCAAATAGTTGGCGGATAAGAAGGATGGCAAAGTGAACAAAGGTATATATGTTATTAATGTGTACTTTACTAGTGTTCGTAGCAACCCCTGAGTATTTGATACCGGTTCAGTTGCTAAGGTTAGTAACTCGAAACGGGAGTTGTAGAATGAACATAGACTAGTTAAGGATGAGGTGACGATGTGTGTTGGAGGTAATTCCAAGGTTGATACAATCACCATCGCACACTACCTCTACCTTCGGGATTAGTGTTGAACCTAAATAAATGTTATTTGGTGTTTGCATTGAGCATGAATATGATTAGTTCATGTTTATTGCAATAGGGTTATTCATTTAAATCAGAGAATAATTGTTGTTCTGTTTACATGAATAAAACCTTCTTTGGTCATACACCCGATGTAAATGGTTTATTGAATCTCGATTGTAGAGATACACATATTCATAATGTTGATGGCAAAATATGCAAAGTTGATAATGATAGTGCAACATACTTGTGGCATTGCCGTTTGGGTCATATTGCTGTAAAGCACATGAAGAAACTCCATGCAGATGGACTTTTGGAATCACTTGATTATGAATCATTTGATACTTGCGAACCATGCCTCATGGGCAAGATGACTAAAACTCCGTTCTCCGGAACAATGGAGCGAGCTAATGACTTACTGGAAATAGTACATACCGATGTATGCGGTCTGATGAGTATTGAGGCATGCGGCGGGTATCGTTATTTTCTCACCTTCATAGATGATTTGAGTAGGTATGGGTATATCTACTTGATGAAACACAAGTCTGAAACATTTGGAAAGTTCAAAGAATTTCAGAGTGAAGTGGAGAATCACCATAACAAGAAAATAAAGTTTCTATGATCCGATTGTGGAGGAGAATATTTGAGTTACGAGTTTGGCCTTCATTTAAAACAATGTGAAATAGTTTCACAACTCACGCCACCTGGAACACCACAGTGTAATGGTGTGTCTGAATGTCGTAATTGTACTTTATTAGATATAGTGCGATCTATGATGTCTCTTGCAGATTTACCACTATCATTTTGGGGTTATGCATTAGAGACAGCTGCATTCATGTTAAATAGGGTACCGTTTAAATCCATTGAGATGACACCGTATGAAGTATGGTTTGGCAAGAAACCTAAGATGTCGTTTCTTAAAGTTTGGGGTTGCGACACTTATGTCAAAAGGCTTCAGCCTGATAAGCTTGAACCCAAATTGGAGAAGTGCGTCTTCATAGGATACCCTAAGGAAACAATTGGGTACACCTTCTACCATAGATCCAAAGGCAAGATCTTTGTTGCCAAGAATGGAACCTTTCTAGAGAAGGAGTTTCTCTCGAAAGAAGTGAGTGGGAGGAAAGTAGAACTTGATGAGGTAATCATACCTTCTCTCGACTTGGAAAGTAGCACATCAGAGAAATCCATTCCCGTGATGCCTACACCAACTAGAGAGGAAGCAATTGATAATGATCATGAAACTTTAGATCAAGTTTCTACTCAACCTCATAGGCAGACCATAGCACGATCTGCACCAGAGTGGTACGGTAATCCTGTCCTGGAAGTCATGTTACTAGACCATGGCGAACCTACGAACTATGAAGAAGCTATGATGAGCCCAGATTCGGATAGATGGCTTCAGGCCATGAAATCTGTCGGCGTTCTGGGAACGGGGGTCCCCAGACTTGCTTGCCTGCGGCCCATGGTGTGGCTTTGCTAGCAGGCCCGTACGGCCCATCTTCATCAACACGGCATCCAAGACCCTCGCGAGGGGCCAAGTCTCGCGAGGCGGATGATGCAAGACCTCCTCAGGAGCGGCCTCGCCAGGCAGGCTCGCGAAGGGTGGAGAGATCAAGGCAAGGCAAACCTCGTGTGGTTCTCGTGATGTGAGCCATGACGATCGAGACCAGGCGGGCGCCAGCGTGCGCAACGTCCTTGTTTCCTCTTTGGTGCTAAGGAGGCAAACGCAGGCACAGAGTACCAAGGCATCAAGCAAAGGTTTCCATATCAGTTCAATGAGACCAAGACCAGCAGGACGACAAGAGGGAGGTCACCATGGAGCCCAAGGAGGCGTCACCACCAGGGCCTTTAGGAGGCGAATACTACTTTTGTCAGGATAAGCTGTACTAGTTGTCCCCTTTCAAATTGGCCGTTGTTGGCTCCCTTCCCGCTCAATATTTGGGGAGAGGAGCAGGGCCTCTATAAATAGGACTAGCCACCTCCGTAGGAAAAAAAGGGGGTGGGGACGGAGCCTGATCTGATTTTGAGTGATCCTCACCCACACAAGTTCACAAAGCACAAGAACACCTCAACCTCAGGAGGCTGTTCTTCCCCTTGTATTGTTCATCATTAGCCCAAGAGGCAATCCACCACCACCACACTGGAGTAGGGTATTACACCACAACGGTGGTCCGAACTAGTATAAATCTTGTGTCCCTTGTGCTGTGAGTTCGTGGAGTTCGTCCGTGGGATCTTAGCAAGCTAGGGCGTGGATCGGTAGGGGGGAAACCTTCGTGCGCACCCCAGTGTTCGAACCTTGAGGGTTTTGCCGGAACCCGTGATCCGACATTTGGCGCGCCAGGTAGGGGTGCGCCGAAGCTTCTCTTCCGTCGCCCCGCGTTCCGTTGCTTAATTGTCTCCATGGCGGACGCACGCCGTGCACGTGCTGAGCGTCGGGCTGCCCTCGCCGCCCGCGTTGCTCAGACGGATCCTGTCGGCGGGCCACCCCGTCGTTCTCTGTCGCTTTCCGCCAACGCCGCCACCGGCCCAGTGGGGAACGAGCAGCAAGCATCTTCGCTGCACCCCTCGGTGCGACGGGACGGCCGCACCGCCACTTTATTGCTGACCCCGGCCGGTTCGTCATCCCATGCTCGTCGCGCTCCCGTGGATGCGCATGCTGCTCTGTGCATGGCGCGTGAGCTCCTGCACTACCGCCCCGTCGACGACCTCTATGAGGACTGGCTCGACCGCATCGCCAAGCTTGTCAGCACCGTCCCTCCCGCTGCCTCGTCCTTCGGCAGCCACGGGCGGCGTGGCCCATGGGGCGCCTCCACCACCTCTGCCCCAAGATGGAGTCTTGGCACCAAGGCGAGCGGCCCCATGGTGCGACCTGCCACGTCAGGCGCCCGCGCAAGAAGAAAGCCAAGGCCAAGGATGTGAAGCGTAAGGGAGCAGCCGTGCTCGAGGCGGAGCTGGACACGAAGCGCGGCAGGGACCAGCCCGAGTCATCCAAGAGCAGCCGACCATTATGCGCCTTCCATAACTTGCATAGCCACAACACCAGTGACTGTCAGGAGCTCAGAGCCATTCGAGAGGGACGCTTCGGTCGATGCTCCGAGCGCAACGACCGGGGCTACGGCCGAGGAGGAGGACGTGGTGGCGAACGCTGGGATGACCACGGTCCGCGCCAGGAGTGGCGCGACTGGCCTAGAGAGGACCGCTGGCAGGATCAGCCTCGCGAGGGCGCCTGGAGGGATCAGCCTCGTGAGGATCGTCCTCAAGGAAACGCTGGCCTTCCTCCGCTACCGCCACCACCAAGAAGGAACGACGACCACCATCAAGACGAGGGGGCTGGGGTTTTCAGGAGCCGCGTGCTATCGCCTACATCTTGGGCGGAGGTCAAGCCCCAGCCTCGCAGCATATCTTCAAGTAGTTTTCTCGTGAAGTGAATGCAGTCCTCCCCAAGCTCGAGGCCACGCGGCCGCTCAGATGGTCCAAGTGCCCCATCACGTTCAATTCGGCAGATCAGCTCAAGTGCGCAACTACTGCTGGCATCCTCCCAATGCTCTGTTCACCAGTCATCAACTACATGCAAGTTACCAAGACCCTCATCGACGGTGGCGCAGGGCTCAACGTCCTGTCCGTCGACACGTTCGACAACCTCCACGTGCCATATGACTAGCTTCAGCCTACCAAGCCTTTCTCAAGAGTGAACGATGGTTCCACCACACTGATAGGGCAGGCCGCCTCCCTGTCACCTTCGCAGAACGCAACAACTACCGCACCAAGCTCATCGACTTCGACGTCGCCTACATTCGCCTGCCATATAATGCGATCCTCGGGTACCCAGCCCTGGCCAAGTTCATTGCGGTGACCCATCACGGCTACAATGTCCTCAAGATGCCGGGAAGCGGCGGAATCATCACAGTCCTGTGCGAAGAAAGAGATGCGGTGTGCTCCCTCGAGCGTGCCTTCCAAGCTGCAGCAATCGACGACCCCGACAGCAAGGGCGAGCGCCCTTCTGAGGCCACCCCCAAGAAGAAGAAGCAGCTGCACCGTGTAGAGCCTCAGGCAAGCGGCGACTCGTCGGGATTGGCGCCCGCACCTAGGGTACCTCCCTCCATCGCATAGGAAAGCGCGCCCGGCGCCCCTCTTGGGCAGGGCTCAGGGGCTCTCTTATGGAGGACCTCAGACTTTTCCAACATCACGAGGGAGGCGCTTGGGCACCACTTGGAGGCGTGCTTCGTGGCACGTTTCCCTCAGGAGAACATAGGGCGAGGAGCGCCCACCGCTCAGGAGTTTATCACCAAGACCACTCAGGAACTGCAAGACGCAAGGGCCATGCACGGCGGCCGCCGCTCACCAGGCACAGCTCCCCATCCAGGCGAGGATGCCGGGCTGCATGTCTACATCGATGTCCCAGGGCTCAACAGGGCGCAGGAGCTTTCCTGGCCTTCGCGCGTGGGATGCTGCAAGGGCCCACCTCACAGCTATGTTCACATGCCTTTTGGTCTGCCGAGCGTGGCGTCCACCTATCAGTGCAACCTGCGGAGCATCCTGGAAGCTCAGGAGGCCAGACATCACGCCGTCCTGACGGAGATGGAGACGGTCCTCAAGGAACAACTGGGACTCCCAGAGCCTCCCGAGGCTCAGGGCTCCGATGGCTCGTGAGGAGCAACCCCTTCGCCGCGTACCTTCAACCGCCTCAACTCTCCTTCATCGACAGAACCAGGTGACATTTTCCAAGTTTATTTAGCTGGGAGCGCCCCCATGGCTGCATCATTCCCAGGCCGCGTGGGTCTGTCCCTGTGGCATGTATCCCTTTTATGTCTTTAGCTTACCTTGCTGGGAGCGCCCCTCGGGCTGCATCATCCCCAAGCCGCTCGGGCCTGACCTAGTGGCATGTATCTCCCTTGCATTTACCTAAGCCAGTTTGCTTTCCATGCTTAATCTACTTATGACTACTACTTGTTCGATCATCACCCCACCACGGGGGCTACTCACGCTGGTACGACGCTTGTACATGGGTCCGTCCCTGCAACATCGACAAACCTGAGCGGCTAAGCTCTGGCTCACGGCGGGCCCTGCGCAGGTCACCTCACCAGGCCCTCAGTGCCGTCACTTCCTCACGGAGCGACCGGTGGCAGACCGGCAACCATAATGGCAAACTGTGTTTCTCCTTGTGCTGGCTTGCAGGAATCTCCTGAGGATAACAGCGGGAGGCACCGCGAGCTCCCTCTCCGCCCTTGCAGTCCGCTTGCGAGTTAAAAGGGGGGCTCCTGAGCATCGCGCCTCAGGAGTTCTTACTGGCTCTCCAGCCCTCACCCCTTGGCCTTGACCACGGCACGCGACCTGGCATACCAGCGACGGCTGAGCTTGCTCGAGGGCCGGGACCTGAGGATGTAGAGCATGAAGGAGAGCGTGGGAGAGGGGGAGGCTCGTATGGGCCCGACCTAGAAACGCCGCGGATGCCTACGCACAAACTTGGTGCAACACGAGGAGTCAACCCCGAATCGTCAAGATAAGTCCCGCGCTTAGATCAGTTAACCGTTGCAGCCTAGGAGTCACGCATGCCGTAGCCTTGTTGCGGCAACACCGCCTCCCTTTCTTGCCTTACCACGACTGCTTGAGCACTAAAGGGGACCTCCTAAGCATCCCGCCTCAGGAGCTCTTACTGGACCTCGGGCCGCTCACCTCCTAGCCTTGACCACGGCACGCAACCTGGCATACCAGCGACGACTACAGCCTGCCTGGGGACCGGGACCTGTCAGCATAGAGAAACAAGCCGTCGCGAGGTTGGAAAGGGGAGACCGAGCCTAAGCAGGATATGCGTTTGCAAATCTTCATTATAAGGATAATATCAACAAAAGACATTACAGACCCTTTACACGCTCCCACGGGGTACTTCTTGACTCCTCGCAGGGAACAAGAAGGTGAGAACTCAGGGGAATCCTATCTACACGCCCTCGCGGCCGGCATCATCATCAACAGCGGGCCACGGGAGGCCGGCGTCAACCCCATCCAGATTAGCGACGGCGGTGGCCGAACGCTGCAGCCTTGCTCCTGGCACGACGAGAGCTCGGGGGCATGTAGCTGTCGTCGCTCGTCTCCAGAGTCTCGTAGATCTCAGGAGAACCGCTGGACTCCCAAGAATAACTGCTGCTGGAGGGGCCGCAGGCGGGGCGCGCACCATCCTGGCGCTCTCCACCAGGGCAGCACTCCAAGCGGTAGGCCTCCGCATCGAAGACCTTGAAGGACAGTGTGGAGGCGCCGTCATAATCGAAGTGGATCGTGAGGGCGCCCTCAGTGCGGCAAACCCGCGCGACCTCACCCCAGCCGCGGGTCATGAAGATCTTGCCGGAGGACACTACTTCGACCTCTGCTCCGGTCACCGAAGCATCGCAGTCGGCATGCTGCAACCAGACCTCGAGGGGTCCCCTCGGCGGCATCACGTCGGCGAAGAACCACGGGAAGCAGATCCAAGTGCTCGGGGGCATCACCGCTGACAGCACAAGCTCACGCGAGGAGTCCGTGGCGTGGATCCCAGGGGCGGCGACCTGCGCCGCGGCGGCACGTCGACCTTGGCCAAGGCGCGCGCGCCGACGCTCGTCGCCTCTCCCTCCTGAGCCCTCGGCTTGGGCGTACAGGGGTAACGGATACTCAGGAGGAGGTCGCTCGCACCAAGGCCTCGTCACCACCTGCACCACCGCTGCGTCGCGGCAATGGACCGGCCTCTTCTTCGGCGGGAGCAGCGCCGGCCTGTCGAGGGGAGTCTTTCCTTTCGCCGCAGCAGAAAACCTTTGGATGGGCGCCATCGATGTTGGCGGTGGAACAGAAGAGGAAGAAGCAAGTGGAATGGGAAGAGATGGCGACGGGGGCTCTGCCCCCCTCCTCATTTATAGCAGGAGAAGGCCAACCGGCGCCCCCCACGATCATAGGTAATGATGGTTTTCCTTGCATGTCGCAGGGACTTGTCAAGTTGGGCAATTGCCGAGGCAACATGGGGAAGCAGAGATGTCCATGTCTAATCCACCGCCACGCGTCGACCAAGGCCGCAGGCTATTGGGGCTGGCGGCGCTCCGTACTTGACCTTTGGCTTCGCCCCGAAGCCAAGCCCGAGCGCGCCTTGGGCCCGGGGGCTACTATCGGCGTTCTGGGAACGGGGGTCCCCAGACTTGCCTGCCTGCGGCCCACGGCGTGGCTTTGCTAGCAGGCCCGTGCGGCCCATATTCATCAACACAGCATCCAAGACCCTCGCAAGGGGCCAAGCCTCGCAAGGTGGACGACGCAAGACCTCCTCAGGAGTGGCCTCGCCAGGCAGGCTCGCGAGGGGTGGAGAGATCAAGGCAAGGCAAACCTCGCGAGGTTCTCATGAAGTGAGCCATGACGATCGAGACCAGGCGGGCGCCAGCGCACGCATCGTCCTTGTTTCCTCTTTGGTGCTAAGGAGGCAAGCGCGGGCGCGGAGTACCGAGGCATCAAGCAAAGGTTTCCATATCAGTGCAATGAGACCA
Source organism: Aegilops bicornis (assembly GCA_021605145.1). Lineage (NCBI taxonomy): Eukaryota > Viridiplantae > Streptophyta > Magnoliopsida > Poales > Poaceae > Aegilops > Aegilops bicornis. Next base: position 301,121,292 of record CM038674.1, on the reverse strand, counting down.
AGACCAGCAGGACGGCAAGACGGAGGTCACCATGGAGCCCAAGGCGGTGTCACCACCAGAGTCTTTAGCAGGCGAAGACTACTTTTGTCAGGATAAGCCGTACTAGTTGTCCCCTTTCAAATTGGCCATTGTTGGCTCCCTTCCCGCTCAGTATTTGGGGAGAGGAGCAGGGCCTCTATAAATAGGACTAGCCACCAGCATAGGAAAAAAGGCGGGGGATGGAGCCTGATCTGATTTTGAGTGATCCTCACCCACACAAGTTCACAAAGCACAAGAACACCCTGAACCTCAAGAGGCTGTTCTTCCCCTTGTACTGTTCATCATCAGCCCAAGAGGCAATCCACCACCACCACACTGGAGTAGGGTATTACACCACAACGGTGGCCCGAACCAGTATAAATCTTGTGTCCCTTGTGCTGCGAGTTCGTGGAGTTCGTCCGTGGGATCTTAGCAAGCTAGGGCGTGGATCGGTAGGGGGAAACCTTCGTGCGCACCCTAGTGTACGAACCTTGAGGGTTTTGCCGGAACCCGTGATCCGACAAAATCTAAGATAGGATCCATGTATGAGAACAAAGTGTGGACTTGCCCGATGATCGACAAGCCGTTGAGAATAAATGGATCTTCAAGAAGAAGACAAGCATTGATAGTAATGTCACCATCTACAAAGCTCGACTTGTCATGAAAGGTTTTCAACAAGTTCAAGGGGTTGACTACAATGAGACCTTCTCACCCATAGCGATGCTTAAGTCAGTCTGAATCATGTTGGCAATTGCCACATTTTATAATTATGAAATATGGCAAATGGATGTCAAAAAATGCATTCCTTAATGAATATTAAAGAAGAGTTGTTTATGATGCACCCAGAAGTTTTTGTCGATCCTAAAGGTGCTAACAAAGTGTGCAAGCTCGAGTGATCCATCTATGGGATGGTGCAAGCATCTCAGAGTTGGAATATACGCCTTGATGAGGTGATCAAAGCATATGGTTTTATACAGACTTATGGTGAAGCCTGTATTTACTAGAAAGTGAGTGGGAGCTCTGTAGCATTTATGATATTATATGTGGATGACATATTGTTGATCGGAAATGATATAGAATTTATGGATAGCATAAAATCATACTTGAATAAGAATTTTTCAATGAAAGACCTCGGTGAAGCTGCATATATATTGGGCATCAAGATCTATAGAGATAGATCAAGACGCTTGATAGGACTTTCAGAAAGCACATACCTTGATAAAATTTTGAAGAAGTTCAAAATGGATCAGTCAAAGAAAGGGTTCTTGCCTGTGTTACTGTCGGTGTTCTGGGATCCTGGGTACCTAGACTTGCCTACCTGCAGCCCGCGGCATGGCTCCATCGGCGACCTGGAACAGACCATCTTCAGCGCCAACAAAGCAAGACCCTCGCGAGGTGGACGACGCCATGACCTCCAGAAGGAGCGGCCTCCTTAGGCTGGCTCCTGAGGAGCGGAGATTTTTATGCAAGCCCCCATCTTGTGAGGCTTGGATGAAGCAAGCCATGACGACCAAGGCCAGGCGGGCGCAATACATAAGGTTTCCTCTTTGGTGCTAAGGAGGCAAGTGTAGGCACGGAGTTCTGAGGAATCAACCAAAGGTTTCCATTTCCATGCTACAAGACCAAGACCGCCAGGACGGAGGTCATCATCGAGCCCACCACAGCATCACGACCTGAAGCTTTGCAGGCGAAGACTACCTTTTGTCAAGATAAGATGTACTAGTTGTCTCCCTTTGAATTTGGCCGTTGTGGGATCCATTCCCGCCTTCATTTTTGGGAGAGGACCAAGGCCACTATAAATAGATCCTAGCCACCACCGTAGAAGGGGATCCGGATCCATTCCATCCTCACCCTCACCAGCTCACACAAACACAAGAAAACACCTCCTGAGGTTGTTCTTCCGCTGTGCCAGTTCATCCTCAGCCCACCTCGAGGCCAATCCACCACAAAGCAGGAGTAGGGTTTTACACCGCAAGGTGGCCCGAACCTGGGTAAACTGCTGTGTCTCGTTTCCTTCTAGTTCATCGAGCTAGGCCGTGAGATCACGAGTTGGTAGACTGGGGAGGTTGAGTTCTTCGCACGCACCCAGAGTTCGAATCTATCCAGGGTCTGCGGTGCCCAGAATCCAACATTTGGCACGCCAGGTAGGGGGTGCGTCGGAGTCTCTCTTCCTCCGGCCGATCCGCCCCCGTTTCACCGTCCCCATGGCTGATGCTCGTCGAGTTCGTGCTGAGCGTCGGGCTGCCCTCGCCACCCATGTTGCCCGGATAGCGCTGCAGGCGACGACGCTCCCCGCCGTCACCATGCCTACGACCAACACCGTCACCGGCCCCGCGGCCCACAAGCAGCAGGCTTCGTCGCTGCAACCTTCCTTGTGGCATGATGGATGCATGGCCACTCCATCGTTGACTCCAGCGGTAGCTTCGTCTTCTCACGCTCGTCGCGGGCCAGCAAATGCGCATGCTGCATTCACATGGCACACGAGTTCTGTGCTATCGCCCGACCGACGACCTCAACGAGGACTGGCTGGACCGCATCGCCGAGCTCGTCAGCGCCGCCGGAGAGGCCCTTGCACCTCCGCGTTCACCGCCTCCCCCGCCGCCTCTTGCGAGCGACGTGGCCCATGGTGCGCCTCCTCCACCTCCCAGACAAGATGTTGTCCCCGAGCCAAGGCGCGAGGCTCCACGGCGCGACCCGCCGTGCAGGGCGCCGGCGCACGACAAGGAAAGCTGCCAAGTGTGCAACGGCCCCAAGGAGAGGCGCGTGCGCTCCCAGCGCTGCCATGCCAAGACCGCGCGCCGCCCGAGATGGTGGTGCGCAAGCGCCAAGATCAGGCTCCACCTCCACGGCGGGCTCTCGTGACCATGATAGGATGTCGCGCGTTTACCCCGGAGCTACGCCACGTCATCTGGCTAGGGAAGTTCAAGCCCGACCTGCCTCCGCGCTACGACGGCACCCCCACCCCTGCCGAGTTCCTGCAGCTCTACGAGTTGAGCATCGAGGCGGCCAACGGCGATGAGAAGGTCATGACAAACTTGTTAGCCAAGGACCTCAAGGATGGCGCACGCTCGTGGCTCTTGAACCTCCTCGCGGGATTGATCTCTTCCTGGGATGAGATGCGAGAGCGCTTTGTCGCCAACTTCCAAGGCACTCACGACCGCCCACCTGTTGCGGGTGACTTGCGGTGCATCAAGCAGCAGCCAAGGGAGACTTGCACAAATACATCCAGCGCTTCAACAACATTCGCCTCAAGATTCCCAAGGTGTCGGACGAGGCCATCATCTCAGAGTTCACTGATGGTGTCCGGGACGTCAAGATGAAGGAAGAGCTCGCCATACACGAGGACATGTGCACGGCTTTGGAGATGTTCAACATGTCAACCAAGTGTGCGAGAGATGAGGAAGGTCACCTCTCCCTCCTGGAGCTTCCGGAGGCGGGTCCAGAAGACAAGAAAGCCAAGGCCAAGAACGTGAAGCGCAAGGGGCCAACTCTGCTCGTAGCCGAACCCGAGACGAAACATGGCTGCGACCACCCGGAGTTATCCAAGAGCAGCGACCCGTTCTGCGTCTTCCACAACGTGCACAACCACAACACCAATGACTGCCAGGAGCTCAGGGCCATCCGCGACGGGCGACTCGCTCGTCGCCCGAGCGCAATGACCGAGGCCACAGCCGTGGAGGAGGCCGAGGCAGAGGACGCTAGGACAACCGCGACCCTCGCCAGGACTGGCGTGATCAGCCCCATGAGGACCGCTGGCAGGGCCAGCCTCGCGAGGGTCCATGGAGGGATCAGCCTCGTGAGGACCATCCTCAGGGCAACGCTGGCCTTCCTTCGCTGCCGCCACCACCAAGAAGGAATGATGACCACCACCAAGATGAAGGGGCTGGGGGCTTCCAAGAGCCGCGTGCCATTTCTTGCATCCTAGGCGGCACCCAGGCCCCTGCCTCCCATCGCATCTTCAAGCAGTTCGCTCGCGAGGTGAACGTGTCCCTCCCCAAGCTCGAGGCGATGCGTCTGCTCAGGTGGTCCAAGTACACCATCACCTTCGACTCTACTGATCAGCTCAAGTTCGCGGCCACTGCCGGCGCCCTCCAGATGCTCTGCTCGCCTATCATCAGCAACATCCTCGTCACCAAGACACTTATCAACGGCGGCGCGGGGCTCAATGTTCTCTCCCTCGACATGTTCGACAAACCCCATGTGCCGTACGACCAGCTTCAGCCTACCAAACCCTTCTAAGGAGTGACCGACGGCTCCACCACCCCGATAGGGCAGATCCGCCTCCCTGTCACCTTCGGCAAGCGCGACAACTACCACACCGAGCTCATCGACTTCAACGTTGCCCACATTCGCTTCCCGTACAACGCCATCCTCGGGTATCCGGCCCTGGCCAAGTTCATGGTTGTGACTCACCATGGCCACAATGTTGTCAAGATGCTGGGGAGTGGAGGCATTATCACGGTCGCCTGCGATGAAAAGGACACGGTGTGCTCCCTCGAGCACGCCTACCAGGCTGCGGCGATCGAGAACCCAGATGGCGAGGGGGCTGTCTACCCTCCTGTGGCCGTCCCCAAGAAGATGAAGCAGCTACTTCACCGAGGACCTCAGGAGGATGGGGCGGCCGGTGGCCCTGCCTCAGGACTTGCGCCCACTGATGGGGCACCTTCGCCTCCCACATAGGAAGGCGCGCCCGGCGTCCCTCTCAGGCTGGGCTCGGGAGCTCTCCTTTGGAGGGCCTCCGACCTGGCCAACGTCACGAGGGAGGCGCTCGGGCACCATGTGGATGCGTGCTTCAACGCACGCTTCCACGAGGAGAGCGGAGGGCGCGAGGCGCCAGGTGCTCAGGGGTTCATCACCAAGGCAATCAAGGAGCTACAGGAGGCAAGAGCCATGCGAGGCGACTGTCGCCCCGCATTACCCGATGCAACTCCCTCCCCTGATGAGGGCAGTGAGATGTGCGTCTGCGTCAACATCCCAGGCCTCAACAGAGCCGTGTCTCAAGAGCTCTTCTGGCCGTTCCACCTCGGCCGGTGCGAGGCCCCCCTCACAGCTACGTTCGCATGCCTTTTGGTTTGCTGAACAGGGCTGCGACGCACCAGCGCCACATGCGGGGCGTCCTGCGGCTCATGAGGCCAGACACCAAGCGATCCTGTCGGAGGTGGCAATGGACCCTCGCGAGCCCCCCGGGCCTCCGGAACCTCGCGAGGAGCGACTTTTGCAGCATGCGTCTTCAGCTACTTCAACACTTTTTCAACAACGGTGGCAGGTGACACTTTTTGGTTTGTTTAGTTGGGGACGCCCCTTGGGTTGCATTATCCCCAAGCTGTGTGGGTCCATCCCTGCGGCATGTATCGTTCTTTGCATCTATCAAAACTGGCTTTACCCTATCCATGAGCTACTTTATGATTATCACCTGTCTATTTGGTGCTTCGTTGCCCTTCGCGGCCTCCGCGTGTTGCTAGCCCGCCGTTTGCTCATCCCGTCACGGGGGCTGTTGGCACGACGCATGTGCTCGGGTCCATCCCTGCAACACCAATAAACATGAGAGATCGAGCTCTGACTCGCGGCCTGCCCCAAGCACGTCACCTCACCAGGTCCTAATTGCCTTCACCTTCTCGCAGAAAGATCAACGCCAGGATAGCAAGCGTGGCCATGTGTTATGATCTCTCTCCCTGACTAAATCGCAGGAACCTCCGGAGCCAGACTACGGGCGGCCTCAGCAGCCACTCCCTTTTTATGCAATTCGCTTGCATGTTAAAGGGGGGGGGGCTCATGAGCATCGCGCCTCAGGAGCCCCTACTGGCTCTCGAGCCCTCACCTCCTGGCCTTGACCATGGCATCGCAACATGGCATACCAGCAACGGCTGAGCATCACTCGAGGGCCGGGACCCGAGGACGTAGAGCATCTAGATGAGCGGGAAAGGGGGGAATCGGCGTGAGCTTCGCCAAGAAGCGCCATCACCAGGACACGGTTGGGCGCCACACAAGGGAGTCACCGCAGGCCCATAAAGATAATTCACCCCTATATATCAGCATGAACCTCACGACCTAGTATTTTGACTCTCGTGATCTCGCTTGGGCATCGTCGCCTCCCTTTTCGGCCTTCGGGGAGCTGCTTGCACGCTAAAGAGGACCTCCTGAGCATCGCGCCTTAGGGGCTCTTACCGGACCTCGGGCCACTCACCTTCTGGCCTTGACCACGACATCGCGACCTGGCATACCAGTGACGGTTGAAGCCTGCCTGGGGACTTGGTCATGTCGGTGTATAGCACTAAGCTACCACGAGAACGAAAAGGGGCACCGTGCCGAAGCGAGATATGCAATCACGACACCAAAATGGGAATGATAACGTTAAGGCAAAAGCATTACAAATTCTTTTTACACGCCCCCACGGGGCTCATCACAATTCCGTGCAGGGAATACAAAAGAAGAGGACCTGGAAGAAACCCGACCACACGGCGTCACCCACGACGCCGGGCGGACATCGCTGCCGCGCTCCGGGCGCAGCGGGAGCTCAGCGGCTCGTAGCTTTCGTCATCGCTGGAATCCGGAGAATCGCTAGATTCTAGGGAGTCTCTACCACTGCTGAAGGAGCTGCTGGCAGGGCCAAGGGCAAGTTCAGCACCCGTGGCTGCGCCGCGTGGATCGCCTCTTCTAGAGCAGCACTCCAGGCACCGGCCGTCTTCGTCGAAGACCTTGAAGAAAAGCGTGGAGGCTCCGTCGTACTCGAAGTGGATGGTGAGAGCCCCTTCCTGACAGCAGGCATGGGCTATCTCGCCCTATCCTCGAGTCATGAAGATGTCGCCCGGGGGGACGACCTCGACCTCTGCCTCAGTAGCTAGGCTGTAGCACCCGGCGTGTTTCAACCACAACTCAGCGGGGCCCCTCGGCGGCATCTCCTCGGCGAAGAAACTTGGGAGCCGAATCCACGTGCATGGTAGCATTACCACCCACACCGCAAACTCACGTGATGTCCTTCGACGTGAGTTTGCGGACTGGCTGGCCGAGCAGCCGCGGCCTGTCCTCTGCGACCCCAGACCGCGCAGCGCTGGGTGCTGCCATCCTGCCCAGGGCTCTGCTCGCGGGCGTACATAGGGATTGGGAAGCCAGGCGGAGACCGCTCGTACCAAGGCCGCGTCACCTCCTGCCCCTCGCTGGCATCACGGGAGCGACCAAGCCTTTTCTTCGGCAGAAGTGGCCCAAGCTCCTCCCGAGGAGCTTTCCCCTTCTCCGCCGCGGAAAACCTCCTGATCGGCGCCATGGACGCTTTGGCAACACGGCGGGACAAGGAAGAAAGAAAAGAAGGAGCAAGATGCGAGAAGACAGAGATGAGCAGGGGGGCTCTGCCCCCATTTATAGTCGGAGGGAGGCCAATCGCCGGCCTCCATGATCCCTTGTAATGATGGTTTTTCTACATGCAGCATGTTCTAGTCAAGTCTAACGGCTGCCGAGCAGCGTGGGGAAGCGAAGACGCCCATGTCCCATCAAGCGCCAAGCATCGACTCGGCCCGTAGGAAGTTGGGGCCCACGGCGATCCGCCCTTGCCCTTTGGCTCCGCTTCAAAGCCAAGTCCGAGCGCGCCTTGGGCCCGAGGGCTATTGTCAGCATTCTGGGAACCGGGGTATCCAGACTTGCCTTCATGTGGCCCGCTGCATGGCTCCATCGACGGCCTGGTACGGCCCATCTTCAGCACCAACAACGCAAGACCCTCGCGAGGGGCCAAGCCTCACGAGGCGGACGACGCCAAGACCTCCAGAAGGAGCGGCCTCCTCAGGCTGGCTCCTGAGGAGCGGAGATTTCTATGCAACCCCCCACCTCGTGAGGCTCGGATGACGCAAGCCATGACGACCAAGGCCAGGCGGGCGCCAGCGGGCGCAATACAACAGGTTTCCTCTTTGGTGCTAAGGAGGCAAGCGCAGGCGCGGAGTCCCGAGGAATCAACCAAAGGTTTCCATTTCCATGCTACAAGACCAAGACCGCCAGGACGGCAGGACGGAGGTCATCGCCGAGCCCACCACTGCATCACAACCTGAAGCTTTGCAGGCGAAGACTACCTTTTGTCAGGATAAGATGTACTAGTTGTCTCCCTTCAGATTTGGCCGTTGTGGGATCCCTTCCCGCCATAAATTTGGGGAGAGGACCAGGGCCACTATAAATAGAGCCTAGCCACCACCATAGAAGGAGATCCGGATCCAGTCCATCCTCACCCTCACCAGCTCACACAAACACAAGAACGCACCTGCTAAGGTTGTTCTTCCACTTTACTAGTTCATCCTCGGCCCACCTCGAGGCCAATCCACCACAAAGCAGGAGTAGGGTTTTACACCGCAAGGTGGCCCGAACCTGGGTAAACTGCTATGTCTCGTTTCCTTCCAGTTCATCGAGCTAGGCCATGAGATCGATGAGTTGGCAGACTGGGGAGGTTGAGTTCTTCATACGCACCCAGAGTTCGAATCTATCTAGGGTCTGCGGAGCCCGGAAGCCGACATTTAAAAGGTGTGAAGTTTACTAAGATCAAAGCCCAACCACGACAGAATACATATAGAAAATGAAAGTCATTCCCTATGCCTCAGTCGTAGGTTCTATAAAGTATGCCATGCTATGTACCAGACCTGTTGTGTGCCTTGCCATGAGTTTGGCAAGGGGGTACAATAGTAATCCAGGAGTAGATCACTGGACAACGGCCAAAATTATCCTTAGGTACCTAAAGAGGACTAAGGAAATGTTTCTTGGTTATGGAGGTGATAAAGAGTTTGTCGTAAAGAGTTACGTCGATGCAAGCTTTGACCCCGATCCGGATGACTCTAAGTCTCGATCTGGATACATATTGAAAGCGGGAGCAATTAGCTAGAGTAGCTCCATGCAAGCATTGTAGACATAGAAATTTGCAAAATACCTAGGGATCTGAATGTGACAGACCCATTGACTAAACCTCTCTCACAAGCAAAACATGATCACACCTTATTACTCTTTGGGTGTTAATCACATGGCGATGTGAACTGGATTATTGACTCTAGTAAACTTTTTGGGTGTTGGTCACATGGCGATGTGAACTATGGGTGTTAAATCACATGGAGATGTGAACTAGATTATTGACTCCAGTGTAAGTGGGGGACTGAAGGAAATATGTCCTAGAAACAATAATAAAGTTATTATTTTATATTATATCACCTTATTCATGATATAGGTTTATTATTCATGCTAGAATTGTATTGATCGGAAACTTAAATACATGTGTGAATACATAAAAAAATACCGTGTCCCTAATAAGCCTCTACTAAACTAGCTCGTTGATCAAAGATGGTTAAGGTTTCCTAACCATAGACATGTGTTGTCATTTGATAACGGGATCACATCATTAGGAGAATGATGTGATGGACAAGACCCATCCGTTAGCTTAGGATATGATCGTTCAGTTTTATTGGTATTGCTTTCTTCATGTCAAATACATATTCCTTGGACTATGAGATTATGCAACTCCCGGATACTAGAGGAATTCCTTATGTGCTATCAAATGTCACAACGTAACTGGGTGATTATGAAGATTCTCTACTGGTATCTCTGAATGTGTTTGTTGAGTTGGCATAGATCGAGATTAGGATTTGTCACTCCGAGTATCGGAGAGGTATCTCTGGGCCCTCTCGGTAATACACATCATAAGCTTGCAAACAAATGACTAATTAGTTAGTCACAAGGTAATGCATTATGAAAAGAGTAAAGAGACTTGCCGGTAACGAGATTGAACTAGGTATAAAGATATCGACGATCGAATCTCGGGCAAGTAAACATACCGATGGACAAAGGGAATTACGTATGTTGTCAAAACGGTTCGACCGATAAAGATCTTCATAGAATATGTAGGAGTCAATATAGGCATCCAGGTTTCACTATTGGTTATTGACTGGAGAGGTGTCTCGGTCATGTGTACATAGTTCTCGAACCCGTAGGGTCCGCATGCTTAATTTTTGATGACGATATAGTGTTATATGAGTTATGTGATTTGGTCACCGAATGTTGTTCGGAGTCCCAGATGAGATCACGGACATGACGAGAAGTCTTGAAATGGTCGAGAGGTAAAGATTGATATATAGGACGATGGTATTCGGACACCGGAAGTGTTTCGGGGGGGGGGGGGACCGGGTACTTATCGGGTCACCAGAAGGGGTTCCGAACACCCCCATTAAAAGATACGGGCCCTGTGGGGAAACACACCAGCCAGAAGGGGCTAGTGCACCCCCCATATGGGCGGGCCTAAGGAGGAGATGGAAAGGGGAGAAGGAAAAGGTAAGTGTGGATTATGATTCCCACTTCCTTCCCTCGCCCCTCGCCCCCCTCTTTCCTTCCCCTCCGACAAATATGGCAGGGGGCGCGGCCAACGGCATGAGCCCAAGTAAGATTCATACCTACTTAGGGCACGGCCAAGGGTATCCAAGTTCTGCTATTGGTTATTGAACGGAGAGGTGTCTCTGTCATGTCTACATAGTTCTCGAACCCGTAGGGCCCGCACACTTAATGTTCGATGACAATATAGTATTATATGAGTTATGTGATTTGGTCACCAAATGATGTTCGGAGTCCCAGATGATATCATGGACAGTAAGAGGAGTCTCAAAATGGTCGAGAGGTAAATATTGATATATAGGACGACGGTATTCGGACACCGGAAGTGTTTCGAGGGGTACCCGGTACTTTCGGGTCAACGGAAGGGGTTCAGGACACCCCCGGCAAAAGATATGGGCCTTGTGGGGGAAACACACCAGCCAGAAGGGGGCGCCCCCCATATGGGCCGGCCTAAGGAGGAGAAGGAAAGGGGAGAAGGGAAAGGTAATTGTGGATTGTGATTCCCACTTCCTTCCCTCGCCCCCATCTTTCCTTCCCCCTCCGACAAATATGGCAGGAGGGCGCGGTCAAGGGCAGGAGCCCAAGTAGGATTCAGCCCTACTTGGGGCATGACCAAGGGCATTCAGGTTCCGCTATTGGTTATTGATCGGAGAGGTGTCTCGGTCATGTCTACATAGTTCTCAAACCCGTAGGGTCCGCACGCTTAACGTTCGATGACGATATAATATTATATGAGTTATGTGATTTGGTAACCGAATGTTGTTCGGAGTCCTGGATGAGATCACGGACATGACGACGAGTCTAGAAATGGTCAAGTGGTAAATATTGATATATAGGACGATGGTATTCGGACACCAAGTGTTTCGGGGGTACCGGGTACTTATCGGGTCACCGGAAGGGGTTCCGGACACTCCCGTCAAAAGATATGGGCCTTGTGGGGAAACGCACCAGCCAGAAGTGGCTGGTGCGCCCCCCATATGGGCTGGCCTAAGGAGGAGAAGGAAAGGGGAGAAGGGAAAGGTAAGTGTGGATTATGATTCCCACTTCCTTCCCTCGCCCCCCACTTTCCTTCCCCCTACGACAAATATGGCAGGGGGGCGCAGCCAAGGGCAGGAGCCCAAGTAGGATTCAAACCTACTTGGGGTGCAGACAAGGGCATCTAGGTTCTGCTATTGGTTATTGACCAGAAAGGTTTCTCGGTCATGTCTACATAGTTCTCGAACCCGTAGGGTCCGCACGCTTAACGTTCGATGATGATATATTATTATATGAGTTTTGTGATTTGGTCACCGAATGTTGTTCGGAGTCCTGGATGAGATCACGGACATGTCGAGATGTCTCGAAATGGTCGAGCGGTAAAGATTGATATATAGGACGCTGGTATTCGGACACCGAAAGTGTTTCGGGGGGTACCGGGTACTTATCTGGTCACCGAAAGGGGTCCGGATACCCCCGACAAAAGATATGGACCTCGTGGGGAAACGCACCAGCCAGAAGGGGCTGGTGCGCCCACCATATGGGCCGGCCTAAGGAGGAGAAGGAAAGGGGAGAAGTCAAGTGTGGATTATGATTCCCACTTCCTTCCCCCGCCCCCCTCTTTCCTTCCCCCTCCGACAAATATGGCAGGGGGCGCGGCCAAGGGCAGGAGCCCAAGTAGGATTCAGACCTACTTGGGGCGCCCCTTGGCCTCTTCCCTCTCCCTCCCACCTATATATACATATACGTATACATATATATATATATATGTATATATGAGGAGGGGGCACCTAGCACATGCCAGACAATTGCCTAACCGTGTGCGCCCCCGTAGTTTACACCCCCGATCATATTTTCGTAGTGCTTAGGCGAAGCCGTGCGGAGATCACTTCACCATCACCGTCACCACGCCGTCGTGATGATGGTACTCATCTACTACCTCGACGTCTTGCTGGATCAAGAAGGCGAGGGACGTCACTGAGCTGAATGTGTGCAGAACACGAAGGTGTCGTGCGTTTGGTACTTGATCGGTTGAAGCACGAAGAAGTTCGACTACATCAACCACGTTGTGAAACGCTTCCGCTTATGGTCTACGAGGGTACGTAGACACACTCTCCCCCTCATTGCTATGCATCTCCGTGGATAGATCTTGCGTGTGTGTAGAATTTTTTTGTTTTCCATGCAATGTTTCCTAACAGTGATTGCACGTCTATTACTGCATTGGTTAGTAAAATCTTAGCAAGCTTATGTACGCAATCACCAGGGATTAACTTGCCAGCTTATTGTTAAACAACTATTATTATTATTTTGTTAGAACTTATCGACTTACGAAGTAAGATATTATTTTAATTTGACGAGTTAATAAGACGTGGGGTATTATTATCTTTTAGGCTAGACGTGGGACAATTGAGTTGGTTCTAGGGAAAACTAGTGGGAGAAAAATCAGATTACCTTGAAAAAGAAAGTGGGAGAAAAATTAGAGATATGATTAATAAAAAAGAAAAATGAAGGAAGTGAGAAAGTCTATACAAAGGATGGACGAAGGACAGGTCAAACCGGAACCTTAGGTTGTTTCAAATATATATATGTAATAAAATAAAATATAAACATATATACTATTATAGAAGGGAAAACATAGGTTTAGTTTGGCATTCTTATAGAAAAATAGGACTGAGCTATGCGTTGTCCTGAAAAAACAAACATAAGTTGGGCTGCTGATGTTATAAAACAAGATAGGCCGGGAGGCCGCTTGATACGTGTTGGACCAAAAAAAATGTTGAAACCTGCTGGATCAACTGTGTTTGTACGATGGGATGCATATGTTACACAACAAAACCTATGGCATGGACCTAGTGGGCTCGGACTGTCAGCCTCTCCACGTACAGTCATCTCCCGATTCCTCTCATTTGTTCACCATGTTGAGAATGACAGATGGCGGCGCTGCAGCGAGAGCACCAAGGCGGAGGACGACATCGAGACCTTAGACTCGAACCAACCGGAACTAGGGAACGCAGGCAGAGGGGAATATGGCAGTTGACTTGTACGGGTGCAGGGTAGGCTGGTGGAGCTGGCGCCGCCGGAGAATAAAACACGATGTGGGGGAGTCGAGGGATGGCCTGGCCGCCATAGGCTAGGATGGGTCACTGAGGCACCGCCATAGCAGAAAGAAACAAAAAAACACTGGAAAAATGATACACCTGCTAGATCCCCATAATCATGTTGTGGGTCGTGGATGTCCTAAGAAAAGAAACCTGCGCTGGGTAGCCACGACCCAGTTGATACCTACTGGACCTTAAGAAAAGGAAACACGACAGCCCAATAAACTAGTTACATAGTACTCCCTCCGTCCACAAATACTTGTCAAAAAATGGACAATAATGGATGTATCTAGAACTAAAATACGTCTAGATACATCCATTCCTCCTACAAGTATTTCTGGACGGAGGGAGTAGTACATAAGAAAATAGCCAGTCAAAAAATAAAAGGCAAACATGTTAATGGGTTATTAGACAAAATATTTCAGATAAAACAGATAATTGCGACAAATAGCCTAATGCATGAAACACTCAGATGATAAAGGTGCTTAAACAGACAAAGTGCACCATCTAGATCTTCCTGGCATGCTTGATCATGATGCTGCAGCTGTCAGTGTACTCCTCGGTTACAGGAATCAGACATGCCCTCATGTCCGAGATCCAGCTGTACATGTCGTAGCAAGCATACGCGTCCTTGGTCGCGCAGGTGATGTAGGCTAGATTCAGAGGTACCTCCCACGTTTTCAGGTCTGTCGCGTCCACGTCTTCTTTCATGTTGGTGTAGTAGGGGTCAATGATGGTGGCTGCGAGGTCAGCAACGGAGTCCTTCTCCTTGTCGGAATCGGGGCTCCGCAGATCCAAAGAAAGGTTCGAACTCTGGGGTGCACACGAAGAACTTCGCTACGCCACTGCTTGCCACTCACTATCTCACAATGTTGCCCCGTCGTGTTCGAGCAAGGTGGAAGAGGGATCATACCTGGAGATTTACCCAGGTTTGGGCCACCTTGCGGTGTAAAATCTTACTCCTGCTTTGTGGTGGATTGCCTCGTGAGGAGGTTGAGGATGAACTAGTACAAGGGTGAGCTGCCTCTAGAGGGCTCGAGGGGTGAATGGATTGGATGGGATCGGATCCCTCTCTATGGTGGAGTCTAGCCTATATTTATACTGGCCCCGGTCCTCTTCCCTCATTGTTTAGGAGGGAAGGGATACCACAGTGGCCAAATTCAAAGGGGGAAAAGAGTACACCATATCATGACTAAAGGTGGAATTCGCTTGCAAAGCTTCTGGTAGTGACGCGTTGGTGGGCTCGGTGATGACCTCCGTCCTTCTGAGCCTATTATCTTGGTCTTGTTGCACCGGAATGGTAACCTTCGGGGGATTCCTTAGGAACCCGCATACGTCCTTGCGTCCTTAGCACCAAAGGGGAAATTGTCCTTGCCTGCACCTGCTGGCACCCTCCTGGCTTCGGTCGTCATGGCTCACGTCATTGCACGCCTCGCGAGGTGGGCGCGAGCCTAGAGATGTACGCTCCTCTGGAGGCAGCCTCGAGGGGCCGCTCCATCAGAGGCCTTGGCGTAGTTTGCCTCGCGAGGGTCTTGCTCGTGAAGTGCTAATGCTGGGCTGCATCGAGCCATTGGTGGAGCCACGTGCTGGGCCGTAGGAAGAGGGGCCTGGGTACTCCTGGTCCCAGAAGCCCTAAAGTAGCCCTCGGGCCCACAGCGCGTTCGCCCTTGCTTAAGAGCGAATGGCAAAGAGACGCGAGCCCTAACCGCCTGTGGGACAGGCTCCACGCGTGGCGCACGACTAGGCATGGACGCCCCCACTTCCCCACGACACCTCGGCAACTGCCCAGGCTGACATAAAACCTGGCGCACGCCACTGGGCCATCATTGCTCTGAAGGCAAAGAGGCGCTGCTGGCCCTCTCGATTGCTTATAAAATGGCGAAGGGGGCGAAGCCCTCAGCCCATCTATGTCTTCTCGCCTCTCCATTTCCAACCCTTGTCCCAGCAGCCATGGCGCCCGTGGGAGGTTCACAGCCGCCGAGAAAGGTAAGGCACCGCAAGAAGGGTCGGAGCTTCCGCAGCCTAAGAGGGGGCACGGCTGCCCCCGCAAGTCTGTCGCTACGCCTGCGGCGCTCTCTAGGGGACATGGGCACCCTCAGTTGGCGGTCCGCACCGGTTCCAGTAGCCGCGGCAAGAACCCCACTCACGGAAGTGGCCGTGGGGGCGGAGGCAGCTGATATGTCTCCATCATATCTACTTTTCCAAACTCTTTTGCCCTTGTTTTGGACTCTAATTTGCATGATTTGAATGGAACTGACCTGGACTGATGCTGCTTTCAGCAGAATTGTCATGGTGTTACTTTTGTGCAGAAATAAAAGTTCTCGGAATGACCTGAAACTTGACAGGAGAATACTTTTGGAATAAATAAAAAATATTGGCGAAAAAATCAACCGAAGGGGACCCACACCCTTCCCAGAAGGGTGGGGGCGCGCCCTACCCCCTGGGTGCGCCCCCTGTCTTGTGGGTCCCACGAAGCTCCACCGACCTCAACTCCAACTCCATATATTCACGTTCGGGGAGAAAAAAATTAGAGAGAAGGATTCATCACGTTTTACGATACAGAGCCGCCACCACCTCCCATTCTTCCTGAGGAGGGCAGATCCAGAGTCCGTTTTGGGCCCCGGAGAGGGGAAATCGTCGCTATCGTCATCATCAGCCATGCTCCCTCACCAATTTCATGATGCTCACCTCCGTGCGTAAGTAATCCCATCGTAGGATTGCTGGACGGTGATGGGTTGGATGAGATTTACCTTGTAATCGAGTTAGTTTTGTTAGGGTTTGATCCCTAGTATGCAGTATGTTCTAAGATTGATGTTGCTATGACTTTGCTATGCTTAATGCTTGTCACTAGGTGAAGGAAATATGCCCTAGAGGCAATAATAAACTTGATTTTATATTTCCTTATATCATGATAAATGTTTATTATTCATGCTAGAATTGTATTAACCCAAAACTTGATACATGTTGTCGGTGCAACAAACCCTGGGTCCACAGGCATGAGGGCAAGATTACAACACCAAGATCAGGCCAAAGTGCAAAGGATCAGGATTTTTGAAGGACCAACATGCAGATCAAGAGGACCAAGACCAAACCAGTGAAGCAAGACACCACCAGGAGAAAAGCCGCCCATGCCGGGCATGCGAGCCCGGCGAGGACGGGGTTGCCCCAGAAGAAAACCCCCAAGACACCCCAACAGGGCCTGTCGGGACTCGCGGAGGCAAAACCACCTCACCACGACGCAAGT
Source organism: Aegilops bicornis (assembly GCA_021605145.1). Taxonomy (NCBI): domain Eukaryota; kingdom Viridiplantae; phylum Streptophyta; class Magnoliopsida; order Poales; family Poaceae; genus Aegilops; species Aegilops bicornis. The sequence goes on along the minus strand of CM038674.1, from coordinate 301,104,615 downwards.
CGTCGATCAGTGCGGTGTAAAGCCGCAAAGTGACTAAGTGACAGCCATTCGCCACATGCAGCCTCTTTCTACAAGAAATACGTACAGACGACACATGTCCTGCGACGTGTCAAGAAAGTAGGCGTGAAGCTGGCAAAACAGCCCCGCAAGGCTTGCCGGGCAAGCAACAATGTGACGTTGAGCGGCGCACATAATGCACCCTGTCAGCCTGTAGAAATAGGTATGATAGCATTGTTTGCTACCTTATCAGTGCATAATGACTAAATTGCCATTGTGGTGACCCCTTAATCTATAAAAGGAGGCCCATGGCAACCGTAGAAAGGGTTAGAAGGTTGGACACCCACACATTCATACGCGCGTAGCCGTTCTCGCCCTCAGGCAATCCTGCCGGGAAAAAGGGCTGCGAGCACCACCATTTTTCACCATCAGTCCACCAAAGCGCGAGTAAGGTTTTACGCCTCACGGCGGCCCGAACCTGGGTAAAACTGCCTGTGTGATCTCTGCCGTGCTGCCCCACGCTCTTCTACTCTTTGTGCAACGTGACATCCCCCTGCCGAACCAGCAAGGGACCCTTGGTCCCATAGGTGGCCGTGGTTTCCCGCGACATCTTTGGCGCGCCAGGTATGGGGATCACTTGCATGAACCTGAAAGTGTGAGCAGCGCGTCATCTTCATCACCATCTTCATCTTCGACGGAGCCATTGACCACGACGCTCAAGAAGAAAGCCGGCGCTACAGCTCACCCGTCCAACTCGAAGGCTCCACCGCCCAGGGGATGTAGAGGCGCATGATATGAGCACTGCTGGGGATGTGGTCGGAGCAGGCGGCGCCGTCACCACCTCCCCTGCAGCCGAAGCAGGAGCAGTAGACACCAGAGGAGAGCAACATCCGCAACACCCCGATGGCCATGCTCCACGAGGTACGGTGGAGGGGTTACTCCATCCACACCCTTTCCTCTTGCCACGGGCACAGCCACAACAGTGGTACTGAGCCCCAGGCGAACCACCGCCCTCTGACCGCCCCCACCGTGGGAGCGATCGCAGAGCGCACACCTCCCCCGAGGCGAGTCAACCAGGTCGCTACGTCCAATGGAGCAGTTGGCCCTCAAGCGCCTTCACCACGTCACCATGCTATCCAAGTGGCCACCTCGTAGTAACAAGGACGTGGTGCCGTCACCGCTGGCACCGTTAAAAGCCGAGCAACGGTGCGGTCCACATCATCATCACCCATGCCAAGCACTGCTACGGAGGCTATGGCACTGGCTCAGCTACTAATGAGGTTTCCACCGGCGGCCGAGCAGATGGACGAGTGGCGCGCCACCATCCAGAGTCTATTCGATTTCGCCGAGGCTGAGGGCTCACAGCAAGCTGGCCCGCCATGGTCTCCCAAAGCAACGACGACCGCTCGTGCTGCTGGTCGTACCGAAGGGGCCACCCCCACGGTGCAGTCTCCGCCACGGCAACCAGTGCGAGCGCGGAAGAATCAAGAACCTGCTGACCCTCGAGCGCATCCAGGCCAACGGCGAGCCCCCGAGGACAGGCGGAGAGGAGATGCGCGCGTCGTCATCGAGCGACGCCGTGACAACCACCGTCGGGCCAATGGGTGAGACGGTCCCGATGTTGACGAGCCTGCGCTCGAGATTGGCGGGTGCCTACCTTTTGAGGTTGGGTGCCCTGCCTTTACTCTTGAGCTGCGGCAAGTCCATTGGTCGTCCAACCGCATGTTCAAGCCAGAGATACCCGAGAAGTATGATGGGAGGCTAAACCCGGCAGTGTTTCTGAGCATCTACACCATCGCTGTTCAGGTTGCCGGGGGAAGAGATGAGAATGTGTTTGCCAACTACTTCCCTTTGGCTCTCAAGTCCAATGTGAGGTCTTGCCTAATGCACCTGCCGGAGTGCTCCATTTCGTCAAGGGCTGATCTGTGCCATGAGTTCATTGGCGCCTTCACTGGCGGCCATCAAGAACCTGGGCGGCCCAGCGACTTGCTGCTTCTCCAATAGAAAGAAGGAGGGACTCTCCGGAAGTACATGCATCGATTCAGCAGAGTTCACAGGAACATCCTGAATATCCATCCAGCACCTGTGATAGCTGCCTTCTAGTCCAATGTGCGCAATCGCAGGATTCGTTCCAAGATGAACGTGCGGTTTCCCAAGACTGTGAAGGAGCTGTTACACCTTGGTGGACAAGTGTGCTCAGATGGAGGAAGGAAGGAAACTACCCGGTAAAGAGGATTGCGTCAATGTCGACTCAGAGGATGACGATGAATCCACCAGTCAGAAGAAGAGCAAGAAGTGCAAGGATAAGGCAATGATGACTGTCGAAGGATCGGGCACACCTAGTACCGGAAAGAAGGATAAAGACGAAACTCTCGGCAAGGAGGCTAGCATGTGCACTGACTGTCGGGAGGCTGCGGCTGCCGAGAAGGTTGGGAAAGGCAACGGGCCATACTGCAAAATTCATCAGACCAAGGGCCACGATCTTCAAGAGTGTCATCAGGTTGAGCAGCTTGTCAAGAAGCAGAGGGCATAATATGAGAAGCGTGATAGGGAAAAAGGTCAGAATACCGCTGGCGGTAAGGGCCAAGGCGGTGAAGCAAATCGCCCCGGCCAACCCTTCCGGAACCAAGGAAAACCCGCCAGGGGTCGAGAGAAGGAAGCTTCGATGATGAGAGTGTAGAGGGGACGAAGAGGAAACCAGTGAGTAGGAGTTCCGGAAGGCCACTGATGCCCTATGCATTGACGGGGGTGCATCCCTGCACTCCTCTCACCACCAACTCAAATGGTGGGCGTCGGTGTCAAAACCGGCGGATCTCGGGTAGGGGGTCCCGAACTGTGCGTCTAGGCGGATGGTAACAGGAGACAAGGGACACGATGTTTTTACCTAGGTTCGGGCCCTCTCGATGGAGGTAATACCCTACTCCTGCTTGATTAATATTGATGATATGGGTAGTACAAGAGTAGATCTACCACGAGATCGAGAGGCTAAACCCTAGAAGCTAGCCTATGGTATGGTTGTTGTTCGTCCTACAGACTAAAACCCTTCGCTTTATATAGACACCGAATAGGAGTAGGGATACACAGAGTCGGTTACAAATGGTAGGAGATAAACATATCCAAATCGCCAAGCTATCCATCCACCCCCAGGAAAGTCCCATCAGGACACGGACTAAGTCTTCAATCTTGTATCTTCATAGTCTAGGAGTTCGGCCAAAGATGATAGTTCGCTATCCGGACACCCCTAGTCCAGACTCCTCAAGAGTCTCCTGAACCAGGCTTCAATGACGACGAGTCCGCGCGCATATTGTCTTCGGCATTGCAAGGTGGGTTCCTCCTCCGAATACTTCATAGAAGGTTTTGAACACAAGGATAGTGTCCGGCTCTGCAAAACAAGTTCCACATACCACCGTAGAGAGAATAATTTTTGCACAGATCTGCTGACGTATTCAGCAGCGTGACACCACACCACGGCCAGGCCTTTATACGGATCGTTTTTACCATTCCACCTTAGCGCGTTTAGCGAGGCAGTTTCCTTGGCACGTCTTATCAAAGCGGAGATCGTGCCCCCTTATTCCGGGATTCCCATCAATACGGACGTGGATAACCCATCCGCGCCATTGATTACGACGCTTGGGAGATAAGCGAGTTTTACCAGGCTGGCGGGGGACACATAGCTTCGTCCGTCCATATAAGGGAATAAGGATCCACCTTTTCACCTACGCCTTCTTCCTCCTTTGCTCATCCATTTCGCTTTTCGAGCTCCAGCGCCCAAGTCCGCACGTCCCACCTCAACCTTCTCCAGCTATGTCCGGAGCGGGAGGCAGGTGGATGGCCTCCTCCGTCACGGAGGGGCACATCGAAAAGCTGCGGGAGGTCGGATACTTGTCCAGCAACATCACGCACCGTCTACCCGACGAGGGGCAGCTCATTCCGACCCCCAGGCCCCATGAGATGGTGGTGTTTCTCCCCCACTTCCTCCGCGGACTAGGTTTTCCACTTCACCCATTTGTCCGGGGGCTCATGTTCTACTACGGCCTGGACTTCCACGATCTGGCCCCGAATTTCATCCTCAACATCTCGGCGTTCATCTCGTGTGCGAGGCCTTCCTCTGCATCCAGCCCCACTTTGGCTTATAGCTGAAGATCTTCAATGTCAAGCCGAAGGTAGTGGGCGGCCGCCAAGCGGAGTGCGGAGGCGCCATGGTTGGGAAGATGGCCAAAGTCCTATGGCTCGAGGACTCCTTTGTGGAGACCATAAAGGGGTGGCAATCGGGGTGGTTCTACATCACCGAGCCGCGCGACTCTCAATGGGCGGCGGCCCCCGAATTCCGATCCAGCTTCCCCACACGGATCTCATCATGGAAAGAGACGGGCCTGACATGGGGGAATTCGGACGAGCTATCCGGACTCCAAACCTGCGTCCGAAACCTGGTGGACAAGAATCTCAGGCTTGTCAACGTAATCCGTGTGATGCTCATCCGCCGGATTCTCCCATGCCAACAACGGGCCTTCAAATTGTGGGAGTTCAATCAGACAAAGACTCAACTCTGAAAAGGCTCTTCGACACTACGCATTTAAGATGCCCGGAAGGTGTCAAGAAGGGCGCCGAGGCTCCCACATCCGCTACCGAAGATCGCGGATTCATCTCGCAGCGTCAAGCCAACGAGGTAAGTTATTTTACCCTTTACGGGACTCTTTTTTCATAGATTGACTCTATGTGGGATCTAAAACTCGCTAACCTTTGACAGGACTGGCTCAAGACGTCCGGATAGATTAACTGTCCGGCCCCCTTGCCAGAAGACCCAGCGGACGCCCGATTGACAGGGCTGCTGGCTCCGGTACCTCACGTGGTGCCGGAGAAGAAGGCCAAGAAGGAGGCCACGGGAACTCGAAGGAGTTCCCGGTGCTGTGTGCCGGACTCACCGCCTCGACAACTCGAGGCGGAATCCTCCTTTGAGGAAGAGGAGGAGGAAGAAGCCTCTCCCCAGTGGGGAGAGAAGAAAGGAAGGCCGCCCCAACCGGGAGGCTGGAGGTCCAAGAAGGAAGGACCCTTCCTCCGGACTTCTCCACCAACGCCGACAACGACGAGGAGGAGTGGCCAACAAGGGCCAAGCCCCTGGCAAGATCGTAAGTGTCCGGATACCCATGGCTTTTTTCATTGCATAGTGTTCTCTAATGCCGAACAACCATGCAGCCCGCCCAAGGGCGAGCTCGCTGCTTCGTCGAGCGGGTCCCTGAATTCGTCGGAAGTGGAGAGTACTTCACTTCCGGCCGCCTTCTCACCTCACGCTGCGGATGACACCGAGGTGGGGCCCCGAGGGGGGCCTGGTCAAGAGGAGGTGGCGCAGGAGGTGCCGCAAGGCAGCCTCCTGGACTCTAGGCGCGAGGGGAGAGAGACCCCCAGGGGCTCTAAGCCCGACCCTTGTCCGGACTCCATACCGGAACCTTCAGCAGTTCCGAAGTCCGGCAAGCGGTCCCTTCGTAGGAAGGGTAAGACGCCGGTGTCCTCCGTCCAACCGGAGGCATCGGATAACATACTGGAGGCGCTTAACGGCGCCTCCATCGACGAGGAGCACCGCACTGTTATGAGTGTGGTTATCCGGAAAGTTCAGTCCACCAAGAGCGGGCTGACTGAAGCCTGTACCAGCCTTCTAACAGGCTTTGAGGTAAGTTTAGAATATGTAAAAATATTACCGCATAGACAGTAGTTCTCGATGCTTAGTTCGGTGTTCGGAAAGAAAAGCCGACTAAGGATCTAAAAGATATACGCAGGAGTCTAACATAAGTATGTCAATATGGGAATGCAAAGCGTTGTCGACCTCTCGCCAAGACCGACTGCAGAGGTCAATGCGTTGAAGCAGAGCCTCGAGTGGTCCGAGAACGAGCTCGGCCTTGCCAAGGAGCAGCTCGAGGACAAGGAAGGTAAGTAATAACTTATTAAAGAAACACCTTATAGAAAGGATTTGGTTGCAAAAGATAACAGGAATAACATGGGTACTGCAGGGGCCACGAGCAAGGTGGCGAATTTCAAGGAGGCGGTGTCTCGCGTCGAAAACAAAGCGGCCAAGTGAGCGCACCGAGCGAGAGAAGGGGAGGCGCAGCTGGCGGAGGTACGGCAAGAGCTCCGTGCTCTCGTGGAAAAACACGAGGGTTTGGAGCGTGACTCAAGACCCGAGAGTCCGAGCTTGCCTCGGCTCTTGAGAGTGCCAAAGCTGCTAAGGCCGAGGCCCAAAAAGCCCTCCAGAGATGGAGGCAATAAAGAAGATCGCGGCGGGTAAGGCATTCTTTATGCAGAGCAAGAATGTAAAAGTCAATTATCTAGTACTTACCCGAATCCGAGCTCTCCAGAGCGTTCGCAGATCTGCCCGTAGTGTAACCGATGCTGCCGCGTTCTACCGCGCCAAGGAGGGAGCTCGACGGAGAAGGTGTTCTAGTCTCAAGATGTCGAGGCCGACCGTCCGGTGCCGAGCGACCAAATTGAAGCAATTGGTCGAGCTCCAAAAGGTCACCGAACATGCCATGAAGGGCCTCATAGTTCGCCGTGGCCATTGGAAGCCATGCACAGGAGCTATTTCGGGTTAGTGCAGCCGTGGTGGACGCCTTTGTCCATGGATTGAAGTCATCAAGCGCTCCGTCTGCATTGAAGGTGCCCGTCGGGCCTTGCCCGTGCTAAAGTGCATTGGGGCAAGCTGGATGCGGAGAAGCTTGTGACGGACGGGCCACCAAGGGCAAGGATCATCGCAAGCCCGAAATTTACTATGAGGGCGCCCTCAAGGGTGCCCGCCAGATAGCGGATGAGTGCTCCAAAGATGTAATTTTTGAATAGACTCGCATTTTTTATCCCGTGACGCTAAAAACTTGTTCATATGCGCTAAGCAACGCTTGTTAATTTAAAATATTACCTTACAGGCGGCCGTTTATCAAATTTGAGAGATGGCAAGTCGTTGGCTTCAGCCCCCATGCCACGTGTGGGGTGTTCGGGATAAACTTGAGCGCTCTTGTTCCCATTCTTGGGTCCGTCGAGGAAGGCGCCAACGCAACGAACAAGGCAACCAGACTTATAGTGCTTGAACACTCTCACTTAGCCATAGAATTCTATAATTTTAAATTTAAGAAGCCCCTAGTATTCGAAGATCAATTGGGCGCTTATCCACGCCTTTGGCGGACAATGTCGGTTCCTCACTCTAAGCAGCATAAGTCTTTAGGGACTCAAGAAACCTCTCGAACAACGCATCGGCTCTCGCCTTATCATGACGGTCAGTTTAGCTTTCTCCACCGAGGTGCTCAACCCAGTTCAACCGGGGCACAATCGCAGTGGTTCTCCCAAAGTGCTACCTTAGCCGATATAACGGAACGTAAGGTACCAAAACATGGGAGCCGGGCAAACCCAACTATTGACCCAAGACATGATTCGAGCCGATGCATATAATGCTATAAGTTCGGGTGCCGTGACTTGTGAAAGTGTTCGGACTTATCACACCATAATTTTGGGGTACTTAAGCCCCTGGTGTATTGGCCGTACCAAATTGTACGGTTGCACAATGTCATAAATGAACATATATAATGGGAAAGAATGCAATAATAGGCAAGAGCTATATATTGGTTATTAAAAAGAAACTGCAAATAAAAGCAGAACGATACAAATTGTGCGATAAGCAAGGGATGGGACTATTTAACATGTCCTCTCCGAGGTAAGCTGCGGGATGGTATGTAAAACAGGTATAATGCTCGTAGTAGAGACCACCTGGACACTCCACGTAGCTTTCTGTTTCCCTGGTTGTTCCATCGTGAGTTCGGCGCAAATGCCGGACAGGGCTTCTGGAGAACAGAGTCCTGAAAGTAAGAAAAAAAGAAAAAGAATGACACAATCGGGAGCCCCTGGTGCGGTTGAGCCGCATTCTGGGCGTGTCGTGGTCATGCCCCTCCTCTTATGCACATGGTATCTCCAGAGCATAGTTATGTACGCGTAGTACTGGCTTCGCGGTTTCGCGAGGGCTGGGGTTGGGGCCGGATTGCTACGCGTGCTTGGATCGTGCCAGGTGGTCTTGTTGTAGGTTACTTCGGGCGCGCTTGACAGTGTCCGGACGTTTAGTGGCCGGACTAGAGAATTGCTCTGAGAGGCTGCTTTGCACCTCCGCCGTGAGGGCCGCCGTGTGCTCCTCCGTTCGGAGAGAGCGTTCGGTGTTTCCATTGACCGTGATTACTCCTCGAGGGCCCGGCATCTTGAGCTTGAGGTATGCGTAGTGCGGCATCGCATTGAACTTTACCGTCACGGCTCGTCCAAGCGATTGCATGATAGCCGCTGCGAACGGGACTATGTCAAAGATTAACTCTTCGCTCGGAAGTTATCCGGGATCCAAGACCACTTCGAGTGTAATCGAGCCTGCATACAATTGGCCTCTACACCCGGTATGACGCCTTTAAAGGTCGTCTTTGTAGGTTTAATCCTTGAGGGGTCTATGCCCATTTTGCACATTCTATCCTGATAAAGCAGGTTCAGGCTGCTACCGCCATCCATCAGGACTCTAGTGAGGTGAAATCCGTCAATAATTGGGTCAAGAACCAATGCGGTGAAAATCCACCGTGACGGATGCTAGTGGGGTGGTCCCTTCGATCAAAGGTGATCGGGCAGGAAGACCATGGGTTGAACTTCGGGGCGACTGGCTCCATCACAGATATCGCCCCTTAGTGCACGCTTCCACTCCCTTTTGGGTATGTGGGTTATGATATCATGTTCACCGTCCGCACTTGTGGGAGAAAGCCCTTACATCCTCTATTGTTCGGCGGGGCTCTTCCTCGTCATCGCTATGCAGCCCTTGTCATTGAGTTCGCACTTAACTTGCACTGCTTGTTTGAACACCCAACAATCTCTGTTGGTGTGGTTGGCTGGTTTTTCGGGGGTGCCATGTATCTGGCACAAGCGATCGAGTATTCGGTCCAAGTTGGACGGGCTCTGGGTATTTCTTTTGAATGGCTTCTTCCGCTGACCGGGTTTAGAGCCTCTGAATCCGGCATTGATGGTCGTATCTTCATCATTGTCACCGCACGCGGCGCTTTGTTCTTGTTGCGACGCGACCTGCCATTGCTGTCCTTGGTATCCAAACTACCAGGGTTTTTGGTCAAGTTGTTACTACGAGCTAGCCAGCTGTCCTCTCCCGCGCAAAAGCAGGTCATGAGTGTGGTGAGGGCTGCCATGGATTTTGGCTTTTCCTGTCCTAGGTGTCGGGGTAGCCACTCGTCGCAGATGTTATGTTTGAAGGCTGCAAGGGCCTCTGCATCCGGACAGTCAACGATTTAATTTTTCTTGGTTAGGAACCGTGTCCGTAATTGTTCCGCCAATTCTTCAGCTCTGAATTATGTGGCTGAGGTCATCGTCCGGTGGTCGCATCGTATGTGCCCTGGAAGTTATCAAGGAATGCGGCTTCCGTGTCCTCCAAACAACCAATTGATTCGCCGCAAGCTGTTGAGCCAATGCCGAGCTGGTCCTTTAAGCTTGAGTGGGAGGTATTTGATGGCGTGTAGATCATCGCCGCGGGCCATGTGGATATGGAGGAGGTAGTCCTCGATCCAAACTGCAGGATCTGTTGTGCCATTGTATGATTCGATGTTTATGGGTTTGAAGCCCTCAGGGATTTGATGATCCATTACTTCATCTGTGAAGCATAGTGGGTGTGCGGCGCCTCTGTATTGGGCTATATCACGACGTAGCTCATATGAGCTTTGTCTACTGTGTTCGGCCCGACCGGAGTTGTTGTATCTAGCGTGACGGTTATCATCACATGTTGTGGGGCGCCCATGCGATCCGTAGATCGATCTTGTATGCCTTGCCTTGTCCTCCAATATGTCTCGCAGGTCTGGCGCGTTTCCCCATGGCTTGGTACTTTTCGAGCGATGCCGGAGTGCGGCTTGAATGGAGGGTCGAGAGGCCTCTCTGTCGCGACCACGGGGTGGCCGGTCGGCCGCATCATGCGCTGGTGATGTAGGTTTGGGTGCTGCTTCCTCTAATTGGGGTAGCAGCCTGCATTTGGGGTATCTCTTGGAGGGCGTTCGAGTTCATACTCTTCGGCTGCAAGGACTTCAGTCCATTTGTCAGCTAGCAAATCTTGGTCAGCTCTAAGCTGCTGCTGCTTTTTCTTGAGGCTGCTTGCCGTGGCCATAAGCCTGCGTTTGAAACGCTCCTGTTCGGCGGGGTCCTCAGGCACGACAAATTCGTCGTCGTCGAGGCTTGCCTCATCTTCGGAGGGGGGCGCATAATTATCGTCCTCTACCTCTCTTTCTGCCGCACTGTCGTGCGGTCTTGCGTCTCCTTCCTCCCCGCCGAGTCCCGCCGGAGGGGGGTCGCCTTCGCACTGTCCGGGTATAATTTCTCCTGCGGAATCACCGCTTTCTTGTGGCGGGATTTAGAACGGCGCCACGACGCCGGTGCTTAGGTTATTTTTGGAGGGTCATCCTCCGCCGTTCCATCGCCATTCCCATCTTTTGGGATGTCCACCATGTATATGTCATATGACGAGGTGGCCTTCCAAAGGCCCTCAGAGGCGCTGGGTCTCGGTCGCCTCGGCATCGTCGTCCCATACCGTCGATGTCTTGGAGTCGAAGTCGAGCATGTCGGTTAAATCATCGACAGTGGCTACAAAGTGGGTGGTGGGTGGGCGTTGAATTTCTTCGTCAGACGCATCCCAACCATCCTGACCGTAGTCCGCCAGGCTCTCCCGATAAAGAGAGAGACTTTAGCGAATTCAAGATGTCGCCAAAGGGCGAGTCTTGAAGATGTTCGCGGCGATGAACTCCATGACCGGCGCCCAATCGGATTCGATTGGCAGGGGCGCTGGAGGGTTCGGAGTCCGGAGAGGAGTCCGCACCTTGGAGTCACGGCCTTCGCAGCGACAGGATGGAGGTCGTCTCAATCGCCCGTTGAGATCGTAGCCCCGAGGCGGTGTCCAACCACTCGCCCTCGATCGGGAGTCGGCTCCGAGCTAAGGGTCGGAGCGGACGGTGCGGCCTCCAGACACTGCTCGTTGGGCGTAGCTAGATCGTGCCCATTGAGACAGTGCGGGCACTTGGCTGTGGCTTGAATCCGTCGAAGATCAAGTCTCCGCAGATGTCGGCCGTGTAGTTCAAACTCCCAAATCTGACCTGATGGCCAGGGACGTAGCTTTCGATCTGCTCCAGATGGCTAAGTGAATTGGCCCGCAGTGCAAAGCCGCCGAATACGAAGATCTGTCCCGGGAGAAAAATCTCACCCTGGACGGCGTCGTTGTTGATGATCGAAGGAGCCATCGGGCCTAAAGGTGACGACACGGAGGAACTCTCAATGAAAGCACCAATGTCGGTGTCAAACCGGCGGATCTCGGAGGAGGGTCCCGAATCGTGCGTCTAGGCGGATGGTAACAGGAGACAAGGGACACGATGTTTTACCCAGGTTCGGGCCCTCTCGATGGAGGTAATACCCTACTCCTGCTTGATTAATATTGATGATATGGGTAGTAGAAGAGTAGATCTACCACGAGATCGAGAGGCTAAACCCTAGAAGCTAGCCTATGGTATGATTGTTGTTCGTCTCTACGGACTAAAACCCTTCGGTTTATATAGACACCGAATAGGGTTAGGGTTACACAGTCGGTTACAATGGTAGGAGATCTACATATCCGTATCGCCAAGCTTGCCTTCCATGCCAAGGAAAGTCCCATCCGGACACGGGACGAAGTCTTCAATCTTGTATCTTCATAGTCTAGGAGTCCGGCCAAAGATGATAGTTCGGCTATCCGGACACCCCCTAGTCCAGGACTCCCTCAGTGGGCATGTGAGGTCAATGCCGTGGAACCAGTGCCAGAGGCCCGGAAACCACTCAAATGGTCACGCACACCCATCATCTTTGACAAGGAGGACCATCCCGACGGCACCACTGTGGTAGGATGTTTGCCATTGTTGGTCTCTCCAACAATTCGCAACCTCAAGGTCACAAATATGTTGGTGGACGGCGGGGCTAGGTTGAATCTAATTCCCCCAAAGGTCATCAGCAAACTTCAGATAGCAGAAGAAGACCTAAAAGTCACCGGCATGTTTCAAGGAGTTAACCTGTCATGACTCATCCTAAGGGAAAGATCACGTTGCCAGTGACATTTGGAGGGGAGCTGAACTATCGGACTGAGAAGATTGTTTTCGATGTGGTCGACCTACCCATGCCGTACAATGGGATCCTTGGACGCCCAGCCCTGGCTAAATTGATGGCCACATCCCACAATGCCTACAACACCTTTAAGATGCCCGGACCTGTAGGAGTCATTTCCATCCCGTCAGATGAGAAGGACGCAATCATTTGCATGGACAAGATGTACCGGGACGCAGTCGCGGCAGAGGCAGCGGCAGCAACAGTTCCCACCAAGGAGAATAGAGGAAATAAGAAGGATAGCAGGGACACAGGCAAGGAATCCGGGAAGCGTACCTCTCTGGAGTGCACTACGCCTGTTGATGACTTGCGGGAGAGTTCCAGCAGCAAAAGATCCAAGGTTGCTACACCACAAGTGAAGAAGGTCCCGACATGGCTGGTTGGCGTTGATCGTACCTTCACTATCAATGCCACCCTTGATGCCAAATAGGAAAGCGCAGTTGTTGCCTTCCCGCGGGAGAATATCATTGTGTTTTCCTGGCAACCATCTGATATCCCCGATGTTCCCAAGGAGGTAATCGAGCACCACCTAGATGTCTGCCCACACGCCCGACCTGTCAAGCAGAAAGTTTGGAAGCAGGCCTTGGAGATGCAGCAGTTCATTGCAGAGGAGATTAAGAAGCTTGAGGCAGCTGGTTTGGTCAGAGGAGTGCTACATCTAACATGGTTAGCAAATGTAGTGGTTGTTCGCAAGGCTAACGGGAAATTGAGGCTTTGCATAGATTTCACGGATCTCAACAAGGCTTGCTCGAAGGACCCATTTCCCTTGCCATGCATCATTCAGATTGTGGATTCCACTTCAGGTTGTGATTTGCTCTCCTTTCTGGATGCATACTCTGGGTATCATCAAATCTTCATGTCCAAGGAAGACGAAGAGAAGACCTCATTCATCACCCCATGTGGTACGTACTGTTTTATCCGCATGCCATTCGGATTAAAGAGTACCGGGTCTACTTTTGCAAGGGCAGTCCAGATTGGTTTTGAGCCACAACTGCAAAGAAACATTGAGGCTTATATGGATGATATTGTGGACAAGACCAAGGACAGAGCAACCCTCATCCAAGACTTGGAGGAGACGTTTGCCAATTTGCACAAGATCAACTTGAAGCTCAACCCAGAGAAGTGTGTGTTTGGCGTTCCCTCCGGCAAGCTAATTGGGTTCTTTGTATCCCATCGAGGGATCAAGGCCAACCCAGAAAAGATCAAAGCTATCTAGCAGATCTAGGCACCAAGGACAATCAAGGATGTGAGGCGTCTGACAGGGTGTGTTGCCGTGCTAAGCAGATTCATTTCCAAGTCTGCCGAGCGCGCCCTGCCATTCTTCAAAATCCTGAAAAAGGCAGGACCCAAGAAGTGGACCCCATAAGAAGATGAAGCTTTGCAAGAGTTGAAGGCCTACTTATACTTTGCACCAACCTTAGTTGCCCCTAAACCCCAAGAGCTGTTGCTGCTTTATTTTGCGGTAACCAATCAAGTGGTTAGTGCGGCCGTGGTGGCGCAGCGGGAAGCGAAAGAAGCGGAAAGTGAGCAAGGACCGGCAGACCCAGATAAGGACCAGGACATAAATAAGCACGACAACGAGGGCGACTCCAAGGACGCGGCAAAAAAGAAAGTGGTGCAGCGCCCAGTGTACTTCGTCACTTCCCTGCTACAAGGAGCTATTTCGAGGTACACTGGTGTGCAAAAATTGATCTTTGGTCTCATCACGGCCTCAAGGAAACTGGGCCACTACTTCCAAGCCCATGAGATCATGGTTGTCACTCGCTTCCCGTTGCAGAGGATACTCTGAAACCCTGAGGCTACCTGCAGAATAGTGGAGTGGGCTTTGAAGTTATCTAGCTTCAGCCTAAAATTTGAGAGCACATCAACAATTTAGAGCAGGGCATGGACAAAGTTTATTGCAGAACGGACGCCAACCCTTGATGAGGAAGTGCTGGAAACAGTTATCCTCGGCAAGGAAGCACCCCAAGAATCGATTATGTATTTCGATGGTGCCATTTTCCTACAAGGTGCAAGGGCTAGCGTGCTTCTTGTTGCCCCCTCCAGGGAGCACTTGAAGTACATCGTCCAGATGCACTTTGCCCGGGAAGAGGCGACCAACAATACAACAGAGTATGAAGGGCTCCGTGCCAGGCTCAGGATTGTTGCAGAATTGGGAATCAAGAAGCTGATTATTCATGGAGATTCACAGCTTGTGGTGAGACAAGTCAACAAGGATTACCAAAGTCCATTGATGGAGGCATACATTGAGGAAGCGCTAAGATTTGAGGAGCGCTTTGACGGATTGCAAACGGAGCACGTACTCCATGCGGAAAACAGTATATCTGATCATCTGTCAAAGTGTGCTACGTAGAAGCTTCCTGTGGAGCCAGTGACTTTTGTTCTCCATCTCACTCAGCCCTCCGTATCCCCAGCAGCAATGGCCCGAAAAAGGAGAAAGATGGACTCCGGTAAGCCTCTCCTAGTAGAGCCTCCCGGGGCTCCTGGTAGGGACCCTGTCAGAAACAACTCCTCATCACCTGCCGGACCGCACCCTCTAGCCGGTCCTATGGTCCCCGCGAACAAGGAATGTGCCCCCGTAGTTCAGGAGGTGCCGCTAGTCCTTGTTGTCGAGCCTCAAGCTCCAACTTGGGCAAGGCACATAGTCCACGTCCTCCAAACTGGAGAACTTCCCGATGACCAAGATGAAGGCTAAAGAGTAGCCCAGAGGGCCAGTATGTATCAGTTTGTCGATGACACTCTTTGACAGAAGGAGGCCCAACGCTGTGAAATTGAAGTGCATCTGCCAGGAAGAAGGAAAGGAACTGCTGGCTGAGATACACAAAGGCATGTGCGGCTCCCACATTGGATCAAAGGTATTGGTTGGGAAAGTATTCCGGCAAGGATTCTATTGGCCCACAGCCCTCCAAGATGCGGTTGAGCTAGTCAGGCAATCCCTTTGTCATGGCTGTTTTTGGTCTGGGGGCTCGATATCCTCGGCCCTTCCCCGAGCTGCCGGGGGCTTTGAATTCTTGTTCGTTGCTATTGACAAGTTTACAAAGTGGCCAGAAGTAGCTGTCGTGAGAAAGGTGACTACTCAGTTAGCTATAAAGAATTGGTGTGCCGTTTTGGAGTCCCAGCAAGGATAATTACCAACAATGGCACCCAAGTCACGAGCCGCGCCTTCATGCAATATGTTCATGCCCTCGGAAGCAAGATCTCATTTGCCTCTGTCGCACATCCCAGAAGCAATGGGCAAGCTAAGAGGGCGAACGCTGAAGCGCTGCGAGGACTCAAGACAAGAACCTTTGATATGCTGTAGAAGCACGACATGTGGTGGATTGATGAGCTGCCGATAGTTCTCTGGTCCCTCAGAACGACACCAAATTGAGCTACCGGGCAGACTCCCTTCTCCCTAATTTATGGGGCAGAAGCAGTTATCCCCACGGAACTCATTTACAGGTCGCCTCGAGTGCTTGCCTACGATGAAGTAGCGCAAGATCAACACCAGCGTGACGATGTTGTGCTACTCGAGGAGAACCGTCTCCGGGCTGCTACGCGTTCTAACCATTTCTACGGTTGCCATGGGCCTCCTTTTATAGATTAAGGGGTCACCACAATGGCAATTTAGTCATGATGCACTGAAACGATAGCAAACAGTGCTATCATACCTAATTCTGCAGGCTGATAGGGCGCATTATATGCACCCCTCAATGTCACATCGTCGCTTGCCTTGCCGGGCTTTTTTGCCACCTTCACGACTGCTTGCTTGACACGTCGTAAGACGGGTGTCATCTGTAGGTATTTCATGTAGAAAGAGGCTGCCACTTAGTCACTTTGCGCCTTGACACTGCACTGATCGATGACGTGCATCGTGGTGAGGTGGTTTCGCCTCCGCGAGTCCCGGCAGGCCCTGCCGGGACGTCTTGTGGGTTTTCTTCCAGGGGTAACCCCGTCCTCGCGGGGCTTGCCTGCTCGGCAATGGAGGCTTTTATCCTAGTGGTGTCTTGCTTCTTTGGCTTGGTCTCGGTCCTCTTGATCTGCATGTTGGTCCTTTGTAGATCTCTGGCCTGGTCCGGTGTTGTAATCTTATTCCTGTGCCTGTGCACAATCTAGGCAACGGACCCAGGGTTTGTTGCATCGACAGAAGCCCCCGGGCCTGCCCTGATCACATTACAGAGCGTCATCAGGGTAGGTCCTAACAAGTGCACAGGCTGGGGTGCTGAAGAGGCTGGCCCCTTGGAGTCTTCTTTGCTTCTTCATTAATCTTGAGCCCGGGCTAGTTTCCATTTTCCCCGCGTGTCGTGTGCAACATTACAGAAAAACTCATATCGTGGCCCGTAGGTTGCCCACGTCCCACGACCACGGGGAGGAAACTGCCATCCCACTTGCCCCATGCTTCGCGAACAACCACCACGTGTCCCCCATGCATTAGGCGGGATAGGTGGTAGATGCGGAGAGCGCGGGGGCGAGTTTCATTGCTGAAAATCAGGCACCACTGGTTGGAGCAGAGGGTCGGTCCTGATCCCCTGAACCATTGGAGGAGCAGGGGGTCAGCCGTATTGGAGGAGCGGGGCGGCCACTCTCTGAGCGAGAGTCTAGCCCCTGCCTCACCTTCCTATTAGAGGGGGCGGGAGTGGTGCATTTTCATACACACACACACACACACACACACACACACACACACACACACACACACACGCTTCTTCCTCCTCCCCCGCAATCTTTTTTCACTTGTCATGGTGAGAGGACGAGGGCGTGGTGGAATTCCAGCGGCAGCGATGAGGGCTTCTGCTCGACAGCGCATCCCTCCTCCTCTGGATCCCACGATGGCAGAATGTGATGTGAGAGGAGGAGGGAGGGACAAGGCCGAGGTCGCCGAGGAAGAGGAGGACGCGGCGGTGCCTCGGCCCCGCCTCCACTGACGGCCCCTCTGTAATGCCCCGAGACCGATGCGCCAGATGTCTTCCAATTATTCGCCGTCGTTGCCGTGTCATTTGCTTGCATGTTGCACCTTGCCATGTCATTATGTGCATTTCATCTATAGGTTTTTCAAAACTTGCATCCGTCCGGGTCTCCCAGTTCTCTTCGTTGTCCGTTCCGAGCCCATTCACACACGCACGCACCCGCGGCACCTCCGAAATATTATTTTATAAGTGGCATAAAAATGTTCTCGTAATGGGATGAAAGTTGGCGTGCAGTCTTGTTATAGTGTAGGTAGACCGCCTGCCAAATTTTGTCGCATTCAGAGTCCGTTTGATAGCCCAACCGTCATCCGTTGCGGCACCATTGCTGGTCTATTTGTCGGACGTTTTCGATGTGCGAAAACTCATGCTGGGCCGCTTTTCATCTCTCTCTTCTCAGCCCAAGACCCCTCTTCACATCCCACCTCCAGCCCACTAACCCCCCTCCGACCGGATTCGTTCAATTGCGATCCGAGGGTCCAGAAACGCTCCAAAACCCCCAACCCTAGCCCCTTTTTGCTATATATAGACCCTTCCTTCCAAATTTGGACTAACCTAGCCCTCCACCTACCCTTAGCCCTCCTTCCACCTGCAGCCGCCGCCCTCATCCTTGGAATCCGTGCCGCCAGCCACCTCTAGCCGCCTTCCCCTCATTTTCCGGCACCACCCAGCCCCTGTCTGCCACTTGGCGCCGCCCCATAGGTCGCGCGGCCACCAACCGCCGCTCCTAGCCACCCACAGCACGCCACACGCCCTCCCTGCCGTCGTGGCCCGCCCGGGCCCAGGGCAAGCCCTCGGAGCCCATCGGGGCCCGGATCGCCCAACGACTCCCGCTTCCTCGACCCCATCGCCAAGCGCCGCCCGCCTCGGCCACCGCCCCGCCGGCGACCAACTCCGGCGACCAGGCTAGCACCACGCCCCATCTCTCTCCTTCTTCCCTCTCCTTTCTCTCTCTCGTCGCCCTGGCTCTCTCTCTGCAGGACGTCGCCACCACCGCTGCTTGGATCCGGCACAGTCTAGCTGGATCCGCCCGTCGACCCTGCCTCTGGGATCCGCGACGTCGCATTGAAGCTTGCCGGAGCACGCTGCTCCACCCAGCTTCGGCCGGATCCGGGTTCCTAGGCCCTGGATCTGCTCACTCCGCGCCCCGTGCAGCCTGAGGGAGTCCTAGACTAAGGGGTCCTCGGGCGTCGGGCCTGTTAGCCATGGGCCGGACTGATGGGTTGTGAAGATACAAAGACCAAAGACTGCACCCGTGTCCGGATAGGACTCTCCTTGGCGTGGAAGGCAAGCTTGGTGACCGAATATGAAGATTCCTTTCTTTGTAACCGACCTTGGGTAACCCTAGATCCTCCCGGTGTCTATATAAACCGGAGGACTTAGTCCGGAGAGGGGGAGATACTCATTACCATAGTCATACAGGCTAAGCTTTTAGGGTTTAGCCATTATGATCTCGTGGTAGATCAACTCTTGCAATACTCATATTCATCAAGATCAATGAAGCAGGAAGTAGGGTATTACTTCCATAGAGAGGGCCCGAACCTGGGTAAACATCGTGTCCCATGTCTCCTGTTACCATTGACCTTAGACGCACAGTTTGGGACCCCCTATCTGAGATCCGCCGGTTTTAACACCGACACAGGATCGATGACTCGCCTCGTCCTTAAAGACAATATCACCGCCGGAGGAGGACTGGCCCCAGGCCAAACCCTCCGGCTGGGTGGCTTTACCATGACCGCCCGTACGGCCATTAAGCCGACGATGACCTCTCGGGCCATCAAAAATCCCCTTCGTATCAACTCCAAACACTCCAAGCAGATGGGTCCGACGGAGTTTTCGTCTTTAAACAAGCTCCTTGATCGCATCGCCGCCCTAGGAATCGCCACAGATTATGATCGGATCGGGCTTAAACTCGACCAAAGAGAAATCAAATCTCCACCGGTCACCCACCAGATAGCGGTAGTCGAGAAGTAAGACGGCGACTCTTCCCCTATACTGAAGACGGACTATGTCCGGATCGCCCACCCAACAGAGCCGGATCCCCACCAGCAAAAGGAGGTGACCGGCCTTCCGAACATAGAATCGGACGGCGGGCATAAGCAACCAGAAGATACTCCGGAGTCTGGACTGTTACGTCCAAAAAACCTTCAGACTCTGGATCATCGATCGGGTCAGGGTCTGGATTCAATTCCACCCACCCACCCGGACATAAGCGCTCTCATGAGCATACAACAGTAGTCTCAGGAAACGGTCCACCACTTCTGGGCCAGATTCCTCCTTGTCAAGGACAAGGTTAAATATTGCCGCGACGAGGACGCGATATCAGCGTTCTGCAACAATTGCACGAACGAAGGAATTCTCAGCGCCATTAATCGCCGCCGCATACTGCACTTCGCTGACTTGGCAACTATCGTACAGAAGTACAACACAATGGAAAGCGCCTGGAAAGATCAGGCAGCTTGTTGGGAGCCATCGGCCCCAACTCAACCGCTGGCCCAGGCGAAAAGGGCGTATCCCCGTGACACGCCCAGTCCAATAGCCAAGAAACATAAACCCATTACGCGGCACGGAACCGTTCTGGAGGGATGGCTCGATGGCCCGTGCAAAATACACACAGCACCGGACACCATACCAACCCACAACCTTAGAGCATGTTGGATACTCCGGCAGATAGAGCGGCAAGGACATCCTTACCAAAAACAACCAGGGCAACACCCTCCAGAAGACGATGACCCTAGAGTATTGACGGTCTTAGAGACATTCGCTTCAAACAATATGCACAAAAGGGCACTCCGCGACCTCGCCGAAGTCTATCAAATCGCCACGATAAACCCTTGGAACGACACGGCTATAACCTTTAATGCTGGTGACGAACCAAAATATAGGGCAGTCCGAGCACCAGCCGCATTAGTCCTCAGTCCCATCGTGGACGGCTTTCGACTCACCAAGGTCCTCATGGACGGCGGCAGCAAACTGAACCTCATCTATGAGGATACACTCCACAAGATGGATATAGACATAAGCCGCATCAAGCAAAGCAGCACGACCTTCCGACGAATCATTCCCAATCGGGAGGCGCGGTGTGCGGGAAAAATCACACTTGACGTGGTATTCTGCAGGCCGGAGAATTATCGGTCCGAAGAAATAACCTTCCAAGTGGCTCCTTTCAGCAGCGGATACCACGCCCTGTTGGGGCGAGATGCTTTTACACGCTTCCAAGCTATACCTCATTACGGGTACATGAAGCTCAAAATGCCCGGACCAAACAACATAATCACTCTTGTCAGTGATCCAAACATAGCACTCCGCGCCGAAAACAAAACCGCATCCCTGTCCCTTGAGGCATTATCTGAAGCCCTCGCGTCAAGAATTAATCAAGATTTGTGCTCCACGGTGGATAGGGACGATGTGATCTTAGACAAACGACCCAAATCCACCTCCTTCAAACCGGCAGAAAAATTCCAGGTCCACCGAACGGACCCCAAGAAGACGACATCTATTGGAGCACAACTAGACCCAATGGTCGACGCCGCACTAAGGGATTTCCTTCGCGAAAACTGGGATATATTTGCCTGCCACCGTTCTGACATGCCTGGAATCCCACGCGAGCTGGCCAAACATAGCCTTAATATCTTAAAGGGATACAAACCAGTCAAACAAGCACTGCGGCGCTTTTCCGAACCCAAACACCAAGCTATGGGGGAGGAGCTGGCCAAGCTAATCGAGGCCGGATTCATCAGAGAAATAAAACATCCGGACTGGCTGGCAAACCTGGTGATGGTACCAAAGAAGGAAAAATCCTGGCGGTTGTGCGTCGATTTTAAAGACCTCAATAAGGCTTGCCCTAAGGATCCCTTCCCCCTCCCCCGCATTGATCAAATCATTGATGCTACCGCAGGACATGACTCAGTGTGTTTCCTTGATGCATATTCCGGATACCATCAAATCAAAATGAAGGAGGCCGATCAAGCTACAACGGCATTCATTACCTTCGGGCTCAAGAACGCCGGCGCCACATACCAACGCATGATTCAAACATGCCTGGAGAAACAGATCGTCAAGACAGTTGAAGCTTATGTGGACGACGTCGTCATCAAGACTAGGCACGTTGAAAAGCTCGCGTATGATAATTTACGTCTCACATGTGATAACCTCCACGCGTATGACATTAAGCTCAATCCGGAAAAGTGCGTTTTCGGCGTCCCTGCTGGAAAACTGCTAGGCTTCATCATTTCCAACAGAGGAATTGAAGCAAATCTAGCCAAAATCCGAGCTCTATCACAATCGGCTACGCCAACAGACCTTAAACAAGTCCAAAAGCTCGCGGGTTGCGTGGCAGCTCTGAGCCGCTTTATCTCCAGATTGGGAGAAAATGCACTACCACTCTATCGCCTTCTACGGCAAACCGATCACTTCGAGTGGACGGACGCGGCAATAGCCGGACTGGAGGAAATAAAAACCCTTCTAGCGATCAACCCAATCCTGGCCGCGTCAAACATCGGCAAACCCATGTTATTATACATATCGGCAACACATCAGGTGGTGAGCGTCGTGCTCGTCGTTGAACGAGAACAGGATGGACAAAAATTCCCGCTTCAGAAGCCAGTATACTACGTATCCACTGTCCTTACACCATGCAAATCCCGGTTCCCCCATTATCAAAAGATAGCATACGCAGTCTTCATGGCATCCCGAAAGCTCCGTCACTACTTCCAGGAGTGTTCGATGACGGTTGCTTCCGAAGTACCACTCAACGACATTATAAACAATCGTGATGCCATGGGCCAGATTGCCAAATGGGCCACTGAGCTCCTTCCATTTGATATTACATACAAACCATGTCGAGCTATTAAATCCCAAGTACTGGCTGACTTCGTCGCCGAATGGATAGAGGCCAAACTCCCTAAAGAGTATGACACATATTCCAATTGGGTTATGTATTTCGATGGCTCCAAAATGCTGGCAGGGCTAGGGGCGGGCGTCGTTTTAAAGTCCCCTACTGGAGACGTCGTTCAGTACATACTCCAAATACTATACACAGACTCCAATAATGCAGCCGAATACGAGGCCTTATTGCATGGTCTCCGGATGGCTGTCTCCATGGGCATACAACGCCTGGAAGTGTGCGGGGACTCAAACGTTGCAATATCTCAAATAAATGGAGACTTCGACGCCAAAGATCCGAAGATGGCAGCTTACCGCAATGCCGTCATAAAAATGTCGGCTTGGTTCGAGGGGCTCGAGTTCCATCATGTGGCTCGAGAAAGTAATCAAGCGGCAGACGTTCTTGCTCGTATCGGTGCTAAGCGCGACCCCGTCCCACCTAATATCTTTCTGGAAAGGCTTTTTAAGCCATCCGTGGTGTGCCAGGGGGAAAACGGCAACACTAGTCCAGATCCGAACATAACCCCAGATTCCAAAAACACCGACATCATCGGAGGCCCAGCCACCGAAATAACACCGTCAGCGCATCTCATAATGGCAGTCATTGCCCCATGGACCGAACCCTTCCTGGCCTCCCTTAATAGGAAGGAGCTTCCTGAGGACCAGAATGAGGCTCGCCGCATTGTCCGGCGTTCAAAGGCCTACAAGGTTCACGACGGAGAGCTCTATTAGAAAAGCGCTACCGGAGTCCTTCAAAGATGTATCTCCAAGGAGGAGGGGCGGCAGCTCCTGGCTGAGATTCATGCCGGTCTCGGCGGGCACCACGCTGCAGCTCGGGCCCTTTTTAGCAAGGCCTTCCGTACAGGGTTCTATTGGCCGACGGCCCGAGCGGATGCACAGGACTTTGTCCAACGTTGCGTTGGATGCCAACTCTTCGCCAACCAAAGACATATGCCCCCCACCGCCCTACAAACAATCCCCATCACTTGGCCTTTTGCGGTCTGGGGAATGGATATGGTTGGACCCCTTAAAGGAGGAAGCCATACGAAAAAATATTCACTAGTCATGGTGGATAAATTCACCAGGTGGATAGAGGCCAAACCAGTTAAAACGGCCGAGTCCGGACCAGTAATAGACTTTATATCCAGCGTCCTACACAATTATGGTGTTCCGCACAACATCATCACCGATAACGACTCCATTTTCACAGCCGACAAAGTGAAAACCTGGTGCGCTAATCTGGGCATCAAGCTCGATTACGCCTCTGTCTATCATCCACAGACAAACAGCCAAGTCGAACGAGCCAATGGTGTTATTATGAGCGGCATTAAGCCTAGACTAGTGCAGTCTTTGAAGGAACCTGACAAGCACTGGGTTGAGGAGCTCGACTCCATACTCTGGGGGCTGCGGACCACTCCCAATCGCACTACCGGACACACACCTTTTTTCATGGTGTACGACACAGAGGCAGTACTACCCTGCGACATTATTCATGACTCACCACGAGTGCGCATGTACGAAGAGAGAGAGGCCGAGCTCAATCGGCAGGACAACTTAGACGCCCTGGAGGAGGAGCGCAACGTCGCAAAAGCTCATTCCGCATTTTATCAACAACAGGCTCGCAGGTATCAAAGCAGAGAAGTGCGGGCCAAAACTTACAACATCGATGAACTCGTTCTACGCCTGCCGGAGAAGAAAAAGGACAAAATCACGCCCAAGTGGGAGGGTCCCTTCATCATCGACGAAGTTCTCACTACTAGGAAAAGGGCCATAGCTAATATGGACATTAATGGCGCACCACATATGTGGTGCACCACTGTTGTAGGTACGCCATTAATGTCCATATCACTAATGGCGCACCACACCCACGGTGCGCCACTACTAACAATTTTTTTTGAAAACTAGTAATGGCACACCAGGGCATAGTGCGTCATTACTAGTTTTAACTAGTAATGGCGCACCACACACTCTGTGCGCCACTACTAACAATTTTTTTTACTTTTTTTTCAAAACTAGGAATGGCGCACCAGTGTATAGTGCGCCATTACTAGTTCAAACTAGTAATGGCGCACCACAACCACGGTGCCGCACTACTAACAATTTTCTTTTGCAAAAACTTGTAATGGCGCACCACGTAACAGGTGCGCCATTAGTAACCAGGGTTACTAATGGCGCATTGTTAGGTGGTGCGCCATTACTAACTTTCTTTGCACCCCCCCTGGACCGCCTTTTCAGTTTTAGAAAAAATAAAATAAAATGATGGATATGTCAAAAAGATAAAAGAAAATAAGTTTCCCATGTGATATGTGGTCTAGTTGTTGGGAAAATTTACAAATATGAATTTCAACTTTATTTGCAAAATCTCTTTGGATTTTAGTAAAATGGGCATAACTTTTGCATACGAATTCGGATTAAAAAGTTTTTTATATGAAAAATAATCTACTCGAAAAGTTACATTCGAATTCAACTGGGGAAACCCCGTTGAACATTTTCAGAATCCCCAAAAACCTAACAGAAGGAAAGATACGGGGCTTTTAAGATCTAAAGGGGGGAAAATGAAAAAAATCAAACTTAGTAGTGGCGCACCATTTGCTAGGTGCGCCACTAGTAACAGAAAAAAAATTGGTTTCAAATATTTTTTGTTGGATTTTTTTTTTCAAAATATGAAACGTAATATGACCTGGAAGTTTGAAATATTTTTTCAAAATTTCATCACACTCATGAACATGAACAAAGTCCTAGACATCAACAAGGTTTAATAGGATTGATATGATAGATATATCAACGAGGGTTTAATAGGATTTTTAAGTGAGGTGGTGCTGGGGTTGGATAGAACTGCGAAGTTAAGCATGCTTGGGCTGGAGTAGTGTGAGGATGGGTGACCTTCCGGGAAGTTTGACCATGAAGTGTGATTTGACTTTAGATTAAGCATATTGACCCGAGATTAAGCCATAGTGATCCGAGATTAAGAAAAAAACAAAAAAAATTGAATTTTTTTCTTATTTTTTTAAAATTGTTAGTAATGGCGCACCAGATATGTGGTGCGCCATTATTAAGTCAGATAGTAATGGCGCACCATTGGACATAGTGATGGCGCACTATGTGGTGCACCATTAGTATTTGTTACTAGTGGCGTGATGATAGTGGCGCACCTATAGTGCGCCATTAATGGCCAAAACAGGCGCGCCACTAATTAGCCTTTTCCTAGTAGTGTCTCACCGGAGGGGCGTACCGCTTGCGTGATGCGTCAGACAATCGACTAGAGCCGAACCCCTGGAACGTGGCCAGACTCCGAAGATTCTATGCGTAGCGCCGAACTCTTTGTTCCTCTCCTTCCTCTTATTGTTTTCATCATTTTTTCTCTATTTTCGTTTTTTCCTCTTTAGCCTTAAAGGCTTTCGTGCGGTTAGACCGTGCACCCCCGACGCATACTTCCTCAAGTATGTACGTCTATCATATCTGGGGGCTTCTTGGATAGAAGCTTGCTATTTCTATTTTCTTTGCCATTATATGCATCGATATGACTTAAGTTTTGGCCCAACTGGGTTGCCTGGCTCCTGTGCTTATGCCCTACGTTCCCGTTAGTTCAGCTAGGGCATAAAGGGAGCACCTTTGCGATTGCTGCTGTCGGGTCATCCAGATGTGTACCTCAGACTGGGTGAAGCCGAAAGCTAGCGTTCTTAAGGGAATATTCGGTCGGTGAACTAAAGATGTTTTTGCACTCGTTCCATTATTAACCCCCAGAAGTTATACACACCATGATTTTTTCATCACAGTCTGGACATGCACATAGATGCATGCACACCCAGGGAAAGGAACCCTTAATGGAACTATTCTCTCTGGAAGATGTTTCTTACCATTTCAATGTAATATAACATAACTAGCCGGATACAACTTGTCTGTTTAAGCACCTATGACCCCTACCCCTGGTTTCCACGCATACCCCGGTTTATTTTGCCGCTCAGGTATTCGGAAACACTCCGCACCTTCGGGTGGAGAGATCGAAGCGAAAAGGTCGACCATGACAATCGTTTTACAATCCATCTAGAAGGAAAATACATAGTCACTTAAGACTTAAAAACTTCCTCCTCTATACCGTCCAACAGGCGGTCTAATTTACAATCCCGTTGGGAGTATCTAGCAGCCACCTCTACTTGGCCATATACTAAACTAACGGGAATTTCTTCCCCATTTGACCCTAGCGGTCCGACCCGGGCCATGTGATTTGGATCTAGCTTAGTATACCGCGTTTTTACCATGGCCCAGGTCTCTCGGTCACCCTCTCGGCAGGCCGATATCTTCCATACTCGGACACGCCGCCGTGCTCCCTTGAACAACTCTACATGTTTCTCCATACTTCCTGGAGGGGAGGCGAATGGCCATAAGGCCTTGGCTACACTCCGCATTGCCTGCCGAGCTTGCTCGTGCAACTGCAACAACCCTTGCAGAAGATCACTTGATGATCCAGACACCTCCTCTTCGGGACGGCCCGTCAACATACCTGTAATCATAGCTATATCAGCTAATCTTCCCTCCAAACGGTCATAAGATAAATTCGGCCACATATTGAACATGCCACCTCGCAGCTTTTTGGTCTCCTTCACGGAGTCAACTAGCTGGGCTCGCACATCTTTTAGTTCTTCGCCCAGTTTGATGTTGGAATCCTGGAGTTTGTTTTTCTCCTTATGACTCGGGTCAGAACACGGTCACCTGCGGCATATTGTCTCTTCGCCTCTTGTTCGCTCGTTCGAGCGTCCTTCAACTCCTCTTCCAGTTGGTCTGATGATCCTGTTATGATACAAGCAGCAGTTTTAACACAACTGGCATATAATTTTTCATTTCTTGATGGAGGACAATATTACCAGAGGATGCCTTCTTGAACTTTTCCAGTTCGGTGGTAGCGGCAGTTAGCTGTGTCCGGCACTGCTCCAGCTCTTGGGCTAGCAAGTCGTTCTTCTCGTAAGAACCTGGTTATGCAACGATCCTTAAAACATTTGTCCCAACTGCTTCAAGTCTCGGGGGCTACTAGCACATGGTTATCAAATTCGCACAAGGTAAACTTACCTGCATATCTTTTAAATGCTGCTCCGTGGCTCTGTTAAGCCCATCTCGAGCAGCTCGGATGTATGCATCAGCCGAGCTGAATGCACCAAACGCCTCTTTTGAGAAGCGAGGATCTCGTAAAACGGCCCTCCAGCGCCGGTGATTCATGGCACTCTCCACTTCCGAATTGGTGACGGACATATTTTCCGAACCCTCGGCATAAGGACAATCCGACACTACTCCCATGTCAGGCTTCGTCTCTTCGGCTGGGACCGAATCTTGGTTATTAGGAGTACGACTGGTCGGGTCCTCGGACACAGTCCGTCGAACCTTTTTCCTGATACAAAATGAACATATGAGTCACAGTTGGATGCGACTACTAAAAAGAGCATAGTTGCGAACCCATACCTCTTCCAGGAAGGCCCAACCGTATCTCTCTTTGCCATCCTCTTCGAAGGCCTGCCCGGCGTGGGAGCCGCTCTCTATGGAGATGCCCCTGGGGCAGCACGACGCGCCGAACGCCTCCCCTTCTGAGCATAGGATGGTGCGGTGGGTGAGGAAGTATGAGAAAAACCCTCCCGGACAAAGTGTCTCCTGATTACTTACCTGAGAAACGGGGAGAAGACCGGGATAGTCGGTGATGATGGTCACCTCTGTGCCGTCATAGCTCATTTGGTAAAACGTCCCATTTTCAAGCACCACAAATATATCCGGATCCTCTTCGAATCCGTGGTCAAGGTCCCGATTGTGGCCCTCGGGCTGCGGGGCGGGGCTGTGAAGCCCCTCGGAAGTCTTTTGCCAGTGCTGTTGTAAATGGACGGGTTAATATTTCATTGAACGAAGCTCAGGGAGTGGAATGAGTAGAGCAAAAGAGTTGGGGGCTCACCCAGCTAGGAGGAATGTACATGGAATATCCTTCTCTGTGCGTGATGCGCAGGAACTCCTCTTCCTCACCCTTGAACAGTTTGGCCAATATTTTGGCTAGGGCGGTAGGGGTGTCCGGACCTTTCCTACCACAGCGGGAGGTGTCATCTTCCCCATTGTAGTTCCACATGGGAAGTCCTATGTATTGGAGTGGCTGGACTCCCCGTACTATGGAGGTTGCTACCTCTTGAGCACTGCATTGGTTTTCCCTTCAAGAGGAAAGGGTGATGCAGTAAAGTAGCGTAAGTATTTCCCTCAGTTTTTGAGAACCAAGGTATCAATCCAAAGAGGAGGCCACGCCAAGTCCCTCACACCTACACAAACAAATAAAAACCTCGCAACCAACGCAATAAAGGGGTTGTCAATCCCTTCACGGTCACTTACGAAAGTGAGATCTGATAGATATGATAAGATAATATTTTTGGTATTATTATAATAAAGATGCAAAGTAAAATAAAAGGCAATAAAAATAGCTAAGTGTTGGAAGATTAATATGATGGAAAATAGACCCAGGGGCCATAGGTTTCACTAGTGGCTTCTCTCAAGAGCATAAGTATTACGGTGGGTGAACAAATTACTGTTGAGCAATTGATAGAACTGAGCATAGTTATGAGAATATCTAGGTATGATCATGTGTATAGGCATCACGTCCGTGACAAGTAGACCGACTCACCTGCATCTACTACTATTACTCCACACATCGATCGCTATCCAAAGATGCATCTAGAGTATTAAGTTCAAAATAACAGAGTAATGCTTTAAGTAAGATGACATGATGTAGAGGGATAAACTCATGCAATATGATATAAACCCCATCTTGTTATCCTTGATGGAAACAATACAATACGTGCCTTGGTGCCCCTGCTATCACTGGGAAAGGACACCGCAAGATTGAACCCAAAGCTAAGCACTTCTCCCATTGCAACAAAGATCAATCTAGTAGGCCAAACCAAACTGATAATTCGAAGAGACTTGCAAAGATAACCAATCATACATAAAAGAATTCAGAGAAGATTCAAATATTATTCATAGATAAACTTGATCATAAACCCACAATTCATCGGTCTCAACAAACACACCGCAAAAGAAGATTACATCGAATAGATCTCCACGAGAATCATGGAGAACTTTGTATTGAGATCCAAAGAGAGAGAAGAAGCCATCTAGCTAATAACTATGGACCCGAAGGTCTGAGGTAAACTACTCACACATCATCGGAGAGGCTTTGTTGTTGATGTAGAAGCCCTCCATGATCAATGCCCCCTCCGTGGACGCCTAAAAGGCCCCAAGATGGGATCTCACGAGTCTGTAAGGTTGTGGCGGTGGAATTAGGTTTTCGTGGATGCTTACATTGGTTTGGGGCACGTAGGTATATATAGGAGGAAGAAGTACGTCGGTGGAGCAACGTGGGCCCCACGAGGGTGGAGGCGCGCCAGGGGTAGGCGCGCCGCCTCGTGCTCTCGGTTGATTTCTTGACGTCCACTCCAAGTCCTCTGGATCACGTTTGTTCCAAAAATCACGTTCCCGAAGGTTTCATTCCGTTTGGACTCCGTTTGATATTCTTTTTCTGCGAAATACTCAAATAGGCAAAAACAGCAATTTGGGCTGGGCCTCCGGTTAATAGGTTAGTCCCAAAAATAATATAAAAGTGTATAACAAAGCCTATTAATCATCCAAAACAGAATATAATATAGCATGAAGCAATCAAAAACTATAGATACGTTGGAGACGTATCAAGCATCCCCAAGCTTAATTCCAGCTTGTCCTCGAGTAGGTAAATGATAAAAACAGAATTTTTGATGCGGAATGCTACTTGGCATAATTTTTTAATGTAACCCTCTTAATTGTGGTATGAATATACAGATCCGAAAGATTCAAGATAAAAGTTTAATATTGGCATAAAAGCAATAATACTTCAAGCATAGTAACTAAGCAATTATGTCTTCTCAAAATAACATGGCCAAAGAAAGCTCATCCCTACAAAATCATATAGTTTAGTCATGCTCCATTTTCGTCACACAAGAATGCTCTCATCATGCACAACCCCGATGACAAGCCACGCAATTGTTTCATACTTTAGTACTCTCAAACTTTTTCAACCTTCACGCAAGACACGAGCGTGAGCCATGGATATAGCACTATGGGTGGAATAGACTATAATGATGGGGGTTATGTGGAGAAGACAAAAAGGAGAAAATCTCATATCAACGCGGCTAATCAATGGGCTATGGAGATGCCCATCGATTGATGTTAATGCAAGGAGTAGGGATTGCCATGCAACATATGCACTAGAGCTATAAATGCATGAAAGCTCAACAAAAGAAACTAAGTGGGTGTGCATCCAACTTGCTTGCTCACGAAGACCTAGGGCATTTGAGGAAGCCCATTGTTGGAATATGCAAGCCAAGTTATATAATGAAAAATTCCCACTAGTATATGAAAGTGACGAAACAAGAGACTCTCTATCATGAAAATCATGGTGCTACTTTGAAGCACAAGTGTGGAAAAAAGGATAGTAGCATTGTCCCTTTTTTTCTTTTTTTTGGGCCTTCCTTTTTTATTTGGCCTTTCTTTTTCTTTTTCTTTTTTGGGACAATGCTCTATGAATGATGATCATCACACTTCTATTTATTTACAACTCAATGATTACAACTCGATATTAGAACAAAGTATGACTCTATATGAATGCCTCCGGTGGTATACCGGGATAGGCAATGAATCAAGAGTGACATGTATGAAAAATTATGAATGGTGGCTTTGCCACAAATACGATGTCAAGTAAATGATCATGCAAAGCAATATGACAATGATGAACGTGTCATGATAAACGGAACAGTGGAAAGTTGCATGGCAATATATCTCGGAATGGCTATGGAAATGCCATAATAGGTAGGTATGGTGGCTGTTTTGAGGAAGATATAAGGAGGTTTATGTGTGACAGAGTGTATCATATCACGGGGTTTGGATGCACCGGCGAAGTTTGCACCAACTCTCAATGTGAGAAAGGGCAATGCACTGCATCAAGAGGCTAGCAATGATGGAAGGGTAAGAGTGCATATAATCCATGGACTCGACATTAGTCATAAAGAACTCACATACTTATTGCAAAAATCTACAAGACATCAAAAACCAAGCACTACACGCATGCTCCTAGGGGATAGATTGGTAGGAAAAGACCATCGCTCGTCCCCGACCGCCACTCATAAGGAAGACAATCAAAGAACACCTCATGTTTCAAATTTGTTACATAACGTTTACCATACGTGCATGCTACGGGACTTGCAAACTTCAACACAAGTATTTCTCAATTTCACAACTACTCAACTAGCACAACTTTAAGATTACTACCTCCATATCTCAAAACAATCATCAAGCATCAAACTTCTCTTAGTATTCAAAGACACTCATAAGAAAGTTTTTACTAGTCTTGAATACTTAGCATATTAGGATTTATTTCCCAATTTAAGAAAATTACGATGCTGTTTAAGACTCTCAAAATAATATAAGTGAAGCATGAGAGAATAATAGTTTCTATAAAACAAAACCACCGCCATGCTCTAAAAGTATAAGTGAAGCACTAGAGTAAAAACTATATAGCTCAAAAGATATAAGCGAAGCGCATAGAGTATTCTAACAAATTCTGAATCATGTATCTCTCTCCAAAGATGTGTACAGCAAAGATGATTGTCGTAAACTAAAAATCAAAGACTCAAATCATACAAGACGCTCCAAGCAAAATACATATCATGTGGTGAATAAAATATAGCTCCAAGTAAAGTTACCGATGGAAGTAGACGAAAGAGGGGATGCCTTCCGGGGCATCCCCAAGATTTGGCTTTTTGGTGTCCTTAGATTATCTTGGGGTGCCATGGGCATCCCCAAGCTTAGGCTCTTGCCACTCCTTGTTCCATAATCCATCAAATCTCTTACCCGAAACTTGAAAACTTCACAACACAAAACTTAACAGAAAATCTCGTGAGCTCCGTTAGCGAAAGAAAACAAAACACCACTTAAAGGTACTGTATAGAACTCATTCTTTATTCACATTGGTGTTAAACCTACTGTATTCCAACTTCTCTATGGCTTATAAACTATTTTACTAGCCATAGATTCATCAAAATAAGCAAACAACACACGGAAAACAGAATCTGTCAAAAACAGAATAGTCTGTAGTAATCTGTAACTAACGCAAACTTCTGGAACTCCAAAATATCTACAAAAATAGGACGACCTAGACAATTTGTTTATTGATCTTCTGCAATTGGAATCAATATTTTATCACGTTCTGGTGATTTTTAATAAATTTTTTCATGAACAGAAAGTTTCTGGAATTTTCCTCAAGATCAAATAACTATCATCCAAGAAGATCCTATAGGTTTAACTTGGCACACACACTAATTAAAACATAAAAACAAATCTAACCAGAGGCTAGATCAAATATTTATTCCTAAACAGAAGCATAAAGCAAAAAAACATAAATAAAATTGGGTTGCCTCCCAACAAGCGCCATCGCTTAACGCCTCTAGCTAGGCATAAAAGCAAGGATAGATCTAGGTATTGCCATCTTTGGTAGGCAATCCATAAGTGGCTCTCATAATAGATTCATATGGTAGTTTAATTTTCTTTCTAGGAAAGTGTTCCATGCCTTTCTTTAACGGAAATTGGAATCTAATATTTCCTTCCTTCATATCAATAATTGCACCAATCGTTCTAAGGAAAGGTCTACCAAGAATAATAGGACATGAAGGATTGCAATCTATGTCAAGAACAATAAAATCTACGGGCACATAGTTCCTATTTGCAACAATAAGAAAATCATTAATTCTTCCCATAGGTTTCTTAATGGTGGAATCCGCAAGGTGCAAGTTCAAAGAACAATCATCAAATTCACGGAAACCTAGCAAATCACACAAAGTTTTTGGAATCGTGGAAACACTAGCACCCAAATCACGAAAATCATAGCATTCATGATCTTTAATTTTAATTTTAATAGTAGGTTCCCACTCATCATAAAGTATTCTAGGGATAGAAACTTCCAACTCAAGTTTTTCTTCATAACATTGCATCAAAGCATCAACGATATGTTTAGTAAAAGCTTTATGTTGACTATAAGCATGTGGAGAATTTAGCACGGATTGCAACAAGGAAATACAATCTACCTAAGATCAATTAAAATAATTCAATTCCTTGAAATCCAAAATAGTGGGTTCGTTAATATCTAGAGTTTTGATCTCTTCAATCCCAATTTTACCAATTTTTGCATCAAGATCTAAAAACTCTGAATTTTTGGGACACCTTTTAGGTAAAGGTGGCTCATAATCAGTCCCATCATTATCAAGATTCATATTGGAAACCAAATATTTAATATGGGGCACATCAATAACTTTTAGATCTTCATCTTTATTCTCATAAAAATTAGAAGAACACGCCTTCACAAAGCAATCTTTCTTAGCACGCATCCTAGCGGTTCTTTGTTTGCACTCATCAATGGAAATTCTCATGGCCTTGACAGACTCATTGATATCATGCTTAGGTGGGATAGATCTAAGTTTCAAGGAATCAACATCAAGAGAAACTCTATCAACGTTCCTAGCCAATTCATCAATCTTAGGCAACTTTTCTTCAAGCAAGGCATTGAAATTATTTTGCGAATTCATAAATTCTTTAACACTAGTCTCAAATTCAGAGGGCATCTTATTAAATTTTCCATAAGAATTGTTGTAGGAATTACCATAATTATTAGAGGGATTACTAGGATACGACCTAAGATTAAAGTTTCCTCTATAGCGTTGTTACCAAAATTATTCCTACCAACAAAATTCACATCCATAGATTCATTATTATTTTCAATCAAAGTAGACAAAGGCATATCATTAGGATCAGAAGAAACACTTTTATTAGCAAATAATTTCATAAGTTCATCCATCTTTCCACTCAAAACATTAATTTCTTCTATCGCATGCACCTTTTGCTAGTAGATCTTTCAGTGTGCTATTAAGAATAATTAACCATAATATTATCTAGGAGTTTAGTAGCTTCTCCTAAAGTGATTTCCATAAAAGTGCCTCCCGCAGCCGAATCTAAAAGATTTCTAGAAGCAAAATTCAATCCGGCATAATTTTTTTGTATAATCATCCACAAATTCAAACCATGTGTAGGGCAATTACGTATCATTAATTTCATCCTCTCACAAGCTTGTGCAACATGTTCATGATCAAGTTGCTTAAATTTCATAATATCATTTCTAAGAGAGATGATCTCAGCGGGAGGAAAATACTTAGAGATATAAGCATCTTTGCAGTTATTCCAAGAATCAATACTATTTTTAGGCAAAGACGAAAACCAAGCTTTAGCACGATCTCTAAGCAAAAAAGGAAATAGCTTCAATGTAAGAATATCATTGTCCACATCTTTCTTCTTTTGCATATCACACAAATCAACGAAGCTATTTAGATGGGTAGTGGCATCTTCACTAGGAAGGTCGGCGAATTGATCTGTCATGACAAGATTCAACAAAGCAGCATTAATTTCACAAGATTCAGTATCGGTAAGGGGAGCAATCGAAGTGCTAAGAAAATCATTGTTGTTGGTATTAGTAAAGTCACACAATTTAGTATTATCTTGAGCCATCGTGACAAGCAAGTAATCCAACACACGAGCAAACAAGAAGCGAGCGAAAAAGAGGCGAATGGAAAGGCGAGGGCAAATAAAACGGCAAGGGTGAAGCGGGGGTGAGGAAAACGAGAGGCAAATGGCAAATAATTTAATGCGGGAGATAAGAGTTTGTGATGGGTACTTAGTATGTTGACTTTTGCGTAGACTCCTCGGCAATGGCGCCAGAAATGGCTCGTTGACGGGAAATAAAATCTTGACTTGACTTGGTGTAAGCCTCCCCGGCAACGGCGCCAGAAATCCTTCTTGCTACCTCTTGAGCACTGCGTTGGTTTTCCCTTGAAGAGGAAAGGGTGATGCAATAAAGTAGCGTAAGTATTTCCCTCAGTTTTCGAGAACCAAGGTATCAATCCAGTAGGAGGTCATGCTCAACTCCCTCACACCTACACAAACAAATCAAAACCTCGCAACCAACACAATAAAGGGGTTGTAAATCCTTTCACGGTCACTTACGAAAGTGAGATCTGATATATATGATAAGATAATTTTTTGGTATTTTTATAATAAATATGCAAAGTATAATAAAAGGCAATAAAAATAGCTAAGTGTTGGAAGATTAATATGATGGAAAATAGACCCGGGGGCCATAGGTTTCACTAGTGGCTTCTCTCAAGAGCATAAGTATTACGGTGAGTGAAGAAATTACTGTTGAGCAATTGATAGAATTGAGCATAGTTATGAGAATATCTAGGTATGATCATGTATATAGGCATCATGTCCGTGACAACTAGACCGACTCACACTTTTGCATCTACTACTATTACTCCACACATCGACCGCTATCCAGCATGCATCTAGAGTTTTAAATTCAAAAGAACAGAGTAATGCTTTAAGTAAGATGACATGATGTAGAGGGATAAACTCATGCAATATGATATAAACCCCATCTTTTTATCCTCGATGGCAACAATACAATACGTGCCTTGCTGCCCCTGCTGTCACTGGGAAAGGACACCGCAAGATTGAACCCAAAGCTAAGCACTTCTCCCATTGCAAGAGAGATCAATCTAGTAGGCCAAACCAAACCGATAATTTGAAGAGACTTGCAAATATAACCAATCATACATAAAAGAATTCAGAGAAGATTCAAATATTGTTCATAGATAAACTTGATCATAAACCCACAATTCATCGGTCTCAACAAACACACCGCAAAAGAAGATTACATCGAATAGATCTCCACGAGAATCGTGGAGAACTTTGTATTGAGATCCAAAGAAAGAGAAGAAGCCATCTAGCTAATAACTATGGACCCGAAGGTCTGAGGTAAACTACTCACACATCATCGGAGAGGCTATGGTGTTGATGTAGAAGCCCTCCGTGATCAATGCCCCCTCCGTGAGGACACCGGAAAAAGGCCCCAAGATGGGATCTCACGGGTACGAGAAGGTTGCGGCGGTGGAATTAGGTTTTCGTGGATGCTTACATTGGTTTGGGGTACGTGAGGTATATATAGGAGGAAGAAGTACGTCGGTGGAGCAACATGGGCCCCACGAGAGTGGAGGGCGTGCCCCCCTGCCTCGTGCTCTCCTGGTTGATTTCTTGACGTAGACTCCAAGTCATCTGGATCATGTTTGTTCCGAAAATCACGTTCCCGAAGGTTTAATTCCGTTTGGACTCCGTTTGATATTCTTTTTCCGCGAAACTCTGAATTAGGCAAAAAACAGCAATTTGGGCTGGGCCTCCGGTTAATAGGTTAGTCCCAGAAATAAGATAAAAGTGTATAACAAAGCCCATTAATCATCCAAAACAGAATATAATATAGCATGAAGCAATCAAAATTTATGGATACGTTGGAGACGTATCAGAGGTCGCCATCACTTCGACTATCGTATACCCGGACTGGGCAAGCGTCCTGATCTTGCTCAGGAGTTGGCGAACTTCTGCACTATCTTCCTCCTCCGGGCTCCGATGGCGCCAACTGTGGCGTTTCTTCAGAGGAACACTTGGAAACTCGGGGAGACCTCTCCAGACTGGATCTGGAAGTACGACGTCATCAATGTAAAACCACTCAGAGGTCCACTCTTCGGAAACTTTCTTCGGTGTGCCAGATAGGTATCCGGTCTCATCAATACGCCATATTTCGGCCCCGCCCACTTCAAATATCGATCCCTCGTGGTTGCGCGGGACAAAACAAAACAACTTTCTCCACAGATCAAAATGGGCCTCACAACCCAGGAATAGTTCGCATAAAGCAACCTAATCCGCAATGTGCAGAATGGAGGGTGGAGTAAAATTGTGCAGCTGGAGCCATAATACTCCAGAAGCCCTCGGAGGAATGGGTGAATTGGAAATCCTACGCCCCTCAGCAGATAGGGGACGAAGAACACTCGTTCCCCCGCAGATGGATTGGGGAAATCCTCCGCCTGGGTTTTGCTGTTGAAGGAGGCCAACCCTACTCGAACAGGGACCAGATCCGCAGGGGGCAGAAATCCCTGCATTTGCAACTTCGCCAATTGACTGTGGGACACAGAGCACCTCTCCCACTCGCCTTTCTCTGGGCCGGAACGGCAGGAGGATTTGGGAATGGTAGCCATATTGGAATGGTCTTTCCTGGCAATCTCTGAGGATTTTCTCCGCGTAGTGCCGAATGGATATGGACCCAATCTCTTTAAATAGACATTCTTTCTTGCATGGCCAGGGTGTTATTTGCAAAAAATACCCTGACCGTCCGCATTCGCCCGACACGTGGAAACTGAAGTCATTGATGCATAGAAGCCGAGGGGTGCGGCATTGAATTAAAAGCCGAATACATTACTTGCAAGCCGTCGGAGGGGGAACCCGTCTTGCAATGCCAAAGACAATCCGCGCGCCGAACACCTCGTCATTGAAGCCTGGTTCAGGGGCTATCGAGGGAGTCCTGGACTAAGGGGTCCTCGGGCGTCCGGCTTGTTAGCCATGGGCCGGACTGATGGGCTGTGAAGATACAAAGACCAAAGACTGCACCCGTGTACGGATAGGACTCTCCTTGGCATGGAAGGCAAGCTTGGCGACCGAATATGTAGATTCCTTTCTTTGTAACCGACCTTGGGTAACCCTAGATCCTCCCGGTGTCTATATAAACTGGAGGACTTAGTCCGGAGAGGGGGGGATACTCATTACCATATTCATACAAGCTAGGCTCTTAGGGTTTAGCCATTACGATGTCGTGGTAGATCAACTCTTGTAATACTCATATCAATAAGATCACTCAAGCAGTAGGGTATTACCTCCATAGAGAGGGCCCGAACCTGGGTAAACATCGTGTCCCCTGTCTCCTGTTACCATCGACCTTAGATGCACAGTTCGGGACCCCTACCCGAGATCTGCCGGTTTTGACACCGACAAAGCCCCTCGCCGGAGCTGCGCCTGCCACCTCCCTCGACCCTGCTATGGCCGGCCGCGAGCCCGGTCGGGACCTCCCCGTCCCAATCTGGCACGTCCACCCCAGAACCCCGAACCAAACGCGCCCTGGGGGCCCTGGATCTCGCCGTCCTGATCCGCGTCATCCACTTTCCCCGAGATCAAATTCTTTCCCGGAATTTCAGCATGATGTATGCATGTTTGAATTGCTATAACTTTGTGCATGCAGCTCCATTTTGCTTGTATGATATGTCAAATTGTTCACCTCCTGATGCTCTACATGGTGGTCTAGTTTGCTTGCATGTTACTGTTCACCTTGATGCCTTAATCCTTGTTGCGAAAGTGCTAAATGTTACAACCTGTTGAAAACTGCTGTAACTTGCCTATTTGTCTTTTTCATAACATTTTGTGTGATTTTCTTTTGAGCATCATGCCAACATGTTTTAGGAGCATAATAATGCTATCTTTGTAGTGGTGCAATCCATTCTTCATGATATTCCATGTGTTGATTGAAACAAGCTTGCAAAGTGGGTACTTGTTGTTGCTGATTTTAGTGAACTTGTGATTTCTGCTGTCTGAACCTGCTACATTATATTGCCATGTTAACTTGATGATACTAGTAAATCCATGCATATTGTGGAGATGCTCATTAAGGATATTTTGTATATCTTGTTAAGCTGTATCAATCCATGCCTTTGTTTGCAATTATGGCCTGCTGTAGCTTATCATTACCATGCTCTAAAATTGATAAATAATGTTTCTGTCAGCCTGTTATCAGTAAGTTCAGTTTTTCCATGTGAATACCTAGTGTTATATGCATCCTATGACCATGTTCTGGCCATGAGTAGCTGCAAAATATGCCTTAGTGCTTTTGGGTACATTCACTTGCCACGATATGCTTTATGTTGAGTTAACAAAGCTTGCAAACATGTCTACTTGTCGCTGTTTCTGTCATGTCCAGTAAATTCCAATATGTAAATCTATTATCATTTGCATTTTTCCCATGATGATTTGAGCATGTTGTATTGGTTTTTAGCAGTAGCTCAGTGGTCTGTTTTATAGTGCTCTACCTGTGCATGCTTACCATGCCCTTGGGTGCCATGAAATATTCCTGTTGCATATACTTTTGTTGTCTCAAACTATGCATCATGAATCTGTTTTCAGCCTTCTGTTTTTCACCAAGTCTGAGAATCTATTATGACTTACAATCTTGTCTTGATGAATGCCATTGATCTAGGGGTTATATGGAGATTATTAATATCATGTTTTGCCATGTATAACCTGGAATTTAATTCCGTGCTTTTGGTTTCTATGATATTGCATTGTAGCATCATTGTTTCATGCCTCCAACATGTCAACATGTTATTCCTGCTCACATGTATGCTCTGTTTTCACAGTCATAACCTGTGTTCTAAAGTTGCATTTTGCTTTGATAATGTTGGATTGATTTTGATGCCTATGAACCTGAACCTTGATGATAATTGAGGCATGTAATTTGTACTTTAAGTGCATTTCAAGTTTGTGCTCATATCTTTCCATTACCATGTTGTTTCCTTGATTGCAAAGTGCCTAGTGGCTGTTTGGGGCAGTTTGTGTTTGAAACTTGCTTCGTGTGTATATGTTGAACCGTTGCTCCGTTTTGAGCGTGCTCTATATGAATTTTGCTTGGTTTGGTATGTAGTTTCATATTACCTTGTTGCATCCATGTTCTGGAGTGATTGTGATTGTGTTTTGCCTACATTTGCACCACTGCCATGTTTAACTTGTTTTGCTCATATCTTCTAGGCCGTAGCTCCGAATTAAATGAACTTTATATGTAACGTGATTAGAAAAGCGTGTAGATTATCATGGTGCGCTTCAACTTGCTATTTAAAATCTTCAACATAATGTGTTATTAATATCTGGACCAATGTCGAAATTTGCGTACGAGGACTTACCGGAATTGTTGTATGTTGTTTCTAGCCTCATTTATACGTGCTTTGATGTGTTGTTCTTGTATGCATCATCTCTTGCCATGAGTGGAACCATGTAGCCTTGTCATGCATCATACTTGGTTGAGCATCATGTCATGTTTATGTGTTGTGTGTTTACCATGTTTTTTGCTTCTTTCCGGTTGTGCTCCTTCTTGATAGTCCCGGTAACATTGCGATTGTGAGGATTCGTTCGAATATGTGGGTTCGTCTTCTTCATGGGCTTGATCTTCTTCCTAGCGGGATTTTAGCAACATGACCGTCACCTTGGATCTCACTACTATCTTTGCTATGCTAGTTGTCTCGATGCTATCGCTATGTCGCGCTACCCACCACTTGTTTATCAAGGCTCTCAAATTGCTATGTCAGCCTCTAACCTTTTTTTCCACCATCCTAGCAAACTGTTGTTTGGCTATGTTACCGCTCTACTCAGCCCCTGTTATAGCGTTGCTAGTTGCAGGTGCAGTTGCAGGTTGTTCCATTTTGGGACATGGATATCTTGAGATATCACAATATCTCTTATTTAATTAATGCATCTATATACTTGGTAAAGTGTGGAAGGCTCGGCCTTTTTCCTGCTGTTTTGTTCCACTCTTGCCGCCCTAGTTTCCGTCATACCGGTGTTATGTTCCTTGATCTTGTGTCCCTAACACGGTGAGGGTTTCTGGGCCCCTCTTGACAGTTCGCTTTGAGTAAAACTCTTCTAGCAAGGCCCAACATTGGTTTTACCATTTGCCTAACTAGCAAAGTGGCCCGCTCGATGTGCGGGCTTGAATTCTTCGAAGTTTGATAATTAAAACAAATTATTTTAGTTGTGTAAAGAAAAATTGGAACCAAGTGTGATGACATTTATAATCATTTGTCATTATTATCGTTTGTTTGTCAAGGAAGATTGTAAACATGATTTTACCCTTAGACATATGTTTGGTATTTTTTTCATGATAAGATGAGAATAATTTCTCTTTCATTTTTTGGAAATATTGGGTGGAGACTATCTCATGGAATTCTTTGGGAGCACCTCCCCAACCCGTGGGTTGCCGGATGTGGCCGTAGGATCTTGTTGATAGTTTGTACCGACTTGACATGAAATTGTACTTTCATATGCATA
The DNA here is from genome assembly GCA_021605145.1 of Aegilops bicornis. Classification (NCBI taxonomy): domain Eukaryota; kingdom Viridiplantae; phylum Streptophyta; class Magnoliopsida; order Poales; family Poaceae; genus Aegilops; species Aegilops bicornis. Next base: position 301,063,564 of record CM038674.1, on the reverse strand, counting down.
CTTCAAATATCAATGATTGGTACAGGTTTAATATGTTTTCTTTATGATCATGTAATATATATTTGATTTGTTCAGAACATTTTGCAGCATAGAAAATTAGACTATAATTTAGTATTTAGTCTGAGCGCACTTATGTGAACTCCACCTGTTTTTAGGGGTGTACAATACTGTACGCAATCACTGTTTAATAGTTGGAAATTTTGGTTTTTTCTAGAAAAAAATATTTTTTTTCTCGTGGAAGCCCAAGTGGGTGTTTCAAGTGTAGACAGCGTGCACGCATTGTTTCTGGTGGAAGCCCAATAAGATCACTTCTCTCGCACTCACACATCACACACCTCACAGTCTCACCATTCCTAAAAAAATTCAGTCTCACCGCTCAAGAAAAAAATTAGTCTGACACTGTGCTCTTGCCTGATCCCCATTTCATCTTGTTCTATCCCCTCTGTACAAATTTTGTTCCACCCGAGCACTGCGGATTTAATTCCCAACACCACCTCAGTTTCCCCACTTGATTCCTTGCCGTGACCTTGCTCTTACACAACTGCACGCACGGGGTGGCCATCTCGTGTGCCTAATTTGGCTCCCTGTACGCCTCCTCGATCTGCTAGGCAGAACGGCGATGGAGGGTTAGCAGGGCTCGATGAGAAGCTGCGCAATGGAGGAGTTGAGCTTGTCGATCTTGAAGTGCCGCGGTCGTCGGCGCCCTTGGAGGCGACGCGGGCGCTGATTTCGTCTCGCACATCCAGCTTGAATCCACCTCAATTGTGAGGATGCTGGCGGTGTGTCTTCCATCCATCGTGGTCGTCCCGGAGCAAGGCGCCCCGGCAAGTCATCTTCATCCTACTTCGGCGGCTCATTTTTCACCTGCAAGTCCCCCCTTCTTCCTTTCCAGCCTATCTCATACTCGTATATTTTTTTCTGGTTTCATATAATGTACATTAAGGTATGACTTGTTAGTGAAATATGTAAATCTATTTATGCCCCATACACTTTTTCCGTACTTGGGAGTGGCATCTGAAGTGTTAGGCCCCTTGTCCCCATTCATATTTAAAAAAATTAAGAAATTAATAAGTTCATTTGTAATTAGGTATAGTTTTACTATTTTCCAAAGATAGAATCAATTTTAATAAGTGAATATGAAAATGGGTGCTATTGCATTTTACATATAAGCTATAACGATCTGTGGATGTTGTCGCTATTGACTTGTACAATAGAATAAGGTTTAAATATTAGATAATATATAGATTCGACAATTGGTAGCTATTTCGATCGAATGTTGATGCATGTTTCCAATACTTCTAGGAGTAGTAGATCATATTTGTTCTGCCATATCATGTTAGCATAGAAAATCCAATTTTATTTTTAGGATAGTTCGCACTGTACTAATTTTCCATCTACTTATGGTTATCCTTGTTATTAGTTCATTTGCTATAGAAAAGAAAATAACAGGTCTGATCAAGTCAGCATGTTATTAAATGCAAGTGTCTTGAGTACCCCCTTTCTCTTATGTCTCGCATGAACTATGTGGAACACTCGGTCAACAATATCAGGTTTTTCTGATGCAGCTTGGCCTAGTTCCTGCAGCATAGACTGTATCTCCGGCCAAGCTACGTTCAACATGAATGTCACAAATAGGTATGCGTATCCAGCCCACTGACATATTGCCATAGCATCTTGGTAGTTTTGTGCTTTGTATCTTGGGCTATCTATGAAGCGGGATGGCACATGGCAGTAGTATTCTCTTTCATACCTGCTCACCTCTTGTATCTTCTCTTTCTATTTCCTCTTGCAAGCCAGCATATAATTCCGTTCTTAGGTTTCCTTGGTGTCTTTTGATCCAGTCCAGTTTGTACTGCAAAATGCATGCAAGGGCATCCACATTGAACTGTAGTTTAAGCTTTTGACGCACCAGGAAGTGTTTTGATTGATTAGTATGGTGTTGTATATGACTCTCATAGTATTCCAAAATTGTTACATGCTTTCTCTTGCATTTTGCACCTTACCTTAATATGTAATGTATATTTCCTCTATATCTTCTGTGTAGGGGAATAATAATGGATACTGCATAGCCATGAATTATGAATGGTTCTTTGATATTCTTCTCGGCCTTATCTCTTTGTACTGAACAATGATATCACATCCTTTTCTATTCCCTATTGTATCATTCACAATCAAGCCTGCAACTTTGGTTGCCATTCTGAGTGTTTTTGCTAGTCTATTATCTCTATCCAACATATTTTTAAGGCCCTCGACAGTATGATGATTGGTTGACTCCCTTGTGTATTCTGATGCTGACGCGTTAATCCTATTTTTACCTCATTTGTAGGGTCATAGGTGCATAACTGCGCTGTGTGTGTTTTATCTTTACCTTCAGGTAGTAGTGTTCCTATTTTGTGGTATTTTTAGCCATTCATTCCAAATACATAAGGTCCATGACCATTGTTTATTTTTATGTCTACCTTTCCTCCCGTTGATATGAAAGCGAACATGGACTTGTACAATCTGAAAAAATTTCATGTCGTTTTTCCACCTCTTTCCATTGTGTTTCCTTAGCAATTTGGTGTTATCCAACGGCTCTCTCAATAGTGGCAAGTCAACCTTGCCTGTTGGTAGCATAATCTGAAAGATGGCATGTTCTCGCTCTACCTGAAGTTCTTTCTTCGTACCAGAAAATTGCATCACATCACTCAGTTGCAACTTGGGTTTCTTACATTCCAAATTTCCATATCTGCCCTCCCCAACTTCCTGTTCAAGTTTCCTAATTCAGCATCAATTTAAAATTCATACTGTCTAGTTGTTCTTGTTGGTACTGAAACAAACTTGATAGAACTTACATATTTGGTGTTTTTTCTCTATCCTTGTTTTTTCTGTCATACACATTGTGTTATTTTTAGACGTTTACACGCCCCTAAAAGAAATACCAGGTTCTTGAATGTCCAAATTGTAGATCTTGATTGAACTTCCTTGATACTTACCTCTTAGTCATACCAGCCTGACTGATTATTGATTTTGTTTTTGTCACTGGTTCTGGATTGTTCTTTCTTTGTATTTTTCTTTTCCTATATAGTCTTACATCTCTAGCTATCTCTGTTGTATTACTTGCCCTGCATAAGCATAAATACCATAGTAGAAATAAGAGATTTTTTAGGTGTGCATTGTACTGTCGTTTCTGTTCTTGCTGTTGGGAAAAGATTGAACTGTAAGAATAAGATAAGATTGTAATCTAGGATGCAAAGTTGATGTACAATAACAACCGAACAATCACAAAGGGAACTTAGGACATGAATGAAAAGCTTATTTGATTCTGTTGTCATACCTTTTGTTTCTGTTGGTGCTTTTGAGAAAAGATTAAACTATATGTCATTTCTACACGATCTGTGCAGATGGTACTTACTGGAGGCTCGCTCGACCGATGGCGCAATTGAGGATATTGGGGGAACTTGCTTGTGAGAGTTCCTTTTCTTCTTTGAGGGAAATCCATCATGGTGGTGTATATTCATTTGGAGTAACTGTAATAGCAACATCATTATGGGTACAAGTCTAACCTATCATGAGTTTGTCTATGGAATCATGAGATTGATTGTGAGATTGGTGTAAAGAGTATGTGATAGGCCGTAAGATTGATTGTGAGATTAGTGTATATGGTATTGGAAACAAAAACAAAAGAGAATACATGCAAATGATCAGTGCAGGGTTGGATTGTTTGGGAGAAGCGATTAACATACCTATCATGGCTTGGGCCGTTGCTCATGCTGTATATTGTTGTGTGAGCCACCTTAGACGGGCGATATATGCCTTCCGGTCCTATTTGCTTGAGTAAAAGAAAGACCTGAGATAGGAGGAAAGACGTAGGGGTGGAAGCCTAGATTGCTGACCTGAGAGGAGGAAGCATGTATACGTGGAGGCCTGGATCGTTCGTGTGGTATTTTGCCAAGGCAACGGCGGTGAAGATGATTTAGGCAAGCTAGGGTTCCTGAGCGTAGGTTTCTTCTAATTTTGTTAGATCGCTTCTTCTGTTCGTAAGTTGGCCTCGATAGGTTAAGATTTTTTTAAGGAAAAAAAGGTAGACACGAGGGAAGTTTTTTTTCCACTATATCTTATAACATAATGGCAATGGTGGGTAATTTTAAAGTCAAATCTAATCTAATGGGCTTATTTTTTTGGACTATTAAATTAATGGTTAGATGTTTCTAATTTTGTGGTAATTTCTAGACTAATTTCTTTTTTCTGGTTCGCCCGTAAAGTACTTTTTATATATAATAGATAACAACTAAAACTTGCATAGGGACCGGCTAGCACCCGAGGTCTTTTAATCAACCCCCGGCCAGTGCTCCTCATGAGTGTTGGTCCAAAATAGAGCCACTTGTGGTGCCACCCCTTCACCTGGGGTTTTTGGTTGCCGTACGTAGTGTTCATTCGATTGTGGCCTGAGATGAGATACGCGCGGCTACTATCAGGGTGTCGGCATGTCGGGTTGTCTTGCTGGTTTGATTTTACCATTGTCAAAATGTCTTGTGCACCGGGATCCCGAGTCTGATCGGATGTCCCGCGATGGAGGATTGTCTCCGCGGATCGTGAGCTTATCATGGGCTAAGTTGGGACACCCCTGCACAGTTTAAACTTTCGAGAGTCGTGCCCGCGGTTATGTGCCAGGTGATAATTTTTAATATCCGGTTGTAGAGAACTTGACACTAGACTTGAAATAAAATACACCAACCACGTGCGTAAACATGACTGTCTCTTTTCGAGTGAGTTCGAGAAGAGAACACGGTGGGGTTATGTTTGAACGTAAGTAGTTCAGGATCACTTATTGATCATTAGTAGTTTGCGTCCTTTGCGTTGTTTCTCATCTTACTTTTGTACTCATAAGTTAGCCACCATACAATGCTTCGTCGCTTGCTGCAACCTCACCACTTACCCCTTCCTACCCATTAAGCTTTGCTAGTCTTGATACACATGGTAATGGGATTGCTGAGTCCTCGTGGCTCACAGTCTACTACAACAATAATTGCAGGTACACGTAATGCAATGATCATGACGTGAGAGCGATGTTTACTTGTTTTGCAGTTCTTCTGCTTCTCCTTCGTTCAGGGGATAGGTTCCTGGACGGCAGCCTGGGCTAGCAGGGTGGATGTCGTTTGAGTTTCTGTTTGTGCTTCATCCGTAGTCGGATGTTGTTCTTATGTATGTTGTTTGATGTATTTTTGTGGCATTTGTATGCCTTTGTATGTATCCCCAACTATTATGTAATGGTACGATGTAATGATATCCACCTTGCAAAAGCGTTTCAATATGAGGCTCTATCCTTGGTGGGACCTTCGAGTTCCTCTCGGTTAGGATCACATATTAGGCGTGACACCCTCCACCGATGGAAGGCCACGTTGGAGATCAACCTCAAGAGTTCATCATCAGGCTGTACAAACCTCCGTGCAGCAACCTTCGTCTCCCTACTCCATTCGCACGGGAAATGGAGCTTGAATAGCCACACGCACTAAGGTTGCACATGAGGGGTGATACGTCTCCAACGTATCTATAATTTTTGATTGTTCCATGTTGTTATATTATCAACCTTGGATGTTTTATAATCATTTTATATCATTTTTGGTACTAATCTATTGACATGGTGCCAAGTGCCAGTTGCTGTTTTCTGCATGTTTTTTACATCGCAGAATATCCAACGGAGTCCGAACGCAACGAAACTTTACGGAGATTTTTTTGGACCAGAAGGAACGTAATGGGCCTCGGCTGCGCTGAGGGGTGCGAGGAGGCACAACCCACCAGGCGCGCTTGAGCCTCCAGCGCACTACGGTGGGTTGTGCCCACCTTGGGTGCCCCCCTGACCACCTCTTTGCTCTATAAATACCCCAATATTCCAGAAACCCTAAAGGCATCGATGAAATATTCATCCAGCCGCCGCAGAGTCCAAAACCACCAGATCCAATCTAGACACCATCTCGGATGGGGTTCACCACCTCAATTGGTGCCTCTCTGATGATGCGTGAGTAGTTCTTTGTAAACCTTCGGGTCCGTAGTAAGTAGCTAGATGGCTTCATCTCTCTCTCTGAATTCTCAATACAATGGTCTCTTGGAGATCCATGTGATGTAACTCTTTTGCGGTGTGTTTGTTGGGATCGATGAACTTTGAGTTTATGATCAGACCTATCTTTTTATAATGATGAAAGTATTTGAGTTTCTTTGATCTCTTTTATGCATGATCTCTTATAGCCTCGTATTTATTCTCCAATATTTGGGTTTTGTTTGGCCAACTTGATCTATTTATCTTGCAATGGGAAGAGGTGCTTTGTAGTGGGTTCAATCTTACGGTGCTTGATCCCGGATGTAAAGGGAACCGACACGTATGTATCATTGCTACTAAGGATAAAACGATGGGGTCTATCTCTACATAGATAGATCTTGTCTACACCATGTCATCGTTCTTATTGCATTACTCCGTTTTCCCATGAACTTAATACACTAGATGCATGCTGGACAGCGGTCGATGTGTGGAGTAATAGTAGTAGATGCCGGCAGGAGTCGGTCTACTAATCTTGGACGTGATGCCTATATAATGATCATTGCCTGGATATCGTCACGAGTATTTGAAGTTCTATCAATTGCCCAACAGTAATTTGTTCACCCAAAGTTTGCTATTAATCTTGAGAGAAGCCACTAGTGAAACCTACGGCCCCCGGGTCTCTTTCTCATATATTTTCCTTTGCGATCTACCTTTTCCTTTGCTTTTATTTTCAGATCTATTAAACCAAAAATACAAAAATACCTTGCTGCAATTTATTCTTATTTATTTTATTTGGCGCTCGATCCATCAAACTACTACAAATTTATCTCACGTCCGTTTGCCTACTTGAGGCGCCGTACCCTGGAAGGGATTGACGACCCCTTTAACACGTCGGGTTGCGAGGATTTGTTATCTGTGTGCAGGGGCTGTTTACGTTGTGTTGCTTGTTCTCCTACTGGTTCGATAACCTTGGTTTCATATCTGAGGGAAATACCTACCGCCGTTATGCTACATCATCCCTTCCTCTTTGGGGAAATACCAACGTAGCTTCAAGCGACATCAAAAAGAATTTCTGGCGCCGTTGCCGGGGAGGATCTTCAACATATACCAGGTTCCTAATCAAAAATCTCATCTCCTTGCAATTTACATTATTTTCCATTTGCCTCTCGTTTTCCTCTTCCCACTTCACAAAAATTTGCCATTTTATTCGCCCCTCTTTTTCTTTCGTCGTTTTCTTGCCGGATCTGTTATTGAGTGCAATCTTGTTGCATATTCATCATGTCTCAAGAGAACACAAAGTTGTGTGGTTTCTCAAATACCAACAACAATGATTTTATCGGCACTCCGATTCTTCCTCCCGCCATCAGTGCGGAGTCTTGTGATATTAATACCGCTTTGCTGAATCTTGTTATGAAAGATCAATTTTTCGGTACTCCTAATGAGGATGTCGCGTCCCATCTTAATACCTTCGTGGAATTATGCAATATGCAAAAGAAAAAAGATGTGGACAATGATGTCGTGAAGATGAAATTATTTCCATTTTCTTTGCGTGATTCTGCAAAAAATTGGTTCTCGCCTCGCAATAGTATCGATTCTTGGAATAAGTGCAAAGATGATTTTATCACCAAGTATTTTCCTCCCGCAAAAATTATTTCCCTTAGAACCCAGATCATGAATTTCAAGCAACTTGAACATGAGCATGTTGCACAATCTTGAGAAAGGATGAAAATGATGCTAAGGAATTTCCCAACTCATGGGTTAAATATTTGGATGATCATACAAATTTTTTATGCGGGATTGAATTTTGCCTATCGTAATCTTTTTGATTCCGCCGCGGGTGGTACTTTTATGGAAATTACTTTAGGTGAAGTCACCAAATTGCTTGATAATATCATGGCAAATTATTCACAATGGCATACAGAAAGAGCTCCTACTAGTAAAAGAGTTAATTTGGTTGAAGACATTTCTTCTTTGAGTGAAAAAGTTGATGCTCTTATGAAATTGGTTTCTAGTAAAAGTGCTCCTATTGATTTTAATGATATGCCTTTTCTACCTTGATTGAGCAAAATAGTGATCCCATAGATGTGAATTTTATATCTCGAAATAATTTTAACAACAATGCTTATAGAGGTAATTTTAATCCTAGGCCTTTTCCTAGTAATTCCTCTAATAATTATGGTAATTCCTATGGAAATCAATTTTATAATAATAATAGGAACACCTCTGATCTTGAGAACAATATTAAATAATTTATCAACACGCAAAAAGTTTTCAACACTTCCATAGAATAAAAGTTGAGTAAGATTGATGATTTGTCTAGAAGTGTTCATAGAATTGCTCATGATGTGGAAAATCTCAAGATGATTTTTTTGCCTAAAGTAGATGAATCAATTAAAGCTCTTTATGTTTCTATGGATGAAGGTAAGAAAAGAACCGCTATGCTTAGAGCTAAAAGAGATTTTTTAGAAAAAACGTTTTCTAGTGGTTTCTGTCGCAAAAGTGATGAAGATCTTAAAATGATTGGTGTTTCTTCTATTGATTCCTTGTTCAGTAAAGTTAAGATTGATTAAAGAGGGACTGGAGAAGAGTCAACTTTAGGTAGAAGGCGTCCCAATATTTCGGAGGGTGAAAATCTTGTTGAGAAAATTGATAAAGTGGGTTTGTAGAGGTGAAAACTTTAACTAGTGATGTGCCCACTGTTTTGAATTACAAAGACTTTAATTATGATAGTTGCTCTTTGATTTGTTTTATTTTTTTGTTGCAATCCATGATAAATTTACCCCATGCTTATGAACAGAATAAAGCTTTTACTAAACATATTGTTGATGCTATGACGAAAGCTTTTGAAGAAAAATTGGAATTATAAGTTTCAATTCCTAGAAAATTGCATGATGAATGGGAACCTACTATCAGAGTCAAGATTAAAAATTATGAATGTTTTGCTTTGTATGACTTGGGTTCTAGTGTTTCTACAATTCTGAAATCTTTATGTGACGTGCTTGGTTTTACCGATCTTGAAGATCGTTCCTTAAATTTGCACTTGGCGGATTCTACTATTAAAAATCCTATGGGAAGAATTAATGATGTTTTTATTCTTGAAAATAGGAAATATGTGCCCATAGATTTTATTGTTCTTGATATTGATTGCAATCCATCTTGTCCAATTATTCTTGGTAGACCGTTTTAACACACTATAGGTGCCGTGATTGATATGAAAGAAGGCAATATTAAGTTCCAATTTCCCTTGAGGAAGGGTATGGAACACTTCCCTAGAACAAGAATTAGGCCACATTCTGAATCATGAGGGCATCTTATGGCTCTCGAACCAAAGATGACGAAACTTAGATCCTTTCTTTATGCCTAACTAAGGGCGTAAAATTATAGCGCTTGTTAGGAGGCAACCCAATGAATAAAATTTGTTTTTGCTTTTTGCTTTCTGTTCTTGAGTGTTTGCACAATTATGCTACTGTTATTATTGTGTTTTTTGTGTTTTAATTAGTTTTTGTGCCAAGTAGAGCCTATAGGATCTTCTTGGGTGATAGTTGTTTGATCTTGCTGAAAAACAGAAAATTTTGCACTCACTAAAACAATTATCATTTTTATACCACAAAGTGGTTTTGCCCTGATTCTTTTTGCATAAGATTAATATACAAATTTCTCATGTCGTCCTATTTTTTCAGAATTTTTGGAGTTCCAGAAGTTTTCGAAATATTCAGATTGCTACAGACTTGTTCTGTTTTGACAGATTCTATATTCTTTGCGTTGTGTGCTTATTTTGATGGCTCTATGGTTTTCTTTGAGGATTTTTTGCCATATAAAAGTTGGAATACAGTAGATATAATGCAAAAACAAAATATGAATTGGTTTGGTACAGTACTTATAGTAGTGATTTGCTTTCTTTTACTAACGGATCTTATGAAGGTTTTGTTGAGTTTTGTGTGATTGAAGTTTTCAAGTTTTGGGTTATCTTATGATGGATGAAGGAATAAAGGATAGAAGAGCCTAAGCTTGGGGATGCCTCGGAATCCCAAGCTAGTATCCAAAAATGAGCAAACAACTAAGCTTGGGGATGCCCCCGAGTGGCATTCTCTCTTTCTTCTGACGACCATCGGTATTTTATTCGGAGCTATATTTTTATTCATCACATGTTATGTGTTTTGCTTGGAGCGTCTTGTATGATATGAGTCTTTGCTTGTTTTATTTTGTGTTTTAAGTCTTGATCCCTTTCTGGACACACCTATTTGAGAGAGCCAAAATTATGTCATGACTTGTTAGAATTTCTCTCTATGCTTCACTTAAATTTTTATGAGCAATGGACTTACTCTAGTCCTTCACTTATATCTTTTTGAGCACGGTGTGCTTTATTATTTTTGAAGAAATTCTCTCTTACTTCACTTAGATTTATTTGAGAGTTAGTAAAAATTTCAAGAAATTCTCTCTTGCTTCACTTAAATTAATTTGAGAGAAAGAAAACTTATGCTCATGATCTTCACTTATATTTGTTTGAGCTTATGAAAAGCAACACATAAAAATTAGTCACAAAGTGATAGATATCCAAGAACGATATAATAAAAACTTTCATGAAGATCATTGGACAAAATAAACTTGATTCTTAGTAATAGTTTTGAGATATGATGATGTGATATGTGAGTTATGTTGATGAGTAATTACGCTTTAGTAAGAATATTGGTGTTAAGGTTTGTGATTCCCTATGCAAGTACAAAAGTAAATAGTCATGCAAAGAAATTATATCCTACTTGTGGTGCATTATTCAGTGTTATTTATGCTTAATGCTTGCTTATGAGATTATTCGTTTTTTGGTTGGCCGCTTCTCAATCTTTTGCTAGCCTTCATTTTGAATTAAGTATGATCTCTAATTGTGCATCCAGAAACCTTTAAACCAGTTTTGCCACATGAGTCCATTATATCTACCTATATGTGGTATTCTTTTGCCGTTCTAAGCAAATTTGCATGTGCCATCTCTAATTTTCAAATTAACTTCTCTTTTGTGTGTTTGTTTTGCTCGCGGAGCGGTGAGGGGTGGCTAATATTTTCCATGCTAGATGTTGTTATTCTCAAGGTGAGTGTTTATTCACTTGTCATTGCACGAGAGTAAGGCAAAGGTATTAGGGATGCCCAGTCCCGAAATGAGAAATGAATTTACTTTATGTTATCAAATAATAAATTCCTTGGGAAGTGTTGGTATGGAGGGCAACCGTGGATACGGCTAGCCATGGAAAGTGAAAGTATGGTTGAAAAAGGAATAAACTTTATTTTCTGTTTGGGAACCGCCTATGATATATCTAGCATGGAAAGTGTTGGGAACTCTAAGTCGTTATTGTTGGTGGGATGGATACACATCCCAAAATGTTTTTATCTCTAATTTTTTCACTTTGAGCTCTGGCACCTCTACAAATGCCTACTTCCCTCTGCGAAGGGCCTTTCTTTTACTTTATGCAATTTTTATTTTTATTTGAGTCTCCATCTTCTCTTATAAAGCACCAACTAGGAGGGAATATAATCGTACTTAAGTATTGGGTGTAACTAATATGCGAGTGTGTTTCATGACTGTATCAATGGTTGAGCATGATGGGCTAGGGATAACTTATTTTAGCGTTGATATTTTGAAAGACATGGTTGCTTGTTGATATGCTTGTGTATTTAAATTATCATGTCAGAACTAGACTATTGCTTTGAACAACATAAAAGTCCAAATGTCCATGCTATAGAGAAAAGAATATGATATGACATGATAGGCATCATTCCACATCAAAAATTCTGTTTTTATCACTTACCTACTCGAGGATGAGTAGGAGTTATGCTTGGGGATGCTAATACGTCTCCAACGTATCTACAACTTTTGATTGTTCCATGCTGTTATATTATCAATCTTGGATGTTTTATAATCATTTTATATCATTTTTGGTACTAAGATATTGACATAGTGCCAACTGCCAGCTGCTGTTTTCTGCATGTTTTTTACATCCCAGGAAATCAATATCAGACGGAGTCCAAACGCAATGAAACTTTACGTAGATTTTTTCAGACTAGAAGGAACGTAATGGGCCCTGGCTATGCCTGGGGGAGGGGGGTGCCCCGAGGGAGGCACAACTCACCAGGGCGTGCCAGGAGGCCCAGGCGCGCCCTAGTGGGTTGTGCCCACCTCGGGTGCCCCCCGGACCGCCTATTTGCTCTATAAATACCAAAATATTCCAGAAACCCTAAATGCATCGATGAAATATTCATCCAGCCGCCGCAGAGTCCAGAACCACCAGATCCAATCTAGACACCATCTCAGATGGGGTTCACCACCTCCATTGGTGCCTCTCCAATGATGCGTGAGTAGTTCTTTGTAGACCTTCGGGTCCGTAGTTAGTAGCTAGATGGCTTCATCTCTCTCTCTAAATTCTCAATACAATGGTCTCTTGGAGATCCATATGATGTAACTCTTTTGTGGTGTGTTTGTCGGGATCGATGAACTTTGAGTTTATGATCAGATCTATCTTTTTATATCCATGAAAGTATTTGAGTTTCTTTGATCTCTCTTATGCATGATCTCTTATAGCCTCGTATTTCTTCTCTGATATTTGGGTTTTGTTTGGCCAACTTGATCTATTTATCTTGCAATGGGAAGAGGTCCTTTGTAGTGGGTTCGATCTTACGGTGCTTGATCCCGGTGTGATGTAAAGGGAACTGACACGTATGTATCGTTGCTACTAAGGATAAAACGATGGGGTCTATCTCTACATAGATAGATCTTGTCTACATCATGTCATCGTTCTTATTGCATTACTCTGTTTTCCATGTACTTAATACACTAGATGCATGCTGGATAGCGGTCGATGTGTGGAGTAATAGTAGTAGATGCAGGCAGGAGTCGGTTTACTAATCTTGGACGTGATGCCTATATAATGGTCATTGCCTGGATATCGCCATGAGTATTTAAATTTCTATCAATTGCCCAACAGTAATTTGTTCACCCACTGTTTGCTATTTTTCTCGAGAGAAGCCACTAGTGAAACCTACGGCCCCGGGTCTCTTTCTCATATATTTGCCTTTGCGATCTACCTTTTCCTTTGCTTTTATTTCCAGATCTATTAAACCAAAAATACAAAAATACCTTGCTGCAATTTATTCTTATTTAATTTATTTGGCGTTCGATCTACCAACCTACTACAAATTTATCTCACGTCTGTTTGCCTACTTGAGGCGCCATACCCCGGAAGGGATTGGCAACCCCTTTAACACGTCGGGTTGTGAGGATTTGTTATCTGTGTGCAGGGGCTGTTTACGTTGTGTTGCTTGGTTCTCCTACTGGTTCAATAACCTTGGTTTCATATCTGAGGGAAATACCTACCGCCCTTGTGCTGCCTCATCCCTTCCTCTTTTGGGAAATACCGACGTAGCTTCAAGCGACATCAAGGGGCTGTGGGAATGGCGGCATGTGGGTGGATGTTGACTTCCCTGCCCCCCATGTTATGTACCTCCGCCGTGGTTGGAAGACATTTGCTCGTTCCCATAGCTTGTCGGAGGGGCACGTTCTCTAGTTTAAATTAATGGAGAGTGGCCTACTCTCTGTCAAGATCTTTGGTCGCTCAGGAGGTCGCTTAGGGTGCTGCGGGGAGAGCTCGATCAAAGACAAAAGATCCTCTTCGAGCGAAAGCGACAACAAGGACAGTGACGACGATGATGACAGTGGCGACCGGGAGGGCGGCGACTCTGACTCCGGTTGAGCGTCTCCCGCACCATCTTTATCAGGCGGCAGCACCATCATCTGCACCTGCATATCCTTCCTAGCAAGGCGATTTGCCGGGTGTCGCAGGAAACCATGGCCACCTATGGGACCAGGAGGCCCCTTGCTGGTTCGGCAGGGGGGCGACGCATTGCACAAAGAGCAGACGAGTGTGGGGCAGCGCGGCAGGGATCGCACGAGCAATACCTCGGTTCGGGCTGCCGCGAGGCGTAAAACCCTACTCCTGCTTTGATGGACTGATGGTGGAAAAGGTGGTGGTGAGCGTAGTACACTTGATCGGCAGGGGTTGCCTTGGGGCAGCAGCGACTACGCGCATATGGGGTTTTGAGTTATCCACCCTTCTAACCCTTTCTACGGTTGCCACGGGCCTCCTTTTATAGATCAAGGGGTCACCACAATGGCAAAGTAGTCATTATGCACTGATATGATAGCAAACAGTGCTATCATACCTAACTCTGCGGGATGACAGGGCGCATTAAATGCACGACTTAGTGTCACATCGCTGGTTGTCCGACAAGGCTTGCCGGGCTATTTTACCAGCTCCGCACCTATTTGCTTGACATGTCGCAGGACAGGTGTCGTCTGTGGGTTTTCCTTGTAAGGAGAGGCAGCCATGTGGTGAATGACTGCCACTCAGTAACTTTGTGGCTTGACACCGCACTGATCGATGACGTGGGTCGTGATGGAGTGGTTGGTGAGCTGGTTTTGCCTCCGTGAGCCCCTACAGGCTCTGCCGGGGCACTTCGGTCGCCTGCTTTTGCGGGTGACCTTGCCCCTTGCCGGGCTAGCCTGCGCGGCAAGGGAGGCTTTTCTCTTGGTGATGTTCTGCTTCTTTGGCTTGATCTTGATCCTTCTGATTTGCATGTTGGTCCTTCGAATCTCTTTGTCCTTCTAACTCTGACTTGGCTGGTGCTTCGATCTTGATCTTGTGCCTATGCACAGTCTGGGCAATAGACCCAGGGTTTTTTGCACCGACAGAAGCCCCCGGGCCTGCCCCAAACGCGCTGTGATAACCCACAAGTATAGGGGATCGCAACAGCTTTTGAGGGTAGAGTATTCAACCCAAATTTATTGATTCGACACAAGGGGAGCCAAAGAATATTCTTGAGTATTAGCAGCTGAGTTGTCAATTCAACCACACCTGGATAACTTAGTATCTGCATGTCAGGACCCCGATTCCAAGTCACATCGACCTAGCTGGTAACACCTCATATCACTTTGCGGCCTCAGGCACGGTATTCCCTCGGGTGTCGCCTTACCATGGCCCGGGACCGTTTGCGCCTTTTGGCTCACGTATATGATAGTGTCGCTAGCATCCACATGACAGAGAACCCGGGCCGACATGGCTAGTCGAGAACCCAAAGCGGCGCTAACCCATGGGGACAGGCATACATGAATCACATCGAGCATGTCGGTCATCAACGTATGAATCCGGGCTGTAGCACTGGGCTAACAGGACTCTGGTAACCCGGGCTGTAGCAGGCTAGGCAGGACTCCGGATGTCACCGCGTGACATTTCCCCGAAGGACGGAACACGGAACGAAGTGAAACACATGTCGGCCGATCAAGTGTCCAGAAGCGGTAGTCTTTGGGCTAGCAGGACTCCGGTGAACCGGGCTGTAGCGGACTACTATCGCTCTGGAAGCACTAGACTACATTTCCCCATATGAGAGGCTGCCAAGGATAAACAACTAGATTGTCGGATCCCACTCATACCAAGCATTTCAATCATACACACAATATGCCCGATATGAGTACATACAACATGGCATCACAACAAAACTCTACAACTCAAAGTACTTTATTTAAGAGGCTCCAAGGAGCCATACATAACATGTTCATACAGATAGGGGTCACAAGACCAAACACTCAAGTCATACAAACATACAAGCACATGCGGAAGCAAACTAGTCTGAGTACAGACACTAAAAAGAAAGAAGGCTTGACGAAGCCCTTCTATCTACATCGGCCCTTCACAAGCCTTGGATCACCACCGGGTGGCTAGTCACTCGTCGATGTCAAGGTCTACATAGAACCCATCGGAGGGGCGGTGTTGTCGTCTGAAAACATTAATTAAGCAAACATGAGTACAGAGGTACTCAACAAGTCTTACAATGAATCCTACTATACATGCACATTCTCAAGAAGGTAGTGGAGTTATTGCAGCAAGCCAGCTTTGACTCTTGGCTAAGCTATCCTACGTGACATCACTTGGAAAGCATTTGTCGCACACGAGTCCACTAATCACCATCACAATACTCCACCGTGGATCCTCTCCTGTCAACCTACGAGAGGGCCATCCGCAGTACTCACACTTATCTTGAGGCTTTTAGTAGTATCCATTTACTTGTCTATGAACTGTATAGGTGACTGTCGGTGTCAAAACCGGCGGATCTCGGGTAGGGGGTCCCGAACTGTGCGTCTAGGCGGATGGTAACAGGAGACAAGGGACACGATGTTTTTACCTGTGTTCGGCCCTCTCGATGGAGGTAATACCATACTCCTGCTTGATTAATATTGATGATATGGGTAGTACAAGAGTAGATCTACCACGAGATCAAGGTGGATAAACCCTAGAAGCTAGCCTATGGTATGATTGTTGTTCGTCCTACGGACTAAAACCCTTTGGTTTATATAGACACCGAATAGGGTTAGGGTTACACAGAGTCGGTTACAATGGTAGGAGATCTACATATCCGTCTCGCCAAGCTTGCCTTCCACGCCAAGGAAAGTCCCATCCGGACACGGGACGAAGTCTTCAATCTTGTATCTTCATAGTATAGGAGTCCGGCCAAAGATGATAGTTCGGCTATTCGGACACCCCTAATCCGGGACTCCTCAAGAGCCTCTGAACCAAGCTTCAATGACGCATTTAGTCCGGCGCGCATATTTTTCTTCGGCATTGCAAGGCGGGTTCCTCCTCCGAATACTTCATAGAAGGTTTTGAACACAAGGATAGTGTCCGGCTCTGCAAAACAAGTTCCACATACAACCGTAGAGAGAATAATTTTTGCACAGATCTGCTGACGTATTCCGCGGCGTGACATCACACCACGGCCAAGCTTTTATTCGAATCGTTTTTTACTGTCCTGCCTCAGCGCGTTTAGCGAGGCGGTTTCCTTGGCACATCTTATCAAAGCGGAGATCGTGCCCCCTTATTTCGGGATTCCCATCAATACGGACGTGGGTAACCCATCCGCGCCATTGATTACGGCGCTTGGGAGATAAGCGAGTTTTACCAGTGGCGGGGACGCATAACCGTCTGTCCATATAAGGGGATAAGGATCCACCTTTTCACCCACGCCTTCTTCCTCCTTTGCTCATCCATTTCCGCCAAGACTCGAGCTCCAGCGCCTAAGTCCGCACATCCCACCTCAACCTTCTCCAACTATGTCCGGAGCGGGAGGCAGGTGGATGGCCTCCTCCGTCACGGAGGGGCACATCGAAAAGCTGCGGGAGGCGGATACTTGTCCAAAGAACATCGCGCACCGCTACCCGACGAGGGGCAGCTCATTCCAACCCCGAGGCCCCATGAGAGGGTGGTGTTTCTCCCCCACTTCCTCCGCGGACTAGGTTTTCCACTTCACCCATTCGTCCGGGGGCTCATGTTCTACTACGGCCTGGACTTCAACGATCTGGCCCCGAATTTCATCCTCAACATCTCGGCGTTCATCATCGTGTGCGAGGCCTTCCTCTGCATCCAGCCCCACTTCGGCTTATGGTGAAGATCTTCAAGGTCCAGCCGAAGGTAGTGGGCGGCCGCCAAGCGGAGTGCGGAGGCGCCATGGTTGGCAAGATGGCCAAAGTCCTATGGCTCGAGGGCTCCTTTGTGGAGACCATAAAGGGGTGGCAATCGGGGTGGTTCTACATCACCGAGCCGCAGGACTCTCAATGGGCGGCGGCCCCCGAATTCCGATCTGGCTTCCCCACACGGCTCACATCATGGAAAGAGACAGGCCTGACGTGGGGGGATTCGGACGAGCTGTCCGGACTCCAAACCTGCGTCCGAAACCTGGTGGACAAGAATCTCAGGCTTGTCATTGTTATCCAGGTGATGCTCATCCGCCGGATTCTCCCATGCCAACAACGGGCCTTCAAATTGTGGGAGTTCGATCCGACACAGCACCCAACTCTGAAAAGGCTCTTCGACATCGCTGCACGAAGATGCCCGGAAGGTCTTGTTCATGGGCGCCGACGCTCCCACATCCGCCATCAAGATCGCGGATTCATTTCAGACGTCAAGCCAGCGAGGTGTTATTTTACCTTTACGTGACTCTTGTTTTTCATAGTTTGACTCTATGCGGGATCTAAAACTCCCTAACCTTTGACAGGACTGGCTGAAGACGTCCGGACAGATTAACTGTCCGGCCCCTTTGCCAGAAGACCCAGCGGACGCCCGATTGACGGGGCTGCTGGCTCCGGCACCTCACGTGGTGCCGGAGAAGAAGGCCAAGAAGGAGGCCACGGGAACTCGAAGGAGCTCCCGGCGCCAGGTCCTGTCGGACTCATCGCCCGACAACCCAGAGGCGGAATCCTCCTCTGAGGAAGAGGAGGAGGAAAAAGAAGCCTCTCCCTCAGCGGGGGGAGAGAAGAAAAGGAAGGCCGCCCCAACTGGGAGGCCGGAGGGTCCAAGAAGGGAAGGACCCTTCCTCCGGACGTCTCCGCCAACGCCGACAGCGACGAGGAGGAGTGGCCAACAAGGGCCAAGCCCCTGGCGAGATCGTAAGTGTCCGGATACCCATGGCTTTTTTTTCATCGCATAGTGTTCTCTAATGCCGAACAATCATGCAGCCCGCCCAAGGGCGAGCTCGCCGCTTCGTTGAGCGGGTCCCTGAATTCGGCGGAAGTGGAGAGTACTTCACTTCCGTACGCCTCCTAACCTCACGCTGCGGATGACGCCGAGGTGGGGCCCCGAGGGGGGCCTGGTCAAGAGGAGGTTGCGCAGGAGGCGCCGCAAGGCAGCCTCCCGGACTCGATGAGGGGAGCGAGACCCCCAGGGGCTCTAAGCCCGACCCTTGTCCGGACTCCATACCGGAACCTTCAGCTGTTCCGAAGTCCGGCAAGCGGCCCCATCGTAGGAAGGGTAAGACCCCGGTGTCCTCCGTCCAACCGGAGGCACCGGATAGCATCTTGGAGGCGCTTAAGCGCCTCCAACGAGGAGGAGCACCGCCTTGTTATGAGTGTGGTGATCCAGAAGTTCGATCCGCCAAGAGCGGGCTGACTGAAGCCTGTACCAGCCTTCTAACGAGCTTTGAGGTAAGTTTAGAATATGTAAAAATATTATCGTATAGGCAGTAGCCTCGATGCTTAGTTCGGTGTTCGGAAAGAAAAGCGGACTAAGGATCTAAAAAGATATACGTGAGGAGTCTAACATAAGTATGTCAATATGGGAATGCAGGCTGCGCTGACCTTGACCGCCAGACCGACCGTGGAGGTCAATGCATTGAAGCAGAGCCTCGAGTGGTCCGAGAACGAGCTCGGCCTTGCCAAGAAGTAGCTCGAGGACAAGGAAGGTAAGTAATACCTTATTAAAGAAATACCTTATAGAAAGGATTTGGTTGCAAAGATAACAGGAATAACATGGAGTACTGCAGGGCCACGAGCGAGGTGGCGACCTCGAAGGAGGCGGTGTCCATGACGAAAACAAAGTGGCTGTGAGCGCACTGAGCGAGAGAAGGGGAGGCGCAGGTGGCGGAGAATGCGGCAAGAGCTCCAGGCTCTCGTGGAAAAACACGAGGGTTTGGAGCGTGACTCGAAGACCCGAGAGTCCGAGCTTGCCTCGGCTCATGAGAGTGCCAAAGCTGCTAACGCCGAGGCCCAAAAAGCCACCAGGAGATTGAGGTAATAAAGAAGATCGCGGCGGGTAAGGCATTCTTTATGCAGAGCAAGAATGTAAAAGTCAATTATCTAGTACTTACCCGAATCCGGAGCTCTCCAGGAGCGTTCGCAGATCTGCCCTGTAGTGTGTCTGATGCTGCCGCGATCTACCGCGCCAAGGAGGGGAGCTCGATGGAGAAGGTGTTCTGGTCTCAGTATGCTGAGGCCGACCGTCAGGTGCCCCTGAGCAACCAGCTGAAGCAGCTGGTCGAGCTCCACAAGGTCGCCGAACATGCCATGAAGGGCCTCATAGTTCGGCTGTGGCCATTGGAGGCCATGCCCGAGAGCTACTTCGGGATAGTGCAGCGGCTGGTGGACGCCTTTGTCCATGGATTGAAGTCATCAAGCGCCCGTCTGCATTGAAGGTGCCCGTCGGGCCTTGCCCGTGCCGAAGTGCACTCGGGAAAGCTGGATGCGGAGAAGCTTGTGACCAGACGGGGCCACCGAAGGGCAAGGATCATCGCAAGCCCGAAATGTACTATGAGGGCGTCCTGAAGGGTGCCCGCCGTATAGCGGATGAGTGCTCCAAAGATGTAATTTTTGAATAGACTCGCATTTGTTATCCTGTATGCTGAAAACTTGTTCATATGCGCTAAGCAACGCTTGTTAATTTAAAATATTACCTTATGTGCGGCCGTTTATCAAATTTGAGAGATGGCAAGTTGTTGTCTCAGCCCCCATGCCACGAGTGCTGGGGTGTTCGGGATAAACTTGAGCACTCTTGTTCCCATTCTTGGGTCCATCGAGGGAGGCGCTCAACGCAACGAACAAGGCAACCAGACTTATAGTGCTTGAACACTCTCACTTAGCTATAGAATTCTATAATTTTAAATTTCGGCGAAGCCCCTAGTATTCGGAAGACCGAGTTCGGGGCGCTATCCACGCCTTGGCCGACTCCTCGCTCTAAGCAGCATAAGTCTTTAGGGACCCGAAAAAACCTCTCGAAAAGGGACCGGCTCTTGCCTTATCATGACGGTCAGTTTTAGCTTTCTCCACTGAGGTGCTCAACCCAGCTCAACCGGGGCACAATCGCAGTGGTTCTCCCAGCACTACCTTAGCCGATAAACGGAACGTAAGGTACCAAAACATGGGAGCCGGGCAAACCCAACTATTGACCCAAGACATGATTCGGAACCGATGCATATAATGTTATAAGTTCGGGTGCCAAGACTTGTGAAAGTGTTCGGACTTCTCACACCATGCTTTTGGGGTACTTAAGCCCCTAGTGTATTGGCCGTACCAAAGTGTACGGGTGCAACATGTCATGAAATGAACATATATATATAGATAAAGAAAGGAGTGCAATAATAGGAAAAAGCTATGTATTGTTTATTCAAAAGAAACTGCAAATAAAAGCAGAACGATACAAATTGTGCGATAAGCAAGGTATGTGACTATTTAACATGTCCCCCTCCAGGGGTAAGCTGTGGGATGGTATGTAAAACAGGTATAATGCTCATAGTAGAGACCACCTGGACACTCGACGTAACTACGCTTCTCGGCTGTTGCATCGTGAGTTCGGCAATTCTAGTGCCGGACAGGACTTCTGGAAAATGGAGTCCTGAAAGTAAAAAACAAGAAAAAAAAGAAAAAGAATGACACAATCGAGTGCCCCTGGTGCGGTTGAGCCGCATTCTGGGCGTGCCGTGGTCGTGCCCCTCCCCTTATGCCCATGGTATCTCCAGAGTGTAGTTATGAACGCATAGTACTGGCTTCGCAATTTCGCGAGGGCTGAGGTTGGGGCCGGATTGCTACGCGTGCTTGGATCGTGCCAGGCGGTCTTGTTGTGGGTTACTCCGGGCGCTGATGTTGTCCGGACGCGCATCGCCCGACTCGAGAATTGCTGTGAGAGGCTGCTTTGCACCTCCGCGAGGGCCGCCGTGTGCTCCTCCGTTCGGAGAGAGCGTTCGGTGTTTCCATTGACCGTGATTACTCCTCGAGGGCCTGGCATCTTGAGCTTGAGGTATGCATAGTGTGGCACCGCATTGAACTTTGCAAATGCGGTTCGTCCAAGCAGTGCGTGATAGCCGCATGAACGGGACTATGTCGAAGATTAACTCTTCGCCGGAAGTTATCCGGGATCCAAGACCACTTCGAGTGTAATCGAGCCTGCATAATTGTCCTCTACACCCGGTATGACGCCTTTAAAGGTCGTCTTTGTAGGTTTAATCCTTGAGGGGTCTATGCCCATTTTGCACACTGTATCCTGATAAAGCAGGTTCAGGCTGCTACCGCCATCCATCAGGACTCTGGTGAGGTGAAATCCATCAATAATTGGGTCAAGAACCAATGCGGCGAACCCGCCATGACGAATGCTAGTGGGGTGGTCCCTTCGATCGAAGGTGATCAGGAAGGAAGACCATGGGTTGAACTTTGGGGCGACTGGCTCCATCGCATATACGTCCCTTAGTGCACGCTTCCGCTCCCTTTTGGGTATGTGGGTTGCGTATATCATGTTCACTGTCCGCACTTGTCTGGGAAAGCCCTTCTGTCCTTTATTATTCGGCGGCCGGGGCTCTTCCTCGTCATCGCTATGCAGCCCCTTGTCATTGAGTTCGGCACATAACTTTCCTGCTTTCTTGAACACCCAACAATCCCTGTTGGTGTGGTTGGCTGGTTTTTCGGGGGTGCCATGTATCCGCACAGCGATCGAGTATTCGGTCCAAGTTGGGCCGGGCCTCGGTATTTCTTTTGAATGGCTTCTTCCACGACCGGGTTTAGAGCTCTGAATCCGGCATTGATCGCCGTATCTTCGCATTATCGCCGCACGCGCTTTGTTCTTGTTGTGACGCGACCGCCATTGCTATCCTTGGTATCCGAACTACCGTGGTGTTTGTCCAAGTTGTTGCTTCGAGCTAGCCAGCTGTCCTCTCCCGCGCAAAAAGCGGGTCATGAGTGTGGTGAGGGCTGCCATGGATTTCGCTTTTCTGTCCTAGGTGCCGGGCTAGCCACTCGTCATGGATGTTGTGTTTGAAGGCTACTAGCGCCTCTGCATCCCGGACGGTCGACGATCTGATTTTTCTTTGTTAGGAACCGCGTCCGTAATTGTTCCGCCGATTCTTCCGCTGCTGAATTATATGGCTAAGGTCATCGGCGTCGGTGGTCGCACATATGTGCCCTGGAAGTTATCAAGGAATGCGGCTTCCAGGTCCTCCCAACAACCAATTGATTCTGCTGGCAAGCTGTTAAGCCAATGCCGAGCTGGTCCTTTAAGCTTGAGTGGGAAGTATTTGATGGCGTGTAGATCATCACCGCGGGCCATGTGGATATGGAGGAGGTACTCCTCGATCCAAACCGCAGGATCTGTTGTGCCATCGTATGATTCGATGTTTACGGGTTTGAAACCCTCGGGGATTTGATGATCCATCACTTCGTCTGTGAAGCATAGTGGGTGTGCGGCGCCTCTGTATTGGGCTATATCACGACGCAGCTCAAATGAGCTTTGTCTACTGTGTTCGGCCCGGCCGGAGTTGCTGTATCCGGCGTGACGGTTATCATCACGTGTCGTGGGGCGCCCACGCGATCCGTAGATCGATCTTGTTTGCCTTGCCTTGTCTTCCAATATGTTTCGTAGGTCCGGCATGTTTCCCCGTGCCTTGGTCGAGCGGCGCCGGGGTGCGGCTTGAATGGAGGGTCTAGAGGCCTCTCTGTCGCGGCCACGGGGTGGCCGGTCGGCCGCATCAAGCGCTGGTGATGTAGATTTGGGTGCTGATTCCTCTAATTGGGGTAGCAGCCTGCGTTTTGGGTATCTCTTGGAGGGGCGTTCGAGTTCATACTCTTCGGCTGCAAGGACTTTAGTCCATCTGTCAGCTAGCAAGTCTTGGTCAGCTCTAAGCTGCTGCTGCTTTTTCTTGTGGCTGCTAGCCGTGGCCATAAGCCTGCGTTAGAAATGCTCCTGTTCGGCGGGATCCTCAGGCACGACAAATTCGTCATCGTCGAGGCTTGCCTCATCTTCGGAGGGGGGCGCATAATTATCGTCCTCTACCTCTCTTTTTCGCTGCGACCGTCAGGCGGTCTTGCTTCTCCCTCCTCCCGCCGAGTCCTGCCGGAGGGGTCTTCTTCAACCGTCCGGGTATTATTGTCTCCGTGCGGAATCACCGCTTTTCTTGTGGCGGGATTTAGAACGGCGCCACCGACGCCGGGCGCTTGGGTTGTTTCTTTGAGGGTCATCGTCCGCCGTTCCATCGCCATTCCCATCTTTTGGATGTCCACCATGTATATGTCATATGACGAGGTGGCCTTCCAGTACCATGTAGGCGCTGGTTCTTGGTCGTCTCCAGCATCGTCGTCCATACCGTCGATGTCTTCGGAGTCGAAGTCGAGGATGTCGGTTAAATCATCGACAGTGGCTACAAAGTGGGTGGTGGGTGGGCGTTGAATTTCTTCGTAAATGCATCCCAACCTTCCTGACCGTAGTCCGGCCAGGGCTCTCATGATAAAGAGAGAGACTTCAGTGAATTCAAGATGTCGCCAAAGGGCGAGTCCTGAAAGATGTCCGCGGCAGTAAACTCCATGACCGACACCCAATCGGATTCTATTGGCAGGGGCGCGGAGGGTTCGGAGTCCGGAGAGGAGTCCGGCACCTTGGAGTCACAGACTTCGGAAAGGACAGGGATGGAGTTCGGCTCAATCGCCGTTGAGATCGTAGCCCCCGAGGCGGTGTCCAACCACTCGTCCTCGATCGGGGGAGTCGGCTCCAAGCTAAGGGCCAGAGCGGACGCTGGTGCGGCCTCCAGGACACTATTCGGCGGCAGAGCTAGATCGTGCCCATCGAGACAGTGCGGCACACTTGGCTGTGGCTCGAATCCGCCGAATATCAAGTCTCCGCGGATGTCGGCCGTGTAGGTCAAACTCCCAATTCTGACCTGATGGCCAGGGGCGTAGCTTTCGATCTGCTCCAGATGGCCAAGTGAATTGGCCCGAAGTGCAAAGCCGCTGAATATGAAGATCTGTCCGGGGAGAAAAGTCTCACCCTGGAACGCGTTGTTGTTGATGATCGAAGGAGCCATCGGGCCTATAGGTGACGACACAGAGGAAATCTCAATGAAAGCACCAATGTCGGTGTCAAAACCGGCGGATCTCGGGTAGGGGGTCCCGAATCATGCGTCTAGGCGGATGGTAACAGGAGACAAGGGACACGATGTTTTTACCCAGGTTCGGGCCCTCTCGATGGAGGTAATACCCTACTCCTACTTGATTAATATTGATGATATGGGTAGTACAAGAGTAGATCTACCATGAGATCAAGGAGGCTAAACCCTAGAAGCTAGCCT
Organism: Aegilops bicornis; assembly: GCA_021605145.1. Classification (NCBI taxonomy): domain Eukaryota; kingdom Viridiplantae; phylum Streptophyta; class Magnoliopsida; order Poales; family Poaceae; genus Aegilops; species Aegilops bicornis. The sequence goes on along the minus strand of CM038674.1, from coordinate 301,038,645 downwards.
ATGGTATGATTATTGTTCGTCCCCACGGACTAAAACCCTTCGGTTTATATAGACACTAAATAGGGTTAGGGTTACATGCAGTCGGTTACAATGGTAGGAGATCTACATATCCGTATCGCCAAGCTTGCCTTCCACGCCAAGGAAAGTCCCATCCGGACACGGGACGAAGTCTTCAATCTTGTTCTTCATAGTCTAGGAGTCCGGCTAAAGATGATAGTTCGGCTATCCGGACACCCCCTAATCCGGGACTCCCTCAGTGACCAAGTAGTCCTTTATCGCGGACGCGGCTATTCGAATAGTTTCATACCCTGCAGGGGTGTACTTCTTCACACACGCTCTCACCACTTATCGCCGCTACACGACATGTACTCGGCAACCTTCAAGCGGATGCCAAGCGAGGGTATCAGCCACGCCCTAACTAAACACACGAGTCCCTAGTCCAGGTTTATCTCCTATTCGGGTTCCATCCGCAGGGAGTCCGGCCGAGGTTTCCACTAACGGCCCCGAACGATGTGTGGAGGGTTCCCGAGACACCAAACGGGCGAATCGGTACACCGGGCCACGTGCCTACCGCAACACATCCCAACCCTAAGGTTAGCGCTGCGTGCGGCCCCCAGCATGCTACAAACACCAGAAACTACTTTGCAACTCTCGGACAGAGGACAAGAGTGGTTAATTAGTCGAGAGGGTCAATTAAGGATCCCAATGCATGATAGTAGCTGAGTCTTAAATCACACACACAGATCTCAGTTCTTAGGGACGGCTTCAATGAAACAACTCACCATGTACTCCTACATGGCCTCTGATCAATACCTTTACCAAATCGTGTTCAACACCTCACTCTTGTTACCGACACAACCTTTCACTCTAGTTCATCAACTCGATGAGCCAGACCTGACACAACTCTAAGCATAGCAAGCACAACATGGTAGGAAACACAAATATGGCTCAATCAACTCCTACACATACTAGTGGGTTTCATCTAGTTATCGTGGCAATGATGTGTCATGCAAAGGAAGTGGGTTCAACTACCACAACACACAACAGTTTGAAACGCGTTGTCTTAATGCGATAAACAAGAGCGAGAAGCGAGATCATGGGTTTGTATCGGAATGATCAATGGGTTGCTTGCTCGATGTAGTGGTAGTAGGGTAACGCCTTGAGATGGATATTCGGGTTATCCTCGAGACAGAACCTACCACGAAAGACACAATCAACATAATCAACACATGACGATATGCAACAATATGATGAATGCTATGACATGGCAATATGAATGTGTGTTGGCCTAATGCAAGCTAGAACAGAAAGGAATGAACTCATTTGAATCAAAGATTCAAATGTTAGCTCATTTAACATAGCCATATTAGTGCATTATCTTATTCTGCTTAAACAGCAAGGTTAACTTGCTCTGTCATGCATGAAACCATTACCAATGTATAGATTGAATTTTTCTGATCAAAATTCATATATAAATCTTTGCATTTGGAGTTACAGATTAATTTCTATGAATTTTTGAAGTTTGCAACAATTTCTGGAATTTCCTAAATACAAATAAATCCAGAAATTAGTTATTGCGTCAGGAGTGCGTCAGGGTGACGTCAGTGGTCAAAGGGGACATCCAGGTCAACCTGACCAGTGGGTCCCGCATGTCAGTAGTTAATTAAACTAGTTAAAATTAGTTAAAACTAATCTAGATAATTAGCAGAGGGGGGCCCCACTTGTCACAGACTCAGGGGAGTCAACCTGGGCCCACCCTAGTCAAAGTCAAGGGTCAAACACGTCGGCGTTAGGCCGCCGGCGAAGCCAGACGCGGCGGTGAGAGTGCGTTTATGCATTCCGGCGACCAAATGGGCGGCAAAGGCCATCTACGTGTAGCCGGGGAAAAGCCGCGGCGTTTGGTGGCAGTGGATGAGCTCGGGGTGGCCGGAAACATCGCTGGTGACGAGCTTGGCGGTCGCTGGAGTCGGGTGAAAATGAACCCGTGGCTACGGGGCACTGCGAGGCACGTGGTGAGGTGCTTTGGGCTCCTGGGAGTGCGGTGAGTGCGGTGGTGTGCTCGGAGTCGAGCCAACGTGGCTGTGGCCACGACGGCAACGTGCGGTGGCGGCGGCGGGTGCGGCCGAGCTCGGTGCAGTCGGTGCGGGGCTCGAGAGCGAGAACGAGAGGCATGGGGAGGTAGCTGGGCTCACGGCGAGTACGTCGGAACGGTCGGCGAGGTCGGGGACGAGCTGATGCGGTGGCGACTACGAAGGGGATCACCGGCGGTGGTCGATGAAGAAGGGGTCGGTGGAGGTGTTTTAGAGCGTGCGAGCGCTCGGGGCTCGGCCTGCTCGATGTAGTCGACGATGGCGGAGCGAACGGACACGGTGGCGCGGCGCAAGGACGACGGAGAGCACGGGTTTCACGGTGGCGCGGGCGCGACGGCGTCGGCCATGGTGCGGGCGAGCGAGGGAGAGGAGCTGGGGAGGAGAGAGGGTGTCTGCGAGCTCGGGGGAGGAGTGGACGACCGAGCCGGGCGGCAGAACGGTGCGGGGAGGAGGCAAGGCGGCGAGCAGCTGTGTGGGCGTATGGTGCCGTGCCGAGCACGTTGCCTCGCCTGGCTGGCCAAGCAAGCACTGGCCGAGCGGTGGCCGGGCTGGCCGGGCAGTGGGCTTGCCAGATGGGCGCCAGTGTAAGATCCTCTCTCTCTCTTTTAATTTCGGTTTTTATTTTTACGTAAGTGTTGGGCTTTTCTAAAATACCTAGACACCTTGAAAATCCTGCAAATAATCATGGGCTCTGTTCAGATTATTTCCAACAGCCCACACTTATTTCCGTAATTATTTGGGCAGTTAAAATATTTACTAGCATTTAAATGCCCAAATGCAATTTACATATGATTTAATTCAATGACCTTACATTGACCTAGAAAATTGTGCACCAATTTTGCCAGAGGTTCTAACCCAAGACAAAGAGGGTGAACTTTTAGAAGGGCAATTCAGGTTCATTGAAAATATTTTTAGTAAACCTTAGTTGAAAACAGAGGGGTTCTGGGGGTTCTGTCTTCCCCAATTCAAGTTTCTGATGAAAGATAAACATGATGCAACACTCTAATGCATGGACTAGCTAGGATGTGACACTGCAGCAAAGTGTTTAGTAGCAAAAGCGGTATGATAATAAAGGTAACGGTAGCAAAAGTAAATATAAATGTTTTTGGGTTTTTGTAGTAGTTGTAACAGTAGCAACGGAAATGTAAATAAGCGAAGAACAATATGTGAAAAGCTCGTAGGCAATGGATCAGTGATGGATAATTATGCCGGATGCGATTCCTCATGCAATAGTTATAACATAGGGTGATATAGAACTAGCTCCAGTTCATCAATGTAATGTAGGCATGTATTCCGTAAATAGTCATACATGCTTATGGAAAAGAACTTGTATGACATCTTTTGTCCTACCCTCCCGTGGCGAGAGGGTCCTAGCGGAAACTAAGGGATATTAAGGCCTCCTTTTAAGAGAGAACCGGAACAAAGCTTTAGCACATAGTGAATACATGAACTCCTCAAACTATGGTCATCACCGAGAAGCATCCCGATTATTGTCACTTCGGGGTTGTCGGATCATAACACATAATAGGTGACTATAGACTTGCAAGATAGGATCAAGAACACACATATATTCACGAAAAAATAATAGGTTCAAATCTGAAATCATGGCACTCAGGCCCTAGTGACAAGCATTAAGCATAGCAAAGTCATAGCAACATCAATCTCAGAACATAGTGGATACTAGGGATCAAACCCTAACAAAACTAACTTGATTACATGGTAAATCTCATCCAACCCATCACCGTCCCAGCAAGCTTCACGATGGAATTACTCACGCACAACGGTGAGCATCATCAAATTGGTGATGGAGGATGGTTGATGATGACGACGGCGACGAATCCCCCTCTCCGGAGCCCCGGACGGACTCCAGATCAGCCCTCCCGAGAGAGATTAGGGCTTGGCGGCGGCTCCGTGTCGTGAAACGCGATGAAACTTTCACTCTGATTTATTTCTCCCCGAGATGGAATATATGGAGTTGGAGTTGAGGTCAGAGGAGGTCCAGGGGGCCCACGAGATAGGGGGGCGCGCCCTAGGGGGGGGGGCGCCCCCTGTCTCGTGGACAGGCCCTGGGCCCCCTGATGTATTTCTTTCACCCAATAATTCTTATAAATTCCAAAAAGTGCCTCCGTTGATTTCCAGGTTATTCCGAGAACTTTTCTTTTCTACACATAAAACAACATCATGGTAGTTCTGCTGAAAACAGCGTCAATCCGGGTTATTTTCATTCAAATCATGCAAGTTAGAGTCCAAAACAAGGGCAAAAGTGTTTGGAAAAGTAGATACGTTGGAGACGTATCACGCTGCCAAGCGTCGTCCGGGTAGGGCCAAATAAGTGCACATGCAGGATTGCTGTAGAGGCCGGTCTCTACTCTTCCCACCACGCCCTTATCGTTGGCCACATATGCTGCATGCATCGCGCGGGGTAGGAATGGAGGCACGTGCGCGGGAGAGCATCAAGGCGAGGGCCCGTTCATCTTGAATTGGTGGAGGAGGACGGTGGCTGCCCGTTGATGGAGCAGCCCCCCTCCCCGCCCCGCCTATAAAAGGAGGGGCGGAGGAGGGTGGAGTCATTCAACCTCGCACCCTTCTTCCTCTGTCTTCTGCTTCCGCTGGCCATGTTGAAGATAAAAGCCTAGGGCCAGCCCCCGGGCTCTTGGTTGGGGCGAATGTCGTCACACGCTGGTGCTGATGCTCGGGGAGTGAGCCTGGTCCTTGCTGTGGTGAACTTCTTGGTTTTTTGGAAGCTCGTCCGGGAGGCAGGGCTGGAGATCATTGGTAATCCCAGCACTGCCCCTCCCGGAGGTCTTGGGACTGATGTCGATGAGTGGCACACCTTCCTGCCCGCCAAGGAGGGGAGTGGTGCACCTCGAGCCCCCTGGCCGTTTTGGCCGCTTGCCATCTGCCCGGGGAGAGCGTCGGACTGGCGTCTTGGTGCTTCTTGGGAGCAGCGGTGGTGATGAGAAAGCGAGGGAAGATGTAGAAGGCGGGTGGTAGGGGGCCAAGTCAGAGTACGATGGCGTGGATGCTGTCAGATCACGGGTTCCGACAAAACCCTCAAGGTTCGAACACTGGGGTGCGCACGAAGTTTCCCCCCTACCGATCCACGTCCTAGCTCGCTAACATCTCAAGAACGAGCTCGACGAACTCACAACACAAGGGACACAAGATTTATACTAGTTCGGGCCACCGTTGTGGTGTAATACCCTACTCCAGTGTGGTGGTGGTGGTGGATTGCCTCTTGGGCTGATAATGAACAGTACAAGGGGAAGAACAACCTCCTGAGGTTGAGGTGTTCTTGTGCTTGGCAAACTTGTGTGCGTGAGGATTACTCAAGATGAGATGCCTCCTACTATGGTGGCTAGTCCTATTTATAGAGGCCCTAGTCCTCTCCCCAAATATTGAGCGGGAAGGGAGCCAACAACGGCCAATTTGAAAGGGGACAACTAGTACAGCTTATCCTGACAAAAGCAGTCTTCGCCTGCAAAAGGCTCTGGTGGTGACGCCTCCTTGGGCTCCATGGTGACCTCCGTCTTGCGGTCCTGCTGGTCTTGGTGTCGTTGCACCGATGTGGAAACCTTTGCTTGATGCCTCGGTACTTCGCGCCTGCGCTTGCCCCCTTAGCACCAAAGAGGAAACAAGGACGCTGCATGCACTGGTGCCCACCTGGCGCCCACCTGGTGTCGATCGTCATGGCTCACGTCACGAGAACCTCGCGAGGTTTGCCTTGCCTTGATCTCTCCGCCCCTCGCGAGCCTGCCTGGCAAGGCCGCTCCTGAGGAGGTCTTGTGTCGTACACCTCACGAGGCTTGGCCCCTCGTGAGGGTCTTGAATGCCTTGTTGGTGACGATGGACCGTAAGGGTCTACTAGCAAAGCCACGCCGCGGGCCACAGGCAGGCAAGTCTGTGGACCCCCATTCCCAGAACGCCGACAGTAGCCCCCGGGCCCAAGGCGCGCTCGGGCTTGGCTTCGAGGCGAAGCCAAAGGTCAAGTACGGAGTGCCGCGGGCCCCAATAACCTGTGGCCTTGGTCGACGCGTGGCGGTTGATTGGACGTGGGCGACTCCGCTTCCCCACGCTGCCTCAGCAACTGCCCGACTTGACAAGAGGCTGGCGCAGAAAGTGCTTGCCTTGTTGGCTTCTCTTTGCCTTGCTCAGATCCCCTTTCTTTGCAGGGACCGTGATGATTCCGCCGCTTCCCGGCATCTTGAGGACATTGTAGCCGTGATGGGTCACCGCCATGAACTTGGCTAGGGCTGGGTACCCGAGGATCGCATTATATGGCAGGCGGATGTAGGCGACGTCAAAGTCGATGAGCTTGGTGTGGTAGTTGTTGCGTTCTCCAAAGGTGACAGGGAGGTGGACCTGCCCTATCGGTGTGGTGGAACCTTCGGTCACTCCTGAGAAAGGCTTGGTGGGCTGAAGCTGGTCATATGGAACTTGGAAGTTGTCAAACGTGTCGACGGACAGGACGTTGAGCCCTGCACCACTGTCGATGAGGGTCTTGGTGACTTGCACGTTGCTGATGACTGGGGAGCAGAGCATCGGGAGGGCGCCTGCGGTATCCGCGCACTTGAGCTGATCTGCCGAACTGAAGGTGATGGTGCACTTGGACCACCTGAGCGGGCATGTGGCCTCGAGCTTGGGGAGGACTGCATTCACTTCGCGAGCAAACTGTTTGAAGATCTGTTGAGGTGGGGCTTGAGCTCCGCCCAAGATGCAGCGATAAGCAGCAGCTCTGAAGCCCACAGCCCCCTCGTCTTGATGGTGGTCGTCATTCCTTCTTGGCGGTGGTAGTAGTGGAGGGAGTCCGGTGTTGCCCTGATGACGATCCTCACGGGGCTGGTCTCTCCAGGCGCCCTCGCGAGGCTGATCCTGCCAGCGGTCCTCACGAGGCCGGTCGCGCCACTCCTGGCGCGGGCCACGGTCGTACCAGCGTCCGCCACCACGCCCTCCTCCTCGGTCGTAGCCCCGGTCGCTGCACTCGGGGCATCGACCGAAGCGTCCTTCTCGAATGGCTTTGAGCTCTTGACAGTCGTTGGTGTTGTGGGTATGCAGGTTATGGAAGGCGCAGAACGGTCGACTGCTCTTGGATGATTCGGGCAGATCTTTGCCGCACTTGGTGTCTGGTTTCGCCGCGAGCACTGCTACTCCCTTGCGCATCACGTCCTTGGCCTTGGCTTTCTTCTCCTCCGGGTCCACAGCCGGGAGCTCGAGGAGGGAGAGGCACCCCTCCTCAGCTCTGGCGCACTTGGTCGCCAGGTTGAACAACTCCAGAGACATGCACAACTCCTCGTGGATAGCGAGCTCCTCCTTCATCTTGACGTCGCGGACGCCATCAGAGAACGCGGAGATGATGGCCTCGTCCGTTACCTTGGGGATCTTGCAGCGGAGTTGTTGAAGCGCTGGATGTACTTCTGGAGGGTCTCTCCTGGTTGTTGCTGATGCGGCGCAGGTCACCCGCGGCCGGCGGGCGGTCGCGCGTGCCCTGGAAGTTGGCAACGAAGCGGTTGCGCATCTCGTCCTAGGAGGAGATCGAGCCTGGGGGCAGATTTAGGAGCCAGGAGCGGGCGCCATCCTTGAGAGCCATGGGGAACCAGTTCGCCATGACTTTCTCGTCGCTGTTGGCTGCCTCGATGCTCAGCTCGTAGAGCTGCAAGAACTCCGCGGGGTCGAGGGTACCGTCGTAGTGAGGATGCAGATCTGGCTTGAACTTGCCCAGCCAGGCGACGCTATGCAGCTCGAGGGTGAAGGCGCGACAGCCGGCCGTGGTCACTGGGGCTCGCCTTGGAGGTGGAGCTTGGTCTTGGCGCCCGTGTGATAACCCACAAGTATAGGGGATCGCAATAGTTTTCGAGGGTAGAGTATTCAACCTAAATTTATTGATTCGACACAAAAAGGGAGCCAAAGAATATTCTCAAGTATTAGCAGTTGAGTTGTCAATTCAACCACACCTGGATAACTTAGTATCTACAGCAAAGTATTTAGTAGCAAAGTAGTATGGAAGTAACGGTAACGATAGCAAAAGTAATATTTTTGGGTTTTGTAGTAATTGTAACAGTAGCAACGGAAAAGTAAATAAGCGAAGAACAATATGTGAAGAGCTCGTAGGCATTGGATCGGTGATGGAGAATTATGCCGGATGTGGTTCATCATGTAACAATCATAACATAGGGTGACACAGAACTAGCTCCAATCTATAAATGTAATGTAGGCATGTATTCCGAATATAGTCATACGTGCTTATGGAAAAGAACTTGCATGACATCTTTTGTCCTACCCTCCCATGGCAGCGGGGTCCTAATGGAAACTAAGGGATATCAAGGCCTCCTTTTAATAGAGTACCGGACCAAAGCATTAACACATAGTGAATACATGAACTCCTCAAACCACGGTCATCACCGGGAGTGGTCCCGATTATTGTCACTTCGCGGTTGCCGGATCATAACACATAGTAGGTGACTATAGACTTTGCAAGATAGGATCAAGAACTCACATATATTCATGAAAACATAATAGGTTCAGATCTGAAATCATGGCACTCGGGCCCTAGTGACAAGCATTAAGCATAGCAAAGTCATAGCAATATTAATCTCAAAACATAGTGGATACTAGTGATCAAACCCTAACAAAACTAACTCGATTACATCATAAATCTCATCCAACCCATCACCGTCCAGCAAGCCTACGATGGAATTACTCACGCACGTCGTTGAGCTTCATGAAATTGGTGATGGAGGATGGTTGATGATGACGACGGCGACGGATTCCCCTCTCCGGAGCCCCGAACGGACTCCAGATCAGCCCTCCCGAGAGAGTTTAGGGCTTGGCGGCGGCTCCGTATCGTAAAACGCGATGAATCTTTCTCCCTGATTTTTTTCTCCCCGAACACGAATATATGGAGTTGGAGTTGAGGTCGGTGGAGCTCCAGGGGGCCCATGAGGCAGGGGGTGCGCCCCCACCCTCATGGAAAGGGTGTGGGCCAATGCTTTTTGTTATTTCCAAAAATAATCTCCGTGAAGTTTCAGGTCATTCCGAGAACTTTTGTTTCTGCACATAAATAACAACATGGCAATTCAGCTGAAAATAGCGTTAGTCCGGGTTAGTTCCATTCAAATCATGCAAGTTAGAGTCCAAAACAAGGGCAAAAGTGTTTGGGAAAGTAGATACGACGGAGACGTATCAACTCCCCGAAGCTTAAACCTTTGCTCGTCCTCAAGCAATTCAGTTGATAAACTGAAAGTGATAAAGAAATTTTTTTACAAACTCTGTTTGCTGTTGTTGTTGTAAATATGTAAAGCCAACATTCAAGTTTTCAACAAAGATTATGAACTAACCATATTCACAATAACTCTTCGGTCTCATGTTTACTCATGTCAATGGCATAATCAACTAACGAGCAATAATAATAAATCTCGGATGACAACACTTTCTCAAAACAATCATAATATGATATAACAAGATGGTATGTCACTAGCCCTTTCTGAGACCGCAAAACATAAATGCAGAGCACCTTTAAAGATCAAGGACTGACTAAACATTGTAATTCAAGGTAAAAGAGATCCAGTCATACCCAATATAAATTAATAGTAATGGATGCAAATGAGAGCGGTGCTCTCCAGCTGGTGCTTTTTAATAAGAGGGTGATGACTCAACATAAAAGTAAATAGATAGGCCCTTCACAGAGGGAAGCAAGGATTTGTAGAGTTGCGAGAGCTCGGTTTTGAAATAGAGATAAATAATATTTTCAGCGGCATACTTTCATTGTCAACATAACAACCGAGAGATGGCGATATCTTCCATGCTACACACATTATAGGCGGTTCCCAAACAGAATGGTAAAGTTTATACTCCCCCTCCACCGACAAGCATCAATCCATGGCTTGCTTGAAACAACGAGTGCCTCCAACTAACAAGAGTCCCAGGGGAGTTTTGTTTGCAATTAATTTGATTTGATTTGCATAAAGCATGGGACTGGGCATCTCGGTGACCAGCCATTTTCTCGCGAGTGAGGAGCAGAGTCCACTCCTCTTGAGAATAACCCGCCTAGCATGGAAGATACGGACATCCCTAGTTGATACATGAGCTATTCGAGCATACAAAACAGAATTTCATTTGAAGGTTTAGAGTTTGGCACATACAAATTTACTTGGAATGGCAGGTAGATACCGCATATAGGAAGGTATGGTGGACTCATATGGCATAACTTTGGGGTTTAAGGGATTGGATGCACAAGCAGTATTCCCGCTTAGTACAAGTGAAGGCTAGAAAAAGACTGGAAGCGACCAACTAGAGAGCGACAACAGTCATGAACATGCATTAAAATTAATAAACATTGAGTGCAAGCATGAGTAGGATATAATCCACCATGAACATAAATATCGTGAAGGCTATGTTGATTTGTTTCAACTACATGCGTGAACATGTGCCAAGTCAAGTCACTTAAATCATTCAAAGGAAGATACCACCCTATCATACCACATCACAACCATTTTAATAGCATGTTGGCACGCAAGGTAAACCGTTATAAGCTCCTAGCTAATAAAGCATGGCATACGCAACTATAATCTCTAATTGTCATTGCAAACATGTTTATTCATAATAAAATTTGAATCAGAACGATGAACTAATCATATTTACAAAAACAAGAGAGGTCGAGTTCATACCAGCTTCTCTCATCTCAATCAGTCCATCATATATCGTCATTATTTCCTTTCACTTGCACGACCGAACGATGTGAATACTAATAGTGCACATGCATTGGACTAAGCTGGAATCTGCGAGCATTCAATAAACAGGAGAAGACAAGGCAATATGGACTATTGGTTAAATCAACAATAATGCATATAAGAGCCACTTCAACAATTTCATCATGGTCTTCTCCTATCGACCCCCAAAGAAAAGAAAAGAAATAAAACTATTTACACGGGAAAGCTCCCAACAAGAAAAAGAAGAACAAGAATTTTTTTTGGTTTTCTTTTAATTATTACTACTACAACAAGAAAAGTAAACTAGCTAAAAGCTACTACTAGTTTTTTTTGGTTTTCTTAAGATTTATCAAACACACAAGAAGAAAGCATAAAAAAGGAAAATAAACTAGCATGGGTATTACAGTGAAAAAGTATGAGCACCGACATCTAACAATGAGTGTGTGGACATAAATATAATGTCGGTGAGAGATACACACTCCTCCAAGCTTAGGCTTTTGGCCTAAGTTGGTCTATTGCCACAGATGGCCTAGCGGATATCCAGAGTTGTAGTTGGGGTTGTACTGAGATGCAGCAGTCATTGCATCGTGGGCTACAGCTTGGAGGCGAGCTATCTCAGCCCTCCTCTTATACTCACCCGCCTCCTCTCTAGTTATGAAATATCTCCCCTTTGCCTGAAAGTCAAAGAAAGTACAAGCAGGGAGAGCGACGTGATAGGTGCGTCGTCTGTCAAAGATTAGTCGGTACTGGAGGAACTGATCATTCCTCTCAACAGACTGATGATGAACCATAGCCTCATAATCTAAATAAGCAGGAGGCAACTCAATATCATCCTCACGTACAATTACACCAAGAAAATTAGCTAAACGGGTTGCATAAATTCCACCAAAGAAATCTCCATTAAATCTATTATTATGCAACCTACATGCAACAATGGCTCCCAAATTATAATGTTTATCTCCTAACACAGCACTCCTGAGAACACTGAGGTCAGGGACACACGTGACATGCTTCATCCTTACCATTTATGCACCTACCTATGAAGAGAGGAAAATAATGTATAGCAGGAAAATGAATGCTCCCTATGGTAGCTTGTGCTATGTCTCTAGATTCCCCCACAGTTATACTAGCAAGAAAAGCTCTAAATTCAGATTTGCGAGGTTCACTAGCACTACCCCATTGTGGAAGTTTGCAAGCAGTGGTAAAATCCTCTAAGTCCATAGTATAAGAATTTTCATAAAGATCAAACAGGACAATTTGAGAATTGCGTGAAGATGAAAATTCGAACCTCCTCACAAAGGAACTAGTGAGATAGTGGTACTGACGACACTTGCCTACCTTGAAGCTCACAAGATCAGCGTTACACAAATATTCGTTAAATTCTTCCTTGATTCCTGCTTGATCCATGAAGTCCTCTGAAGGCCATTCACAAGGCCGCACTGGAGCGTCCCTTGGTGGTTCATCATCAGCATCGCGCATTGCAAGCGTGGGTCCTTGCTTCCTTGAAGAACCACCTTGGTACATTTTCTTGAACATATTTCTTCCTCTGAAAAATTTCTGAAATTTTTAGTAACTTCAAATAAAAGTGAACCAAGCTCACCAAAATTTGATAGCAACTACTCCTACAAGTGCCTAGGGCCTATATCATGCATTAGAACTACTTGGAACCATATAAATTTGACATGCAAGCTCAAGAACATGGTCACCTAAGCAGCACAAATTTGCAATGAATAAAGCACTAGAACAAAAACTAATTGGACCAATGGAGGAGTCACATACCAAGGAACAATCCCCGAAGCAGTTTTCTGAGAGGTGCTTTGAGCAAGGAGATCGAAAATCGCAGCAAAATGAGCTAGAACTCGTGCTTGAGCTGGTTGGTGATTTTTTGGGAGGAAGAAGAAGTGTGTGGGTGCAGGAATAAGTGGAGGAGCCACTGTGCCCACGAGGCAGTGGGGCACGCCTGACCCTCGTGCATGTGTGCTTGCTCCCCCTGTTGTGTTCTCAGTGCCAAATATTCTCAAATATTCCAGAAAAAATCATATTAAATTGGCAGGGCATTTGGAGAACTTTTATTTTCGGGGTATTTTTATATTGCATGGATAATTCAGAAAACAGACAGAAAAATACTAATTTTACTTTATTTCAACTAAATAACAAAAAGTAAAAGAAGGGTACAGAAGGTTGTTCCTTCTAACTTCATCCATCTCATGCTCCTCAAAAGGAATCCACTAACAAGGTTGATCAGGTCTTGTTAACAAACTCATTTCGAATAAAATGAAACTGGAGAAATTTCGAATAACACTATGTTACCTCAACGGGGATATGCACATCCCCAATAATAAAAATATGATATCTCTTTTTGACAGTAGGAAGAGGAAATTCAAAGCCTCCAAATATAATCGATGGAATTTTTCCAATAGAGTTGATACTGTGGACTTGAGGTTGTTTCCTCGGAAAGTGTACCGTATGCTCATTGCCATTAACATGAAAAGTGACATTGCCTTTGTTGCAATCAATAACAGCCCCTGCAGTATTCAAAAAGGGTTTTCCAAGAATAATAGACATACTATCATCCTCGGGAATATCAAGAATAACAAAGTCCGTTAAAAAAGTAACATTTGCAACCACAACAGGCACATCCTCACAAATACCGACAGGTATAGCAGTTGATTTATCAGCCATTTGCCAAGATATTTCAGTAGGTGTCAACTTATTCAAGTCAAGTCTACGGTATAAAGAGAGAGGCATAACACTAACACCGGGTCCAAGATCACATAAAGCAGTTCCAACATAATTTCTTTTAATGGAGCATGGTATAGTGGGTACTCCTGGATCTCTGAGTTTCTTTGGTATTCCACCCTTAAATGTATAATTAGCAAGCATGGTGGAAATTTCAGCTTCTTGTATCTTTCTTTTATTTGTAACAATTTCTTTCATGTACTTAGCATAAGGATTCATTTTGAGCATATCAGTTAATCGCATACGCAAAAAGATAGGTCTAATCATTTCAGCAAAGCGCTCAAAATCCTCATCATCCTTTTTCTTGGATGGTTTGGGAGGACAAGGCATGGGTTTCTGAACCCATGGTTCTCATTCTTTAACGTGTTTCCTAGCAAGAAAGTCTCTCTTATCATAACGTTGATTCTTTGATTGTGGGTTATCAAGATCAATAGCAGGTTCAATTTCTACATCATTATCATTGCTAGGTTGAGCATCAACATGAACATCATCATTAACATTGTCACTAGGTTCATCTTCATTACCAGATTGTGTTTCAGCATCATAAATAGAAATATCATATGGATTCTCAGGTGGTTCAGCAATAGGTTCACTAGAAGTATGCAAAGTCCTATCATTTTTTATTTTTCTTCTTTTTAGAAGGACTAGGTGCATCTATATTATTTCTGTGAGAATCTTGCTCAATTCTCTTAGGTTGGCCTTCGGGATACAAAGGTTCCTGAGTCATCTTACCAGTTCTAGTAGCCACTCTAACAGCATAGTCATTATTCTTATTATTCAATTCATTGAGCAAATCGTTCTGAGCTTTAAGTACTTGTTCTACTTGAGTGGTAACCATAGAAGCATGTTTACTAATGAGTTTAAGTTCACCTTTAACTCTAGACATATAGTCACCCAAGCGTTCAATCATATAAGCATTTTGTTTTAATTGTCTACCAAAATAAGCATTAAAATCTTCTTTCTTAACCATAAAGTTATCAAACTCATCCAAACATTGGCTAGCAAACTTAGTAGGAGGGATTTCAGCTTTATCATATCTATAGAGAGAATTTACCTTTACTACCTGTGTCGGGTCATCAAGACCGTGTGTTTCTTCAATAGGTGATGAATTAAGACCATGTATTTCTTCAACAGGTGGTAAATTAAGACCATGTATTTCTTCAATAGCAGGTAAATTCTTAACATCTTCAGCTTTAATACCTTTTTCTTTCATAGATTTCTTTGCCTCTTGCATATCTTCAGATCGAGAAATAGAACACCCCTTTTCTTGAAGTTGGTTTAGGAATAGGCTTAGGAGTTGGCTCAGAAGTGTCCAATTATTTTCATTGGTCAACATATTATTCAATAGAATTTCAGCTTCATCTGGTGTTCTTTCCTCGAAAGCAGAACCAACACAACTATCCAGGTGGTCTCTGGAAGCATCGGTTAGTCCATTATAAAAGATATCAAGTATTTCATTTTTCTTGAGAGGATGATTAGGCAAAGCATTAAGTAATTGGAGAAGCCTCCCCCAAGCTTGTGGGAGACTCTCTTCTTCAATTTGCACAAAATTATATATTTCCCTTAAAGCAGCTTGTTTCTTATGAGCGGGGAAATATTTCGCAGAGAAGTAATAAATCATATCCTGGGGACTATGCACACAACCAGGATCAAGAGAATTAAACCATATCTTAGCATCACCCTTTAATGAGAACGGAAATATCTTTAGGATATAATAGTAGCGAGATTTCTCATCATTAGTGAACAGGGTGGCTATATCATTTAATTTAGTAAGATGTGCCACAACAGTTTCAGATTCATAGCCATAAAAAGGATCAGATTCAACCAAAGTAATTATATCAGGATCAACAAAGAATTCATAATCCTTATCAGTAACAAAGATAGGTGAAGTAGCATAAGCAGAATCATATTTCATTCTAGCATTCAGAGTTTTTTGCTTAAGCTTAGCTAATAATTTCTTAAGATCACTTCTATCATTGCAAGCAAGAAAGTCTCTAGCAGTTTCTTCATCCATAACATAGCCCTCAGGCACAACAGGTAATTCATATTTATTGGGAGAGTCTTCGTCATCACTTTCATCAATATTATCAGTTTCAATAATTTCATTCTCTCTAGCCCTAGCAAGTTGTTCATCAAGAAATTCACCAAGTGGCACAGTAGTATAAGGCATAGAAGTAGTTTCATCATAAGTATCATGCATAGTAGAAGTGGCATCATCAATAATATGTGACATATCAGAATTAATTGCAGAAGCAGGTTTAGGTGTCGCAAGCTTACTCAAAATAGAAGGTGAATCAAGTGCAGAGCTAGATGGCAGTTCCTTACCTCCCCTCGTAGTTGAGGGATAATTTTTTGTTTTCTCGTCTTTCAAGTTCTTCATAGTGACCAGCAAATATAAATCCCAAGTGACTCAAAGAATAGAGCTATGCTCCCCGGCAAAGGCGCCAGAAAATAATCTTGATAACCCACAAGTATAGGGGATCGCAACAGTTTTCGAGGGTAGAGTATTCAACCCAAATTTATTGATTCGACACAAGGGGAGCCAAAGAATATTCTCAAGTATTAGCAGTTGAGTTGTCAATTCAACCACACCTGGATAACTTAGTATCTGCAGCAAAGTATTTAGTAGCAAAGTAGTATGGAAGTAACGGTAACGATAGCAAACATAATATTTTTGGGTTTTGTAGTAATTGTAACAGTAGCAACGGAAAAGTAAATAAGCGAAGAGCAATATGTGAAAAGCTCGTAGGCATTGGATCGGTGATGGAGAATTATGCCGGATGCGGTTCATCATGTAACAATCATAACATAGGGTGACATGTAACTAGCTCCAATTCATCAATGTAATGTAGGCATGTATTCCGAATATAGGCATACATGCTTATGGAAAAGAACTTGCCTGACATCTTTTGTCCTACCCTCCCGTGGCAGCGGGGTCCTAATGGAAACTAAGGGATATTAAGGCCTGCTTTTAATAGAGTACGGGACCAAAGCATTAACACATAGTGAATACATGAACTCCTCAAACTACGGTCATCACCGGGAGTGGTCCCGATTATTGTCACTTCGGGGTTGCCGGATCATAACACATAGTAGGTGACTATAGACTTGCAAGATAGGATCAAGAGCTCACATATATTTGTGAAAACATAATAGGTTAGATCTGAAATCATGGCACTCGGGCCCTAGTGACAAGAATTAAGCATAGCAAAGTCATAGCAACATCAACCTCAGAACATAGTGGATACTAGGGATCAAACTCTAACAAAACTAACTCGATTACATGATAAATCACGATGGAATTACTCACGCACGGCGGTGAGCATCATGAAATTGGTGATGGATGATGGTTGATGATGACGACAGCGACAAATTCCCCTCTCCGGAGCCCCGAACGGACTCCAGATCAGCCCTCCCGAGAGAGTTTAGGGCTTGGCGGCGGCTCCGTATCGTAAAACGCGATGAAGCTTTCTCCCTGATTTTTTTCTCCCCGAACACGAATATATGGAGTTGGAGTTGAGGTCGGTGGAGCTCAGGGGCCCACGAAGGGGCGCGCCCACCCTCGTGGAAAGGGTGTGGGCCCCCTGGCCTTGATTCTTTCGCCAATATTTTTTATTATTTCCAAAAATAATCTCCGTGAAGTTTCAGGTCATTCCGAGTACTTTTGTTTCTGCACATAAATAACACCATGGCTATTCTGCTGAAAACTGCGCCAATCCGGGTTATTTCCATTCAAATCATGCAAGTTAGAGTCCAAAACAAGGGCAAAAGTGTTTGGAAAAGTAGATATGACGGAGACGTATCACCGTGCGCCGCTACGGCAAACGGTGCGGGGCCTTGCCGCAGCAAACGATCCTCGCGCGGCGGTGCAAGGAGTGGTGGAGCATTCTCTTCCGGTCGAGGGACTTCTTGACAGCTTCTTTCTTGACGCGCGGGCACCTGACGCGGTGGGTCACGCCGTGCACCCGTGCGCCTTGGCGCCAGGGCATCGTCTTGGGGCAGAGGTGGTGGAGGTGCTCCGTGAGCTACACCGCCCGTAGCTGGCGGAGGGAGAGGCAGAGAGAGGACGGCACCGGGGAGCCCCCTGCGGCGCGGACAAGCTCGGTGATGCAGTCGAGCCAGTCTTGGTAGAGGTCGTCGACTGGGCGGTAGCACAGGAGCTCGTGCGCCATGAGGAGCGCGACCCACGCGTCCATGGGAGCGCGACGTGCATGGGACAAGGAACCGGCCGGGGTCAGCGACGGAGTGGCGGTGCGGCCGTCTCGCCGCACCGAGGGGTGCAGCGAGGATGCTTCCTGCTCGTTCACCGCCGGGCCGGTGGTGGCGTTGGAGGCAGGCGACGAAGAATGACGAGGTGGCCCGTCGACGGGAGCCGTCTGAGCGACGCGGGTGGCGAGGGCAGCCCGACGCTCAGCACGAGCACGGCGAGCGTCCGCCATGGAGACGACGGAGCAACTGGATGCGGAGCGATGGAAAGGAAGCTTCGGTGCACCCCTACCTGGCGCACCAAATGCCGGATCACGGGTTGCGGCAAAACCCTCAAGGTTTGAACACTGGGGTGCCCGCGAAGTTTCCCCCCTACCGATCCACGTCCTAGCTCGCTAAGATCTCAAGAACGAGCTCGACGAACTCACAACACAAGGGACACAAGATTTATACTACTCCAGTGTGGTGGTGGTGGATTGCCTCTTGGGCTGATAATGAACAGTACAAGGGGAAGAACAAGCTCCTGAGGTTGAGGTGTTCTTGTCCTTGGCGAACTGGTGTGCGTGAGGATTACTCAAGATGAGATGCCTCCTTCTATGGTGGCTAGTCCTATTTATAGAGGCCCTGGTCCTCTGCCCAAATATTGAGCGGGAAGGGATCCAACAATGGCCAATTTGAAAGGGGACGGCTAGTACATCTTATCCTGACAAAAGCAGTCTTCGCCTGCAAAAGGCTCTGGTGGTGACGCCGCCTTGGGCTCCATGGTGACCTCCGTCTTGCCGTCCTGCTGGTCTTGGTCTCGTTGCACCGATGTGGAAACCTTTGCTTGATGCCTTGGTACTTCGCGCCTGCGCTTGCCCCCTTAGCACCAAAGAGGAAATAAGGACGCTGCACGTGCTGGCGCCCGCCTGGTGTCGATCGTCATGGCTCACGGCACGAGAACCTCGCGAGGTTTGCCTTGCCTTGATCTCTCCGCCCCTCTTGAGCTTGCCTGGCGAGGCCGCTCCTGAGGAGGTCTTGCGTCGTCCGCCTCGCGAGGCTTGGCCCCTCGCGAGGGTCTTGAATGCCTTGCTGGTGAAGATGGGCTGTACGGGCCTGCTAGCAAAGCCACGCCACGGGCTGCAGGCAGGCAAGTCTGGGGACCCCCTTTCCCAGAACGCCGACAGATGCCTTTGCCTCCAACTGGCGACACGCTGCCTCGTCTTCCCGCTCTTCCCCTCTGCCCTAGCATCATCATCACCAGCCTCCCGAGGTGATAGCCGGGGAGGGATGTTCTCTTGGCGCCTTCGCCTCCCCTCCAGCAGTCTTCTGGCTGAGCTTTGGTGGATGACTCCATCGGCGCTCAAGCCGGGGCTTCTTGCTGGCTCTGGAGGTGGCGACCAGGAGGTGCCGCCCTATCCCCCGCACTCCTCCTTCGCAGCCTCGCCACTCCCGGTCTTGTCAGATCGTGCCCCGAGGGCCCTGACGGGACCGGGGTGGGCTCCTGCTTGGGTGCTCCTTTTCTCTTCTTTTCCTCCTTCTGCCGCAGTGCCTGAAGGAGGGGAAATGAAAAGAGGCGATCACGGGGAACTTATCTTTTTTCAATCTTATACCTGTAGGCACTCGCCAAATTTTAATTCAAGTAATGTAACCACTCGAGTCCGTGTTTGTGTTCTGTAATGCTTGTACTTTTATTAGCATATGAATGAAAAAGATGAACCTTGCCGGGAACTCGTGCATGTGTATGTCCATGTAGAGGTGCAAATAAACGAGTTTTCCCCGGCAGGCTATCCTGCCGGTGCCCTTTTTATCTGTCGGAGAGCTGCGTCTGCTGGGGAACAGACAGAGGGACCAGCCCCGCGCCAACTTCTTTTTTCCAAAGGCCACTCCGACCATCCCGACCGAAGCAACGTTCGAGTCGTGGATGGAAGCACCTAAGTCTCAAAAGAGTGGCGAGGCTTTTTCATGCTTAAGTTATAGCCTTACAGAACACTAACAAACAGGAGGTAAAACTTATTTGTTTGGCTTGCCGGGGATCGTTGTGCCGGGCAATCTTCTCAACTCCTTGTCGAAGCCAAGTTCACGGCAGGAACCTGCAGCCTCATGCAGATGAGAATGAATGCAAGATGCGATCCTATCTATATGCATATGCAAATGCTCATGAAATGCTTATGCAGTGATCTTGGTATGCTCATGCATGCATGCAATCTTGGTCGGGGTCCCCCAACAATGCTTCTTTATTTTCTCTTGCACGGGGTCATCGCCCCGGCTTTGTTCAATGGGTTACGTGCAACTTAGGCAAGGCCTGTAGAAAGGGGTGGCTGCCGAGCAGGGCCTGACAGCCGCGCCTTATGGGTAGAACTTGTGGAGATGCTCATTATTCCATGAGTTTTGCAACTGAGTGCAATCTCCGGTCTCCAAACGAACTGCGCCAGGTCTGGTGACTCGAACTACCCGGTAAGGGCCGTCCCACTTAGGTGACAACTTGTTTGTACCCTTGGCGGACTGAATGCGCCTAAGGACAAGGCCTCCTTCCTCAAAACACCGGGCTTGAACCCTGCAGCTATGATAGCGATGCAGGGCTTGCTGGTAGCGTGCAACATGCGTAGCAGCCCGGAGACGGTTCTCCTCGAATAGCATAGCGTCGTCACTGTAACACCCCGGATGTAACTTTCCATATTTGTAACTCCAACTCTTGCCATTTTCGGCATTGTGATATGATATTCCCTTCGTGGTTGGGTTTTTCTTCATTTTTTGCATTTTGTCCATGTCATGCATTTCATATCATGTCATCATGTGCATCTCATTTGCATACGTGTTCGTCTCATGATTCCCAAAGATTTTCCCGTTGTCCGCTTTTGCAATCCGCACTCCTATGTCCCCGCGCCCCTTTTACATTTTTCCGTGAGCGGTACTAAACTTTCTCGGAATGGACCGAGGTTTGTCAAGTGGCCTTGGTACACCACCGTAGACCACATCAAGTTTCGGTCATTTGGAGCTCGCTTTGGTACTCCAACGGTTAACCGTGACTCTCAAAGGCCTCTTTTAAGTTGCAGCCCAACACCCTCCAAAACAGCCCAATAACCCATCTAAGTCACTTCCATGTCCATCGCTGCTCGATCACGATCGTGTGGCGAAAACTACACCTCATTTGGAGCTTCCTAACTCCTTCTACCTACAAAAACACCCTCCCCGAAATCCCGGATCATTCCACCCTAACCCTAGCCCGCGCCTCTCCCGCCGCCGGACGTGTCGGTTTAGGCGGTTTCACGTCCGCCCGCCGCCGCCCGACCAGCAGAACGCCGCGTGGCGCCCGGCCACCAGCGCCGCCGCCCGGCGGCAGCCCGTCTGAGCCCTCTCCCGTCGCCGCGCCGCCTTCCAGCGCTCCGCCGCCTCGGCCGACCGCCGCCGCCCGGCGGTCGCCGCTGAGCTCCGTCGCCCGCCGCCTCCGCTTCCGACCTCCGGCTCCGTCCGCCCCCACAGCCCCAACCGCCCGTCCCAGCGCGCGCCGCCCCGGCCGCCGCGCTGCCCTCCGCCGCCTCTTCTTCCACTCCGGCGAGCCGCGCCGCCGCCTCGGTTCGCGCAGCCGGACCCGATCCGATCTGCTAGGGTTGACTTCTCCCCCCCGAAATCGCCCAAGTCATTATTCTGTGATATTTTTGTTGCATATTCATTGTGCCATAACTTTGCACTCCTGGCTCCGTTTTGGGCGTATAGCGTACCCTGTTGTTCGCCTCGAAGAGTAGATCATTTCATTCCATTGCGTCATTTTAATTTGAGCTCATCTTGATGCCCGAAATAATGTTAGAAGAGGGCTATGTGATGTTAGTTTCTGTTTCTTAACAGAACATGCACTTTTGTCATTTTTGCCATGATTGATGTGTGCACCCTATGATCTTGAGTCCTACATGTATTTTGTAATATGCCATGCCATGTTTACAGGGGTGTATGCCATGTATTTTTGTGATCTCTTTGGTGACTAGCACAAGCATGCAAACTAGGCTTCATGATGTTGCTGATTTCAGCCCCTATTTTGCTGATATTTGTATGCCATGTTTACTTGATGCTACCGAGAGATCCATGCATATTTTGAGATACTTCAGTAAGGATGTTTTGAACATATGGTTATACTCTATCCATCCATGCCCTTGTTTGCAATTATGGAGTGCCATAGCTTGAGTCAATCGAGCTCTACTTTTGCTATAAAATGTTTCCTGGCAGATTGTTTACATGTTATTCAATTTTGCCAAGGTTGTTGTAGTTGATCCGTGTATGCTATGATTGCTCTTGCCATGTGTATGCTATGATTGCTCTTGCCATGTGTAGCTTCTATGCCATGTCTTCTTGATGGATGTATGCTTAGTTTATCACGAAATGCTCTGTAGTGAGTGCATCGAGCTCTTAAACATGCCTACTTGTTATCTGTTTTTGTCATGCCCTGTTGCTGAATCTGTTAACGAAACTTGCTATGTTTACATGGGTGCTATTGCATCTTCTGATCCTTTTTGGCTTATGGTCAGTAAGTGACTTTTTTTCTATGCTTTGAGTAGATTCATGCAATGCCTTGTTTTGCTATTATAAGTTCTTGTAGCATGCTGTTTGCTTGCTCTGAACATTGCTTCCTGATGCTGATTCTGCCATGTTCAGTATTTTTCACTAAGTCTGTGAAGCTGATATGTTTTGCACTTTTGCCATGCTTGTTTGGACCTGTTATGATGTGATTTAGCCGTAGCTCAGTGTTCATCTTTTGTCAAGCATCTTGAGTAGATCACTTTCATATGCTTTTCTGGTACGTTTGGGTGCATTAGCTTAATTCCTTGTTGCTTGCTAAGTGGTATCATGCTGTTAATGGCAGATTTGTGCCATTCTTGTTTTGCTTGTCATTTGCAAACCGTGCATCCGATTCCGGTGATCTTTATATCGATTTCAACCGAAATCATCTCACCTTTCCAGCGGCATACTTGGTTTGCCAAGTTGATACCTGGTTCATCTTTTCTTTCCGGAGCACGCATACGCATTGCATATCACATCTCGCATATCATGCCATGTATTGCATCATGTTGCTTGTGCATTGCACCGTGATTTATTGTGGTTCCTTTGTTTGTGTTCTTGCTTTGGGTAGAGCCAGGAGACGAGTACGTGAACGAGGAACCTGTTGAGAATGCCACGAGGATCAAGCTTTCGACAACTCGAGAACCTTGCAGCAAGATGACCATACCCTCGAAATCACTTCTATCTTTGCTTGCTAGATGCTCGCTCTTTTGCTATGCCTATGCTATGATGCCTATCACTTGCTATATCATGCCACCCATATTTCCATGTCGAGCCCCTAACCATCCTTTCCTAGCAAACCGTTGATTGGCTATGTTACCGCTTTGCTCAGCCCCTCTTATAGCGTTGCTAGTTGCAGGTGAAGATGAAGTTTGTTCCTTGTTGGAACATGGAGATGTTGTTCCTTGTTGGGGGATATCACAATATATCTGCTATAATTAATGCATCTATATATTTGGTAAAGGGTGGAAGACTCGGCCTTATGCCTGGTGTTTTGTTCCACTCTTGCCGCCCTAGTTTCCGTCATAATCGGTGTTATGTTCCTTGATTTCGCGTTCCTTACACGGTTGGGTGATTTATGGGACCCCCTTGACAGTTCGCTTTGAATAAGACTCCTCCAAAGAAGGCCCAACTTTGGTTTTACCATTTGCCACCTAAGCCTTTTTTCCCCGGGTTTTCGCGAGCCCGAGGGTCATCTTTATTTTAACCCCCGGACCAGTGCTCTTTTCGAAGTGGCCGGCCCGAATCGAAATCAAGGGGCCACCACGGGAAACTCGAGGCTTGGTTTTACTCGTAGCTAGTCTCATCCGGATGTGCCACGAGAACGAGATATGTGCAGCTCCTATCGGGATTTGTCGGCACAATCGGGCGGTTTTGCTGGTCTTGTTTTATTCTTGCCGAAATGTCTTGTAGTCCGGGATTCCGAGATCGATCGGGTCTTCGGTAGAAGGAATATCCTTCGCTGACCGTGAGGGCTTATTATGGGTTAAGTTGGGACACCCTGCAGGTATTATCTTTCAAAGCCGTGCCCGGTTATGAGGCAGATGGGAATTTGTTAATGTCCGGTTGTAGAAAACCCAAGTTGACCTTAATTAATACACATCAATCAAGTGTGTAACCGTGATGGTCTCTTCGGCGGAGTCTGTGAAGTGAACACGGTGTTGGAGTTATGTTTGACGTAAGTAGTTCAGGATCACTTCTTGATCGCTACTAGCTTCACGACCGCCGCTTTGCTTCTCTTCTCGCCTCTTTTTTGCGTAATGTAGCCACCATATATGCTAGTCGCTTGTCGCAGCTCCACCTCACAACTCTGTCCTTCCTATAAGCTTAAATAGTCTTGATCTCGCGGTGTGAGATTGCCGAGTCCCCGTGACTCACAGATTCTACCAAAACAGTTGCAGGTGCCGACGATGCCAAAGGCACATGACGCAACCGAGCTCAAGTGGGAGTTCGACGAGGAACGTGGTCGTTACTATGTGTCTTTTCCTCGATGATCAAGAGTGGAGCCCAGTTGGGTCGATCGGGGATCCGTGTAGCATTTGGGGTATCTTCTTTATTTTGGTTCCGTAGTCGGACCTTGAGTGTAATCTGAATGATGGATGTTTATTTATGTATTGTGTGAAGTGGCATCGTAAGCCAACTATGTATCTCTTTCCCTTATGTATTACATGGGTTGTGTGAAGATTACCTCACTTGCGACATTGCTTTCAATGCGGTTATGCCTCTAAGTCGTGCTTCGACACGTGGGAGATATAGCCGCATCGAGGGCGTTATAGTCACGCTGGTGCTGATCTTGCGCTACTTCATCGTAGGCAAGCACTCGAGGCGACCCGTAAATGAGTTCCATGGGGATAACTGCTTCTGCCCCGTAGAACAGAGAGAAGGGAGTCAGCCCTGTAGCTCAGTTTGGTGTCGTTCTGAGGGACTAGAGAACTACTGGCAGCTCCTCGATCCACCGCCTGCCGTGCTTCTGCAGCGTATCAAAAGTTCTCGTCTTGAGTCCATGCAGCACTTCAGCTTTCGCCCTCTCAGCTTGTCCATTGCTCCGGGGGTGTGCCACAGGGGTGAATGAGATCTTGCATCCGAGGGCATGAACATGTTGCATGAAGGCATGGCTCGTGAACTGGGTGCCGTTGTCGGTGATAATCCTTGCCGGAGCTCCAAAACGACACACCAATTCTTTCAAGAAATTGATAGCTAACTGAGCAGTCACCTTTCTCATGGCAATCACTTCCGAACACTTTGTAAACTTGTCGATGGCAATGAACAAGAATGAAAAGCCCCCGATTGCTCGGGGGAAGGGGCTGTCGGCGTTCTGGGAACAGGGGTACCCAGACTTGCCTGCCTACGGCTGCGGCGTGGCTCAAGGGGTGGCCCAGTACGGCCCATGTTCATCAGCACGAGCTTAAGACCCTCGCGAGGGGCCAATCCTCGCGGGGCGGACGGCGGGAAGCTTCCTCGGGCACGGCCTCGTCAGGCTGGCTCGCGAGGAGGCGGAGAGATCAAGGCGGGGTACCTCACGAGGTGCCCGTGACGCAAGCCATGATGACCGAGGGCGCCAGGCGGGCACCAGCCCGCGCAGTGACCTCATTTCCCCTTTGGTGCAAAGGAGGCAAGTGCAGGCCAAGGCATCAGGCAAAGGCAACCATTTCGGTGCAACAAGACCAAGACCAGCAGAACGGCAAGAAGGAGGTCATCGTGGAGCCCAAGCCGACGTCACCGCCGAGTCTTTGGCAGGCGAGGACCGACTTTAGTCAGATAAGTGTACTAGATGTTCCCTTCATAATGGCCTATTGTTGGCGCCCTTCCCGCTCAATATTTGGGAAGAGGCCCAGGGCTTCCCACTATAAATAGAGCTAGCCACCACCAAGGCAAGGAGAGAATCGGAGAGAACCCTAGAGAGGAAAAAGAAGGGGATCGATCAGAGAGAGGATCGGCACCTAGAGAGAGAGAGAGAGGCTATCGAACTCCCCTAGAAGTTCATCGCACCAGCCAAGAACAGACCCTCGCAAGGCTGTTCTTCCCTTGTACTGTTCATCATCAGCCCCAGAGGCAATCCACCACACCACACACTGGAGTAGGGTATTACACCACAATGGTGGCCTCGAACCAAAGATAAACCTTGTGTCCCTTGTGTTGTTCTTTGTGTAGTTTAGATCCTTGCGAGGCGACGAGACGTACGTAGGTTGGAGGTGCGATCTCCGCGTGCACCCCAGAGTTTGAACCTAGAGGGTCTGCCGGAACCCGAAATCCGACATTTGGCGCGCCAGGTAGGGGTGCTGTCACGCCCTCGATGCGGCTATGTCTCCCACGTGTCGAAGCACGACTTAGAGGCATAACCGCATTGAAAGCAATGTCGCAAGTGAGGTAATCTTCACACAACCCATGTAATACATAAGGGAAAAGAGATACATAGCTGGCTTACAATCGCCACTTCACACAATACATGAGTAAAACATTACATCATACAGATACAATCAAGGTCCGACCACGGAACCAAAATAAAAGAAGACTACCCCAAATGCTACACAGATCCCCGATCGTCCCAACTGGCTCCACTCATCGATCAATCAAACGAAACAACACAAAGAACAAGATCTTCATCGAGCTCCTCCTTGAGCTCGGGTGCATCACCTGCACGGTCTCATCGGCACCTGCAAACTGGTTTTGGAAGCATCTGTGAGTCACGGGGACTCAGCAATCTCTCACCCGCGAGATCAAGACTATTTAAGCTTAAAGGTAGGACAAAGTAGTGAGGTGGAGCTGCAGCAAGCGACTAGCATATATGGTGGCTAACATACGCAAAAGAGAGCGAGAAGAGGAGGCAAAGCACGGTCGAACAAATATGATCAAGAAGTGATCCCGAAACTACTTACGCCAAGCATAACTCCAACATCGTGTTCACTTCCCGGACTCCGCCGAGAAGAGACCATCACGTTACACACGCCGGTTGGTGTATTTTAATTAAGATCAACTTCGGGTTTTCTACAACCGGACATTAACAAATTCCCATCTCGCCACATAACCGCTGGCACGGCTTTCGAAAGTTCAAACCCTGCAGGGTGTCCCAACTTAGCCCATGATAAGCTCTCGCGATCAACGAAGCGAATAGACCTTCTCCCCGGAAGCCCGATCAGTCTCTAATCCCGCTACAAGACATTTCACGCAATAAAACAAGTCCAAAGAAACCGCCTGCGCTACCGACAATCCCGATAGGAGCTGCACATATCTCGCTCTCGTGGCAACACCGGATGAGACTAGCTACGAGTAAAACCAAACCTCGGGTTGCCTCAAGGTGGCCTCAGTAGCTCGGTTCGGGCCAAGACTTAGAGAAGCACCGTCCGGGGGCTAAATAAAGATGACCTCGAGAGAGCGACTCCCAAGGGAAAAGTAGGTGGTGGTGAGGCAAATGGTAAAACCAATGTTGGGCCTTGCTGAAAAGTCTTATTCAAAGCGAATCATCAAGGGGGTCCCATAAATCACCCGACCGTTAGGGACGCAAAATTCGGGAACATAATACCGATATGACGGAAACTAGGCGGCAAGAGTGGAACAAAACACTGCATAAGGCCGAGCCTTCCACCCTTTACCAAGTATATAGATGCATTAATTAAAATAAGATATAATGTGATATCCCAACAAGTAAACACGTTCCCACAAGGAACAACATCTCCGTGTTCCAACAAGGAACAAACTTCATCTTCACCTGCAACTAACAACGCTATAAGAGGGCTGAGCAAAGCGGTAACATAGCCAAACAACGGTTTGCTAGGAAAGGATGGTTAGGGGCTTGACATGGCAACATGGGAGGCATGATATAGCAAGTGGTAGGCATCATAGCATAGGCATAGCAAAAGAGCGAGCATCTAGCAAGCAAAGATAGAAGTGATTTCGAGGGTATGGTCATCTTGCCTGAAATCCCGCAAGGAAGAAGATCAAGTCCATGAAGAAGAACGAACGGAAGTAGTCGAACGAACCCTCACAATCTCAACATTACCGAAACGGAGAAGCAACACCGGAAAGAAACAAACAACATGATAAACACACAATCATAAACATGGCATGATGCACAAACAAATATGATGCATGTCCGGTTTAATGAGGCATGGCATGGCAATATGCACAAACAACACTACTGTGTTAAGTGGAGCTCAAGATGCAACGAGTTGCATATTGACGAAACACCACAACACTTATTTAGTTTGATCTCGGTTAGGTACACAACAATATTAAATGTTGTTAAACATGGCAAGAGGTGGAGCATAATTAAACTAGCTATTTAGGCAAGTTTAAATGAGGCCGGAAATAAGAAACAACAATTCCGAAAATCCCCATAAGCAATATTTTAGATTCGGTACTGATCTGCCCTAAATACAATTTTAATGTTGTTAAACAGCAAAATAGAGTATACCATGATAATCTAGGCATTTTTCCACCCCATTTACATATAAAGAACATTTAATTCCGAAGTTACGGTTATTTAGTTATGAAATAAATCATTTTAGCATGGCATATTAGCAAATTAATGCAAACATCAATTTAAACATTTTAACATAGATGAAAGTGGCATATTATTAATCTACACAATTTTCTGAGCATATTACATATAAGGTTTGTTTAAATCCGATGCACGGTTAATTAATTATTACATGCATGAACTTGAGGGGCAATCAGAATATGCGCTTCGGATAATTAGCAAAAATCGCAAGACGGAAAAAAAAAAAATGCAACAGCCGAATCCGCTAGCCCAATAAAGGCATTGTGGGGCTCGGGGAGGCAGCTCACCATGGCCTTGGCCCGGTCGGTGAGGAAGGAGGCCGGAGGGTGGCGGACCGGATCGGGCCGAGGGAGGCCCACGCTGGTGCGGGTTGGGCCACGAGGCCCACGTGGCCGGGTCACGCGTCGTTCTCCTCCACGATCCGCAGGGGGTCGAGGGAAGCAGGGCGGCGCGCCCTGCTGGAGTGGAAGGCGGCGGCGCCGGGTCGCCGGAAGGAGGTCGGGCGGCGGAATCGGCAGATCCGGGCCGGGCGCCGGATCCGCAACGACGACGGTGGGCGGAGCTCCGGGAGGCACGGGTTCACACTCTATGGCGACTGCGAGGCAGAGAGAGAGAGACGGAGGGAGAAGTTAGAGAGAGATTCGGGAGAAGGAAAGAGGGTGCGGGTCGCTGGAACTCATCTCCCATGAGGGCGGGCGGCAGATGGCTTCGCCAGAGGGCGGCGGCGAAGCGCCCCGATCCCATCGGGATCGAGCGGGAGGGCGCGAGAGGTGGGAGGAGCGGGCGGCTCGGGCTGCAGGTGGCTGGGCCCGAGCCCGGCCCGGGCGGGCCGGATGGGTTCGCCTGGCCGCGCGGCGGGCGCTGGGGAGGACGTGGCGACGCCTGGTTGAGGGGAGCGGCGGTGGCGGCGCAGCCACTAGGGGCTTGCCAAGTGGCGAGAGGAGGCCGGGAGGCGCCGGATTTGAAGGGGAAAGGCGGCGAGCGGCCTCCAAGGTGGGAGGAGGCGGCTGCGGTTGGGTGGCGCGAAAAGAGGAGGAGGGGGGTTAAGGTTGCCCAAAATGGAGATGTGGTGTCCATTTATAGTGTGGATGGCTAGGGTTTGGTTTTTGGGGTTTTGGAGCCCTCCGATCTCGATCGGGCGGTTCCGTGACGCGAGGGGGCGTTAGGTGGGCTGCAGGTTGGGTTGTGACGAGAGGGTCCGGACCGAGGGAGAAATAGAAATGCAGCCCAAGAATCGCTTCCGGGGACCGAAAACGTCCGGACGAAGGTACCGCAATGGTACCGCTTATGTTTAACGGTTGGGCTATCAAACGGACTCAATGCGATTTAAACTTGGCGGGCGGCCTGTCTACACTATAATAAGACCGCATGACAAGTTGCAACCCATTCCGAGAACATTATTATGCCACTTATAAAATAATATTTGAGAGTGCGCAAGGCGAAAGTGTATCGGGGCTCGAACGGACAACGGAGAGAATCAAGGAACACGACCGGATGCAAGTTTTGAAAAACATGCGGATGAAATGCTGATGATGCCATGAGACTAGATGCATAACAAGAACAAAATGCAAAACAACAGACATAAAAACCCAACCACGAAGGAAAAAATAAATCACATCTCCTAAAGGGCAAGAGTCGGAGTTACTTAATATGGAAAGTTGTATCCGGCGTTACAACACTCCACCACTACGAGAGGATCTCGGCCCCGAGATCTAGGATGGCACCGGAGAAAAAGCGGAAGAGGAAGAGGTAAAACAAAGTTGCTTCTTTGACAAACGAATGAAACCAAAGAACCTTGAGAGGTTGAACAAAATGAAAGAAAGAAAACAATGAAGATGAAGAAAGTTGAAAACACTGTTAGAAAAAAGGAACAAGGGATTAATTTAAAAAACCAAGAGGTTTAGTGATAAGATAGATACTGAAACCACTCGTCAAAACTAGATGAGAGAGGAAGAATTCGGGCAGCACCGATTGAACATGGAAGGAATAGAACATGAACTTTACAAGATGAGAGGATACTTGATGAGATCAACAAGACACTACCTCCAAACTATTGATGTAATTGCACAAGGGGTAAGAAAGATTTCAGACAGCTCTCCGGTTGAGGAAAGAGGCAAAACCTGATAAGATGAGAAAACTTGAATGGATGATACAGCACTCGGTTAAATGGATAATGCAAGAAAAAGAACATGATCTTTACAAAACGAGGTGATTGGTGAAGAGAGCAACATCACAATGCCTCCTAAACAATGCATGATAGATATAAAGTTGGAATGAATAGAACGAAGAATGAAACCAACATCTCCCACCATAAATGAATTTGAAAGAGCATCCTTACGAAGTAGGATTGAACGGAGTTGTTTGAAAAACAACAACGGTAAGGATAAGCTTGTAGTGGGCTTATGAAAACATCTCAAAAATTATGAGGTGAGCTTCGCCACCAACGGAAACAATTGATTGGATTGAGAGCAACACGGAGATGAAAACTTCTTTCATTGAGAGGATAGGAGGAAAACTTGGATCATTGATAAGCACCACAAATAGCAACATTCCTTCGGAAAGGCTTTAGGTGAAATCTAAACCAAGATAACACCAACGAATAAATTGTTGGGTTGAAAAGATCTCGTGAACGAAGAAAAATGATGGATTTAAATATCTCATTCTCGACAACTTGTGAATCAAGAAACACGAAGGGAAATTGTCAAGAATGACATAACACCATCTCAAGAGATAAGGTAGAAAGAATTGCACTTTTGAATGCAAGATGAAGAATGCTTGAACTCCTCAAAACAAAACATGTGTTGGAGCCATGTTTATATTGAAGTATGGCTTGACGGATCTTAACTCATGAGAAATCTTGATGAACAATTGAAGAATGAAACGAATCCTTGATGAACCATCATGTATAGCCTCCATGAAGAACTCCGTAAGAAAAGGATGATAAAAGAAAGAGAAGTTGCAAATACAAGGTGAAGCCTTGCAGTGATAAGATGAAGCTTTGAAATGATATAGCCGAGAAGAACTTGGAACTCCGGAAAGAAAAGATGAAGCAAATGAAATCAAGAATTTTGATGAACCTCCAAAATAAGGAATTGAATTTACTCGATGAAACAAGAATAAGAATTACATTATGCTGATCCTTCACCAATTAAATTGATGACAAGCAATGGATTAGGCATACTACTTATTCTCGTAGAAAGTATTAAGATAGATATGGCGCAAACTTGGGAAGGTCTTCAACGAACCACCGGTAGGATTGGAAAGAACGAATGAGTCTATATGATAACGAAGGAAGAGAACTCTTGAAGAAACCACCATAAGAATTGAAAATGAAAGTAGCAAAGGCACAATTCACCGGGAAGAATTGGAAAACGAATAAAGATGCTTGACAAAATTTAGATACATTAGAACGAAGAGATCATGAACTGATTAGAGGAAATTTCGACGATGCACCGTGAGATTTGGAAAACCAGAGTTGAACGCTTGAATGAATAATTCTGAGATGATGGGCTCAAGAATCAAACTGAAAAGACTCTGAAATGCTCCGGTGGGTTAAAAGAATTCTCACAATCAAAACAATTATGAGGATGGCACGAAGCTAGAACCATGAATCTTGAAGAGAAAGAAGCGAGATTTAAGAGAAACTCTTCTTCGGTCTTCAAAATTCGAGAATGACGACGAGAAACACCATGAATTATTGAATCACTCCGGAATGAAAATTAGGAAGGTTGAACCAACAATGAAAATAATTTGGAAGATCTTGGAGAAAACCAAGACTGATGATAATTCCTTCACGCCAAACTTTGCAAAGAATTTGGGAATAGCTCCAGGAAAATAAAAGAGTCAGGTAAGATCCTGGAAAAAGACCTGTGGGTTAGGGCCCACTCAAAAGAACCACCGTTGAACAAATGTTTGAAATAGATATTGCACCGGTAGAGTTAAATGGCTTGAATGAGATAGCATCCTCAAAAGAACTTGAGTGAATTGAGAATGGAAACTAGAATCTTCGAGATATCTTCAACACTCCTAACAATTGAATAGCGAGAAGTGGATGATTAAGAGATGCACCGATGTGAGAAAGCATTTGAAATGATGAAAAGAATACGATCAACACCGAAAACTTGGCTTGAGTCCACCGGAGAAGAAAATTAGAATGGAACAATGATAAGGTTAAAGCTTCCTTTAGCGCCTTCATGAGAAATCACCGGATAAAACATTAAAGGAAAAGAATGAAGAAACTTCACTCAATAAAAATGGATACTTGATTAAGAAATCTGAGTCCTTGAAGAAAAAGGGGTGGAGGGCGGGAAATCAAAACAACTTGGGTCGGATGAAACGAACACCGTTGAGAAAAAGCTTAGAATTGATCTTGCGAATGTTGGAATGATCGGATTCACTTGAAGAGAAGCACGCCGGTTGGAAAAGGATTAACATGACAAGCTCAGTGATCAAGAAGGATTAGTATTCCCATAGCAATATGAGAACACCAATTAGGAAAGGTATGGAATCAACACTTGGCATTGAAGCAACTTGAATAACACAAAACGGAACAAAAACAAAGGATTTGGCTTGCATGTGGTAAGTCAAACAAATACATATGATAGATCCCATATCGTATCATGTGTGTGTTGGAAAGATATCCTACGAGATACTTGAATTCCCACCTATAAACTCCCGAAACTTTACGGTTATGCAACTGGGTGTTGGGGATACAGGGACACAAAATATATCACCCAAACTAACAATACCTAGATCCACTGTATCCATCCGTCAACACATAACCAAGAAATCCTCGGAAATCGTGGTACCTCGACCTTCAAAAACATCCGTTATACAAGTCATGGCAATACTCCGACTCGCCACAAGATCGGGCTATCGTGGTTATCTCACCAACAATCGCACAAAAGAGATTTCGATGTCGGTAAAACTCGTGTATTCCAGAAGCAACGATAAAATTGTGACGACAACACCTCGGAGCTCAACTCCCGGGACACCGCCACAACCCCTAAATGTCGAGGCACCAAGAACAATGTTCTCGCCACAAAACCATCGAACGATTCCAAGATACCCGCGTGATCCTAAATTTTTTAGTGAAATTTGAGGAGAGAAAAGTCAAAAGTTCTACGTCAGGAGACCTCACCAGAGCGATTTAAGGACCGAGGAGTAAAAAGAATCCTACTCTCCGATATATATAATCCTAAGACTCAAAACATTTTCCATTCTAGACTCAACAACGCCAAGAAACAATCAAGTAGGGGGCTCCTAAGTCGGGAAGGCTCGATACCAACTTGTCACGCCTCGATGCGGCTATATCTCCCACGTGTCGAAGCACGACTTAGAGGCATAACCGCATTGAAAGCAATGTCGCAAGTGAGGTAATCTTCACACAACCCATGTAATACATAAGGGAAAAGAGATACATAGCTGGCTTACAATCGCCACTTCACACAATACATGAGTAAAACATTACATCATACAGATACAATCAAGGTCCGACTACGGAACCAAAATAAAAGAAGACTACCCCAAATGCTACACAGATCCCCGATCGTCCCAACTGGGCTCCACTATCGATCAATCAAACGAAACAACACAAAGAACAAGATCTTCATCGAGCTCCTCCTTGAGCTCGGTGCATCACCTGCACGGTCTCATCGGCACTGCAAACTGGTTTTGGAAGCATCTGTGAGTCACGGGACTCAGCAATCTCTCACCCGCGAGATCAAGACTATTTAAGCTTAAAGGTAGGACAAAGTAGTGAGGTGGAGCTGCACAGTTTACTAGCATATATGGTGGCTAACATACGCAAAAGAGAGCGAGAAGAGGAGGCAAAGCACGGTCGAACAACTATGATCAAGAAGTGATCCTGAAACTACTTACGTCAAGCATAACTCCAACATCGTGTTCACTTCCCGGACTCACGAGAAGAGACCATCACGGTTACACACGCAGTTGGTGTATTTTAATTAAGATCAACTTCGGGTTTTCTACAACCGGACATTAACAAATTCCCATCTGCCACATAACCGCTGGCACGGCTTTCGAAAGTTCAAACCCTGCAGGGGTGTCCCAACTTAGCCCATGATAAGCTCTCGCGATCAACGAGGAATAGACCTTCTCCCGGGAAGCCCGATCAGTCTCGAATCCGGCTACAAGACATTTCACAGCAATAAAACAAGTCCAAAGAAACCGCCCGATGCGCCGACAATCCCGATAGGAGCTGCACATATCTCGCTCGTGGCAACACCGGATGAGACTAGCTACTTAGTAAAACCAAACCTCGGGTTGCCTCAAGGTGGCCCCGCAGTAGCTCGGTTCGGGCCAGCACTTAGAGAAGCACCGGTCCGGGGGCTAAATAAAGATGACCCTCGAGAGAGCGACTCCCAAGGGAAAAGTAGGTGGTGGTGAGGCAAATGGTAAAACCAATGTTGGGCCTTCTTTGGAAAAGTCTTATTCAAAGCGAACTGTCAAGGGGGTCCCATAAATCACCCGACCGCGTTAGGGACGCAAAATTCGGGAACATAATACCGATATGACGGAAACTAGGGCGGCAAGAGGAACAAAACACTGTGCATAAGGCCGAGCCTTCCACCCTTTACCAAGTATATAGATGCATTAATTAAAATAAGATATAATGTGATATCCCAACAAGTAAACACGTTCCCACAAGGAACAACATCTCCGTGTTCCAACAAGGAACAAACTTCATCTTCACCGCAACTAACAACGCTTATAAGAGGGCTGAGCAAAGCGGTAACATAGCCAAACAACGGTTTGCTAGGAAAGGATGGTTAGGGGCTTGACATGGCAACATGGGAGGCATGATATAGCAAGTGGTAGGCATCGTAGCATAGGCATAGCAAAAGAGCGAGCATCTAGCAAGCAAAGATAGAAGTGATTTCGAGGGTATGGTCATCTTGCCTGAAATCCCGCAAGGAAGAAGATCAAGTCCATGAAGAAGAACGAACGGAAGTAGTCGAACGAACCCTCACAATCTCAACATTACCGAAACGGAGAAGCAACACCGGAAAGAAACAAACAACATGATAAACACACAATCATAAACATGGCATGATGCACAAACAAATATGATGCATGTCCGGTTTAATGAGGCATGGCATGGCAATATGCACAAACAACACTACAGGTTAAGTGGAGCTCAATATGCAACGAGTTGCATATTGACGAAACACCACAACACTTATTTAGTTTGATCTCGGTTAGGTACACAACAATATTAAATGTTGTTAAACATGGCAAGAGGTGGAGCATAATTAAACTAGCTATTTAGGCAAGTTTAAATGAGGCCGGAAATAAGAAACAACAATTCCTAAAATCCCCATAAGCAATATATAAGATTCGGTACTGAAATGCCCTAAATACAATTTTAATGTTGTTAAACAGCAAAATAGAGTATACCATTATAATCTAGGCATTATTCCACACCATATAAATATAAAAAACATATAATTCCGAAGTTACGGTTATTTAGTTATGAAATAAATCATTTTAGCATGGCATATTAGCAAATTAATGCAAACATCAATTTAAACATTTTTAACATAGATGAAAGTGGCATATTATTAATCTACACAATTTTCTGAGCATATTACATATAAGGTTTGTTTAAATCCGATGCACGGTTAATTATTTAGTACATGCAGGGACTTGAGGGCAATCAGAATATGCGTTTCGGATAATTAGCAAAAATCGCAAGACGGAAAAAAATGCAACAGTCGAATCCGCTAGCCCAACAAAGTGCATGTGGGGGCTCGGGAGGCAGCTCACCATGGCCTTGGCCCGGTCGGTGAGGAAGGAGGCCGGAGGGTGGCGGACCGGACTGGGCCGAGGGAGGCCCACGCGGGTGCGGGGTTGGGCCACGAGGCCCACGTGGCCGGCTGGGGCGTCGTTCTCCTCCACGATCCAGAGGGGGTCGAGGGAAGCAGGGGCGGCGCGGCCCTGCTGGAGTGGAAGGCGGCGGCGCCGGGTCGCCGGAAGGAGGTCGGGGCGGCGGGAACTGGCAGATCCGGCCGGCCGGCCGGATCCGCAACGACGACGGTGGGCGGAGTTCGGAGGCACGGGTTCACACCCATGGCGACCTGCGAGGCAGAGAGAGAGACGGAGGGAGAAGTTAGAGAGAGATTCGGGAGAAGGAAAGAGGGTGCGGGTCGCTGAACTCATCTCCCATGAGGGCGGGCGCAGATGGCTTCGCCAGAGGGCGGCGGCGAAGGCGCCCGATCCCATCGGGATCGAGCGGGAGGGCGCGAGAGGTGGGAGGAGCGGGCGGCTCGGCTGCCGCAGGCAGGCAGCTGGCCCGAGCCTGCCCGGGCGGGCAGCGGATGGCCTGGCCGGGCCAGCGAAGTGGGGCGCTGGGGAGGACGTGGCGCCCGGTTGGAGGGGAGCGGCGGTGGTGGCGGCGCAGCCACTAGGGGCTTGCCAAGTGGCGAGAGGAGGCCGGGAGGCGCTGGATTTGAAGGGGAAAGGCGGCGGAGCGGCCTCCGAGGTGGGAGGAGGCGGCTGCGGTTTGGTGGCGCGGAAAAATAGGAGGAGGGGGTTAAGGTTGCCCAAAATGGAGATGTGGTGTCCATTTATAGTGTGGATGGCTAGGGTTTGGTTTTTGGGTGGTTTTTGGAGCCCTCCGATCTCGATCGGGCGGTTCCGGACGCGAGGGGGGGGTTAGGTGGGCTGCAGGTTGGGTTGTGACGAGAGGGTCTGGACTGAGGGGAGAAATAGAAATGCAGCCCGGCAACTGTTTCCGGAGACCGAAAACGTCCGACGAAGGTACCGCAATGGTACCGCTTATGTTTAACGGTTGGGGTATCAAACGGACTCGAATCTGACGAGAAACTTGGCAGGCGGCCTGTCTACACTATAATAAGACCGCATGACAAGTTGCAACCCATTCCGAGAACATTATTATGCCACTTATAAAATAATATTTCGGAGGTGCCGCGGGCGCGCGCGAGTGTATCGGGGCTCGGAACGGACAACGGAGAGAACTGGCGGAACACGACCGGATGCAAGTTTTGAAAAACATGCGGATGAAATGCTGATGATGCCATGAGACTAGATGCATAACAAGAACAAAATGCAAAACAACAGACAAAAACCCAACCACGAAGGAAAAAATAAATCACATCTCCGGAAAGGGCAAGAGTCGGAGTTACGAATATGGAAAGTTGTATCCGGGGCGTTACAGGTGCACCGGAATCCGCCTTCCCCCGCCCTGCTCTTCGCCGCCCCTCGCATCCATGTCAGACGCTCGTCGAGCCCGCACCGAGCGCCGGGCCGCTCTCGCTACTCGCGTCGCCCAGACGGCCCCCGTCGGCGGCCGCCCCCGCCGTTCCCCGTCGCCTGCCATCAATGCCGGCACCGGCCTGGCGGGGAACGAGCAGCAGGCGTCGTCTCTGCATCCTTAGGTGCGGCGGGAAGGCCGCACTGCCACCCTGTCGCTGACTCCAGCTGGTTCTTCGTCCCACGCCCGTCGCGCTCCTGCGGACGTGCACACCGCGTTGCTCCTGGCACGGGAACTCCTGCACTATCATCCAGTCGACGACCTCTACGACGAGTGGCTCACCCGCATCACCGAGCTCGTCAGCGCCGCTGGGGGCTCCCCTGCACCATCCCTCTCGCTGCACCGCGCCCCGCCTTGCGCGGGCGATGAAGCTCCGGGGGCGCCTCAGCCGCCTCCCCCTCAAGAAGGCGCCTTGGCCCCAAGGCGCGTGGCCCCTGGGCGGAACCCACTCCGTACGGCACCAGCACAGCAACAGAAGAGCTGCCAAGAGGCCTCTCGTCCCCAAGAAGCTGCCCGAGTGCTCCCCGCACCGGCCCGTCACGACCGCGCTCCTGCTCCAGCACACCAAGACCCCGCGCTGCTCCCGGCGGCAGCACACGGAGACCTCCAAGATCAAGCCCTCCATCACCAAAGGCCTCCCGTGGCCACTGCAGGCTGCCGTGCCTTCGCCGCCGAGCTACGCAGCGTGGCCTGGCCGGGCAAGTTCAAGCCATACTTGCCCCCACGCTATGATGGCATGGCCGACCCTGCGGAGTTCCTCCAGCTCTACGAGCTGGGCATCGAAGCCGCCAACGGGGACAAGAAGGTCATGGCGAACTGGTTTCCCATGGCGCTCAAGGACGGTGCCCGCACCTGGCTCCTGAACCTGGCTCCTGGCACGATTTCCTCCTGGAACGAGATGCGCACCCGATTCATCACCAACTTCCAAGGCACCCGCGATCGGCCCCCGGCCATGAGTGACTTGCGCCACATCAAGCAGCAGTCACGGGAGACCCTGCGAAAGTTCATCCAACATTTCAACAACGCTCACCTTAAGATCCCCAGGGTGTCTGAGGAGGCCATCATCTCAGCCTTCTCCGACGGTTTGCGTGACGTCAAGATGAAGGAAGAGCTCGCGATCCATGAAGACATGTGCACATCCCTGGAGCTGTTCAACTTGGCGACCAAGTGCGCCAAGGCTGAGGAAGGACGACTTTCCCTTCTTGAGCTGCCGGCCGCCGACCCAGAAGAGAAGAAGCCCAAGGTCAAGGACATGAAGCGCAAGGGGGTTGCCGTGCTTGCAGCAGAGCCGGACACCAAGCGAGGAAGGGATCAGCCTGAGTCATCCAAGGGCAGTCGGTACTGCGTGTACCATGACCTCCACACCCACAACACCAACGAATGCCAAGAGCTCAGGGCCGTGCGGGACGTGCGTGCTGGCCGACGCCCCGAGCGCAGCGACCGGGGCTATGGCCGAGGAGGAGGAAGTGGTGGAGGACGATGGGAAGATCGTGGCCCTCGCCAAAGGTGGCGTGACCGACCTCGCGAGGACCGCTGGCAGGATCAGCCTCGCGAGGGAGGTTGGAGGGACCCGCCTCGCGAGGGAGGCTGGAGGGATCAGCCTCGCGAGGATCGCCCACAAGGCAACGCAGGCCTCCCTCCTCCGCCACCGCAGCCAAGGAGAAATGAAGACCATCATCGGGATGAGGGGCTGGGGGTTTCAGTGAGCAGCCACAATCGCTTGCATCCTGGGCGGAGCTCAAGCCCTAGCCTCTCGGCGCATCTTCAAGCAGTTCGCTGCGAAGTGAATGCAGTCCTCCCGGGCTTTCGAAGCCACCGCCCCCTCGGTGGTCAGCGTGCGCCATCACATTCAGCTCAGCGGATCAGCTCAAGTGCATAGCCACAGCCGGAGTCCTCCCGATGCTTTGTTCCCCAATCATCAGCAATGTGCAAGTCACCAGGACCCTCATCGATTGCGGAGCAGGGCTCAATGTCCTGTCCGTCGAGACATTCAACAATCTCCAAATGCCATACAATCAGCTTCAGCCAACCAGGCCTTTCTCCGGAGTCACTGATGGTTCCACAGTTCCGATAGGGCAGGTCCGCCTTCCTGTCACCTTCGAGACGCGCGACAACTACCGCACCGAGCTCATTGACTTCGACGTCGCTCACATTACTTTGTCAGACAATGCCATCCTCGGGTACCCAGCCCTGGCCAAGTTCATGGCCGTGACCCATCATTGCTATAATGTCCTCAATATGCCAGGAAGCGGTGGAGTCATCACGGTGCCTTGTGAAGAGAGAGATGTTGTGTGTTCTCTGGAGCATGCTTTCCAAGCCGCATCAATTGAAGACCCAGATCACAGGAGCGAGAGGCTTCCCGAGGCTGCTCCTAAGAAGAAGAAGACATCGCCTGGCCCGACCCCTTGGGAGGTAGGCCCCTCAGGGTCCGCGCCTGTTCAGGGGGCACCTCCCTCTGTCCCATAGGGAGGCGCGCCCGACACCCTCTTCGAGCAAGGCTCGGGGGCTCTCTCCTGGAGGGCCACCGACTTTGCTAAGATCACGAGGGAGGCGTGTTTCAAAGCACGTTTCCCTCAGGAAGGAGCAAGGCAAGGAGGGCCAAACCCTCAGGAGTTCGTCAACAAGATCATTCAGGAGCTGCAGGAGTCAAGAGTCATGAGTGGCAGCCGCCACTCCGTCGTAGCTCCCCATCCAGCGAGGATGGTGGGTTGCGCGTCTGCATCGACATACCAGGCTCAACCGAGCCGCCTCAGAGCGCCTCTGTCCCTCACGCGTGGGGCGCTGTGAAGGTCCACCCCACAACTATGTTCGCATGCCTTACGGCTTGCCGAACGCGGCTGCCGCGCGCCAGCGCCTCATGAGGAGCATCCTGGAGGCTCAAGTGGCCAGGCGTTCTGCAGTCCTGGCGGAGATGGAGATGGTCCGCGAGGAGCCACCAGCGCCTCCGGAGCCTCCCGAGGCTCCTGGGCCTGGGGGCTCGTGAAGATCGGCTTCCGCAGCGCACGATGTCCGCTACTTCAGCATCCCTTCATCTCCAACATCACCAGGTGACATCCTTCGAGTTTCATTTTCAGCTGGGAGCGCCCCCCAGGGCTGCATCATTCCCAAGCCGCGTTGGTCCGTCCCTGCGGCATGTATCCCTTTTGATTCATGTTTCTAGTTTACTTTATTGGGGGTGCCCCTCGGGCTGCGTCATCCCCAAATCGCTCGGGCCCGACCCAGCGATATTCGCCTTCTCTGCACCTATCTAAATGGATTTTCTCCTTCATGATTAACGTGTTTGACCTAATCTCTTGCTCGATTGACACCAACTGATGGAGCTGCTCCCTAACGGCACGACGCTTGCGTAGGGGTCCGTCCCTGCAACATCGCCAAACTTGAATGGCTGAGCTCTGGCCGCGGCAGCCCCACAAGGCGCCACCTCGTCGAGCCTTCAGTGCCTCGTCACCCCTCTAGAGCAACCAACGGCTGACTGTCGATTGTCATGGCGAACTCTTGGCCTTCTTGTGATGAGCCTGCATGATCTCTTCAAGGAGCAGCATCAGGCGAGGCCTTCACGACGTCTCCTTCACTCTCGTCCGCGTGAACCACTTGCACATTAAAGGGGGGTACCTGAGCATCGTGACTCATGGACTCCTACTGTCTCTCCAGCCCTCACCTCCTGGCCTTGTCCATGGCATCGTGACCTGGCATACCAGCGACGGCTGAGCTCGCTCGAGGGCCGGGACCCGAGGACGTAGATCAGAAAGGGAGTAAAGGCGAGAGGGAAGAGGCACGCGAAGACCTCGCCAGGCAATTCCTCAGCTGCCGATGCGCGGACCTAACGCCGCACCAAGAGGCGATTCCTGACTCCCGAGATAAGTCATCCTCCGGAAATACTAGTTATCGCAGCACCGACCTCGCACCTAATGCAATCCCGTGTTAGCAACATTGCGCTCCTTTATCACCGAACGATGGCTGCTTGAGCGCTAAAGGGGACCTCCTGATCATCGCAACTCAGAGCCTCTTACTGGACCTTGGGCCGCTCACCTCCTGGCCTTGACCACGACATTGTGACCTGGCATACCAGCGACGGCTGAAGCCTGCCTTGGGATCGGGACCTGTCGGCGTAGAGCGTCAAGCCCTCGCGAGGTTCGAAAGGAGGAACTAAGCTAAGATGGGATGAGCATCTCGCACCACTTCACGATAAGGATCATATTAAAAAACGGAACAACATGCACCTTACAAGCCCCCACGGGGTGTGTTCTTCGATTCCTCGCACGGAACAAAAGGAGCAGATCCTAAAGAGCGCTAACTACGCACGTCTCCGGATGGAGACGCCATCATCAACAGTGGGCCGCCAGGCATCGGCGCCAACCCCATCCTAATCACCGGCGCAGGAAGCCTGACACGCCCGCCCGACTCTGAGCACGGTGCAAGCTCGGAGGCTCGTAGCTGTCGTCGCTCGTCTCCGGAGTCGCGAAGAGCTCGGCGGAGTCGCTGGATCCTCCGACGCCTCCGCTGCCTGAGGAGCTGCTGGGGGAGCGGTCGGCGAGCCTAGTCCTCGCCACGGCAGGGCCCCGGCCGCCTCTCTCGGGGCAGCACTCCAGCCAGCGTCCTTCCGCGTCGAAGACCTTGAAGAACATCAAGGAAGCGCCATCGTACTCCAGGTGGATCACGAGGGCGCCCCTCGTCCTACAAACCCGGGCGATCTCGCCCCAGCCTTGGGTCATGAAGACCTTGCCCGGAGCAACGACCACAACCTCCGCTCCGGTCGCAGGGGTGCTGCAGCCGGCATGCTGCAACCATAGCTCCAGAGAGCCCCTCTGCAGAATCACGAAGGCGAAGGAGGGAGGAAGGGGAATCTAAGACTGAGGAGGCATGGCGGCGTGGAGCAGAAGCTCTCGGGAGGAGCCCTCGGCATGGACTCTGGGAGGAACAAAGCGCACCGCCGTGACCCGCCGACGCCGACGGCGGGGTCGTCCGTGGCGCTCGGCGTAAACTCCTTCAGGGCCCTCAATGCGGGCGTACAAGTGAAGCGGGAACCCTGGCGGTGGCCGCTCGTACCAGGGCCTCGACACCTCCTGCCGGGCGCCCTCATCTCAGCGGCAGAGGGCTAGCCGTTTCTTCGGCGGAAGCGAAACGGGACCCTCTCGGGGGGCCTTTCCTTTCTCTTCCGCGGAGAACCGGCGGATCGGAGCCATTGTCGCAATGTGGAGCAAGGGCAAGGATGGAGAAGAAGGAGAAGCAAGAAGAGATAGACTGGAAGAGCTCGCGCCGTTCCATACTGTGACACTCCAAAATTTTTCCTTTGATTTTCTTCAAAATTTTGTTGGATTTGAAGGAGGTCACCAAAACCCTTCCAAAAATCTCTATCAAAAACTTTTTCCCTCTGGCAAATATTTTACTTTTGCATCTCCTTCAACTTTGGTGTTTGGTTTTTTTTAAAATTTTTCCTCTGATTGCTCTCTTCTCAAGGATTCAAGAAAAATCTTTGAAGTTTATTTTTCTTTCAAAAAGAAACTCTAGGAGTTTTTCATCCTCTCCCATATTTGAGATCATTTATGGTTTGGCCATACACCACATGGTAAAATCTTCCCAAATATGTCTCCTTCCACCTTGGGCAATCCAAACATTCTGTCTCTACTAGTTCAACCCTCTTCTGATTTTTTATTTCATTTAATTCTCTCCCAAAATCTTTTCAGTCTATTATTTTGAGCCTAGGTAATTTGCAAAGCAAGTACCTTGATGCATTTGAATTTTGACCTCAAACCAACTCCCTTGGATAGTCCTTGGTACC
This sequence comes from Aegilops bicornis, assembly GCA_021605145.1. Classification (NCBI taxonomy): domain Eukaryota; kingdom Viridiplantae; phylum Streptophyta; class Magnoliopsida; order Poales; family Poaceae; genus Aegilops; species Aegilops bicornis. The sequence goes on along the minus strand of CM038674.1, from coordinate 300,995,303 downwards.
CACAACCTAGAACTATCAAGATCCACCCCTCTCCTGTTCAAAAATTTCAAATTATAGTCTTTGCAAGTTTGGACCAGATTTGCCAAATTTGGTGAAATTCATATCTACACTACTCCAAAAATTCCACAAATATTCAGGCAGCCTCTAGATGCAACGAGAGGCCCCTCCACCAAAAACCAGCTCAAGGAAAAATCCATACATGCCTAGATCATTACAGCCGAACACCTTGCATGCCTTTGTTCTGTTCATTTTCGGTTAAGTTCGAGAGTTTCGGTGTCGATCTTCGCCGAAAGTTCAGTCACATGCTCACGATGCACTTGGCACGCTGTCGACGGCCTAGCTTGCTTGTCCGGAGCCTCACACGCAGCGTGCTTGGCGTGTTCTTGGCGTCGATGGCACCTGGCCCGCTGCTGGCCGGCGTGTCTTGCGGCGGCCGAACCACCGTAGCGGCCGACAGGGAGCAGAACGGCGGCATAACGCCGTTCGGCGCCGCCCAAACCCCCTGGTGGCTCCGCGTGGCCATTTCCTCGCCAGCGCACACATGCAGCACCGTCGCCGTGGCGTGGCACGCACAGAGCGCGCTCCCTACCGCCGACGGGCCCGCGCCGCCCCTTCCGTCGAGCTCCCCCTAAGCAACCAAATCCCGACGCTGTTAGCACCTAAACGGAACCAGGGAACAGCCACGACGACGCTCAACCTCTAAACCCTCCCGTGCAACCACAGCGCCGCCGTAATCACCTCGCCGGAGAACCCCGTTCTCGGCAACCGCCTCGGGGCGGCTATATATAGCACCCCGAGCTTGCTCTCGCCCCCGCACACCTCCTCTACCCCTCCAGACCCCGCCAAGTCCCTGGAAGGGCCACAAGGAGCTCTCCTTCCCCGACTCCGGCCACTTCGTTCCGCCTCGGCCTCCATCGTGATTCACTTTGATGAGGTCATCTCCGGCGCCCTAACCTCGTCAGATAACTTCTCATGCTATCACGAGGCTAACCCCCTCCTCAATTCCACCTCCGCAGCTCTCTCCGACGAGGTCCATGACCACCCGAATCGCCGTCCGCTGGAGCAAGCGTCGCCGCCGACGTGGTACTCGCCGGCGACCACCACCACCTCCCACAGACGCGGAATGGCGCCCTGAACACGGAGGTACTCTCCGATCTCCCTGCCTCGCCGTGGATCGCCGCTGGCGACCACCGCGGCTCCCGGGCGCCGACGAGCCCCGACTCCCTCGTTTGAATTTTCAAACCTAACGGGTGGGACCCGCCCGTCAGCCTCTCTTTTGTTTTTTTGAATCGTTTACTGAAAGCATACTTTGGCAAATACGCTTCCACTCTGAACCGCTTTTTCTGGATTTTTCGCAAAGCCCTGGAAGTTTTCTTCGTTTCATTACAGATGGGTCCTTGGGTTAAAACCCTTATAACTTTTTAACAGAAAGGAATTTTTGAGTGATTCTTTTTCTGTCCTCTTCAAATTTTTGTCTAGTTTTTTATCATACTTATTTGAAAAATATTTGGATAAACTTTCTGTACCCCACGGTATTTACGTGAGCGCGTGTATTTTTGTGTACCGTAGATACCGAAGGAGGTGACGGAACCGCGAACTTCGCCGAGCTAGACCCCGACTACTCTGAACCAGGCAAGCAAAGTTTGAACTTTTGATATGATGAGTGTCTGAGCATGTTTGCATTATTTTTGTATCATGGCACGTTCACGAGCATTTCGATGATAGTTCATCTCCTGAGCATCGTGGCAAATGAGCTCGGTAAATCCATGAGTTGTTGGAAACCTATTGCATGGCCATGAGTTGGCATGAGTATGGGTAAGATGGCAGTGTTGTAGCATGCCAGGCTTATGCCATACCGTTGACCCAATGTCAACCTAGAAAGGTCAGATTCCCGCCCGTCTTCCCTTCCGTACTACCACCTGTTTCCCGCAAGGGATACGACTTAGTAGGTTGCAAACCACTTCCTGGTACACACCAAATCGAGAGGCCGGGATGAAGGTTCGATGGCCCTGGATTAAAGCCTTTCATCCGGTCAGGGGGCATCGGTGTTTTCGGTTGGGACCGAGAGGGCACCCTTAGAGCGCTGCCAGAAATAAATTTGATCCCATGCTATTCGAGATTGTGATCTCCCCGTCTCAGAGATTTTCTTAAACGTTGTCTAGGGTGATTCCTGGCAAACGTGAGGTATGATGGGTGTGTACTAGCTAGTTGTGTTTCCTCTGAAATACCGTAAATGGAACTAGTCCTTCGTGACTACGGAAATCCGTTGGCTATGGACAATTTTGGTACAAACTCTGCAGAGTCAAAATTCTTGAATTCATCTTATTCATATCCAAGTACCGTGTTCATCTCATCTTGTCGAGTGTCAGTCCCGGCGACAGGAACTCCTGAGAACCATTTGAGTACCAAATGTTTACTTTCATGTAAATGGACTAACCCGCTTATTGTCTTGTGATGAGTAATTTCCGTGAGCACTAAATCTTGTCAGTTACGAATAATGTATTATAAGCCCTTTCTGTGATGTCGCTCAGACGTCCGGATCATGGCGTTGCTGTTATTTATTTTTATTATAAGCCCTTTACGTGATGTCGCTCAGACGTCCGATCATGCATTTCTATTATTTATTTTTATTATAAGCCCTTTACGTGATGTCGCTCGACGTCGATCATGCATTCTTGTTACTTATTTTTATTATAAGCCCTTTACGTGATGTCGCTCAGACGTCCGATCATGCAACGCATGCATTTTTATTTCAATATAAGCCCTTTATGAGGTGTCGCTCAGACGCCTGGATCGCGTGGCAATATCTTGCTTATTTATTCACCCTTCGAGGCGCCGCCTGCATAATTCGATCGGTTTTGAGTTTGTCTCTTTGGGTTTTCGAGCGGACTACCGCCGACTCCCATTTTAATTATCTTTCTATACTGTTTTAATTGAACATTGTTAAGATTAACTATGTCGCATTCATGCATTCGTTTGTTATATCTTTTGTCCAAACTGTCTTGCGAGTACTTTCATAGTACTCACCCGGCTTGTTGATTTGGCCAGATGCTGACGAAGGCGATCTCATGGATGAAGAGTTCGATAGCGAGTCTGACGCCTAGAGGAATCCCAGTCATTCTCGTGCGACCCCTGGATTAGTCATTGTGAAATATCCGCTTCCGCTACCCAAATAAATTCATCGAGCCTCACCTCGACGCTCGCTGAGCCGCCAGTGCAGTAGACTTATTAACCACCCCACTGTGTTATTCCACCAACCACGCATGCTTCGAGTCAAGAGTATTTCCACCCCACACCTTTGTGCCATATCCGCCATCATGTATAATTATTGGCGTGTCGTAATAATTGGTTGGGCATCTTTAGTCCGACCCCTGTAATATTGTAATGCTACTGGCTCCTTGTATCAAAGTTTTGTCTACCGATATGGAGGATTTTTCCTCATATTGGAACTCATAGGTCGGTTGTTCAATAAATGTTTTTATTGAAAAACCGGTCGTGACAAGCTTGGTACCAGAGCCAGGTTGACTGTAGGAAGCCACTAGGTGCGATCGCTAATCGGTTATTAGCATAATAGAGCTATTTTTTTTTACAAATGTAGTCAATTCCCGACAGTCAGCATAAATTTATGATTTGACTACTCAGGATTTTTGCCTACTTTTGTAGATGGCCAGCAACGACTGCGAGTCGCAGATGTTCGCCAACATGCCCGATGGGTTTTTCAAGCTTCTCTCCTTTATCGTCCAAGTCACGATGGGGCCAGATGTGCACCCAGTCTTCTCCCTCTCTCAGCACAAGGTCAATGACCGTCTAACCATGCACCAAGCCGCGGTGGAATTCAAGAGAGGACGAGTTGAGCGTTACCGGTTCGTGGGGAGAGCCATGCCCACAGAGAAGCACGCGCTATAGATGGCAGCCCGTGAGGCGATAGCCCGTCTCAGGGATGTCCTTCCTTCAATGAAGACTCGTCGCTACCGCTACCTGCCATGTCATGTGCCATACACTTGCCACTACGCGTTTTCTTGCCCCAGCGGAGAACGGGACGTAGCTTTTGAGATGCTCATCGAGTATCTCTGGGCTTTGGAGGCAGCCTTCGACAACCTGGTGGACGACTTTGTAGCTGCCCGCATGGACTCAGTCCATGGTTGTGCCGCCAACAGGATTGAGCTCCTGCACGCTGCACCGCCACTGACTTTCAACTCGTCATCAACATCGTTCGCTTCTACTGCTGGCACCGCTACTCGTCGCCTGCCTACCACAGAGGAGTTCAACCATGTCATTGCGCCTACTCCGGTTCGTTCTGCACCACCCCTCATGCCCGCTCAGATTTGAGTTTTCCCTCACAGGGCACCTGCTCCACCAACTCCGCGCAGCACCTCTCGTCTGGAGCCTATCTCCGAAGAGGAGGTTGAGTCCTGCCTCTCTCGCCTCACCCTTGGCAGGCCAAGGGAAATCCTTACCATCTTCGACTAAGCACGCTTAACGCCATGCGATGTACCGACTTGTACGATATGTTTATATGTAAATAGGCTGTGAGAAGTAGTTTGTTTGCGCATCATGTAGGATGCGGAGGAGTGCACTAGACTAAATAACATGTCAGGATTTATGTACGCATATCCTGAGTGATGTATTGTATAATTACTGCTTGCATGTAAGATATGTAATGGACAGTCCTTCTCCGTGCGCAAACGTATTTTCTCTTGAAAAATCTTGGAGCATTTGCAACTTTTGCATCCTCTTGAATTTATTGATTTTTGCGGTTCAATTTCTTTTCTTATGAGTGTTTCAAATTATATCCCAGAGTAAATTATGTCTCGTCCTTGGACGCGCTCCATGCCAACTCCGACAGAGGAAAATTATGGCACACCCCCAGGCAACAATTTCACATGGGGACAGACAAGTCAACAGGATGTTGAAAGCGGCACTTTCCCAGATGTGCCGTCTTTACTAACAAAGTCAGCAGCAACATCGAAATCTTGAACCAAGTCATCAATATGGGGAATCACCATGGACAGTATCGGAACAATCCAAGTTATCTCGAGCTACTGAAGACGTCCCCAAACATTTTCTCACTGTGACAAACCTTTGGAAGCCGAGGGTAGCTTGAGACATGGAGAGAAAATTAATTATCGCCCAGTGTTTAGACCTTGAGAAAGTGCTTTATGCTTCGCACTATCTCACTGGAGCAGCCACATCGTGGTGGGAAAATTTCCTACACATGCACCCCAACGAAAATAATATATCATGGGAGGAATTTAAAGAAGGTTTTCGTGGGGCACATATTCCTAAGAGTCTGATGAAGATCAAAAAGAAAGAATTTGATGACCTCAAGCAAAGAACAATGACAAAGGTCCGAATACAATAGCCAGTTTACTCGCTGTCTCGCTGCGCCAACGAGGAACGAATGTCGAAAACAAAAGATGGAGAAGTTCCTAGACGGATCGACACCCGCGCTTAAATGTCAGTTGGTCGTACACACATTTCTAGATTTTAAGACGCCGGTGGATAAGGCCATTACCTTGGAAAATGAGAGACGCAGCTTAGAAGATTTCCGCAAGCGGAAGAGGGACCAGTCTAAACACACCCGCAACCACCGCAACAAGACAGATGTTCAGAAAAACTGGACACCCAAACCCACGACAAACATCTCACGCCCAATCAAGAATTTCCACGCAAGGGACAAGGAGTTCACATACCGCCCAAGCGTTACCTGTTACGCTTGTGGAGAAGAAGGGCACTATGCCAAGCAGTGCCCCAAGCCAAGGAACTTCGACCCCAAAGCCGAACAACGGAAGCAATTTTTTCGGCACCAAAGCGCAACAATTTCAACCCAAATAACAACCACAGGAAGGGTCATCTGAACCACGTGACCAAAGAGGAAGCACAAAATGCCCCGGATATCGTGACGCAGACGCGTTTCACATCAACGCAATACCTGCCATGGTTTTGTTTGATTCTCGAGCTTCTCACTCGCTCGTTTGAAAAGTTTTGCTTTGCAAAATAATTTTTCGATGCTTCCCTTGGGAAAACCTATGATCGTCAAGTCCCCTGGAATCAAGCAAGTTACCCAGAATTATTGCCAGGGTGTGGTTATCGAGTTTGAAGGGTTGAAGTTTCACGCAAATCTTATCGTATTGGAAAATAAAGGACTGGATGCCATCAACAAAGGTTTTATTGACTGCTTCAACAGGACCGTAATTCTCACCCATCACCACGGGAAGACCATAAAGGTTTCAGCCAAGGAAAGAAAAATATGCCGGCAACCGAGATTGAACAAGGTGGATATTTCTGAATTGAGCAAGGTTCCAGAGTGTGTGAATTTCCGGATGTATTCCCGAAGAACTACTGTGCATGCCACGGATAGAGAGATTGAATTCAGCATAGAGCTAGCACCGGAACCGCTCCCATATACAAGAAACCATATAGAATGGCACCATCCGAATTGGTGGGAATCAAGAAGCAAATAAAGGAACTGTTGGAAAAAGGGTACATCTGAGCCAGTTCCTCACCTTGGGGTTCACCAATTTTATTCGCCAAAAAGAAGGATGGAACACTGAGATTGTGCGTAGACTATCGAGCGCTAAACATGGTCACAATCAAGAACAAATATCCGATGCCACGAACAAATGATTTATTCGATCAACTCGCTAAGGCCAAGGTGTTCTCAAAGATTGATTTGAGGTCGGGATACCATCAACTGAAAGTGCGAACCGAGGATATTCCCAAGACCGCTTTCACCTCCGGACACGGATTGTAATGAAGTTCAACGTAATGCCATTCGGACTAACAAACGCCCCACATATTTTGTTCACCTCATGAACAAAGTATTCATGAAGTTTATGGATAAGTTTGTTGTGGTATTTATCGATGATATTCTGGTATACTCCAAAACACCGTAAGAACACGCCAACATCTCCGGATTGTGCTAGGAGAACTCAGAAACATCGGTTGTACGCTAAATTCAGCAAGTGTAAATTTTGGCTAAAGCAAGTAGGTTTTCCGGGCCACGCATCGACTCAAGAAGGTATCGCCAGACCCAGAAAAAGTCAAGGCCGTACTTGGCTGGAAGCCGCCAGCCAGCGTGAAGGATGTACGAAGTTTCTTGGGTATGGCAGGATACTACCGAAGATTTATTGAAGGATTCTCCACCATAGCAAAGCCAATGACGCAACTACTCAAGAAAGATAGGAAGTTTGAATGGACAGAAGCTTGCGAGAAAAGTTTCCAAGAACTAAAGAGGAAACTGACGACAACACCAGTGCTAATTGTGCCAGATATACACAAAAATTTTGAGGTATATTGTGACACATCTCGAAAGGGTCTCGGGTGCGTATTGATGCAAGAAGGCAAGGTTGCCGCATACGTTTCCAGGCAACTTCGCAAACATGAGGAAAATTATCCTACACATGACCTGGAGTTAGCAGCAGTGATTCATGCACTCAAGGAATGGATACACTTTTTACTTGGAAATCGTTGTGAAATATACAGGGACCACAAAAGCCTCAAGTATATTTTGACACAACCAGAACTAAATTTACGGCAGCGACGCTGGTTGGAATTAGTTAAGGATTATGATGTTGGGATCCACTACCACCCAGGCAAAGCAAATGTTGTAGCAGATGCTCTGAGTCGGAACCCCAGTCCGGACAATGACAACATGCCATACTTAAGACCTAAATTCCAGCAGGAATTCGCAAAGCTCAATCTGATGGTGGTCACTGAGGGCGGTGTGTCAAACTTAGAATTACAGCCTACCCTGATAGAGAAGGTTAAAGAGGCTCAACATGGACACCCCAGCATTGAAGGCATACAGCGGAAGATGAAGTTGGGCAAGGCCGCAGAATTCATTATTGATGAGCAAGGAATATTGTGGTACGGGAATAGGCTTTGCGTACCAAATATCCATGACCTTAAACAGCAAATCCTGGCTGAAGGCCACACCGCTCCATACTCAATCCATCCTGGAGGAACAAAAATGTACAAAGATCTTCAGGAAACATTTTGGTGGCATGGTATAAAAAGAGACATAGCCACGTTTATTGCATGTTGTGACTCTTGTCAACGCATAAAGGCCGAGCACCAGAAACCGGCCGGGCTATTGCAACCAAATAATATACCCGAGTGGAAATGGGATGAGATTGGAATGGATTTTATTGTTGGACTACCTCGGTCACGACACGGACATGATGCCATATGGGTAATCACTGATAGGCTGACTAAAGTAGCTCACTTCATCCCCGTGAAGACAACACACACCACTCAGAAGCTTGCTAGGCTCTACCTCTCCGTGATCGTTTGCCTACATGGAGTCCCAAAGAAAATAATCTCGGACAGAGGCACTCAATTCGTCTCCGGTTTTGGGATCACTTACAACAAGCTCTGGGAACTCAGGTGGCATTCGATCGCATACCATCCCCAAACAGATGGGCGGTCGAGCGAGTAAACCAGATTCTAGAAGATATGCTGAGAGCATGTGTCCTCACCTATGGGACCAGTTGGGAGGAGAGCTCATCATACGCAGAATTCGCATATAACAACAGCTATCAGTCCAGCCTGCAAATGGCACCATTCGAAGCTCTATATGGACGAAGATGTCGTACCCCGCTAAATTGGTCGGAAACCGGAGACAGTTATATCTTCGGCCCAGACCTGCTTAAAGAGGCTGAAGAAAAAGTCAAGGTAATTAAGGACCGACTCAAGACCGCCCAAAGTCGACAAAAGAGTTATTACGATCAGAAGCATCGTGGGGTCCATTTTGAACACGGTGAATTTGTGTACCTACGAGTATCCCCCATGAGAGGCCTGCATCGATTCAAGATTAAAGGGAAGCTAGCACCAAGATTCATCGGACCTTTCTGCATAGTAGCACGAAGAGGCACGGTGGCCTACCAGCTAGACTTACCCAAGAATTATCCGACATCCACGACGTATTCCACGCCTCCCAATTGAGGAAGTGCGTAAGTAACCGGAGAAACAAGTACCCCATACAAACATTGACGTGCAACCAGACCTTACGTGTCGGGAGCATCCGATAAAAATCTTGGAAGAGTCAGAAGGAGAACCCGATGAAAACCATCAAATTCTTCAAAGTTCGATTGGAGCAACCACACCGAGAGTGAAGCCACTTGGGAAAGAGAGGATTTCCTTCGAGCAGAGCACCCACAATTATTTGAGGATCAATTGGAATCTCGGGGACGAGATTTTTCCTAAGGGGGTAGGTGTTGTGACACTCGAAATTTTTTCCTTTGGTTTTCTTCAAAATTTTGTTGGATTTGAAGGACGTCACCAAAACCCTTCCAAAAATCTCTATCAAAAACTTTTTCCCTCTGGCAAATATTTTACTTTTGCATCTCCTTCAACTTTGGTGTTTGTTTTTTTTTTAAAATTTTCCTCTGATTGCTCTCTTCTCAAGGATTCAAGAAAAATCTTTGAAGTTTGTTTTTCTTTCAAAAAGAAACTCTAGGAGTTTTTCATCCTCTCCCATATTTGAGATCATTTATGGTTTGGCCATACACCACATGGTAAAATCTTCCCAAATATGTCTCCTTCCACCTTGGGCAATCCAAACATTCTGTCTCTACTAGTTCAACCCTCTTCTGAATTTTTATTTCATTTAATTCTCTCCAAAAATCTTTTCCGTCTATTATTTTGAGCCTAGGTAATTTGCAAAGCAAGTACCTTGATGCATTTGAATTTTGACCTCAAACCAACTCCCTTGGATAGTCCTTGGTACCCACAACCTAGAACTATCAAGATCCACCCCTCTCCTGTTCAAAAATTTCAAATTATAGTCTTTGCAAGTTTGGACCAGATTTGCCAAATTTGGTGAAATACATATCTACACTACTCCAAAAATTCCACAAATATTCAGGCAGCCTCTAGATGCAATGAGAGGCCCCTCCACCAAAAACCAGCTAAAGGAAAAATCCCTACATGCCTAGATCATTCTGTCGAACACCTTGCATGCACTGCTTCGCTCATTTTCGCTTAAGTTCAGAGTTTGATGTCGATCTTCGCCGAAAGTTCAGTCACATGCTCACAAGCACTTGGCACGTTGCTCACGGCCTAGCTTGCTTGTCCGAGCCTCACACGCGATGCTTGGCGCGTTCTCGGCGTCGGTGGCGCCTGGCCCACCAAGGCCGGCGTGTCTTGCGGCGGCCGAACCACCGTGAGCGGCCGGGGGAGCAGAACGGCGGCATAACGCTCGCGCCGCCTAAACCCCTCGGTGGCTCAGCGTGGCCATTTCTCGCCAACAAGACGCATGCAGCACCGTCGCCGTGGCGCGGCACGCACAGAGCGCGCTCCCTACCGCCGACGGGCCCGCGCCGCCCCGTTCCGTCGAGCTCCCCCTAAGCAACCAAATCCAGACGCTGTTAGCACCTAAACGGAACTAGGGAACACCCACGACGACGCTCAACCTCTGAACCCTCCCGTGCAACCACAGCGCCGCCGTAATCACCTCGCCGGAGAACCCCGTTCTCGACAACCACCTCGGGGCGGGTATATATAGCACCCCGAGCTTGCTCTCGCCCCCGCACACCTCCTCTACCCCTCCAGACCCCGCCAAGTCCCTGGAAGGGCCACGAGGAGCTCTCCTTCCCCGACTCCGACCACTTCGTTCCGCCTCGGCCTCCACCGCGATTCACTCCGGTGAGGTCATCTCCGGCGCCCTAACCTCGTCAGATAACTTCTCATGCTATCACGAGGCTAACCCCCTCCTCAATTCCACCTCCGCAGCTCTCTCCGACGAGGTCCACGACCATCCGATTCGCCGTCCGCCGGAGCAAGCATCGCCGCCGACGTGGTACTCGCCGGCGACCACCGCCACCTCCCACAGACACGGAATGGCGCCCTGAACACGGAGGTACTCTCCGATCTCCCTGCCTCGCCGTGGATCGCCACCGGCGACCACCGCGGCTCCCGGGCGCCGACGAGCCCCGACTCCCTCGTTTGAATTTTCAAACCTGACGGGTGGGACCCGCCCGTCAGCCTCTCTTTTGTTTTTTGAATCATTTACTGAAAGCGTACTTTGGCAAATACGCTTCCACTCTGAACCGTTTTTCTGGATTTTTCTGCAAAGCCCCCTGGAAGTTTTCTGTTTCATTACAGATGGGTCCTTGGGTTAAAACCATTATAAATTTTTAACAGAAATGGATTTTTGAGTGATTCTTTTTCTGTCCTCTTCAAATTTTTGTCTAGTTTTTTTATCATATTTATTTGAAAAATATTTGGATCAACTTTCTGTACCCCACGGTATTTACGTTAGCGCGTGTATTTTTGTGTACCATAGATACCTAAGGAGGTGACGGAACCGCGAACTTCGCCGAGCTAGACCCTGACTACTCTGAACCAGGCAAGCAAAGTTTGAACTTTTGATATGATGAGTGTCTGAGCATGTTTGCATTATTTTTGTATCATGGCACGTTCACGAGCATCTCGATGATAGTTCATCTCGTGAGCATCGTGGCAAATGAGCTCGGTAAATCCATGAGTTGTTGGAAACCTGTTGCATGGCCATGAGTTGGCATGAGTATGGGTAAGATGGCAGTGTTGTAGCTGCCAGGCTTATGCCATACCGTTGACCCAATGTCAACCTAGATCGGCCAGATTCCCGTCCGTCTTCCCTTCCGTACTACCACCTGTTTCCCGCAAGGGATACGACTTAGTAGGTTGGAAACCACTTCCTGGTACACACCAAATCGAGAGGCCGGGATGAAGGTTCCATGGCCCTGGATTAAAGCCTTTCATCCGTCGGGGCATGGGTGTTTCTGGTTGGGACCGAGAGGGGCACCCCTTAGAGCTGCGTAAATAAATTTGATCCCATGCTATTCAAGATTGTGATCTCCCGTCTCGTAGATTTTCTTAAGCGTTGTCTAGGGTGATTCACGGCAAACGTGAGGTATGATGGGTGTGTACTAGCTAGTTGTGTTTCCTCCGAAATACCGTAGAACGGAACTAGTCCTTCGTGACTACGGAAATCCGTTGGCTGTGGACAATTTTGGTACAAACTCTGCAGAGTCAAAATTCTTGAATTCATCTTATTCATATCCAAGTACCGTGTTCATCTCATCTTGTCGAGTGTCAGTCCCGGCGACAGGAACTCCTGAGAACCATTTGAGTACCAAATGTTTATTTTCATGTAAATGGACTAACCCGCTTATTGTCTTGTGATGAATAATTTCCGTGAGCACTAAATCTTGTCGATTCTGAATAATGTATTATAAGCCCTTTACGTGATGTCGCCAGACGTCCGATCGCTGACATTGCTGTTATTTATTTTTATTATAAGCCATTTCCGTGATGTCGCTCAGACGTCCGACTGCGGCATTTATATTATTTATTTTTATTATAAGACCTTTATGTGATGTCGCCAGACGTCCGATCGCTGCATTGCTGTTACTTATTTTTATTATAAGCCCTTTCGTGATGTCGCTCAGACGTCCATCATGCACACATGCATTTTATTTCAATATAAGCCCTTTATGAGGTGTCACTCATACGCCTCGATCGTGGCAATATCTTGCTTATTTATTCACCCTTCGAGGCGCCGCTCGCATAATTCCCGATCGGTTTTGAGTTTGTCTCTTTGGGTTTTCGAGCGGACTACCGCCGACTCCCATTTTAATTATCTTCCTATACTATTTTAATTGAACATTGTTAAGATTAACTATGTCGCATTCATGCATTCGTTTGTTATATCTTTTGTCCAAACTGTCTTGTAGTACTTTCATAGTACTCACACGGCTTGTTGATTTGGCGAGATCTTGTCGAAAGGCGATTTCATGGATGAAAGAGTTCGATAGCGAGTCCGACGCCTAGAGGAATCCCAGTCAGTCTCGCGCGACCCCTGGATTAGTCATTGTGAAATATCCGCTTCCACTACCCAAATAAATTCATTGAGCCTCACATCGGCCTTTCGATGAGCCGCCAAAGGCAAGAGACTTATTAACCACCCCACTGTGTTATTCCACCAACCACGCATGCTTCGAGTCAGTAGTATGTCCACCCCACACCTTTGTGCCATATCCTCCATCATGTATAATTATTGGCGTGTTGTAATAATTGGTTGGGCATCTTTAGTCCGACCCCTGTAATATTGTAATGCTACTGGCTCCTTGTATCAAAGTTTTGTCTACCGATATGGAGGATTTTTCCTCATATTGGAACTCATAGGTCGGTTGTTCAATAAATGTTTTTATTGAAAAACCGGTCGTGACACGTACTTATAGCCGGAGGAGGCCAATCGTCGACCTCCACGATCGCAGGTAATCATGACCCGTTTCTGCATGCAGGGACTTGTCAAGTCATGCGGTTGCCGAGGCATCATGGAGAAGTGGAGACGCCCACGACCAACCAATCGCCACGCGGCGCTCAAGGCCGCATGCTGTTGGGGCTTGGGCGCTCGCAGACTTGCCCCTTCGCTTCTCTCGCTAAGACAAGTCCAGCGCGCCTTGGGCCCGGGGCTACTGTCATGCTCGGGAACAGGGTACCTAGACTTGCTCGCACTGCGGCTGCGGCGTGGCTCAAGGGGTGGCCCAAGACGACCCATCTTCATCAAGACGAAGTTGAATACCTCGCGAGGGGCCAAGCCTCACGGGCGGACGACAGGAAGCTTCCTCAGGCACGGCCTCGTCAGGCTGGCTCGCGAGGAGGCAGAGAGATCAAGGCGGGGTACCTCACGAGGTGCCCGTGACGCAAGCCATGACGACCGAGGGCGCCAGGCGGGCGCTAGCCCGCGCAGTGTCCTCATTTCCCCTTGGGTGCAAAGGAGGCAAGCGCAGGCCAAGGCATCAGGCAAAGGCAACCATTTCGGTGCAACAAGACCAAGACCAGTAGAATGGCAGGAAGGAGGTCATCGTGGAGCCCAAGCCGGCGTCACTGTCAGAGTCTTTGGTAGGCGAGGATCGACTTTAGTCAGGATAAGTGTACTAGATGTTCCCCTTCAAAATGGCCAATTGTTGGCGCCCTTCCTGCTCAATATTTGGGGAAGAGGCCCAGGGCTTCCCACTATAAATAGAGCTAGCCACCACCAAGGCAAGGAGAGAATCGGAGAGAACCCTGGAGAGGAAAAATAAGGGGATCGATCAGAGAGAGGATCGGCACCTAGAGAGAGAGAGATAGAGAGAGAGAGAGAGAGAGAGAGAGAGAGGCTATCGAACTCCCCTAGCAGTTCATCGCACCAGCCAAGAACAGACCCTCACAAGGCTGTTCTTCCCTTGTACTGTTCATCATCAACCCCAGAGGCAATCCACCACACCACACACTGGAGTAGGGTATTACACCACAATGGTGGCCTGAACCAGTATAAACCTCATGTCCCTTGTGTTGTTCTTTGTGTAGTTTAGATCCTTGCGAGGCGACGAGACGTACGTAGGTTGGAGGTGTGATTATCCGCGTGCACCGGAATGCTTGGAGGGTTGTGGGCTAATAGAATCCTTACCGGAATGCTTTCCCACTAATGCCCTTGATCCAATGCAGGAGCCGCATATTCCTCTATGGATCTCGGCGAGCAGTTCCTTTCCTTCTTCCCGGCAGACACACTTCAATTTCATACTGTTGGGCCTCCTTCTGTATAGAGTGTCATCGACAAACTGATACATACCGGCCCTCCGGGCTACTTTTTCATCTTCATCTTGGTCTCCGGGAAGCTCTCCGGTTTGGAGGAAGTGGACAATGAGCCTTGCCCAAGTTGGAGCCTGGGGCTCGGCAACGAGGATTAGCAGCACCTCCTTTGCTGCGGGAGCACCAGCCTCGTTCGCGGGGTCCATGGGCCTGGCTGGAGGGGGTGGTCTGGCAGGCTGGGAGGAGTTGTTCTCGGCAGGGTCTCTGCTGGGAGCGGACGGCTCTACTGGGGGAGGCTTACCGTAGTCCAACTTTCTCCTCTTCTGGTCCATTGTTGATGGGGCTACGGAGGGCCGAGTGAGATGGAGAACAAAAGTCCCTGGTTCCACAAGAAGCTTCTGCGCAGCACACTTTGACAGATGATCAGCTATGTTGTTTTCCGCACGAGGTATGTGCTCTGTTTGCAATCCGTCAAAGTGCTCCTCCAATCTCCTCACTTCCTCGACGTATGCCTCCATAAATGGACTTTTATAATCCTTGTTGACTTGTCTCACCACAAGCTGTGAATCTCCTCGAATGATCAGGTTCTTGATTCCCAATTCAGCCGGAATCCTGAGCCCGACAAGGAGTTCTTCATACTCAACTGTATTGTTGGTTGCCTCTTCCCGGGCAAAATGAATTTGGACGACGAATTTCAAGTGCTCCCTGGAGGGGGCAACAAGAAGCACGCCAGCTCCTGCACCTTGCAGGGAAAAGGCACCATCGAAATACATAATCCATTCTTGGGGCGATTCCTTGCTGGGGATAGCTGTCTCTGTCACTTCCTCATCAGGGGTTGGCATCCATTCTGCAATAAACTCTGCCAATGCCCTTCTCTGAATGGTTGATGTTCTCCCAAACTTCACACCAAAGCTGGATAACTCCAAAGCCCACTCCACTATTCTGCCGGTAGCCTCAGGGTTTCGGAGTATCCTTTGTAACGGAAAACAAGTAACAACCGTGATCTCATGGGCTTGGAAGTAGTGGTGAAGTTTCCTTAGGCCATAACGAGATCAAAGATCAACTTCTGCATGTTAGAGTACCTCGATCTATCCCCCTGTAATAGGGAGCTGACGAAGTACACTGGGTGTTGCACCACTTTCTTCCTTGCCGCGTCCTTGGGGTTGCTCTCGTTGCCGTTCTCATCACTATCCTGATCCTTCTTTGACTCTGCCAGCCTCTACTCACTTCCTGCCTCATCCATTTCTTGCTGTGGTACCAAGGCCGTAGTGACCACCTGGTTGGTTGCTGCCAAGTATAGCAACAACGGCTCCTGAGGTTTAGGAGCAACCAAGGTAGGCATAGAGGACAAGTAGGCCTTCAACTATTGTAAAGCTGCATCTGCTTCTGGGGTCCACTTCATAGGATTGGCCTTCTTCAAAATCTTGAAGAACGGGAAGGCGCGCTTGACAGACTTGGAGATGAACCTGCTTAGCGTGGCAACACATCCTGTCACACACCTCACATCCTTAACTGTCCTTGGTGCTTGGATCTGCTCGATGGCCTTGGTCTTGTCAGGGTTAGCTTCGATCCCGCGATGGGATACAAAGAACCCAAGCAGCTTGCCGGAGGGAACACCAAATACACACTTCTCCGGGTTGAGCATCAGATTGATCTTTCGTAGATTATCAAATGTCTCCTCCAAATCTTGAATAAGGGTGGCCTTATCCTTGGTCTTGACCACAATAACATCCATATAGGCCACTATGTTTCTCTGCAGCTGTGGCTCAAAACCAATCTGGATTGCCTTTGCAAAAGTGGACCCAACACTCTTTAATCCATATGGCATATAGACAAAGCAGTACATACCACATGGGGTGATGAACGATGTCTTCTCTTCATCTTCCTTGGACATGAAGGTTTGGTGATACCCAGAGTATGCGTCCAGAAAGGAGAGCAAATCACATCCTGAAGTGGAGTCCACAATCTAGTCGATGTGTGACAAGGGAAATGGGTCTTTTGGGCAAGCCTTGTTGAGATCTGTGAAATCTACGCAAAGCCTCCACTTCCTGTTAGCCTTCTGGACTACCACTGGATTTGCCAACCACGTGGGATGCAGTATTCCTCTGACCAAACCAGCTGCCTCAAGCTTGTTGATCTCTTCTGCAATGAACTACTGTCTCTCCAAGGCCTGCTTCCGGACTTTCTGCTTGATAGGCCGGACATGTGGGCAGACAACAAGGTGGTGCTCGATTACCTCCCTGGGAACACCGGTTATATCAGATGGTTGCCAGGAAAACACATCGATATTAGCCCGCAGGAAGGCAACAAGCGTGCTTTCCTATTTGTCATCGAGGGTGGCGCTGATAGTGAAAGTACCATCAACACCAGCCAGCCCTGCCTGGATCTTTTTCACTTGGGGTGCGGTAACCTTGAATCTCTTGCTGTTAGAACACTCCGGCACGTCGTCAACGGGTGCCGTGCACTCGGTGGGGGCACGCTTCCCGGACTCTTTGCTGGAGTCCCTATAGCCTCTCCTCTTTCCCTTGCTTTCCTTGGCGGGAGCTGCCGCTGCCGCTGCCTCTGCCACGACCACGTCCCGGTACATCTTGTCCACCCAGATAATTGCATCCTTCTCATCTGATGGGATGGTAATGACTCCTAGTGGCACAGGCATCTTCAAGGTGTTGTAGGCATAGTGGGATGCTGCCGTGAACTTAGCCAAGGCCGGGCGTCCAAGAATCCCATTGTACGGCAGGGGGAGATCAACCACATCAAACACAATCCTCTTAGTCCGGTAATTCAGTTCTCCCCCAAACATTACCGGCAACATGATCTTTCCCTTAGGATGGCTCCTGCCGGGGTTAACTCCTTAAAACGTGCCGGTAACCTCTAGCTCACCTTCTCCTATCTGAAGCTTGCTGATGACGTTCGGGGAAATCAGATTCAACCTGGCCTCACCGTCCACCAACATCTTTGTGACCTTGAGGTTGCGGATTGCTGGGGAGACCAACAACGACAAACATTCTACTGCATTAGTATGACTAGGATGATCCTCCTCATCGAAGATGATAGACAAACAAAACAATTTGAGCGGTTTCTGGGCCTCTGGCGCTGGTTCCATGACATTGACCTCTCGTGCCCACCATTTGCGCTGGCGGTGAGAATGTGCAAAGATGCACCTCCATCAATGCACATGGCATCTGTGGCCTTTTAAAACTCTTGCTCACTGGTTTCCTCTTCATCCCCTCCATCACTTTCATCATCACAGGTTTCCCTCTCTCGACCTCTGGCGGGATTTCCTTGGTTCCAAAAGGGTTTGACGGGGTGATTTACTTCACCACCCCGCCCTTACCGCCAACAATATTCCGACCTTTTTCCTTATCATGCTTCTCATATTCTGCACTCTGTTTCCTGACAAGCTGCTCAACCTGGTAACACTCTTGAAGGTCGTGGCCCTTGGTCCGACGAATCTTATAGTACGACCCATCGCCTTTCCCAGATTTCTCTGCAACCGCGGCCTCACGGCAGTCAATGCACGCGGCAGCTTCCTTGCCGGGGGCCTCAGCTTTGGCCTTCTTGCCAGTACTAGGCGTACCGGATCCTTCAACAGTCATCACTGCCTTATCCCTTTGCTTCTTACTGCGCTTCTTTCTCTTCTTCTGACTGGTTGATTCGTCCTCATCCTCTAAGTCAACGTTGGTGTAGTCTTCCTCTCCGGTCAACCTCCTCCCCTCCTCCATCCGAGCACACTTATCCACTAATGTGTTAAGCTCAGTCACACTCTTGGGCAACCGCATGTTCATCTTGGAACGGATACGACGGTTGCGCACATTGGACTAGAAGGCAGCTATCATGGCTACTGGATGGATATTTGGGATATTTCTATGAATTTTGCTAAATCTCTGTAAATACTTATGGAGGGTTTCTCCTTCCTTCTGCCGAAGAAGATGCAAATCGCTGGGCCTGCCGGGTTCCTGATGACCGCTAGTGAAGGCACCAATGAACTCGTGGCACATGTCAGCCCACGACAAAATGGAGTTCTCCGGTAGGTGCATTAGCCAAGACCTCACATTGGACTTGACGGCCAAAGGGAAGAAGTTGGCAAACACCTTATCATCTCTTCCCCCGGCAGCCTGAACAGCGATGGTGTAGATGCTCAGGAACTCTCCCAGGTTCAGTTTCCCGTCATACTTCTCAGGTATCTCTGGCTTGAATGTGCGAACGGACGGCCAACAGACTTCCAGCAGCTCTTGTGTAAAGGTAGGGCAGCCAACCTCAAAAGGTAGGCACCCGCCAACACTGAGCGCAGGCTCGTCGATGTTGAGGTTGTCGCACCCGTCGGTCCGGCGGAGGTCATCACAGCACTGCTCGATGATGACTCGCGTGTCTCCCCTCCGCCCATCCTTCGGTGCTCGACGTTGGCCTGGACGTTCTTGATGACGCACAAGTACAGGGGATCTATCGTAGTCCTTTCGATAAGTAAGAGTGTCGAACCCAACGAGGAGCAGAAGGAAATGATAAGCGGTTTTCAGCAAGGTATTCTCTGCAAGCACTGAAATTATCGGTAACAGATAGTTTTGTGATAAGGTAATTTGTAACGGGTAACAAGTAACAAGTGTAAATAAAGTGCAGCAAGATGGCCCAATCCTTTTTGAAGCAAAGGACAAGCCTGGACAAACTCTTATATAGAGAAAAGCGCTCCCGAGGACACATGGGAATTATCGTCAAGCTAGTTTTCATCACGTTCATATGATTCGCGTTCAGTACTTTCATAATTTTATATGTGGGTGGACCGGTGCTTGGGTGCTGCCCTTACTTGGGCAAGCATCCCACTTATGAGTAACTCCTATTGCAAGCATCCGCAACTACAAAAGAAGTATTAAGGTAGACCTAACCATAGCATGAAACATATGGGTCCAAATCAGCCCCTTACGAAGCAACGCATAAACTAGGGTTTAAGCTTCTGTCACTCTAGCAACCCATCATCTACTTATTACTTCCCAATGCCTTCCTCTAGGCCCAAATAATGGTGAAGTGTCATGTAGTCGACGTTCACATAACACCTCTAGAGGAGAGACAACATACATCTCATCAAAATATCGAACGAATACCAAATTCACATGACTACTAATAGCAAGACTTCTCCCATGTCCTCGTGAACAAACGTAACTACTCACAAAGCATATTCATGTTCATAATCAGAGGGGTATTAATATGCATAATGGATCTGAACATATGATCTTCCACCAAATAAACCAACTAGCATCAACTACAAGGAGTAATCAACACTACTAGCAACCTACAGGTACCAATCTGAGGCTTTGGGACAAAGATTGGATACAAGAGATAAACTAGGGTTTGAGAGGAGATGGTGCTGGTGAAGATGTTGATGTAGATTGGCCGGCTCCCTATGAGAGGAGCGTTGGTGTTGACGATGGCGATGATTTCCCCCTCCCGGAGGTTAGTTTCCCCAGCAGAACAGCTCTGCCAGAGCCCTAGATTGGTTCCGCCAAGGTTCCGCCTCGTGGCGGCGGAGTTTCTTCCCGAAAGCTTGCTTATAATTTTTTTCTCGGACGAAAGACTTCATATAGCAGAAGATGGGCACCGGAGGGCCACCAGGGGGCCCACAAGGCAGGGGGCGCGCCCAGGGGGTAGGGCGCGCCTCCCACCCTCGTGGCCAGGGTGTGGCCCCCCTCTGGTATTTTCTTCATCTAGTATTTTTTATTATTTCCAAAAATAACTTCCTTGGAGTTTCAGGACTTTGGAGTTGTGCAGAATAGGTCTCTAATATTTGCTCCTTTTCCAGCCCAGAATTCCAGTTGCCGGCATTCTCCCTCTTCATGTAAACCTTGTAAAATAAGAGAGAATAGGCATAAGTATTGTGACATAACGTGTAATAACAGCCCATAATGCTATAAATAACGATGAAAAGCATGATGCAAAATGGACGTAAATGGACGTATCAACTCCCCCAAGCTTAGACCTCGCTTATCCTCAAGCGGAAGCTGATAACGATAAATATGTCCACAATTTTAGAGATAGAGGTGTCGATAAAATAAAATACAGACATGAGGGCATCATGATCATTCCTATAACAGCAACATATATGAATATTGTCATATTATTTCTTATGCTCAAGTAATAATCTATTCACAATGTAAAGTATGAATCAGAAACTTCATTGAGAACCAACAAACTATAATCTCAGTCATTGAAGCAATTGCAATTTATCATAACATCAGAAAGAGTCTATGTCAGAGCTTTTCAGCAAGTCCACATACTCAACTATCATTTAATCTTTCACAATTGCTAACACTCACGCAATACTTGTGGTTACGGAGTTTTAGTCGGACACAGAGAAAGATAGGGGCTTATAGTTTTGCCTCCCAACCTTTTACCTCAAGGGTAATGCCAACAATAATAGTTCATGCTAACTTACATCCAATTGGATATATATATATATATATATATATATATATATATATATATATATATATATATATATATATCAGGATCTTTCCAACACAAGGTGCTTGCCAAAGGATAAAATGTAAAAAGGAAAGGTGAAGATTACCATGACTCTTACATAAGGGTAAGAGATAAAAGTAAAAGATAGGACCTTCGCAGATGGAAGCAGAGGTTGTCATGCGCTTTCATGGTTGGATGCACGAAATCTTAATGCAAAAGAACGTCACTTTATATTGCCACTTGTGATGTGGACCTTTATTATGCAGTCCGTCGCTTTTATTTCTTCCACATCACAAGATCGTATAAAGCTTATTTTCTCCACACTAATAAATCATACATATTTAGAGAGCATTTTTTATTGCTTGCACCGATGACAACTTACTTGAAGGATCTTACTAAATCCATAGGTAGGTATGGTGGACTCTCATGGCAAAACTGGGTTTAAGGGTGTTGGAAGCACAAGTAGTATCTCTACTTGGTGCAAAGAATTTGGCTAGCATGAGGGAGAAAGGCAAGCCCAACATGTTGGATGATCCATGACAATATACTTTATTTCAGATATAAGAAAACATAACCCATTACGTTGTCTTCCTTGTCCAACCTCAACTCTTTAGCATGTCATATTTTGATGAGTGCTCACAATCATAAAAGATGTCCAAGATAGTATATTTATATGTGAATCCTCTCTTTCTTTATTACTTCCTATTAATTGCAACGATGACCAAAGCTATGTTTGTCAACTCTCAACAACTTTTAATCATCATACTCTTTATATGTGAAGTCATTACTATCCATAAGATCAATATGATCTCTTTACTTCTTTTTATTCTTTATCTTTTCTTTTATTCCCTCAAGATCACGAAAAATAATCAAGCCCTTGACTCAACACTAATCTTTATTATATAGCTCACGGACTCGATTACATAGAGGCATCATAAAGAAAAACTCAAAACTAGATCATACCAAAAACTTTATTCTACTAGATCAAGATATTACTAGAAGGATCGAACTAAGAAAAACGGTAAAGATAGGAGTGTGATGTTGATACGATACCGGGGCACCTCCCCCAAGCTTGGCAGTTGCCAAGGGGAGTGCCCATAACCATGTGATTATATCTCCTTTGCTGGTGAAGAAGATGGTGGAGTTGTTGATGATGTGGGCTTGTCGTCCATCTTCCAAGGCATAGGCTCACCATCATAGAAGGATGATCGAGTCTCCGGGATCCTCAAATCTGCAGCCAAACTCATCCTCTTGAATCTATATTCATAATCACAATTTTGGTTTTGCAGGTCATAGATTTGGGCTTGGAGATGCTCGATCTTCTTGTGAAGCTTGAAGATGGTCTCCCCAATGTTCTTGGCATCCAGCTTGTGGTTGTTGGTGAACTCTGTGATCATCATGTGGTTGGCGTTGAGTCCACGTTCCACCATCCCCTGACACTTGAAAACTTGTTGTTCCATTGCTTCGAGCCTCGTCTCCACGCTTCTGGTCCTCCTTGGTCCCTCAACATCGCGGATGTGCAGCAACCCATCACGCATCTCAATGGTTTGAGGGTGTTGCAGCACCTCCGCGAGGTAGGGTTGATGACCTTCTCGAAGAACTTGTCCTTGGGGGCGCTTGGAGATGTCATGGTGATCTAAATCTGTCAGAACAACAGCTCGAAACGAAAACAGATGATATTTGCATGATACAGTGTCAAAACCTTCAGGAGATTATATAATGAATTTTTACCGACCGAAAGAAGTATCATGCAAGAAAACGGGGTCCGGAGAGCACACGAGGTTCCCACAAGGTAGGGGGCGCGCCCAGGGGGTAGGGCGCGCCCTCCACCCTCGTGGAGGCCTCGTGTCCTTCCCGGACTGCTTCTTATTTTCCTAATTTTCTAAATATTCCAAAACAGAGAAAAAATGCCATTAGAACTGTTTTGGAGTCGGTTTACTTTCCTTACCATGTACCTATTCCTTTTCGGAGTCTAAAACATTCCGGAAAGTGTCTCTTATGTATTCCTCTGAGGTTACAGTTTCGATAATATTAGTTTCAACATTTATAGGATTACCTAAGATATAATGTTTGATTCTTTGACCGTTTACCACCTTCGGATTTGTGCCTTCGAAGTTGTTGATTTTTATGGCACCGGAATGATAGACCTCCTCGATAACATAAGGACCTTCCCATTTAGAGAGAAGATCTCCTGCAAAAAATCTTAAACGAGAGTTGTAAAGCAATGCATAATCTCCTACATTAAACTCACGCTTTTGTATCCTTTTGTCATGCCATCTTTTAACTTTTTCTTTAAATAACTTGGCATTCTCATAGGCTTGGGTTCTCCATTCATAAAGTGAGCTTATGTCAAATAGCCTCTTCTCACTGGCAAGTTTGAAATCATAGTTGAGCTCTTTAATGGCCCAATATGCCTTATGTTCTAGTTCGAGAGGTAAGTGACATGCTTTTCCATAAACCATTTTATACGGAGACATACCCATAGGATTTTTATATGCAGTTCTATAGTCCCATAATGCATCGTCAAGTTTCTTGGACCAATTCTTTCTAGATCTATTAACAGTCTTTTGCAAAATTAATTTGAGCTCTCTGTTACTCAATTCTACTTGTCCACTAGACTGTGGGTGATATGGGGTGCAATTCTATGATTAACATCATAATTAGCAATCATTTTACAAAAAGCACCATGAATAAAATGTGAACCACCATCAGTCATTAAATATCTAGGGACTCCAAACCTCAGAAAACTAACTTCTTTAAGCATCTTAATAGAAGTGTTATGATCAGCACTACTAGTTGGAATAGCTTCTACCCAGTTAGTAACATAATCAACAGCAACTAAAATATGTGTATACCCATTAGAGGAAGGAAACGGTCCCATATAATCAAAGCCCCAAACATCGAATGGTTCAATAACAAGTGAATATAGGCATTTCTTGACGTCTACTAATATTATCAATTCTTTGACATTCATCACAAGATAAGACAAACTTACGGGCATCCTTGAAGATAGTAGGCCAATAAAAACCGAATTGCAATACCTTATGCACAGTTCTGTCTCCCACGTGGTGTCCTCCATAAGCTTCGGAGTGACACTTGCGTAGGATCTTTTCCTGTTCATGCTCAGGTATACAACGTCTAATAACACCATCTACTCCTTCTTTATAAAGATGTGGGTCATCCAAGAAGTAATGTCTTAAATCATAGAAAAACTTTTTCTTTTGTTGGTATGTGAAACTAGGTGGTATAAATTTAGCGACAATGTAGTTAGCATAATCAGCATACCATGGAGCATTACGAGAAGCATTTATGACATTTAATTGTTCATCAGGAAAGCTATCCTTAATAGGTAGTGGGTCATCAAGAACATTTCTAACCTAGATAAGTTGTCTGCAACGGGGTTCTCAGCTCCCTTTCTATCAATAATACTCAAATCAAATTCTTGTAGTAGAAGAACCCATCTAATAAGTCTAGGTTTAGCATCTTTCTTTTCCATAAGATATTTAATAGTAGCATGATCAGTGTGAATAGTTACTTTAGAATCAACAATATATGGTTTGAACTTATCACAAGCAAAACCAACTGCTAAGAATTCCTTTTCAGTAGTAGCATAATTTCTCTGGGCACTGTCTAGATTTTTAGTAGCATATTGAATAACATTTAATTTCTTATCAACTCTTTGTCCTAGGACAGCACCTACATCATAATCACTAGCATCACACATAATTTAAAAGGGTAAATTCCAATCAGGAGGCTGAACAATAGGTGCAGAAATTAATGCTTTCTTAAGTATTTCAAATGCTTCTACACAATCATCATCAAAGACAGAAGGAATATCTTTTTGTAATAGATTAGTCAGAGGCCGAGAAATTTTTGAGAAGTCCTTAATGAACCTCCTATAAAAACCGGCATGACCAAGGAAATTTCTTACACCTTTGATGTCCTTGGGACACGGCATCTTTTCAATAGCATCAACTTTAGCTTTATCAACTTCAATACCTCTTTCAGAAATTTTATGCCCCAAGACAATACCTTCATTAACCATAAAGTGGCACTTCTCCCAATTCAAGACAAGTTTAGTGTCTTCACATCTCTGCAAAACTCGATCAAGGTTGCTCAAGCAATCATCAAAATAGGATCCATAAACGGAGAAATCGTCCATGAAAACCTCACAAATCTTTTCACAAAAATCAGAGGATATAGCGATCATGCATCTTTGGAAGGTAGCAGGTGCATTACATAAACCAAAAGGCATACATCTATAAGCAAAAGTACCGAAAGGGCAAGTAAAAGTGGTCTTTGCTTGATCATCACCGACTGTATTTGAGAGAAACCAGAGTAACCATCTAGAAAGAAAAAATGTGTATGTTTGGGTAATCTTTCTAGCATTTGATCAATGAATGGCAAGGGGTAATGATCTTTTTTAGTAGCTTTATTTAACTTACGGAAGTCAATTACCATCCTATAACCTGTAATAATTCTTTGCGGAATCAATTCATCTTTATCATTAGGAATGACGGTAATACCTCCCTTCTTAGGGACACAATGAACATGACTTACCCACTGACTATCAGCAACGGGATAAATTATACCTGCCTCAAGGAGCTTTAATATTTCCTTTCTTACCACTTCTTTCGTCTTAGGATTTAACCGTCGTTGATGATCAATAACCGGTTTGGCATCTTTCTCAAAATTTATTTTGTGTTGACATAGAGTGGGACTAATGCCCTTAAGATCATCAAGAGTATATCCAATAGCAACACGGTGCTTCTTCAGAGTTTTCAATAATTTTTCTTCCTCCTTCTCTGAAAGGTTAGCACTAATAATAACATGATATATTTTCTTTTCATCAAGATAAGCATATTTAAGAGTATCAGGTAATGGTTTAAGCTCAAACACGGGATCACCATTGGGTGGAGGAGGATCCCCTAGGATTTCAACAGGCAAGTTGTGTTTCAGAATAGGTCCATGTTTAAAGAATACTTCATCTATTTCCCTTCTTTCATTCATAAACATATCATTTTCATGGTCTAGCAAATATTGTTCTAAAGGATCATTAGGAGTCACGGCAATAGAAGGAAGACCAATAATTTCATCCTTACTAGGCAATTCCTCATCACGGTGTTGTCTACGAAATTTAGAAAAATTAAACTCATGAGACATATCATCCAAACCAATAGTAACAACATCCTTTTCGCAGTCTATCTTAGCATTGACTTCAAGAAGGGTCTACCAAATATAATGGGACAAAAACTATCTTCTGGGGAACCAAGAACAAGAAAATCAGCAGGATATTTAGTTTTTCCACACAAGACTTCTACATCTCTAACAATCCCAATCAATGAAATAGTATCTCTATTGGCAAGTTTAATGGTAACATCAATATCTTCTAACTCAGCGGGTGCAATATCATTCATAATTTCTTTGTATAAAGAAATAGGTATTGCACTAGCACTAGCACCCATATCACACAAGCCATGATAACAATGATCTCCTATTTTAACAGAAATAACAGGCATGCCTACCACATGTCTATGTTTATCTTTAGCACCAGGTTTAGCAATTCTAGCAGTTTCCTCACAGAAATAAATAACATGCCCATCAATATTATCAGCAAAGAGATCTTTCACCATAGCAATAATAGGTTCAACTTTAACTTGCTCAGGAGGTGTATAGGTTCTAATATTGCTTTTACGAATCACAGTTGAAGCTTTAGCATGATCCTTTGTCCTAACTGGGAAAGGTGGTCTTTCAACATAAGCAGTAGGAACAATAGGATCATTATAAATGATAGCCTTTTCTTCAACTTTAATAGGTTCAACTACTTTTACTTCTATGGGAGGATGATATTTAAACCACTTCATAAAAGATTCACAAAAAGAAGCTACGATCTCAGAGTCGAGTCCATATTTAGTGCTAAATTTATGGAAAACACCGGTATCCATAAAAGATTTAACACAATCAAACCTAGGTGTTATACCTGACTCCCTACCTTCTAGAGATGTCAATCTTCATAGTTGCATTTAATTCTTTCCAATAAATTCCATTTGAATTCAATAGCCTTCATCATAAAAGAACCAGTACAAGAAGTATCGAGCATGGAGCGATTGTTGTCAGAAAACCGAGCATAAATTTTTTGAATAATCATTTCTCTTGAGAGCTCATGATTGGGGCATGAATATAACATTGACTTAAGCCTCCCCCAAGCTTGAGTGATGCTTTCTCCTTCGCGAGGCCAAAATATATATATATAATTACGATCACGATGAACAAGATGCATAGGATAAAACTTCTGATGAAATTCCAATTTCAATCGCTTATAGTCCCATGATCCCATATCATCACATGGCCTATACCATGTCAATGCATCTCCCTTCAAAGATAAAGGGAAGACCTTCTTCTTAATAACATCATCAGGCATACCTGCAAGCTTTAATAATCCACAAACTTCATCCACATAGATTACGAGTAAATCAGGATGCAATGTTCCATCTCCTGCAAAAGGATTACCTAGCAGTTTCTCTATCATACCCGAAGGAATTTCAAAGTAAACATTTTCAATAGGTTCAGTAGGTTGAGGAGCAACTATTTTCTCTACCGGTCGGGGTGAAGATACCCCGAACAAGCCCCTCAAAGGATTACTTTCCATAGTAACAAGTGATAGTAAGTTTCAGCACACTATATAAATTTTTCCTTAGCAAATTCCACCTACCAAAGGCGCTTCACTCCCCGACAACGGCGCTAGAAAAGAGTCTTGATGACCCACAAGTATAGGGGATCTATCATAGTCCTTTCGATAAGTAAGAGTGTCAAACCCAACGAGGAGCAGAAGGAAATTATAAGCGGTTTTCAGCAAGGTATTCTCTGCAAGCACTGAAATTATAGGAAATAGATAGTTTGGTGATAAGTTAATTTCTAACGGGTAACAAGTGTAAATAAAGTGCATAAAGATGGCCCAATCCTTTTTGTAGCAAAGGACAAGCCTGGGCAAACTATTATATAGAGAAAAGCGCTCCAGAGGACACATGGGAATTATCGTCAAGCTAGTTTTCATCACGTTCATATGATTCGTGTTCGGTACTTTGATAATTTGATATGTGGGTGGACTGGTGCTTGGGTGCTGCCATTACTTGGACAAGCATCCCACTTATGATTAACTCCTATTGCAAGCATCCACAACTACAAAAGAAGTAGGAAAACCTAACCATAGCATGAAACATATGGATCCAAATCAGCCCCTTACGAAGCAACGCATAAACTAGGGTTTAAGCTTCTGTCACTCTAGCAACCCATCATCTACTTATTACTTCCCAATGCCTTCCTCTAGGCCCAAACAATGCTGAAGTGTCATGTAGTCGACGTTCACATAACACCACTAGAAGAGAGACAACATACATCTCATCAAAATATCGAACGAATACCAAATTCACATGACTACTAATAGCAAGACTTCTCCCATGTCCTCAGGAACAAACGTAACTACTCACAAAGCATATTCATGTTCATAATCAGAGGGGTATTAATATGCATAATGGATCTGAACATATGATCTTCCACCAAATAAACCAACTAGCATCAACTACAAGGAGTAATCAACACTACTAGCAACCTACATGTACCAATCTGAGGCTTTGGGACAAAGATTGGATACAAGAGATGAACTAGGGTTTGAGAGGAGATGGTGCTGGTGAAGATGTTGATGGAGATTCGCCGCCTCCCTATGAGAGGAGCGTTGGTGATGACGATGGCGATGATTTCCCCCTCCCCGAGGGAAGTTTCCCCGGCAGAACAGCTCTGCCGGAGCCCTAGATTGGTTCCGCCAAGGTTCCGCCTCGTGGCGGCGGAGTTTCTTCCCGAAAGCTTGCTTATGATTTTTTCTCAGACGAAAGACTTCATATAGCAGAAGATGGGCACCGGAGGGCCACCAGGGGGCCCACGAGGCAGGGGGGCGCGCCCAGGGGGGTAGGGCATGCCTCCCACCCTCGTGGCCAGGGTGTGGCCCCCCTCTGGTATTTTCTTTGTCTAGTATTTTTTATTATTTCCAAGAATAACTTCCGTGGAGTTTCAGGACTTTTGGAGTTGTGCAGAATAGGCCTCTAATATTTTCTCCTTTCCAGCCCAGAATTCCAGCTGCCGGCATTCTCCCTCTTCATGTAAACCTTGTAAAATAAGAGAGAATAGGCATAAGTATTGTGACATAACGTGTAATAACAGCCCATAATGCAATAAATAACGATATAAAATAATGATGCAAAATGGACGTATCAGTACTCGAGGATTATAAGAGGCCATCGAGACGTCGTCGTGATCTTGATTCTGTTGCGCTCGCGCTAGCTGCCGTGGTGGGGGCTGCACCATGAGGATTGCCCCTTCTGTGCGGTCAGCAACATGAGCTCTTGCTGGTGCTTGGGGAGGTCCTGGCGGGCCAGCTCGCCATGAGCCCCCAGCTTCCGCGAAACCGAGTAGGCTTTGGATGGTGGCACGCCATTCGTCCATCTGCTCGGCCGCTGGCGGAAACCTCACTAGCAGTTGAGCTCGCGCCATGGCCTCCGAGGCTGTACTTGGCATGGATGTCGATGAAGTCAATCGTACCGTCCCGCGGCTCTTGACGGTGCCAGAAGAGGTAGTACTGCACCCCCGTTTTCGCTGCGGGGCAACCACCTGTAGGTGGTGTGGTGAAGGTGCTCGAGGGCTAGTGGCTCCGTTAGGCGCAGCGGCTTGGTCGGCCCGTCCCGAGGGAGGTGCACGCGCTGCAACCGCAACCGTGGCAGGGGCAGCCGGAGGGCGGCGGTTCGCCCCGGTCCGAGCGCTGTTGCTATGGTTGTGCCCGTCGTCAGGAGAGAGGGGCATAAATGGAGTAACCCCCTTGACCGTACCTTGGGGAGTGCGGCCGTCGAGGTGTTGCTGATGCTGCTCTCCTCCGGTGCCTCCTACCCCTGCTTCGGCAGCGGGGGGCGTGGTGACGGTGCCACCTGTTCCGCCACATCCCCAGCAGCGTCCGTGAACTCGTGTGCCCCCGCACTCCCTACAGCGTTAGGGGCCATGGGCGGCAGAGCCTTCGAGGTGGATGGATGAGCCGGAGGACCGGTTTCTTCTTGGGCACCATGGTCGACGGCGTCGTTGAAGACAAAGATGGAGATGAAGTCGACGCGCTGTGCATGCCTTCAGATTCGCACAAGCGAGCCCGCTAGCTGGCGTGCTAAAGGTGTCGCGGGAAACCACGGCCACCTATGGGACCAAGAGGCCCCTTGCTGTTTCGGCAGGGGGCGAAGCGTTGCACAAAGAGCAGACGAGCACGGGGCAGCATGGCAGGGATCACACGAGCAATTTACCTAGGTTCGGGCCGCCGCGAGGCATAATACACTGGTGTGCATCGGTGCTAAACAAACGATTTTTGACCCCTTTCTGCGATGGCATTTGGAACTGTCGCCAAGTGAGTGTGGGCGATAGGGGGTCCTTCCCAGAAGACCCAGAAACCGTCGGGGATAGGGAACCTACAATACTCCTACTCATCGCTCGCATTGCCATCTCAGTCGGTATTCTGTGGTGCTATGTTTATGATGTGCGGCCCATCAAAAATGGCTCACTATTATACAACATGTATGATGTGCGACCCATCATAAACTGTTCACTATTAAGAAGATTAGCTAATCGCTGTACGAGTGTCTGACCGGATTACAAAACGCCGGACCATTGTAACATCGTCGTACACGATAACTATCACACATGCTATTCTGTGGTGCAACGTTTATGATGCATACTTCATCAGAAACAGTTCATGGTTGCGAATATGTACGATAAGGCAACTAACACAAGTGCTTAGTTTGCCCGCACCGTTTGTGATATTGTCTGACATCGCACACGCTTTGCAAATGGCAACTGTGTGCATGCTTGCACACGTTTCCTCTCTGTGAACCGTCTCGGATTATGCTGTATATCGCAAACATTTGTGTTTTACCAACCGTGTCTGCCGTAATAACCTAGAGAGCGTAATTTCACCGTAATTTAATTGCTGCTATTTCAAATTGTACCGGATTTGAATTTGAATTTGAATGTATGCTACAACTTTATTCATATCAATCAGATTCAAACAACCAATGTATTTTTCGATTCATAGGTACATATGTTCAAGAATTACATAAGAACCAAATAAAGAATGATGAACCACAGTTGTATACTTGTACTATTAAAGACGGTAAAGATAGAGGTGAAATATATTCTGGTTGCTGAACAAGGTGAAGCGGAATGCCCACATTGTGCCCTCCTCCATGTAGAAGGCATGCACGACTCTAGTCCAACCCCTTGTGATGGTCGACCACCCATCCTTCACGGTCAACATTTAGATAATCATCGTGTTATGGTAGAAATACTTTAACCTTTGCATGCCCACCAATCATGTAGTTTGAGAGGTAATCTTGAGTAAATTGCTTTGGCAACCACTGCAAACGAAAAAGATTCAAACATTTTCACATAACACAACTCATTATGGGCAGTAAAAGGAAGGCTGCAGAGTTCTTACTTACCATCCTGCAGTTCGCTGTTGTCTTGGATAAAGTGTAAAAAATAGTTTAATTGCCATCTTTGGACCCATTATACTAACAATCTTTATCAGCTTCCTCACTTGATGCTGGTTCATCGATATCTCATTGCCCCATACGCAGAAAGGGTCGAAGCGCAGATCTTTACCAATGACATATGTACCTAAAAGCACCAAGTTAATATTAGAAGCTAAACAACAATTGCACAATGATGTAGTACAACACTCTTTTATAATATGTCTATATACATCCGTATGTGGTAGTCCATTTGAAACCTCTAAAAAGACAAATATTTAGGAACGGAGGGAGTATCTTATAACATCCAATATACTCACATATTAGATGAATTAACATCTTATATTATGGGCTGGAAGGACTTTAGTGCATTCTTACAAATTATCGGCTGATTAACTGTTGTTGTATCCATGGTTTACAGTTAGTTTGAGCTGGTTTAGGCTCAAATAGCCCTAAAGTATATCTAAACATGAGGGCTAGTTTGAGCTAGTTGCATCTATAACCCATGCAAAAAAACTCTCCAGCCCAAGAGGTGCTAATTGGAGCTAGTTCTCCTAGTGCATTTATTGTCAATCTAACCCTGCCATCCAAACAACTCTTTGGATGGAGTTAGTTCAGGGTTAGTCATGAGCTAGAAACTAACTCTAACCTCTAGCTAAGTTGAGTGTCCAAATAGGGCTGTGTTTTTGTTGTTGTTGTTGTTGTTGTTGTTGTTGTTGTTGTTGTTGTTGTTGTTGTTGTTGTTGTTGTTGTTGTTGTTGTTGTTGTTGTTGTTGTTGTTGTTGCTGCTGCTGCTGCTCTTCTACGTATATCTAGACATCATCAGAACATTAATGTAACACTCTTCCTTGTTGCTATGTAGCCTAGGATTGCATATTTAGACATTAAGTACAGTGCATGTTGCTATGTAGCCTCAGATATATTACATATTTCCCTAGTTAACCTAATGATTAATGGGTTGCAGATATATTCAGTTAAAAGTCCGATTCACTGATTAGTCCCTTATCAGTTGCCGGCCTATATGGTACCAGCTACCGATATCCTAAACAGTGAGCAGATATAAGCCATGGGATGAAACTAACCTCGAAGGAAAACAATAGTCGTACCCATAATTGTCCTGTGTAGGTACATCGAGAAGCATGTTAAGCACAACAGGCTAAACATCAACCAAAATTATCCATGGCAGGCAAAATAATCTCCAAAAGATAGCTTCAGTGTGCAGGTTTAAGCATGATAGTAAAGCAAAACAAGTGGAAAGGCGTGCTAACTGTAACATGCCTAACATTTAACAACAAGCAAACATAGTCATTCAAACTGGTATTGTCCCGGTCTAAGTACACTGGTTATTGTTAAATAAAAATGGAAAGCCATGTTAGCTACAAGATGCAGCAACCAAATGTAGTCATTCATAGTGGTATTGTTGAAAATGGTACTGATGAAATTGAACTACACAGTTCATACTTGCACATATAGAACAACACAATGTGAATAACTGGAATAAACAAGGCATACTACGAACAACCAAATATAGCATTTGAAACTGGACATATGCTAACTACAAACAACCGAACAATCAAAAAACTTTAAAGAGGCATATGCTAGCTATTACAGGCTTAACAGCAAGCAAATATATGCAATCCTATCGGTATGTTTAAAAATGGATTGATGAAATGTACTGCATAGTAAATAATTGCACATATAGAGCATCACATTGTGAACAACTGAAATAAACAAGGCATACTACAAACAACCAGATATAGCAATTAAAACTGGACATATTCTCACTACACTACAAAAGGGACTCAACAAAACAAATCATGGGTTTCCCCATGTGAAGAGGCACAGCAAAACAAATGATGGGTTTCCTCACTAGTCATAGATGGGCTCGTTCCCGTGGGAAGAGCACGGACCCCGGATGCGCTCCATGTTGTCGGAGATGGGCTCCTTCCCCTTGGAAGAGCACGGCTATAGGGTGCCCTCCCTGTTGTCACAGATGGGGGCTTTCCCCTTGGAAGAGCAGATGTGCTCTTTCCCCTTGGAAGAACCGGACAGGGTGCCCTCCTCGTGGTCGCCGTCTATGAGGCCTGACTTGGAAGCTATGGATCCCAAGCCAGCGTCGCAGAATGTGTCCTTCAGAAATGACAAAAGGGGCTCGATGGTGATGTAGAATGGCAAATTGTTGACAACAAGCTAGAGGAGATCAGCGGCGGGGACATGGATGAGATCGACGGCGGTTGAACCCGAGGGGTTGGGGGTGGGCCTCTTAACCTGTGACATAACCCGCCTCAGGCCGTCGTTATCGATGACCTTGATGTTGTAGCCGGCGGTCGAGAAATGCCCGCATACTCTAGCCCGCTGCTTGAGTGCCTGCCGCCAGTAATGGTCATCAGCTTCCTCGGCAACGTCGGGCGAACAGACCGCTATACACCTCTTTTGGGCCAGTCGCTCTCGAGCTCCACGGAAGCGTAGCCGGGCTTAGGCTGTGACGCTCTGGAGTGGGGGATGGGGATTTGTGGGAAAGGGGGCATTTGGCAGGCGTCATCTAAGAAATTCAGGGCGTCCTGGGCATGGAGATCGGTGGGTAAGCTGCACGGGCAAACCGGCAGATGTTGACAATGGAGGCCTTGCGACGGTGGCAGCAGCGGCGGGAACCTTGCTAGGGTTTCCAGCGAGGGAGGGGGAGTGTGTGTGTGTGCGCATGCCCGAGGAGGTTTTGGTATGTGTGTGTGTGTGTGTGTGTGTGTGTGTGTGTGTGTGTGTGTGTGTGGAGGGGGGGTGTTTGAGGAAATGACGCGGGTACTGAAAATTTTACTACGAGGGAGTCAAACTCGGGAGTGAAATGCCGGGCTATTGAAAATTTTGATGATAGTGCATCGCACACGGTCCAGAGATAACTACCGTGTGTTATGAAATAGAAAAACCCTCGAGGCGGGCAGATATTTTTGAGAAGGGGAGCCTCGTGGAGCCCAATGTACTGTCCGGATGTGTGCGTAACAGGGGCACCCGCGTGGCACACGATTAGTTTGAGTGAACCGTGTCTGTTGTGTCATCCGACTTGTCTAATGTTCATAAATTTGGTGAAAAATGACGCGGGAGAGGGTCAGAAAATGAACACACTTGCATGTGGACCAAATTTATGTATGAAAGGGTGGTTTGATTTTCAAATACCAAGTGCAACTTTGATGTGGCACCTCTCTCGCAAAGTGCACGGTATTGCTTGCCCCCCTCGTGTTGGCACGAAGGGAATCCTAAGCTATGAATGCATGCCCCCTCCCCCCCAACCGAGGTTCACCTAGCAAAGTGCGAAGTAGCTAGCAGCCCCCCTCCTCCCTCATGTCGGCACGAAGGGAATCCTAAGCTATGAATGCATGCCACCCCCCAACCGAGGTTCACCTAGCAAAGTGCAAAGTAGCTAGCAGCCCCCCTCTCTCGTGTTGGCACGAATTGAATCCTAAGCTATGAATGCATGCCCCCCCCCAACCGAGGTTCACCTAGCAAAGTGAGAAGTAGCTAGCAGCCCCCCTCCCTCGTGTCGGCATGAAGGAATCCTAAGCTCTGTATGCATGCCCCCAGGCGAGGTTCACCTAGAAAAGTGCGTAGTAGCTAGCAGCCCCCCTCATGTCACCACGAAGGGAATCCTAAGCTATGAATGCATGCCCCCCCGACCGAGGTTCACCTAGCAAAGTGCGAAATAGCAACCCCCCCACACACACTTTCAGTTGGCGGGCCAGAGAGGCATATCTCACCAAGATGGATCGTAAAATGGACCAAGAATAATCCACCTTGGTCTTACAACCTCTCTCTTGTTGTTGGTAAAAGTGATGGCCGTCCATGCGACCCTGGAGATGGGCTAGCTCGCCAATAATCACGCAAGTAGCTAGTCTTGAAGACAATCACTGCATGCATGTGGCCCAAACATATGTATGGAGAGGTGTGTTTTTGAGTAACAATGGAACAACTTTGATGTGGCATCGTGATTTTGAACTAGAAATCCCCACAGTGAGTGAGGGTTAGGTTGATGATGCATATGTATGTTACACCACACTTCAAGCCAACGACGGGGATTCATGCATGCATGCGTGCATAGTATATGCGCTCAAACTTAACGTCTGAATCTCACCATGAGCTATACTATGATAACATGAACCAAATGAAGAATCCGCCATGGTAACCTATCGTGTTGTTGGTCAAGGTGCTCATGGATGTCCACGCGGGCCCACGAATATATAGGCTTGTCGCCGATAACCACGTGGGGGAGTGTACCATTTGAAGGAAACCACTACACGCATATGTATGGAGGTGATGCGTGCATGCATGTTTGAATACCATTTCACAACATCGATGTGGCATGTGCATCAAAAATCACGCACTAGCTCCCCACAAAGAGCGAGATCGGTTCATGATGTGTCATTGTACTAGCCACTTCGACTCGATGGGAGGGATTTATGCGTACACATGCATGTGTGAGTGCTCAAACTGTATCATGCATGTCATCCCAAAGCAAAAATAATAATCCCCTCCTAAGTTAAATTAACCTCTCTTGTTGTCAGGCAAAAAGTAGTGATGGACCAAGTGGGCCCATAGATGGAAAGCATCGATATCGCTGATAACCACTTAAGTGGGTGCGAGAGGACAACCACCACCGCTTTGCATGTGGGCCAAACATATATATGTTGAATACCCAAAATGCAACTTTGATGTGCCACATGCCTCAAAAACCGTAAACCATGCACCCACACAGAGTGAGGTTTCATGAAGTGTACTACATATGATGGTCCCCTTCCCACCTCTTCACCCCATACTATATGCTCCTGCCGTAATATATGTACAACCCAAATGAATCCTCATCAACGGTGAAATTAATTAACCTCTCTCGATGTAGGTTAAAGTGATGCATGCATGCATCGATGATGGCCTCGTGGGCCCATAGATGGAAGCGTCACATGTGAGTGTCCTAGCTAGGATAAGCACCGCGTGCACGCATGTGGCCAAAAAAGGTGTTATGTGATGTTTGAATAGCCAATTTCAAAATTTTGATGTGGCATGTGCCTCGGAAACCAAAAAGTCCCGACACTGAGTGAGGTGTAGTTCTTCACGGACCCGTACATATAGTATATATGCTAGTCCCCTCCCACCTCTTCGACGCGTACTATATACCACCATAACACAAACAAAAAATATTCTACCTTGCTGGTCAAATTAACCTCACTGCCGGCTGTTCGTCAAAGTGATGGACGACAACCTCGCGGGCCCATAGAAAGCGTCACACACGAGTATCGAGTGTCGTGTAGGACAACCATCGACTGCATGTGGCCAAAACATGTATGTATGAAAGGGTTCTGTAATGTTTTAAATAACGATTTCACGACTCTGATGTGGCACCGGCCTGCCTAAAAAAACATCCAACCCACACGGTGGCTTACAACTCGTAGTGTACTGCGAGCAACCCGCCACCCCCAGATGCACACACCCACACACACACACACCGTGAATCCACGGCAACTACGATGCATGTTAAATTAATTATCCCGCGGTGAACATATGTTACCAAAGGAGGGACGTTTTAATTTAAAAAAAATACAGAGATCATTAAGACATTTTAGTACATTAATTGATTGATTTTCTATGGGTGTAATGTGCAAAAATAAAATTTGAGGTACATGCACACGTGACAGTGCACCTAAATGGATTGCAAAAACACATGTGTCTGACTGGCTGCATGTTTACTCCCAGTGCAACAAATTTCAATCATTGAGAATCTTGATTTTTAAATTCTAGTACATCCAAAACATATTTGAAGTTCATGAAATTATCGTGTTTTCATATGGACACCGATAGAAAGTGGCATTGTACTTTTTTTGGGTCAAATTTGTGACCAGTTTTGATGTAATCTTTATCTAATTACAAATGGGAGATTATTAATAATTGGGAACCAATATCCCAAAAGGATTATTTATTCGAACCGTGAGTGTTAGACCAACAATGGATATGTGCGATGCTTCAGTTAAGCAATAAAGTGGTTGCATTAATCATCCAAATAGAAAGACAATATACGAGCCGCCGCGTGACCTGTGTGCCGTGTGGGTAGGCGTGAGTTGACGGGACACATGCGAGCAGTCCGCCACGCAGGCAGATGGGGAGGCATGCGTGCAGGTGTGTGAATTGACGGAGGCGTGCTCGCTGCGGTGTCATCGGGAGGCGTGCGAGTAACTGTGTGAAACTTTGGTAGGAATGCCAACAGTCGGGTGCGCATGCTCACCGGGAGGCGAGCCATCGGTTTGACCGCCGCCCGCCTCTCTCCCACAACTCCCACTACTCCATATTAATGGTGCTCCCGAGCGGCGCACCCCCATCCTCGCCACACACACACACAATGCTCTCTCTCTGCTTGCATCCTCGACGCCGCTCTTAGTCCTCAAAGCCGTCAATGTATGAGGGTGCCACCGAACTGCCCCATCGGTGGGAGCGGCGACGCCGAGGCTGCTAAAGCACCGGAGCATGGCCTAGAGATGGAGACAGAGGTTGCCGTCACCGCCGGCGAGTAATCGCTGCACCCTGACGTCGTCGACGGTGTCGAGCTTCCACAGCCGGAGGTGGAGTTCCACACCGACTCTAGTGACGACCCCGACGACGACTCGGATGACCACTCCGGCGACGACTCGGATGACGACGGACAACTGGTTAGTCATGTATACCCATTTATGTGTCAAATAGATCATAGGGTTTCTATGGTTACTCCTGGCTCCCCTTTTTGGAATAGAAATCCTATGGTTATGTTCTCCCAGTCCATGAAATCTGATTAAGTTTCGTTAGATCCGTGTAGTGTATTGATTGTTTGAATGGTACAAGTGATAAGTGATTAGTTGTTTCATCTGTGCAAATGATTTCTGCTAGTAATCCGACTTAGGGTTAGTGTTCGTGCTAATAATTCGTAGCCAGGACTTGAGAATTGATTTTGAATGACCTACATATGTTTGTGCCATTATTTTCTTCAAGTTTGTTCTGTAGATAGAAGATTGTGCTTAAAAATCGAACCATAATCTCTGGATATGTATAAATAAATAGCCATAATTCCTAATCCTACTTCACGGCATGTAATCATTGATTTGATGCCAAATTTGTTTTACTATTTGTATAGGTGCTGTCTGACGATGTGGACAGCGAGGATGAAGATGGCCAGAGGAGGTAGAAGAGGCAAATCCGGAGGGAGCTTTATGCAGGAATGCATAACTGGCGTATTAGGACCTGGAACGGCGGCTATGGATGCCCATTTTGCAACTAGACCCTTCATGACGCGTATCTAAGTGTTCTGGCGCATGCAAGAGGACGGGCCGTTGGCTCCTTCAAGCAGAAGTATTCTCGCAGGGTGGCGCACGGCGTGTACGCCGAGTACCTAGAGAAGCTTTAGAGATCGTTTTGACATGTGAGATGAGATGTGTGATGGATCAAACTATGTACCCTTCAGTATGCTTAATGATGGTTGAACTGTGTACTTATGGTTGAACTATGCTTATGTACGTGTAAGCTTATTATCTATGTCTGAGTATGTTAAATATTTGGTCAAAATTTGGTAAAAATTGCAAAGGGGGACCAATAAACCAGGACGGAGGTAGTACGTCAATCACACACGGTTCCCAAAATTGGAACCGTGTGCAATGACTTTCATTTTGCCTGTTGCATCAATCACACACGGTATGCTCTAGCAAACCGTCGCCCCCAAAATTCTTTGTGGGGCAGAAAACCCTCACCACCCAATTCAAAAAAGAAAAAAAACCCTCACCATCCCCACTTCACAAAAACCCTCACCCTGCCCAGCACCCCCTCCGGTACGTTCCCCATTCACACCTACACAAGCTCCTCCACGTCTATGCCATGGCACCGCCTATCGTGGCGGTAAACACTTAGCTCGACACTTGCCACCGCCGCCACTAGGCTGCCGGCAAAGCCCACCGCATTACGCCACTTCCGCTTGTAGCTGCCTATCGCCATCAACTTTCGCGACGCTACTCGCGGTCGACCCAGCTCCGCTCGGTTGGGGAATCTGCCGTACTGAGGGTTCTTTCTCATGGATGATAAGGTAACTAATTTAATGGGATATTATCTCATCTCTTATCCCAGTTCATTTGCCTCCATTAATCACCCGGCTGAAATCACCGTGAATTCATTTTATTCGAGCTGATTTGAGGGTTTTCTTTCATTCATAGAATGTACAGAATGTACAGTGCACTGGCACTTCAGGACTTTGCGACCTCCACCAGAGGTTCCATCTCACCGTACCAAATAACTTGAGGACGCGCGCGGTATGTTCAACCTCACCCTAAATCGGTTGGCATGACCTACTTTCCTGAACATATTCTAAATATTGCTACATTTGGATAAAAGGTGCCACATGCACATTATACGTCAAAGGGGATTTTCCCCTCTTCTTTCTATATTAGGCAAATTAATCATGTATTGTTCTTTCGATTACTCTCATATTTCCATGACATCATGTTTACCCTATCTGTTTAATTATAGATTTTTGCCCTTCGATTTCAACTGCTGTACAGTTCTTTCAATTTGGGCCCATATTTGCATATTACCATATTTTCTTTAACAATCCTACCATTTTCTGCAGCACATCCCATGCTATGCAACAGATAATGTAGTGCACAATTTTCCCTTTACATAGATCAAGGTTGCACGGATGTCATACTTCACGCAAACCATGGATTTACAATCATTGCTACTGTAAGACTTGATGAACGTGGTGACTCCTATTTTGGCACTGGCTTTTGGAAAGAAATTTCTAAGTTTTATGTACTGAAAGCTGGCACTAAAATTGCCCTTCACATAAAAGGGCCTGGCCATGAGATATATGCTACCTTCCCCGACAAAATCATCCATCAAGACTTCGTTTGAAGTAAGTTTTCTTTTCAACTATCTGCATGTTGACTTACCCAGCAATGTCAAATGAATTGTGTAGTATTTAAGCAACCAATTGTTATTCCCTTTTCTTTCCTACCTAATAACTTCTAGTTACCAATACACTTTTCTATTGCCCTGTTTTAACTAAATATTCCATGTACTCCCATTTCTATCAGAAAGCGCCGCTGACAAGGTGACTCCAGAGGTGGAGAACGGGGCTGCCAACAAGCAAAGGCGGGGCGAGCTAGAACTATAGCGACTCCAAAGAGGCCTAGACTTCATCAGCAGCCTCCTCGATGATATGTTGAGAGTCATCATCTCCCTCCTCCCAATCAAATATGGGTCACGGACAGCCGTCCTTTCCCGACGGCGGCGCCCCCTCTGGAACTCCAGACCTCTCGATCTCCAAAACACCCACGAGCTCTGCCATAGCTATCGCAAAAGCTTGGATGCGTTCTCCAAGATCCTCAGCAGTCACCTTGGCCCAACCAAAGGCCTTAGAATGGGCAAGTTCCGTTCCAATGGCAAGGACCGAGCCAAGCTTGACGACTGGTTCTGATCCCCGCCCTAGATCAGCTCGAGGAGCTCACTTTTGATGATGGGCATATGCCGTCGCTGCCAACGTCCGCACTCCGCCTCGCGCCCACACTGCGTGTCGCCAAGTTCAGGAACTGCCATCCCCCCTTAATGAAGGGCCCGCTCTTATTCTACCACGACTGAAGCACCTCGAGCTCGTCGCCGTCTGCCTCTCAAATGGTGACATGGAGCACCTGCTCCATGGCTGTACTGCACTCGAGTACCTTTTTCTTCAGGCGATCAATGGGTTGAGTACCTTCCACATCACCTCTATGACTCTCCGGACTATTTATGTGTGTTGCTGGTGCGGCAGGAAGACATCACAAGATGTGTACCATGGTATGGTCATTGAGGACACA
Source organism: Aegilops bicornis (assembly GCA_021605145.1). Taxonomy (NCBI): domain Eukaryota; kingdom Viridiplantae; phylum Streptophyta; class Magnoliopsida; order Poales; family Poaceae; genus Aegilops; species Aegilops bicornis. Next base: position 300,953,899 of record CM038674.1, on the reverse strand, counting down.
CCTGCACTTGAGAGATTACTTGTAGTTGATCAAGAATGTCCAACAAGAATCAATGACATTTTTGTGCCAAAATTGTACTGCGCCAAAATTGACATTTCGGCCCCAACCTGGAGCAAGTTGTCAGTTTCCTAACATGCTTTTCGTGCCTGCTATATATCGATGTGATGTTCCTTTCCTGTTAAATGTTAACAATAAGGGAGTTCAATTTGTGACACATTTTTCCAAGTTTACAATGACAATGTACTACGACTTCTGAAGGATTCTTTTGGAGGATTTCAGTAAATACATGTTCCAGCCCCCATATTGGTTGCTTGATCCATATGGTTACAATAAATAAGCATTTCTCCTTTGGATTCATCTGTACTAGTTTTCTTACGGAACTTTTAATCCACTCCAACCTCTTGTGAAGAAGGCTACATTTTTATGGAATGTAATCAAATGCCCATTGTTGGTGTCAAAACCGGCGGATCTCGGGTAGGGGGTCCCGAACTGTGTGTCTAGGCGGGTGGTAACAGGAGACAAGGGACACGGTGTTTTTACCCAGGTTCGGGCCCTCTCGATTGAGGTAAAACCCTACTCCTGCTTGATTAATATTGATGATATGGGTAGTACAAGAGTAGATCTACCACGAGATCAGAGAGGATAAACCCTAGAAGCTAGCCTATGGTATGATTGTTGTTCGTCCCACGGACTAAAACCCTCCGGTTTATATAGACACCGGAGAGGGTTAGGGTTACACAGAGTCGGTTACAATGGGAGGAGATCTACATATCCGTATCGCCAAGCTTGCCTTCCACGCCAAGGAAAGTCCCATCCGGACACGGGACGAAGTCTTCAATCTTGTATCTTCATAGTCCACGAGTCCGGCCAAAGGTCATAGTCCGGCCATTCGGACACCCCCTAATCCAGGACTCCCTCAGTAGCCCCTGAACCAGGCTTCTATGACGACGAGTCCGGCGCGCAGATTGTCTTCGGCATTGCAAGGCGGGTTCCTCCTCCAAATACTTCATAGAAGATTTTGAACACGAGGATAGTGTCCGGCTCTGCAAAATAATTTCCACATACCACCGTAGAGAGAATAATATTTACACAAATTCAACTCTTGACGTATTCATGGCGTGACATCACACCACGGCCAAGCCTTTATTCAATCGTTTTCTTTGTCCCACCTCAAATAAGACTTAGCGAGGCGGTTTCCTTGGCACGTCTTGTTGAAGCAGAGATCGTGTCCCCTTATTTCGGGATTCTCATCAATACGGGCGTGGGTAAACCAACCGTGCCATTAATTTACGGCGCTTGGGAGATAAGCGAGTTTTACCAGGCTGGTGGGGGCACATAGTTTCGTCCCCCCATATAAGGGGATAAGGATCCACCTCTTCCATCTACGCCTTCTTCCTCCTTTGCTTATCCACTTTCGCGCACTCGAGCTCCAGCGCCCAAGTCCGCACATCCCGCCTCAACCTTCTCCAGTCATGTCTGGAGCGGGAGGCAAGTGGATGGCCTCCTCCATCACGGAGGGGCACATCAAAAAGCTGAGGAAGGCTGGATACTTGTCCAATGACATCGCGCACCGGCTCCCCGACAAGGGGCAGCTCATCCCCACCCCTAGGCCCCATGAGAGGGTGGTGTTCCTCACCCATTTCCTCCGCGGACTTGGTTTCCCACTTCACCCATTTGTCCGGGGACTCATGTTCTACTACGGCCTGGATTTCCATGATCTGGCCCCGAACTTCATCCTCAATATCTCGACGTTCATCGTCGTGTGCGAGGCTTCCTCTGCATCCAGCCCCACTTCGGCTTATGGCTGAAGACCTTCAATGTCAAACCGAAGGTAGTGGGCGGCTGTCACATCCCTAGTTCTGGTATGACCTAGGCGAGCCTTTATGTGTGCATCATGTTTAAATTTCATTTAAATTTGAAATGGGGATTTGTGAAACCCTCAGAATCATTTTTGGAAATTGACCCAAGTAAAAATTGCTCCAAAAAGGTCCAAGAAAATGCTCATGTTGCCCTCTGAAAATATTGGACAGAGATAAAAATCAAACCAATATTTTTGGGAGCTCATAAGTATTTATTCTGGGCATTTGGAATTAATGCATAATTATTTAAATTGGATATATAAATGTTATACATATATTATATGTCCAAAAATTATGCCATTTATTAAGGAGCTCTGGAATAATACCACTAGCCCCTACAAAAATTGGCATAAGTTAGTAAAATGGTTTAGTATTTTTATTAAACCAAACAAATGTCAGAAAAATAGAAAACAGAAAAGGAACTTACCCGGGGCACTTACCTGTGCAGCCCCGCGGCCCAACGGGCTGGCCCAGCCGACTGGCAGTGCCAGTCGTCCCCTTCCTCGCGCCAGGAGGACAGGGGCACGCGCCCGGCGCGCGTGGCCACGCGTCCGGCCACGCCACCTGCCTGCCTGGCCTCTCCCTCGACACCTGGCCATCCCGAACGTCGCCACACGCAGCCCGGACCTCTCTCACTCTCTCTCTCTCGCTCTCCCTCCTCCCCTAGACCTCTCCCTCTCCCCGCGCCCGAAGCGCTGCCGCCGCCGCAACTCACCGCCGACGCGCTCCCCGCCGTCCCCTCGCCCCTCCGACGTGCCCACGAGCTCCGTGCCACCTTCCTCGTCCTCTCCGGCAAGCCGTGCCTCACCGGACGCCTCGTGGAGCCGTCGCTTCTTCGCCTCCGGCCGCCGTGGATCCTCGCCGTCGATTCGGGAGCTACCGGGCATCCCTGACCTCGCCCTCGCGCTCGCTGGTCTCGCTGTGAGCCCCCGCACCGAACCTCCCTCTCCCGATGCCGATTTCTTCCTCTAACCGCGGGCTCCGTCGAGCCCGAGAGCTCATCGCCGCTGCCACGAGGTCGCCGCTAGAGCCCACATCGCCGCGGCGTCCGAGCACGCTGTCGTCCTCGGCGCGTTCCCAGGAACCCAGAGCACCTACCCACTCTTCCTCCCGTGCACCATAGCGCTCTGTCCCTCTTCACTGAACTCCGGCCACCACGCAAGTTGCTGCCGCCGTCGACCTAGGCCACCGGAGCTGCTGCTGCGTGCACCACCCGACGCGGACGAGTCTCCTCATCGCGTGGACGCACTTCGCCGTCCGTATAGTCGCCGGAAAGCAAAACCCGAGCATCGCCGCCGTCTCTGGACGTCGCCGGCGGCTCAACTCCGGCCGTGCCGACGTGGCACCGCCATTAGTGGCTAATGACGCCACTAACTAACCCCACTAGCTCACTGACGGATGGACCCCACTTTTAATTTAACCACGGGATTTATTCCTGTTTAGTTTAGATTAATCCGGTGGCCCCACTTGTCGGTTTGACCTGCCACGCCAACGTTGACTGGCCCACCGGTCAGCCCTCTGTTCCATACGAAGTCAGCGACGTGTGGCCCCACATGTCAGATTTGACCTGGTCAGCGCCGTTGACTTGTCGGCCTTAATGTCGACAAGCTATTCATTTTCTGGAATTATTTCTAAACAGGAAATTCCAGAAAATGTTCAAAACTTCAAAAATTCATATAAATTCAACCGTAGCTCAGATTGAAATAATTTATATATGAAAAATTATCAGGAAAATGTAATCTATCCATCTGTACCAGTTTCATGCATGAAAAACCAAGTTATACCTGCTGTATAAGTGAAACACTAAAATGGCTTATATAAAGAGCTTATTTTGGAGATGCATTTGAATCTTTGGTTCAAATGGACTTCATGCAAATGAATGCTAGTTGCATTAGCTCAAATAACATCACATCTTCATGCATCATATTGTTGCATATGATTGTGTATTGATTGCCGGCACCATTCCTTCTCGATAGGTCCCGCCTCGAGCTGCCGTTCAGAGTACATGCGTGAAGCAAAGGTTCTCCCCTGTTGATCTATCATGCAAGCAAACCCCCTTGTTCATTCCGATACAATCCTACTCTCTCGCTCCTGCTCTCAGTTATTGCATTAGGACAACAATGATTCAACTGCTACTTTGTGCTGCGGTAGTTGAACCCATTCCTCTGCATGACCTGTCATTGCCACAGTAAATAGTTGAAACCCACTAGCATGTGTAGGAGTTGATTGAGCCATGTTGTGTTCCTACCATGCTATGCCTGCTATTGCTTAGAGTTGAGTCATGTCTGATTCATTGGGAATGGATTGGAGTGTTATGATATGTTACGATCTTTGAGAGTGAAGTGTGTGAACACGATTTGGTAAAGGTAGCGGTGAGAGGCCATGTAGGAGTACATGGTGGGTTGTCTCACTGGAACCGTCCTTAAGCACTGAGTTCTGTGTATGTTGTCCAATGACTAGCTACTACCACACATTGGAATGCTTAAGTGCCCCTCTCAACTTATTAACCAACTTGATCTCTGTCCAGGAATCGCAACTAGTTTCTAGTGTTTGTAGGTAGTGCTATTTTTCTACCAAGTGACACCCGGCAGGGTGGGCTTGGGACAGACTAGGCACAGGTGGCACGGTGTACCAAGTGGCACCCGGATTGTGGGCTTGGGAACCCTGCTCACATCGTTTGGGGCCGTGAGCGACACCCCGGCCGGATCTCCTTGCGGATGGAACCCGAATAGGCGATAAACCTGGACTAGAGTCTTGTGTGGTTAGTCGTCGTGGCCGACACCCTCGCCAAAGCTTCCGCTTGAAGGTTGCTGAGATACATGACATGTACATGGTGATAAGTGGTGAGAGCGTGTGTGAAGAAGTACAGCCCTGCAGGGTTAACATGATCTATTCGAATAGCCGGGTCCGCGGTTATGGACTTCTTGGATGCTTACATGGTACATAGACAACTTGAAGTGGATACTCTAAAATGCTCAAGACAAGTGTGAGTGCTATGGATGGCCTTCTCGTATGGAGACGGGAATGAATCCATAGTAGTGTATTGTGTGGTGACTAGTGGACTGCAGCGCCATATCACCTCGAAGAAGTTCTCGGTAGTCGTAGAACAGGGATAGCCACAGAGTCAAAGCTGGCTTCTTGCAACTAAACCCCACATTACCCTCTTGATACAAATGCATGTATAATAGGAACTGATGTAAGTCTTCTTTGAGTACCTTTGTACTCACGTTGCTTTATTTATGTTTTTGCAGCGGAGATTTCGGTCTTACTAGTAGTTCCGCTTGGACTTCGACGAGTAGCTTGTTACCTCAACTACGATCTTGTACCCTTGGGAGGGTCTTGTAGATAGTCAGGCTTCTCAGCCTTTTTCTTTTGTAGTTATACGTACCCAGACATGTAATGCTTCCGCTTGTTGCTTGTATGCTCTGAATGATGGGTCATGTGACCCCTGTTTGTATTTAATGCTATGTGGCTCTTCTGGGCCTTTATATATATGAGTTTGCGTCATGTTGTACAACACATACTTGCATGTTATGCGTACGTGTAACGTGTATTGCTATGTGTGAGATCCGACAACCTAGTTGTTTATCCTTGGTAGCCTCTCTTATGGGGAAATGTAGTCTAGTGCTTCCACCGAGCCTTGGTAGTCCGCTATAGCCTGGTTTACCGGAGTCCTGCTAGCCCAGCGCTACTGCTCCGGAACACTTGACTGGCCGGCATGTGATTCACTTCGTTCCTGTGTTTGTCCCTTCGGGGAAATGTCAGGCAGTGACATCCGGAGTCCTGCCTAGCCTGCTACAGCCCGGATTCCTGGAGTACTGTTAGCCCAGTGCTACAGCCTGGATTCGCACGCTGCTGACCGACATGCTCGATGTTTATTCATGTATGCCTGTCCCCAAAGGTTAGTGCCACTTTGGGTTCACGACTAGTCATGTCGGCCCGGGTTCTCTGTCATATGGATGCTAGCAACACTATCATATACGTGAGCCAAAAGGCGGTGACTTAGGATCGGGGTCCCGACAGCTTTGGTATCAGAGCCTGACTGCCTGTAGGATTTCCAAGCCAACCTGGTCGAAGTTGAGTCTAGAAATTCTTTAGTTATGTAAGGGAATTGATTGTGGGAAGGAACGTAAGGCTCTTTTTACTCCTTTACCTCATGGCCCTCTGATCTGAGTCATCTTACTTTTCCTACGGGGTTAAGGAACTAGGCTTTCTTTTCTGTCTATCAGGGTCACGTGTTACTACTCTGTAGTCCCATAGGATTGGTTGATCAGAGTCATACCCCAACTTCGAGTACTTCCGGTGTAGTCTGTTTAGTATTATCCCAGAACCTTTGAGTGGTGATGTTGAGTTGTTGTACTACCCCATTTTAGCAGGATGTCTCATTCTGAGCATTTTACTGCCGTTATGCTGCCGGAATTGCCCCAGGAGTCCGAGAGATACTAATTTCCTTGTCCTACAATCTATAGCATATAGTTGATGCTGATTCGCCCTTGGTTTCGTTTCTCAGGATGTCATCAGTTAAGCGAAGTTCTGTTGCTCGTAGCCAGAACCACGGAGATGGTAGGGATGAGGATCCTCCCGACCAACCTTCATTGGCAGAGTTTATATTAGAGATGGAGAGAAACAAGCGTGAGTTTAACCGCTTGTTGGCACGTATCGAGGAGAACACCGCACAGCAGTTCAAAGGGTCTGCAACCATTCATGACTTCATTCGCTTGCACCCACCTACCTTTCATCATTCCATCGAGCCACTCGATGCAGATGACTGGCTCCGTAGTATCACACGCAAGCTCCGTTCTGCGAACGTAGTTGAAAGTGACAAGGTCACCTATGCTGCATACCACCTAGAAGGTCCTGCTAGTCTCTGGTGGCAGAACTACGAGGCTATGCTTCCAGCTGGTCAGATTCCTACCTGGAGGGATTTCACTGAGGCTTTTCGCGAGCATCACATTCCTGAAGCCCTCATCGATCGCAAGAGAGAAGAGTTCTGTAGTTTCACCCAGAGTAAGATGGCTGTTGATGCTTATAGTAGAGAGTTTGAGAACCTTGCCCGCTACGCTCCAGAAGAGGTGTCCATGGACGCCAAGAAGCAGGCTAGGTTTCGGAAGGGTCTCAACCCCAAGTTGCGTCGTGATCTCCACCTACATCATTGTGATACATTCCAGGCTCTTGTGAACAAGGCCATTAATGCAGAGACAGCTTAGCTCACTTACGAGGAGTCTCGTAAGCACACCCGTGAGTTGGGATCTTCTTCCGGTTCGGGCTCGCAGAAGCGCCGGATTTGGGTTCCAAACTCCGCTCTTCCTCCTGGATATACACCGAGGCCATCCTATGTGGTGCCTCACCCAGTTCAGCAGTATGCTCCACTCAGGCCTATTGGTAGACCGCTTATCAGTGCGGGTCCACGTCCAACCTCAGGGACTTGCTTCACATGCGGGAAGCCAGGACACTATGCACGTGACTGCTCTCAAGCCAGTTATGCTCCACCCCAGCCCGAGGAGTTTGTTGGCCGTGGTAAGCCAACACGCAGGATGATCAGTGTCAAGTCAGCTCCCACTGAACGTGGACGTGTGCATCACGTCTCAGCTAAAGACGCTCATGATGATCCAGATGTTGTTCTTGGTACACTCCTTGTCAACTGCCATCCACCTTCGGTTCTATTCGATACTGGAGCATCTCATTCCTTCATTTCTGAAAGCTATGCTAACTTGCACAACATATCATTTTGTGATATGCCCTCTCCACTAGTCATTCAAACCCCTGGATCCAAATGGCAAACTTCTAGTGTAAGCCATGGTAATGAAATCCTTGTTGACAGACTTGTATTCCTTGCCTCACTTATAGCCCTCAAGTCCACAGATATTAACATCATCTTGGGTATGGACTGGATGACAGCTCATCATGCCAAGATTTATTGTTACACTAGGTCTGTTTAGCTTACACACCCATCTGGCAAGATAGTCACTGTCTCCACTAGAGTTGCAAAGCGTCAACTCTATTCTCTTAATGCCAGCCCTCTTCCAGACCTTGAAGATATCCCGATAGTCCATGATTTTCCGGATGTCTTTCCAGAGGAACTGCCAGGTGTTCCACCTGACAGAGATGTAGAGTTCGTCATAGATCTTATCCCAGGAACAGCTCCAATCTCTAGGAGACCTTATAAGATGGCACCCTTAGAACTAGCCGAGCTTAAGAAACAACTTGATGAGTCCTTGCAAAAGGGTTTCATCCGTCCTAGTTCTTCTCCTTGGGCTTGCCCCGTCCTCTTCGTCAAGAAGAAGGGTGGTACGGACCGGATGGTTGTAGATTATCGTCCCGTTAATTTGGTCACGATAAAGAACAAATATCCGCTCCCCAGGATCAATGACCTGTATGATCAGCTCGCTAGATCCTCAGTCTTCTCCAAGATGGATTTGAGGTTAGGCTACCATCAAATCAAGATCAGAAATGGAGACATTCCCAAAACAGCCTTTGTCACTCGTTATGGTCAGTACGAGTACACCGTCATGTCCTTTGGTCTAACCAATGCCCCAGCCACATTCTCCCGCTTGATGAACTCGATCTTCATGGAGTACTTAGACAAATTCGTCGTGGTTTACCTCGATGATATTCTTATTTACTCGAAGAACGAGGAAGAGCATGCTGAACATCTTAGACTTGTGCTAGAAAAACTTAGAGAGCACCGCCTTTATGCCAAGTTCTCCAAGCGTGAATTTTGGTTGCCGTAAGTGACCTACCTAGGCCACGTAATCTACGGTAAGGGCATTGCTGTCAATCCTGAGAGTTCAGGCCGTTCTTGATTGGACTCCACCTGAAACAGTTAAACAAGTTAGGAGTTTCCTTGGTCTAGCTAGCTATTGTCGCCGCTTTGTTGAAAACTTCTCCAAAGTGGCCAAACCCCTCACCGAACTTCTCAAGAAAGATAAAAAGTTTGAGTGGTCCCCACAGTGTGAGTACAGTTTCCAAGAACTAAAAAGACGCCTGACTTCGGCTCCCATACTTGTGCCACCGGATTTCACTAAAGACTTTGTTATCTACTGCGACGCCTCACGACAGGGACTAGGTTGCATTCTTATGCAGGATCGTCATGTGATTGCCTATGCATCTCGTCGATTGCATCCACATGAGGAGAATTATCCTACACATGATCTAGAGCTTGCAGTAGTAGTCTATGCACTCAAGACCTGGCGACACTACCTTCTTGGTAAACGTTGCAAGATCTACACCGATCACCAGAGTCTCAAGTATATCTTCACCCAACCAGAGTTGAACCTTAGGCAAAGACGGTGGTTGGAGTTTATCTCAGATTATGATCTAGGGATTACCTACACCCCGTGCAAAGCTAATGTCATGGCTGATGCGCTTAAGTCGTAAATCCTATTGCAACAATCTCATGTTGCGGCAGGGCCAACCACTTCTCCATGAGGAATTCTGTAAGCTTAACCTTCACATTGCTCCTCACGGATTCCTTTCTACCTTGGTGGCGAAACCTACCCTTGAGGATCAGATCATCTCGACCCGGAAGTTTGATAGGGGTGTTATCCGCATTAAGAGAAACATTAAGAAGGGAGTTGGTGGATGTTTCTCTATGGATGATCGAGATGTTGTCTTCTTTGAGAATCGCTTGGTGGTTCCCAAGAGTCAACATCTTCGAAAATTGATCCTTAAGGAGGCGCATGAATCTCCTCTCACGATTCATCCCGGTAGTACTAAGATGTATCAGGACCTACGCCAGAGGTTCTGGTGGACTAGGATGAAGAGAGAAATCGCCGTCTTCGTTGCTAATTGTGATATTTGACGTCGTGTTAAGGCAGAGCATCAAAGGCCTGCCGGCACCCTTCAGCCTTTAGCTATTCCTGAGTGGAAATGGGATAAAGTTGGTATGGATTTCATCACCGGCTTTCCCAGGACCAAGAAAGGGAATAACGCTATCTTCGTAGTCGTTGATCGTCTTTCCAAAGTGGCTCACTTCCTTCCTGTTCGAGAGAGTATCACCGCTAGTCAGCTCGCTGACTTATATATTTCTCGAATAGTGTCACTTCATGGTGTTCCACTAGAGATCAATTCAGACCGTGGCAGTCTTTTCACTTCTCATTTCTGGGAGAGTTTCCAAACTGCCATGGGAACCCATCTTTCCTTCAGTACCGCTTTCCACCCTCAGTCGAGTGGTCAGGTGGAAAGGGTCAACCAAATTCTCGAAGACATGCTTAGAGCTTGCGTTATCTCATTTGGTATGGATTGGGAGGAATGTCTTCCTTTCGCCGAGTTTGCTTATAACAATAGCTATCAATCCAGTCTCAAGAAAGCTCCTTTCGAGATTCTGTATGGACGAAGATGTCGAACACCTTTGAACTGGTCAGAAACCGGTGAAAGACAATTCTTTGGATCGGATATGATCCAGGAAGCAGAAGAGCAAGTTCGCATCATTCGTGAGAATTTGAAAACAGCCCAATCTCGTCAAAAGAGCCAATATGACCGTCGTCATAAGGAAGTGGCTTATGAAGTTGGCGACAAGGCTTACCTTCGGGTTACCCCTCTAAAGGGTACCCATCGTTTCGGTATCAAGGGCAAGTTGGCTCCTCCTTACATTGGTCCCTTTCACATTCTCGCTAAACGAGGAGAGGTTGCCTACCAATTGGAACTACCCCCACATCTTTCTCGACTGCATGATGTCTTCCACGTCTCTCAACTCAGGCGTTGCTTCTCGGATTCCATCCGTGGAGTGGACCACGAAACGCTTGATCTCCAAGATAACCTCACATACCGAGAGTACCCGGTTCGCATTCTTGATCAAGCCGAGCGTGTTACCCGATGTCAGAACATCAAGTTTCTCGAGGTTCAGTGGTCTCATCATTCCGAGAGAGAAGCTACTTGGGAGAGAGAAGATCGTCTTCGACTGGAGTACCCCGCTTTCTTTCCGTCGACCCCAGAATCTCGGGACGAGATTCTTTCAAGTGGGGGCGAGTTGTCACATCCCTAGTTCTGGTATGACCTAGGCGAGCCTTTCTGTGTGCATCATGTTTAAATTTCATTTAAATTTGAAATGGGGATTTGTGAAACCTCAGAATCATTTTTGGAAATTGACCCACGTAAAAATTGCTCCAAAAAGGTCCAAGAAAATGCTCATGTTGCCCTCTGAAAATATTGGACAGAGATAAAAATCAAACCAATATTTTTGGGAGCTCATAAGTATTTATTCTGGGCATTTGGAATTAATGCATAATTATTTGCATTGGATATATAAATGTTATACATATATTATATGTCCAAAAATTATGCCATTTATTAAGGAGCTCTGGAATAATACCACTAGCCCCTACAAAAATTGGCATAAGTTAGTAAAATGGTTTAGTATTTTTATTAAACCAAACAAATGTCAGAAAAATAGAAAACAGAAAAGGAACTTACCCGGGCCACTTACCTGTGCAGCCGGGCACTGTGCAGCCCAGCGGCCCAACGGGCTGGCCCAGCCGACTGGCAGTGCCAGTCGTCCCCTTCCTCGCGCCAGGAGGGCGAGGGCAGCGCCCGGCCTGCTGTGGCCACGCGTCCGGCGACGCCACCTGCCTGCCTGGCCTCTCCCTCGACGCCTGGCCATCCCGAACGTCGCCACGCGCAGCCCGGACCTCTCTCACTCTCTCTCGCTCTCCCTCCTCCCCTAGACCTCTCCCTCTCCCCGTGCCCGAAGCGCTGCCGCCGCCGCAGCTCACCGCCGACGCGCTCCCCGCCGTCCCCTCGCCCCTCCGACGTGCCCACGAGCTCCGTGCCACCTTCCTCGTCCTCTCCGCCAAGCCGTGCCTCGCCGGACGCCCCGTGGAGCCGTCGACGTCGCCTTCTTCGCCTACGGATGCCGTGGATCCTCGCCGTCGATTCGGGAGCTACCGGGCATCCCCGACCTCGCCCTCGCGCTCGCTGGTCTCGCTGTGAGCCCCCGCACCGAACCTCCCTCTCTGCGATGCCGATTTCTTCCTCTAACCGCGGGCTCCATCGAGCCCGAGAGCTCATCCCCGCCGGCCACGAGGTCGCCGCGGCTAGAGCCCCCACACGTCGGCCCGAAAGCACGCTGTCGCCCCTACGCCTTCCCAGGAACCCAGAGCACCTACCCACTCTTCCTCCCGTGCACCATAGCGCTCTGTCCCTCTTCACCGAACTCCGGCCACCGCGCAAGTTGCTGCCGCCGTCGACCTAGGCCACCGGAGCTGCTGCTGCGTGCACCACCCGACGCGGACGAGTCTCCTCGTCGCGTGGACGCACTTCGCCGTCCATATAGTCGCCGGAAAGCAAAACCCGAGCATCGCCGCCGTCTCTGGACGTCGCCGGCGGCTCAACTCCGGCCGTGCCGACGTGGCACCGCCATTAGTGGCTAATGACGCCACTAACCAACCCCCTAGGTCACTGACGGATGGACCCCACTTTTAATTTAACCCTGGGATTTATTCCCTGTTTAGTTTAGATTAATCCAGCTGGCCCCACTTGTCAGTTTGACCCTGCCACGTCAACGTTGACCTGGCCCACTGGTCAGCCTCTGTTCCCGCCCTGAGTCACTGACGTGTGGCCCCCACACGTCAAATTTGACCTGGTCAGCGCCGTTGACTTGCTGACGCAATGCTGACGCAGCTATTCTTTTTCTGGAATTATTTCTAAACAGGAAATTCCAGAAAATGTTCAAAACTTCAAAAATTCATATAAATTCAACCGTAGCTCAGATTGAAATAATTTATATATGAAAAATTATCAGGAAAATGCAATCTATCCATCTGTACCAGTTTCATGCATGAAAAACAAAGTTATACCTGCTGTATAAGTGAAACACTAAAATGGCTTATATAAAGAGCTTATTTTGGAGATGCATTTGAATCTTTGGTTCAAATGGACTTCATGCAAATGAATGCCAGTTGCATTAGCTCAAATAACATCACATATTCATGCCATCTTCATGCATCATATTGTTGCATATGATTGTGTATTGATTGCCGGCACCGTTCCTTCTCGATAGGTCCTGCTCCGGAGCCGTTCCAGAGTACCTGTTTGTGAAGCAGTGCCCCCCTGTTGATCTATCAGTCAAGCAAACCCCCTGGTTCATTCCGATACAATCCTACTCTCTCGCTCCTGCTCTCAGTTATTGCATTAGGACAACAACGATTCATCTGCTACTTTGTGATTCGGTAGTTGAACCCATTCCTCTGCATGACTGTCATTGCCACGATAAATAGTTGAAACCCACTAGCATGTGTAGGAGTTGATTGAGCCATGTTGTGTTCCTACCATGCTATGCCTGCTATTGCTTAGAGTTGAGTCGGTCTGATTCATTGGGAATGGATTGGAGTGTTACGATATGTTACGATCTTTGAGAGTGAAGTGTGTGAACACGATTTGGTAAAGGTAGCGGTGAGAGGCCATGTAGGAGTACATGGTGGGTAGTCTCACCGAACCGTCCTTAAGCTAATCGAAGTTACGTGTATGTTGTCCAATGACTAGCTACTACCACACATTGGAATGCTTAAGTGCCCCTCTCGACTTATTAACCAACTTGATCTCTGTCCAGGAGTCGCAACTAGTTTCTAGTGTTTGTAGGTAGTGCTAACATCACCACTTGAGGGAGTCCTTGATTAGGGGGTGTCCGGATAGCCGGACTATAGCCTTTGGCCAGACTCCTGGACTATGAAGATACAAGATTGAAGACTTGTCCCGTGTCCGGATGGGACTTTCCTTGGCGTGGAAGGCAAGCTTGGCGATACGGATATGTAGATCTCCTCCCATTGTAACCGACTCTATGTAACCCTAGCCCTCTCCGGTGTTTATGTAAACCGGAGGGTTTTAGTCCGTAGGACGAACAACAATCATACCATAGGCTAGCTTCTAGGGTTTAGCCTCTCTGATCTCGTTGTAAATCTACTCTTATACTACCCATATCATCAATATTAATCAAGTGAGTAGGGTTTTACCTCCATCGAGAGGGCCCGAACACAGGTAAAAACATCGCGTCCCCTGTCTCCTGTTACCATCCGCCTAGGCGCTTGCGATTCGGGACCCCCTACCCGAGATCCGCCGGTTTTGACACCGACATTGGTGCTTTCGTTGAGAGTTCCTTTGCGCCGTCGCCATCAGGAAGGATGCCTCATCCCGTCTTTAAAGGCGCACTGTTGCTAAAGGAGCTTTGGCTATCGGCCAAACTCTCCGGCTAGGCGGTTTTCTTATGACCGCCTGTTCGGCCGCCGCTTGACGATGACTTCTCGGGTCATCGGAAGCAATCTTCACGTCAAATCGGAACTCGCCGAGCAATTAGATCCGACGGAGCTCTCTTCCTTAAACGAGCTCCTGGATCGCATCGATGCCCTGGGAGTCGCTACAGACTACGATCAGATTGGGCCTAAACCCGATCTGAGAGAGATTAACTCTCCCCAGATCACCCATCACGTTGCTGTGGTGGAGGAACAATGCGCGACCCTTCATCTATCCTAAGGACTAGCTTTGTCCGGATTCCCGATCCCTCCAAGCCGGATACCCGCGGAGGAGAGGACGACACTCAAGACCTGAACGTAGAGTCAGGCAACGGGCTAGATTCATTGGACAACATCCAAGAATCCAAGCCTCCGAGTTCGGAAACTCCTTGGCCCTTGAGCCTCAGGCTGGGTGAGGTTTCGGATCTAATTCCACCCACCCACCCGAACATAGGCGATCTATCCAAAATTAGGCAACAACCCGTGGAAATAGTACATCATCACTGGGCCAGATTCCTCCTGGTTATGAACATGATAAAGGGCTGCCGCGAGGAAGACGCAATTTCATTCTTCTGCAATAATTGCACGGACAAGGGAATCGGCGGTATATAGGTCACCGTGAAATTACACGCTTCGCCGACTTGGCGTCCATAGTACGAAAGTACTGTGCGATGGAAAGCGCCTGGAAAACCGAAACAAGATTTTGGGACAATCCGGCCTGAATACAAACCCAGTCCGAAATAAAAGGGTGCATTATCGCCAATCACCCGAGTTAAACACCAAAAAACAAAAAACCCCTACGGGGCATGGAACCCATCGGAGGGATGGCTCAACAGACCTGTAAAATTCATAATCTGAGGGCGCCACACCAACTCATATCCTTAGAGCATGTTGGATACTCCGGCAGGTGCCCAAAAGTGGCGAAGAGCTTCTAACCCCAGCATCCACAGAGCACCAGCCCAGGGATACCAGTACGGTATTAACAGCCTTCGAGACTTTCGCATCAAACAATATGCGAAAACGAACACTCCGCAGCCTTGCGAAGTCTACCAAGTAGCAACAATAAATCCATGGGTGACACGGCTATTACCTTTAATGCGGTGATGAACCTAAATTCAACAGCCCGAGCACCAAAGCATTGGTCCTCGGTCCAATGTGGATGGCTTCGCCTATACCAAGGTACTCATGGACGGTGGCGTGGATTGAACCTCATTTATGAGGAAACCCTTCGAAAAATGGAAATATAATGGAGCCGCATTGAGCGAAGCAGCACAACCTTTAGAGGAATAATACCCAGTCGGGAAGAGTGCTGCACAGGAAAAATCACACTGGATGTGGTGTTCGACACGCCGGATAATTACAGGTCCGAGGAGGTCACGTTCCAAGTGGCCCCGTTCAGCAGCGGATACCACACTCTATTAGGGCGGGAGGCATTCACAAATTTTCAAGCTATACCCCATTACGGGTACATGAAGCTCAAAATGCCCGGGCCCAACGGAATCATCACTCTTGCTAGTGACCCGGACATAGCACTCCGCTCCGAAAATGAGACAGCCGCACTGTCCCTTGAGGCACTATCCGAAGCCCTAGTGGCCGAGGAACTGACTGCGCTGCGCTCCACGGTGAACAGGGACGATGTGATACTCGATAAAAGATCCAAGTCCACCTCCTTTAAACCAGCAAATGAAATAATCAAATTCCAAGTCCACCCAACGGACCCTACAAAAATGGCCTCCATCGGGGCACAATTAAACCCTGATGTAGACGCCGCACTACGAGAATTCCAACGCGAATTGGGACATTTTTGCCTGGCACCCGCCAGACATGCCAGGAATCCCACGCCGGCTGGCCGAGCACAGCCTAAACATCCTAAAAGGATTCAAGCCAGTCAAACAGGCTCTTCGGCGTTTCTCCGAACCTAAGAGACAAGCCATGGGAGAGGAGCTAGCCAAACTATTGGAGGCCGGATTCATCAGAG
Organism: Aegilops bicornis; assembly: GCA_021605145.1. Classification (NCBI taxonomy): domain Eukaryota; kingdom Viridiplantae; phylum Streptophyta; class Magnoliopsida; order Poales; family Poaceae; genus Aegilops; species Aegilops bicornis. The sequence goes on along the minus strand of CM038674.1, from coordinate 300,937,841 downwards.
ATATATAACATCCGGACTGGCTAGCAAACCTGGTGATGTTACCAAAGAAGGATAAATCCTAGCGCCTATGCGTCGATTTCAAGGACCTGAACAAGGCTTGCCAAAAGGATCCCTTCCCCCTCCCCCGCATCGATCAAATTATCGATGCTACCACAGGACACGATTCATTGTGTTTCCTCGACGCATACTCCGGGTACCATCAAATCAAGATGGCAGATGTCGGTGTCAAAACCGGCGGATCTCGGGTAGGGGTCCCGAACTGTGCGTCTAGGCGGATGGTAACAGGAGACAAGGGACACGATGTTTTACCCAGGTTCAGGCCCTCTTGATGGAGGTAAAACCCTATGTCCTGCTTGATTAATATTGATGATGTGTGTTACAAGAGTGTATCTACCACGAGATCAAAGAGGCTAAACCCTAGAAGCTAGCCTATGGTATGATTGTTGTTCGTCCTATGGACTAAATCCCTCCGGTTTATATAGACACCGGATAGGTTAGGGTTACACACAGTCGGTTACAATGGTAGGAGATCTACATATCCGTATCGCCAAGCTTGCCTTCCACGCCAAGGAAAGTCCCATCCGGACACGGGACGAAGTCTTCAATCTTGTATCTTCATAGTCTTGGAGTCCGGCCGATGATGATAGTTCGGCTATCCGGACACCCCCTAGTCCGGAACTCCCTCAGTAGCCCCTGAACCAGGCTTCAATGACGACGAGTCCGGCGTGTTAATTGTCTTCGGCATTGTGAGGCGGGTTCCTCCTCCGAACACTTCATAGAAGGTTTTGAACACAAGGATAGTGTCCGGCTCTGCAAAACAAGTTCCTCATAACACCGTAGAGAGAATAATTTTTGCACAGATCTGCTGACATAATCCGCGGCGTGACATCACACCACAGCCAGGCCTTTATATGAATCGTTTTTTTATTGTTCCACCTCAGCGTGTTTAGCGAGGCGGTTTCCTTGGCACGTCCTATCAAAGCGTAGATCGTGCCCCCTTATTCCGGGATTCTCATCAATACGGACGTGGGTAACCCAACCATGCCCATTGGCCTGCGTTCTCTATCGAAGGCGAGTCCTAATCGGCCACGGGGTGGGCTCTTGGTATTCAAGCTCTTTATGACGAGACCAAGGCCCTCTTCTTCTTTACACCCTCCATCGAGTTCGCCTCATGCTTCGAGTTCCAACACCCAGAGCTTCAGATTCAGGCGCTTCGGACTTTCGACGATGTCCGCTCCGACCAAAGACGGCCGATGGATGTCTTCCTCCGTCACGAAGAAGATGTGCTAAAGCTGCGAGACGCTGTGTATCTCGACCGGGCGAGATCTCGTGATAGGCTGCCTGCTCTGTGGCAGGTCATTCCCACTCCTGAGCCCGGTGAGAACGTGGTGTTCGTGTCCCACTTCCTTCGGGGTTTAGGCTTCCCGACGGACCCCTTTGTGCGGGGGCTCATGTTTTATTATGGGCTTGATTTCCATGACTTGAATCCGGAGTCCATCCTCCATATCTCATCATTCATTGTCGTATGTGAGGCCTTCCTCCATATTACCCCCCACTTTGGATTGTGGCTCAAGACCTTCAAGGTGGAGCCAAAGATGATCAAGGGGCAGCAAGCGGAGTGCAGAGGGGCGGTCATAAGAAAATGTCTGATGCTCCGTGGCCCGAGGGCTTTTTCAAGAGGAGCTTGGTTGGCAAGCTGGAGTGGTTTTATATCACCGCCCTGTGGGCACCAAATGGGCAGCGCTCGCCTTCCGCTTAGGTCCACCGCGGCCGGTGGCATCATGGGTCAACAAGGGGCTCGACTGGGGGCCGTCCAAGGATGTTCCCCTGCTGCAGGGCCGTATTCGAGATCTCCAGGAAAGAGGGATCAATCTGGTTGAAGTGGCGCAGGCTATGGTGATCCGGCGCCTTCAGCCCTGCAAACGTCGCCCCCTCCGCCTGTGGGAATTCAATCCGGAGGGACCACGAGCTCTCCAAAATTTTATGCGCACAACGCCCGTGGTGATGTATAAACTGTTCTTCGGATCACAAGAGAAGTGTCCGGACTTGACCGAGGACGCAGGACTAAGCTGCAATCGCCAGATACTCAAGTAAGTAGTCCCAGAATCGGACAAGCTGTTCATTCATTTATTTCATATATATATGCCCTTTAAAGGAGTCGTTTCTTGAACAGGAGTGGATAGCCAAGGCAAAGTTAATAAGGTGTCCGGCTCCCCTCCCAGAGACCACGCCGGATCCCATGTTGACCAAGATGTTGAAGGTCGCGCCTTTTGAAGAAGGCGAAGGGGGGAGCGGGGAAGCAACCGCCTTTGCGAAGGAGGATATCAAGGAAGGAGGGATTAAGAGTCCCACGTTCCGAGGTGAGAAGAGGACCGCTTCGGAAGATCCGGAGGTCAAGGCCTCAAAGAGGGGGAAGGAATCTTCGGCAGAGAGTCTGGTGCTGGGAAGTAACCCAGCCACATTATTTCCCCAAGGGGATCAGCCCTCCAGCCAGCCGTAAGTAAAAAGAAGGGGTCTTGTAAATAAGGAACATCCCTGTATTTATTCATGAGGATAACCGAAATTGTACCTTGTAGTTCGGACTTCAGCCCTTCTCAGCAGAGCTCGTCTTCGGGGGATCTTCTTCCGGAGATGATGGAGAGCGAAACTCCTCCACCTGTCGCACCCTCCTGTGAGGCGGACGACCCGGAGGTGTCGTCGTGGAGGGTTCCCCCAAGTCCGACGGGGCCGGAAGGTCCGGCGCCAAGTGGCGTGCGGTCGGAGGAGCTGAAGGATCTGCTCGGGCGAGCGGCTATTTCAGAGGCTCACCGTGCTAATGGGTACGGTGATTGAAAGAATTGCATCCATGGAGAGCGGATTGCATGAAGCCGTCAGAAGCTTACTGACGGGGTTTGAGGTACGCGAAAATGATGTACCTTCTGACAGTTATGCATATAAAATGCGCCCTGTATAGATAGTAGCCCCTGAGACTTGGTATGTTGTCAAAACTGACAATGTCTTTGAGATCAAATTCTCGATTATAACATATCGCCGCTCTGAACAGGTGGCGGGCGTCCGAGGCCAGCCGGACTGCTGAATATGCCGAACTAAAGCGGCAACTTGATGAGGCGGATGCGGACATCGCTACTGGTCAATAAACGGTTTGACGAGTCACAAGGTATCGACCTCTATGCAGACACCTTGTAAGGGAGCTCGACGCCCATGTCTTACTGTTTGTATGCTTAATGCAGATGGTGCCGCTGTGGAGGAGCTGCGGGCGTAACTTCGCCCGAGCGAAAGAGCAAGCCAGAATTAGTAATGCGGCCGCTGTAAAGGCGGCCGAAGAGCTAGAAGCTGAACGGGCTGCTCATTGCCGAAGCAAAGAGGAGATGGCCGATATGGCCAAAAAGTTAAGGAATACTACCGATCGCTGCGTGGTTCTTGAAAAGGAACGTCAAGCGGAACAAGAGGGCCTAAAGAAGGCCGCTGCCGAATCCAAGAATGCCCAATCGGCTTTGAGAGCTGCCAAGGAGGAGCTGAGTTAGGCGGGGCGATTGCGGCCGGAAAACCGCTTTCGCCATGCGGAGGAAATATACAGATCCAAAGTATGCTCAGTTGGATAAATTGTGGAGTTCAGAGGATGCTTATCTCGGACTTGGCGGCGAGCGCCGTGGACGCGGGTTGAGCACTTCCGGGGCGAAGGGGCATGACGGGAAGAGCTATATTGGTCGCAATTCCATAGTCCGGAGCGTCCTTCCGCCACGACCGATCGGTTGGCGAATGGGCCGAGCTGAATCGATTGTCCGGATTTTCCATGAAGCATGTCTTGACTCACTTGTGGTCGGACGGACCCCACCGAAGAGCTATTTTGGTTTAGTGCAATTTCTTGGTGCGGTGCAGCGTGTCGACGCAATGAAGCGATCGGCGTGTATTGAGGGAGCGTGGATGGCTCTTTCCCGTGTCAAGACATACTGGCAGAGAGATGAAGGCCACCGACGTTGCATCCTGTGATTGAGACAGAGGCCGAGTACCGCCGAGCACTACTTTGAAGAAGTCTCCGCGGCGCTGCTTAATAGAGACCTTGATGCTCGAAGGATATTTTGTTTAAATGACATGTATGATTTGTGAAAACAATGTTGCAATGTAATACAAGTGCTTTTTATACTTGTGCTGTTCAAGTAGTAAACTACTCCTGTGCGGCCGCTTATGTATATGTGTATATAACTTTGAAAGATGGCAGTCCTTGGTTTCAGCCCCCACGCACATAGTGCGGGGTGTTTGCAAAAAAGCACTTTTTCACACTTAATCCAATGTCTTGGTCCTGTTAAGGAGGTGATAGCGTAGCAAACCAGTGCAACCGGACTATAATGCTTTATCACTTTCACTTAGCCATAGGAGTTCGAGCGTGGGGCTACTATATAGCCTTCGGGGCACCGCACTCTCCCGAATCGGGTGCGTATGTGCTCGATCGAAAACCGGTCCTTCGTTAATGCGGAGGAATTCTAAACATTCCTGTGAGTCATCGAGTGGTTGACCGCCTCTCGCTATATCATCACAGTCAGTTTTCGGCTTTCTCTCGAGGTGCTCGCCCGGCCGAACCGGGCACAAGCGCGATAGTTCTCCGGTGCCGCGTTAGCCGTGAAAACGGGCGTAAGGCAGCAAAACACGAGCCGGGCAACCCAACATTTTACCAAAGACATGATTCGAGCTGATGCATATAAGGCCTAATCTCGAGACGCCGAATACTCCCTAAGGTATTCGGTCTTTATGAAAATGGGCAGAATAATGCCCTAAGCCCCCGTGTCGAGGTGCGCAAAAAATTCTGGTGCGGCCAATGCCAAAGCACCAGCCTCCTCCTCGGTTATACTAAGGAACCGGGGGGATGTGTATCAACAAGAGACAGTGAAAAAAGGTTTACGCAGGGTCTTAATCTGAAAAGAATCCATGCAACGGGTCCCTACTGCACGTCTGTGCCCGTGTCTCCGTTGTGCCGTATCCTGGACGGGTGTAGCACGTTGTTCATCTGTAAAAGAGAGGAACTTAGTTTGAAAAAAAAGGGTCGTGCGAAAGGTGTACTTAATATTAAATAAACAGAGTACGGTTCAAAGAATTAAATAAAATTGAGTTTTATTGTCTCTTGTTATACATGTATGCGGCCCCTCGTATGGGGGTATGCCGCTAGTAGGCGCCTGACTCGTCTAACCGAGTCCAGGGTTTGAATGACCGATTCAGGTTCTTTGCCTAGCAGAGCCGAATAGTTGTGGGGCTGTTAAGGCAGTCTCCCGTTCTTCCGTGCTCAAGTGACACTTAATACTTCCTTTTAACGAGATGATGTCGCGTGGACCGGGCATTTTAAGTGTTAGAGATGCATAATGCGGTATTGCGTAAAAGCGGGCGAAAGCTGTACGCCTCAGTAGTGCTTAAGGGCTACTGCTGAATGGGGCGATGGGTAGTGAGCTTTCGCGACGGGGGTTGTCGGATGAACCGAACACAACCTCTAGTGGTACAGAGCCTGTATAATAAAGAAGGCATGGCGTCATTCCTTTGAAGGAAGTGCTGCTATAGTGAATTTTGGTAGGTTCTATCCCCATTATGAGGACGGTGTCCTGGTATGGCAGGTGCCGCGCTGTGTGTTATCACATGAAGTGAGTTCACTGTTTTGACTTCTAGTGGGAAAGTCTGTTGTTTTCGGGACTGCTGCTTTTGGGTTTCGTCACTTTCACTTGGTGTGTCGAGCCCCTTGTGTTCGGCGTTAAGTCGGCCGGACTGCTTGAAGGCCCAACAATCTCTGTGGGTATGGCTTGCAGGCTTCCCGGAGGTACCATGTATTTGGCACAGTCTATCCAGAATCTTGTTTAGGTTGGATAGCTCGTCACTGTTATCCTTTAGGGGCAATGTTTTGTTGTAGGGCCGAGTGCTTTTGAATCCGGTGTTGACCGCCGTACTATTTGGGCCATTTTCCTTATTCCGGCGCTGGTCTTTTCTGCGTCGTGATTTCCCATTTCCATCCCTGATTTCGGATGTACTCGTGTCATTGGTCTTGCATCTAGCCAGCCAGCTTACTTCCCCTGCGCAAAAGCGGGTCATGAGGCTTGTTAATGCGGCCATTGTTCTTGGCTTTTCTTGGCCGAGGTGTCTGGCGAGTCATTCGTCTCGGACGTTGTGTTTGAAAGCTGCCAAGGCTTCGGCGTCCGGACAATCGACTATTTGGTTCTTTTAGTAAGGAACCTGTTCCAGAATTTTCGGGCTGACTCTCCGGGCTGTTGAGTTATGTGACTTAGATCGTCTGCGTCTGGAGGGCGGACGAGGTCCTCAAAATTTGCTCAAATGCATCCTCGAGCTCTTCCCAGCTTCCAATGGTATTTTCGGGGAGGCTCTGAAGCCAATGCCGAGCTGGCCCTTTGAGTTTAAGTGGTAAGTATTTTACGGCGTGGAGATCATCTCCTCTAGCCATGTGAATGTGGAGGATGTAATCCTCAATCCGCATCTGTGGTCTGTTGTTCCGTCGTATGCCTCTATGTTTACGGGTTTGAATCCTTTGGAAATTCATGATCCAAGCACCTCATCGGTGAAACATAGGGGTGTGCGGGCGCCCTATATTTGGGTGTGCCGTGGTTTTCGGAATTTTGGCGTGTTGCATTGCTTTGTGGCGTGCTTTCTTGGCCCATAGATGAACCTAACTGGGCCATCCTTTGATGTGAATCCTTAGGCGGATCGCATATTGGCTTGTGCGGCACCATTCGCGCTCTCTTTTGCCGTGAGGTTGTCCATCCGACCGGGTGGCCTTCTTTCTTTTTAATTGTGGGGGCTCTAAGGCCTCCTCGTGGTCGGGCAGTAGCTTTCTTTTGGATAGCTCTTTGTTCGGCTGCATCGTCGCCAGATTTCTATTCAAGGTGTCAATACTTTGCTCCATCTAATCTCGAGTGCATCTTCCGCTGTTTTGAGCTTCCGCTTCGCTTTTTCAGGCTACGCAGCGGCGACGAGCCTTTTCGTGGGTCATTTTGCTCCAATGGTTTGTCCGGCGTGAGGTCGTCGGACTGTTGTCTTCGCCGGGGACAGATTTTTATCCAAGTTGTCTTGCTCGGACGATTGCTCGATAGCTTGTTCGTTGTCCACCGGTTCGCCCTGCTCTATGGCTGGGTCTTTGTTGAGGCGGGACTTTGTTCGGCGTTTACGTTGCCGTTTTGACTGCTTTTCGAGGGATTTATCCTTTGTGGCGTCCCGTTGTTCCTCGTCTTCATTTCCTTTAGGTGTATCCACCATGTATACATCATGGGATGAGGTTGTCCAGCATCCTATAGGTGCTGGTTCATTGTTGTCTCCTACATCGTCGTCCATACCATCGATGTCTTCGGAGTCGAAATCGAGCACGTCGTGTAAGCTTTCGACAGTGGCTATGAAGTGGGTGGTGGGTGGGCATTGAGTTTCTTCATCGTCCGCATCCCAACCTTCCTGTTCGTAGTCCGGCCAGGCTCTCCGGATAAAGAGAGACTTTAGTGAATTCAGGATGTCGCCAAAGGGCGAGTGCTGAAAGATGTCCGCGGCCGTGGACTCCATAACGGGCGCCCAATCGGATTCGATCGGCAAGGGCGCGGAGGGTTCGGAGTCCGGAGAGGAGCCCGGCACCCTGGAGTCGAGGTCTTCTCAAAGGACAGGGACGGAGTTCGGCTCGATCGCCGTAGAGATTAAAGCCCGCGAGGCGGTGTCCAACCACTCGTCCTCGATCGGGGAATCCGGCTCCGGATTAAGGGTCAGAGCGGATTCAGTCGGCCTCTGTGGCCTTGCTCGCTGCAGAGCTAGATCATGCCCATCGAGACGGTCGCGGCGCTTTGGCTGCGGCTCGAATCCGTCGAAGATCAAGTCTCCGCGGATATTGGCGTATAGTTTAAATCTTCCAAATCTGACCTGACGGCGGGGTGTAGCTTTCGATCTGCTCCAGATGGCTGCTTAATTGCCCGCAGTGCAAAGCCGCCGAACACGAAGATCTGTCCGAGGAGAAAAGTCTCACCCTGGACCGCGTCGTTGTTGATGATCAAAGGAGCCATCGGGCCTGTTGGTGACGACACACAGGAACTCTCAATGAAAGCACAAATGTCGGTGTCAAAACCGGCGGATCTCGGGTAGGGGGTCCCGAACTGTGCGTCTAGGCGGATGGTAACAGGAGACAAGGGACACGATGTTTTACCCAGGTTCGGGCCCTCTTGATGGAGGTAAAACCCTACGTCCTGCTTGATTAATATTGATGCTGTGTGTTACAAGAGTGGATCTACCACGAGATCAAAGAGGCTAAACCCTAGAAGCTAGCCTATGGTATGATTGTTGTTTGTCCTATGGACTAAAACCCTCCAGTTTATATAGACACTGGATATGTTAGGGTTACACAGAGTCGGTTACAATGGTAGGAGATCTACATATCCAGACGCCAAGCTTGCCTTCCACGCCAAGGAAAGTCCCATCCGGACACGGGACGAAGTCTTCAATCTTGTATCTTCATAGTCTTGGAGTCCGGCCGATGATGATAGTTCGGCTATCCGGACACCCCCTAGTCCGGAACTCCCTCAGCAGAGCCTAACCAAGCCGCAACGGCATTTATCACCCCATACGGCCCATTCTTCTTCAACACAATGCCCTTCGGGCTCAAAAACGCCGGCGCAACATATCAGCGCATGATTCAGACATGTCTGGCAAACCAGATCGGCAAAAACAGTGGAGGCCTACGTAGATGATGTGGTCGTCAAAACCAAGCATGTCGAAACTATAGTAGACGACTTGAGGCTCACATTCGATAATCTTCGAACATATGACATCAAGCTTAACCCGGAAAAATGCGTTTTCGGCGTACCAGCCAGAAAGCTCTTGGGCTTTATTGTATCCGGTAGAGGAGTTGAAGCAAACCCAACCAAGATCCGAGCTCTGTCACAATTGGATATCCCAAAGGACCTCAAACAAATACAAAAATTGACTGGATGCGTGGCAGCTCTAAGCCGCTTTATCTCCCGTTTAGGAGAAAAGGCATTACCCCTCTATCGCCTCCTCAGGCGCACCGAACACTTCGAGTGGACGGATGCCGCCACGGCCGGACTTGAAGAAATAAAAGCCATATTGGCAACAAACCCGGTCCTGGCCGCGCCGAACATGGGCGAACCAATGCTATTATACATCACCGCAACTCATCAAGTTGTAAGCGCGGTGCTCGTTGTCGAACGAGAAACGGACGAACACAAATTTCCCCTTCAAAAACCAGTTTACTACGTGTCCACTGTCCTCACTACATGCAAGTCATGGTATCCGCATTATCAAAGGATAGCGTACGCGGTGTTTATGGCATCCCGGAAGCTGCGACACTACTTTCAAGAGTGTTCGATAACAGTAGCCTCCGAAGTACCTCTTAACGACATTATAAACAACCGCGATGCGACGGGCCGGATTGCCAAATGGGCCATTAAGCTCCTCCCGTTCGACATAACCTATAAGCCACGACAAGCCATTAAGTCGGAAGTTTTGGCCGACTTCGTCGTCGAATGGACTGAAGCCGAACTCCCTAAAGAGTACGGCACATATTCCAACTGGATCATGCACTTCGACGGCTCCAAAATGTTGGCTGGTCCAGGGGCTGGCGTTGTTCTGACGTCCCCAATAGGAGATACAGTTCAATAGATACTCCAGATAATGTATACGGACTACAACAACGCAGCCGAATACGAGGCCCTTCTACATGGTCTCCGGATGGCAGTATCCATGGGCATTCAACGCCTAGAGGTGCGAGGATTCGAACCTCGCGATATCCCAAATAAATGGAGACTTTGATGCCAAGGATCCGAAAATGGCAGCTTATCGCAACGCTGTCCTAAAAATGTCAGCTTGGTTCGAAGGGCTCGAATTTCACCATATAGCCTGGGAAAACAATCAGGCAGCAGACATCCTGTCATGCATTGGCGCAAAGCGCGATGCCGTCCCCCCCAATATCTTCTTAGAGAGACTGTTCAAGCCATCCGTATTATGGGAAGGGGATTCCGGAAATAACAGCCTGGACCCAACAACACTGCCCGACACCGAACATTCTGACACAATTGGAGGCTCTGCCAACGAAGTAACATCTTCAGCCCACGTAATAATGGCAGTCGTTGCCCCGTGGACGGAACCATTCCTATCCTACCTAACCAAGCAGGAACTTCCCGAGGACCAAAATGAGGCACGCTGCATAGTGCGGCGATCTAAAGCCTATAAAGTCCATGAGGGAGAGCTTTATAAGAAAAGCACCACCGGAGTCCTTCAAAGGTGTATCTCCGAAGAGAAAGGGCGGAATCTTCTGGCTGAAATTCATGCCGGACTCGGCGGGCACCACGCCGCAGCCCAGACCCTTGTAAGCAAGGCCTTCCGTATAGGATTTTATTTGCCGACGGCCCGGGCAAATGCTCAGGACTTAGTCCAACGATGTGTCGGTTGCCAGCTCTTTGCTAATCAAAGCCACATGCCACCCACCGCCCTCCAAACTATACCCATTACCTGCCCCTTCACGGTCTGGGGGCTTGACATGGTTGGACCCCTTAAAGGAGGAACCCACAAGCAAAAATACCTACTTGTCATGGTGGATAAATTCACCAAATGGATAGAGGCCAAGCCTATTAAGACGACCGAATCCGGACCGGTGATAGACTTCATATCAGGGGTCGTACACCGTTACGGTGTCCCCCACAACATCATCACTGATAACGACACGAACTTCACGGCCGACGAGGTCAAACTCTGGTGCAAAAACATGGGCAGCAAGCTCGACTATGCTTCAGTCTATCACCCTCAAACTAACTGTCAAGTCGAGCGAGCAAATGGTCTAATCATGAGCGGCATCAAACCCAGATTAGTACGGTCCCTCAAGGAATCTAACACGCACTGGGTAGAGGAGCTGGACTCCGTACTCTGGGGGCTGCGGACCACGTTGAATCGCACCACCGGATTCACACCATTCTTTATGGTATACGGTGCAGAGGCAGTTCTGCCTTGCGACATAATTCATGACTCACCTCGCGTGCGCATGTACGAAGAAAGAGAAGCCGAGCTCGATCGGCAGGATAGTTTGGACGCCTTGGAGGAGGAGCGTGACGTGGCAAAAGCCCGTTCCGCATTCTATCAATAGCAGGCTTGAAGATATCAAAGCAGAGAAGTACGGGCCAAAACTTACAATGTTGGCGAGTTAGTTCTATGCCTGCCGGACAAGAAAAAGGACAAACTCAAGCCCAAATGGGAAGGTCCCTTTATTATCGACCAAGTCCTGACCGGTGGAGCATACCGTCTGTGAGATGCATCGGATAACCGACTCGAGCCGAACCCATGGAACGCAGCCTGAGGGAGTTCCGGACTAGGGGGTGTCCAGATAGCCGAACTATCATCATCGGCCGGACTCCAAGACTATGAAGATACAAGATTGAAGTCTTTGTCCTGTGTCCGGATGGGACATTCCTTGGCGTGGAAGGCAAGCTTGGCGATATGGATATGTAGATCTCCTACCATTGTAACCGACCCTGTATAACCCTAGCCCTCTTCGATGTCTATATAAACCGGATGGTTTTAGTCCGTAGGACGAACAACAATCAGACCATAGGTTAGCTTCTAGGGTTTAGCCTCTTTGATCTCGTGGTAGATCCACTCTTGTAACATACATCATCAATATTAATCAAGCAGGACGTAGGGTTTTACCTCCATCAAGAGGGCCCAAACCTGGGTAAAACATCGTGTCCCTTGTCTCCTGTTACCATCCGCCTAGACGCACAGTTCGGGAGCCCCTACCCGAGATCCGCCGGTTTTGACACCGACATTGGTGCTTTCATTGAGAGTTCCTATGTGTCGTCACCGATAGGCTGGATGGCTTCTTCGACCATCATCAACGACGCAGTCCAGGGTGAGACTTTTCTCCCCGAACAGATCTTCGTATTCGGCGGCCGCTTTGCGGGCCGATTCGGCAGCCATCCGGAGCAGATCGAAGCTACGCCGGCCGTCAGTCGATTTGGAAGTTTGAACTTCACTACCGACATCCGCGGGCACTTGATCCTCGATGGAGTCGAGCCACACCAGCGGCGTGCCGCTGCCACGGCGGGCATGATTTAGCTTCTGCGGCCGGACGGTACCACGGAGGTCAGATTTCGAACCCGCTCCGATCTTCAATTCGAGCCCGGCCGCCAAGATATCGAGGACGGATGGCTAGACACCGCCTCGGGGGCTGCAACCTCTACGGTGATAGAGCCGAACACTGATCTTGTCCCTCATAAAGCTCGCGACTCCGAGGTGCCGGACTCCTTGCCGGACTTCGAACCTCCCGCGCCCCTCCAATCGAATACGATTGGGCGCCGGTCATGGAGTTCACCGCAGCGGACATCTTTCAACTCTCACCTTTTGGCGACATCTTGAGTTCGCTAAAGTACCTCTCGTTATCAGGAGAGCCCTGGCCGGACTGCGGTCAGGACGGTTGGGATGCGGACGACGAAGAAATTCAAAGCCCACCCACCACCCACTTGGTAGCCGCTGTCGACGATCTAACTGACATGCTAGACTACGACTCCGAAGACATCGACGGTATGGACGACGATGCCGGAGACGAACAAGAACCAGCGCCTACCGGGCACTGGAAAGCCACCTCATCATATGACATATACATGGTGGACATCCCAAAGGATGGGAATGGCGAAGGAACAGAGGAGGATGACCCCTCCAAGAAACAGCCCAAGCGCCGGCGTCAGCGGCGCCGCTCTAAATCCCGCCACAAAGAAGAATGAAGATTTCGCTTTGGAGATAACAATACACCGGACAATGCGAAGACAATCCACTCTAGCAAGATCCGGTAGCAGGAGGATGGAGACGCCAGCCCTCACAAGAGAGCGGCAGAAGAAGAGGTAGAGGATTATATGCCTCCCTCCGGAGACGAAGCAAGCCTCGACGACGATGAATTCGTCGTGCCTGAGGATCCCGTCGAACAAGAGCGTTTTAGATGCAGGCTTATGGCCACGGCGAACAGCCTCAAGAAAAAGCAGCAACAGCTTAGAGCTGATCAGGATCTGCTAGCCGACAGATGGACTGAAGTCCTCGTGGCCGAAGAGCATGAGCTCGAACGCCCCTCCAAAAGCTACCCTAAACGCAAGCTGCTCCCCCGATTAGAGGAGGAGGCTTACGAACCCGCATCACCAGGAGACAATATGGCTGACCGACCACCCCGTGGTCGCGACAGAGAGGCCTCTAGACCCTTCACTAGAACCGTACCCCGGCATCGCTCAAAAAGCACACGGCCCGCAGGGGAACGCTCCGGACCTGCGAGATATATTGGAGGACAAGGCAAGAGAATCAAGATCGATCTATGGATCGGCGTGGGCCCCACGATGCGTGGCGACAACCGTCGCGCGGACACGATAAGTCCGCCGGGCCGAACGAAACAGAAAAGCTCTTTTGAGCTCACGCCATTGATATCGCCCAAAGAGAGAGGCGCCAAGACACCCACTATGCTTCACAGATGAAGTAATGGATCATCAAATCCCCGAAGGGTTTAAACCCGTCAATATTGAATCCTATGACGGCACAACAGACCCGGTTTGGATCGAAGACTATCTCCTTCACATCCACATGGCCCGCGGTGACGATCTTCACGCCATCAAATACCTCCCCTCAAGCTTAAAGGACCAGCCCGACATTGGCTCAACAGCTTACCAACAGTCAATTGGGAGCTGGGAGGACCTGAAGCCGCATTCCTCGATAACTTCCGGGGCACTTATGTGCGACCACCGGACGGCGATGACCTAAGCCACATAATTCAGCAGCGGATGAATCGGCGGACAATTACGGACACGGTTCTTAACCAAGAAAACCAAATCGTCATCGTCCGGGATGCGGAGGCCCTCGCGGCCTTCAAGCATAACATCTGCGACGAGTGGCTTGCCCGGCACCTAGGACAGGAAAAGCCAAAATCTATGGCAGCCCTCACATCACTCATGACCCGCTTCCGCGCGGGTGAGGACAGCTGGCTAGCACGCAGCAACAACCTCAGCAAAAATTCTGGCAGTCCGGACTTCAAGGACCGAAATGGCAGGCCGCGTCGTAACAAAAACAAACGCCGCATTAACCGCGACAATATCGAGGATACGACAATCAATGCTGGATTCAGAGGCTCTAAACCTGGTCAGCGAAAAAAGCCATTCAAAAGAACTACTCCGGGTCCGTCCAATTTGGACCGAATACTCGACCGCTTGTGCCAGATACACGGCACCCCCGAAAAAGCTTGACTAACCACACCAACAGAGACTGTTGGGTATTCAAGCAGGCAGGCAAGTTAATTGCCGAAAACAATGACAAGGGGCTGCATAGCGATGATGAGGACGAGACCCAACCGCCGAACAATAGAGGACAGAAGGGTTTCCCCCCACAGGTGCGGACGGTGAACATGATATACGCAACGCACATACCCAAAAGGGAGCGGAAGCGTGCACTCAGGGATGTCTACGCGATGGAGCCAGTTGCCCCGAAGTTCAATCCATGGTCCTCCTGCCCGATCACTTTTGACCGAAGGGACCACCCCACCAGCATCCGCCACGGCGGATTCGCCCGCTGGTCTTAGACCCAATCGTCGATGGATTTCACCTAACAGTCACGATGGACGGCGGCTGACTGAACCCGCTTTACCAGGATACAGTCCGCAAAATGGGCATAGACCCCTCAAGGATTAAACCTACCAAAACGACCTTTAAAGGCGTCATACCAGGTGTAGAAGCCAATTGTACAGGCTCAATTACACTGGAAGTGGTCTTCGGATCCCCGGATAACTTCCGCAGCGAGGAGTTAATCTTCCACATAGTCCCGTTCCGCAGCGGATATCATGCCTTGCTTTCGGACATACCGCGTTGCAAAGTTCAACGCGGTGCCACACTCACGCATACCTCAAGCTCAAGATGCGGGCCCTCAAGGAGTCATCACGGTCAACGGAAACATCGAACGCGTTCTCTCCGCACGGAGGAACATACAGCGGCTCTCGCAGCAGAAGTGCAATGCAGCCTCTTAAGGCCATTCTTGAGTCAGGCCATTAAGCGGCCGGACACAGCTAAGCGCTCCCGGAGTAACTTACAACAAGACCACCTGGCACATTCCGAGCACGCGTAGCAGTGCGGCCCCAACCCGACTCCCTGAAAGCGTCAGCAGGTCGCCCGCGTACACCATTACGCTCTGAAGATACCATGGGCATGGGGAGAGGGGCACGACCACGATAAACCCGACTGCGGCTCAACCACACCAGGGCTCTCAAGTGTGTCGTTCCTTTTTCTTTTCTTTTTACCTTTTACTTTTACCCACATGACTCCGTTTGTCGAGAGGCCTGTCCGTGGCCAGACCTGCCGAACTCACGATGCAACAGCCAAGGAAGGATAAAGGCTACAACGAATATACAGGTGGTCTCCATTACGAGCATTTTTATACACCAATCTGCAGCCTACCCCTGGAGGGGCGCAGGTTTAACAGTCCCATGCCTTGCTTATCGCACTATTTGTATCGTTCTGCATTCGTAGCAGCACTTATTGAATAATACAATGCAACACCTTTTTGCTTATAATTGCATTTCTTTTTCATACATATGTTCATTCATGGCATGTTGCATCCGTAGACTTTAGTGCGGCTAATATACACCGAGGGCTTATGTTTCCGCATTATGGTATGATGGGTCCGAACACTTTCACAAGTGCGGCACCCGAACTTATAGCCCTATATGCATCGGCTCCGAATCATGTCTTGGGTCAATAGTTGGGTTTGCGGCTCCCATGTTTTGGTACCTTACATTACATTATATATCGGCTATGGTAGCACTGGGAGAACCACTGCGATTCCGCCCAGTTGAGCTGGGTTAACGCCTCGATGGAGAAAGCTAAACTGACCATCATGATGAGGCGAGAGCCGTCGCTGTTCGAGAGGTTTTTGCGAGTCCTTAAAGACTTATGCCGCTTAGAGTGAGGAGCGGATCAGTCCGGCCAAGGCGTGGATAAGCGCCCCAAATTGACCTTCGAAGACTAGGGGTTCGTGAAATTCAAAATTATAGAATTCTATGGCTAAGTGAGAGTGTTCAAGCATTATAAGTCCGGTTGCCTTGTTATTGTGTTGAGCGCCTCCTAGATGGACCCAAAATGGGAACAAGAGCGCTCAAGTTTATCCCGAACACCCCAAAGACTTTCGTGGCATGGGGGCTAAAGCCGACGACTTGCCATCTCTCAGATTTGATAAACAGCCGCACATAAGGTAATATTTTAAATTAACAAGCGTTGCTTAGCGCATATGAACTAAGTTTTGAGCGCGCAGGATAACAAAATGCGAGTCTACTCAAATATTACATCTTTGGAGCACTCACCCGCAATAGTGCGGGCGCCTTCAAAGACACACTCTTATAATACATCTCGGGCATGCGATGCTCCTTGCCCTCACGGTGGCGGGTCCGTCCACGAGCTTACGGGCATCCATCTTGCCCAGTGCACCTTTGCGGGCAAGGGCCCGACAGGCACCCTCAATACAAGCTGAATGCTTGATAACTTCAACCCATTGTGCACGCATCCATCAGCCGCGCAGGCCGAAGTAGCTCCAGGCATGGCCTCCTTAGGCCACACCCGAACTATGAGGCCCTTCGTGGCCTGTTCGGCCGCCTTTTGGAGCTCGACCAGCTGCTTGCCCGGTCGCTAAGAAGGGGCACGGATGTCCGGCCTCGACATCTTGAGCCAGAAGACCTTCTCCGTCGAGCTCCCTCCTCGGCCCGGTAGAATGCGGCAGCATCGGACACGCTGCGAGGAAGATCTGCACGCATACAGAGAGCTCCAATTCGGGTAAGCATCGGGTAATTAACACTCACATGCTTACTTTGCATGAAAAATGCCTTACCCGCTGCTATTTTCTTCACCGCCTCAATCTCCTGGAGGGCCTTGTAGGCTTCGGCCTTAGCGGCTGTGGCACTCTCAAGAGCCGTTGCAAGCTCAGACTCTCGAGTCTTCGAGTCACGCTCCAAGCTCTCATGGTTTTTCACGAGATCCTGGAGCTCTTGCTGTACCTCCACCACCCGCTCCTCCTGCTTCTCTCGCTCGGTGCGCTCCGCGGCCGCATTGCGTTCGGCCGCGGCCACCGCCTCCTTCAGGGTCGCCACCTCGTTAGTGGCCCCTACAATACCCACGTTATCCTTGTCATTTTCTTGCAACCAAATCCTTTTCTGTAAGGTACAATTTTCATAAGGTATTACTCACCTTCTTTTTCCTCGAGCTGCTTCTTGGCATGACCGAGCTCGTTCTCGGACCGCTCGAGGTTTTTCTTCAAAGTATTGACCTCCGCAGTCAGTGCGGCGGAGGTCAGCAGCACAACCTGCAATCCCATATTGAGATATTTTTTGTGACTCCTGTGTTTATCTTTCTAAAGATCCTCAGTCCGGCTTTTCTTTCCGAACACCGAACCGAGCATCAAGGGCTACTGTCTATGCGGTACCATTTTACATATATTGAAATTCTTACCTCAAAGCCTGTTAGAAGGCTGCTGCAGGCTTCAGTCAGCCCGCTCTTGGCGAGCTGAACCTTCTGAATCACCGCACTCATAATAGTGCGGTGTTCCTCTTCGACGGAGGCGCCGTTGAGCGCCTCCAGAAAATTATCTGGCACCTCCGGTTGGACGGAGGCAGCCGGCGTCGCGGTCTTGCCCTTCTTACAAAGGGGTCGATCGCCGGACTCCGGAGCAACTATGTCCTCCGGGGCTGAGTCCGGTGCAAAGTCCGGGAGGGTGTCCTGTGACACCTCCGGGGCCTCCTCCTCCTGGTGGGTCCCTTTCTGGGATCCCACCTCGGCGTCGACCGCGACACGGGGGGTGGAGACAGTCGGAAGGGAATCCATATCTGACGCACCCAAGGACCCACTCGACGAAACGGGAAGATCATCCTTGGGCGGACTACAGGGTTGTATGCGGCATTAGAAAGACATTATGTGGCGAAAAGAAAAAACCTTGAAGTTACTCGGGAGTCCGGATACTTACAATCTCTCCAGGGGCTTGGCCCTTGGAGGCCAGTCCTCGTCGTCATCCTTTGGCGTTGGCGGAGCAGTCGGGGAAGAGTTTTTCCCTTCTTGGACCCTTGGCCTCCCTTGTTGGGGAGGCCTTCCTTTCTTCCCTCCCCTGCTGGGAGAGGCTTTCTTCTCCTCCTGCGCCTTGGTGGGAGGAGTCGGCCCTCAATTCATCATCCGATAGCACCTGAAAGCAGGGAACTCTTCCGAGTCCCCGTGGCCGTCTTCTTGGCCTTCTTCTCCGGCACCACGTGGGGTGCCGGAGCCAGCAGCCCCGTTAGGCGGGCGTCCACTGGTTCCTCTGGCAACGGGGCCAGACAGATAGTTCGTTCGGCCTTCGCGAGCCATTTCTGTCAAAGGTAAAGGAGTTTAGATTCCGCATAGAGCCAAACTATGGAAAACAAGTGGTGAAATCACTTACCTCGTCGGCTGGACGCTGCGGCGGAATCCGCGATCTTGATGGCGGCTGCGGGAGCTTGGCGCCCTTGAACAGCACCTTCCAGACATCTTAAATGACGTAGTGTCGAAGAGCCCGCTCAGGGTCTGGTGCTCCGCCGGATAAAACTCCCACATGTTGAAGCCCCGTCGCCGGCACGGGAGAATCCGGCGGATGAGCATGACCTAGACTACATTGACAAGCTTGAGCTTCTTGTCCACCAGCTTCTGGATACAGGCTTGGAGTCCAGTCAGCTCCTCGAATCCCCCAAATCCGCCACTCTCTTTCCAGGAGGTGAGCCGTGTAGGGATGCCAGATCTGAATTCGGGGCTGCCCAATCAGGTCACGCTGCGGCTCGGTGATGTAGAACCACCCCGATTGCCACCCCTTGATGGTTTCCACGAAAGTGCCCTCCAGCCACGTAACGTGGGACATCCTGCCCACCATGGCACCTCCGCACTCCGCTTGGCTGCCCTTCACAACCTTCGGCTTGACACTGAAGGTCTTGAGCCACAAGCTGAAGTGGGGCTGGATGCAGAGGAAGGCCTCGCACACGACGATAAACGCCGAGATGTTGAGGATGAAATTCGGGGCCAGATCATGGAAATCTAGGCCGTAGTAGAACATGAGCCCCCGGACAAAGGGATGAAGCGGGAAGCCCAGTCCACGGAGGAAATGGGGAAGAAATACTACCTTCTCATGGGGCATGGGGTTGGGGACGAGCTCTCCCTCGTCGGGGAGCCGATGCGCGATGTTGCTGGACAAATATCCAGCGTCGCGCAGCTTCTGGATCTGCCCCTCCGTGACGGAGGAGGCCATCGACTTGCCTCCCGCTCCGGACATAGTTGGAGAAGGTTGAGGTGAGAAGTGCGGACTTGGGCGCTGGAGCTCGAGATCGCGGTAATGGATAAGCCAAGGAGGAAGAAGGCGCGGGTAAAAGGGTTGGATCTTTATCCCCTTATATGGGCGGACAAAAACATCTGTCCCCACCGGCCTGGTAAAACTCGCTTATCTCCCAAGCGTCACAATAAATGGCGCGGTTGGGTTACCCACGTCCGTATTGATGGGAATCCCGGAATAAGGGGAACACGATCTCTGCTTCGACAAGACGTGCCAAAGGAAACCGCTTCGCTAAACGTACGAGGTGGAACAATAAAAACAATTTGAGTAAAGGCTTGGTAGTGGTGCGACGTCACGCCACGGAATACGTCGGTGATTGATCTTGTGTAATATTATTCTCTCTATGGTGGTATGTGGAATTTATTTTTGCAGAGCCGGACACTATCCTGGTGTTCACACTCTTCTATAAATTATTCGGAGGAAGAACCCGCCTTGCAACGCTGAAGACAATATACGCGCCGGACTCGTCGTCGTTGAAGCCTTGTTCAGGGGCTACTGAGGGAGTTCCGGACTAGGGGGTGTCCGGATAACCGAACTGTCATCATCGGCCGGACTCCAAGACTATGAAGATACAAGATTGAAGACTTCGTCCCGTGTCCGGATGGGACTTTCCTTGGCGTGGAAGGCAAGCTTGGCGATACGGATATGTAGATCTCCTACCATTGTAACCGACTCTGTGTAACCCTAGCCCTCTCTGGTGTCTATATAAACTGGATGGTTTTAGTCCGTAGGACGAACAACAATCAGACCATAGGTTAGCTTCTAGGGTTTAGCCTCTTTGATCTCGTGGTAGATCCACTCTTGTAACACACATCATCAATATTAATCAAGCAGGGACGTAGGTTTTACCTCCATCAAGAGGGCCCGAACCTGGGTAAAACATCGTGTCCCTTGTCTCATGTTACCATCCGCCTAGACGCACAGTTCAGGACCCCCTACCCGAGATCCGCCGGTTTTGACACCGACACAGCCCGTCTCCGAAGATTCTACGCCTAGCGCCGGATTCTGAGTTCGTCTCCTTCCTCTGTCTATTTTTTACACATGAGCTGTCTTAGATTTCTCTCCTTGTCCCTCTTTTTCTCTTACAGCCTTTAAAGGCTCGTTCACGCATTGTTCGCACACACTTGACGCACTATTCGCGCTCATTATACCTAGGGGCTTCTTTAACAGAAGCTTATTTGTACGGGCTTCATGCCTAACACATGTGTCACGCTTCCGCGTGTACCTTTTATTCACCATTATATGCAACGATATGACTTAAGTTTTGGCCAAGCTGGGTTGCTGGCTCTGTGCTTACCCCTCGTTCCCGATTGTTCGGCTAGGTGGTAAAGGGAGCACCTCTGCGATTGTTCTTGCGGGTCACCGGATGTGTACCTCGGATCGGGTGAAGCCGAAAGCTAGCGTTCTTAAGGGAATATTCGGTCGGTGAACTAAAGATGATTTATCACTTATTTATTTATCTGCCCCCAGATGTTTTTCTGCTTTTTTCGCAGTCCGGACATGCACTTTAGGGCATGCCTCCCAGGGAAAGGAACCCCTAACGGAACTATTCTCCCCGAAAGATGTTTCTTACTAACCATGTAATATAACATAACTAGTTGGGCACTTATGCATTCAAGCACTAATGACCCCTACGCCTGGTCTCCATGCATGCCCCGGTTCTTACATAACCATGAGGGTATTCGGACACACTCCGGACTATAGGGTCCCGAGGTTGAAGCGAAAAGATCCGTTGTCGGTGTCAAAACCGGCGGATCTCGGGTAGGGGGTCCCGAACTATGCGTCTAGGCGGATGGTAACAGGAGACAAGGGACACGATGTTTTACCTAGGTTCGGGCCCTCTTGATGGAGGTAAAACCCTACGTCCTGCTTGATTAATATTGATGATGTGTGTTACAAGAGTGGATCTACCACGAGATCAAAGAGGCTAAACCCTAGAAGCTAGCCTATGGTATGATTGTTGTTCGTCCTATGGACTAAAGCCATCCGGTTTATATAGACACCAGAGAGGGCTAGGGCTACACAGAGTCGGTTACAATGGTAGGAGATCTACATATCCGTATCGCCAAGCTTGCCTTCCACACCAAGGAAAGTCCCATCCGGACACGGGACGAAGTCTTCAATCTTGTATCTTCATAGTCTTGGAGTCCGGCCGATGATGACAGTTCGGTTATCCGGACACCCCCTAGTCCGGAACTCCCTCAGTAGCCCCTGAACAAGGCTTCAATGACGACGAGTCCGACGCGTATATTGTCTTCGGCGTTGCAAGGCGGGTTCTTCCTCCGAATAATTTATAGAAGATTTTGAACACCAGGATAGTGTCCGGCTCTGCAAAAATAAATTCCACATACCACCGTAGAGAGAATAATATTACACAAGATCAATCTGCTGACGTATTCCGTGGCGTGACGTCGCACCACTACCAAGCCTTTACTCAAATTGTTTTTATTGTTCCACCTCAGCGCGTTTAGCGAAGCAGTTTCCTTGGCACGTCTTGTCGAGCAGAGATCGTGTTCCCCTTATTCCGGATTCCCATCAATATGGACGTGGGTAACCCAACCGCCATTTATTGTGACGCTTTGGGAGATAAGCGAGTTTTACCAGCCGGTGGGGACATATGTTTTGTCCGCCCATATAAGGGGATAAAGATCCAACCCTTTTACCTGCGCCTTCTTCCTCCTTGGCTTATCCATCTCCATGAACTCGAGCTCCAGCGCCTAAGTCCGCACTTCTCACCTCAACCTTCTCCAACTATGTCCGAGCGGGAGGCAAGTGGATGGCCTCCTCCGTCACGGAGGGGCAGATCCAGAAGCTGCGCGACGCCGGATATTTGTCCAAAGAACATCGTGCATCGGCTCCCCGACGAGGTAGATCTGGTCCCCAACCCTGTGCCCCATGAGAGGGTAGTATTTCTTCCCCATTTCCTCCACATCGGGCTTCCCGCTTCATCCCTTTGTCCGAGGGCTCATGTTCTACTACGGCCTAGATTTCCATGATCCGCCCCAAATTTCATCCTCAACATCTCGGCGTTTATCGTGTGCGAGGCCTTCCTTCGCATCGGCCCCACTTCGCTTGTGGCTCAAGACCTTCAAAGTGTCAAGTCAAGGTTGTGAAGGGAAGCCAAGCGCGGCGGAGGCGCCATGGTGGGCAGGATGTCCCACGTTACGTGGTCGGAGGGCACTTTCGTGGAAACCATCAAGGGGTGGCAATCGGGGTGGTTCAACATCACCGAGCCGCGTGGACTGATTGGGCAGCGCCTCAATTCAGATCTGGCATCCCTACACGGCTCACCTCACGGAAAGAGAGTGGCCGGATTTGGGGATTCGGAGGAGCCGACCGGACTCCAAGCCCAGATCCGTAAGTGGTGGACAAGAAGCTCAAGCTTGTCAACGTAGTCCAGGTCATGCTCATCCGCGGATTCTCCCGTGCAAGGCCGACGGGCTTCAACATGTGGGAGTTTGATCCGGCGCAGCACTGCACTCGAGCGGGCTCTTCGACACTACGCACGAAGATGTGCGCAAGGTGCTGTTCAAGGCGCTGAAGCTCCGCATCCGCCATCAAGATCGCGGATTCCGCTCGCAGCGTCCAGCTGACGAGGTAAGTGATTTCACCACTTGCTTTCCATAGTTTGGCTCTATGCGGGATCTAAACTCCCTTTACCTTTGACAGGTATGGCTGGCGAAGGCCGCACGGACTATCTGTCCGGCCCCATTGCCAGAGGATCCAGCGGACGCCCGCCTAACGGGGCTGCTGGCTCCGGCACCCCACGTGGTGCCGGAGAAGAAGGCCAAGAAGACTGCCACGGGGACTCGGAAGAGTTCCTGCTGAAAAGCTATCGGATGATGAATCCGAGGCCGACTCCTCCCATCAAGGAGAGGAGGAGAAGAAGAAATCCTCTCCCCCAGTGGGGGGAGGAAAGAAAAGGAAGGCCTCCCTAACAAGGGAGGCCGAAGGGTCCAAGAAGGGAAAAACTCTTCCCCCGGACTGCTCCGCCAACGCCAGTGATTTACGATTTAGGACTCGGCCTCCAAGGGCCAAGCCCCTGGCGAGATCGTAAGTATCCGGACTCCCGAATAACTTCAAAGTTTTTTCTTTTCGCCGCATAATGTCTTTCTAATGCCGCATACAACCCTGCAGTCTGCCCAAGGATGATCTTCCCGTTTCGTCGAGCGGGTCCTTGGGTGCGTCGGATATGGATTCCCTTCCGGCTGCCTCCACCCCCCGTGCCGCGGTCGACGCCGAGGTGGGATCCCAGGAAGGGACCTACCAGGAGGAGAAGGCCCCGGAGGTGTCACAGGACACCCCCCCCGGACTTTGCACCGGACTCAGCCCCGGAGGCCACAGTGGCTCCGGAGTCCGGCGGGCGACCCCTTCGTAAGAAGGGCAAGATCATGACGCCCGGCTGCCTCCGTCCCAACCGGAGGTGCCGGATAATTGTCGGAGGCGCTCAACAGCGCCTCCATCGAAGAGGAACACCGCACTGTTATGAGTGCGGTGATTGAAGGTTCAGCTTGCCAAGAAGGGGCTGATCAAGCCTGCAGCAGCCTTCTAACAGTCTTTGAGGTAAGAATTTCAATATATGTAAAATGGTACCGCATAGACAGTAGCCCCTGATGCTCGGTTCGGTGTTCGGAAAGAAAAGTCGGACTGATGATCTTTAGAAAGATAAACGCAGGAGTCCTAAAAAATATGTCAATATGGGATTGCAGGCTGTGCTGCTGACCTCCGCCGCACTGACTGCGGGGGTCAATACTTTGAAGAAAAACCTCAAGCGGTCCGAGAACAAGCTCGGTCATGCCAAGAAGCAGCTCGAGGAAAAAGAAGGTGAGTAATACCTTATGAAAATTGTACCTTACAGAAAAGGATTTGGTTGCAAGAAAAATGACAAGGATAACGTGGGTATTGTAGGGGCCACTAGCGAGGTGGCGACCCTGAAGGAGGCGGTGGCCGCGGCCGAACGTAATTCGGCCGCGGAGCGCACCGAGCTGGAGAAGCAGGAGGCGCGGGTGGCGGAGGTACAGCAAGAGCTCCAGGATCTCATGAAAAAACATGGGAGCTTGGAGCGTGACTCGAAGACTCGAGAGTCTGAGCTTGCAACGGCTCTTGAGAGTGCCAAAGCCGCTAAGGTCAAGCCTACAAGGCCCTCCAGAGATTGAGGTGGCGAAGAAAATAGCAGCGGTAAGGCATTTTTAATGCAAAGTAAGCATGTGAGTGTTAATTACCTGTTGCTTACCCGAATTCGGAGCTCTCGTATGCGTTCAGAGATCTTCCTCTTGGCGTGTCCGATCTTGCCGCATTCTACCGGGCCGAGGAGGGAGCTCGATGGAGAAGGTCTTATGGTCTCGATGTCGAGGCGGACATCCGGTGTCCCTTAGCGACCAGCTGAAGCAGCTGGTCGAGCTCCACAAGGCGGCCGAACAGGCCACGAAGGGCCTCATAGTTCGGCTGTGGCCTAAGGAGGCCATGCCTGGGAGCTACTTCGGCTTGGTGCGGCGGCTGATGGATGCATGCCCATGGGTAGAAGTCATCAAGCATTCCACTTGTATTGAGGGTGCCCGTCGGGCCCTTGCCCGCGCAAAGGTGCTGGGGCAAGATGGATGCCTGTAAGCTCGTGGACGGACCCGCCACCAGAGGGCAAGGAGCATCGAACGCCCGAGATGTATTATAACGGTGCTGAAGGGCGCCCGCACTATTGCGGGTGAGTGCTCCAAAGATGTAATATTTGAGTAGACTCGCATTTTGTTATCCTGTGCACTGAAAACTTAGTTCATATGCGCTAAGCAACGCTTGTTAATTTAAAAGATTACCTTATGTGCGGCTGTTTATCAAATCTGAGAGATGGCAAGTCGTCGGTTTCAGCCCCCATGCCACGAGTGCTGGGGTGTTCGGGATAAACTTGAGCGCTCTTGTTCCCATTTTTGGGTCCATCTAGGAGGCGCTCAACACAATGTAACAAGGCAACCGGACTTATAATGCTTGAACACTCTCACTTAGCCATAGAATTCTATAATTTTAAATTTCGTGAAGCCCCTAGTCTTCGGAAGGCCGAATTTGGGGCGCTATCCACGCCTTGGCCGGACAGTATCCGGCTCCTCGCTCTAAGCGGCATAAGTTTTTAAGAACTCGCAAAAAACCTCTCGAACAACGACCGACTCTCGCCTCATCATGACGGTCAGTTTTAGCTTTCTCCACTGAGGCGTTAACCCAGCTCAACTGGGGCGGAATCGCAGTGGTTCTCCCAGTGCTACCTTAGCCGATATAACGGAACGTAAGGTACCAAAACATGGGAGCCGGGCAAACCCAACTATTGACCCAAGACATGATTCGAGCCGATGCATATAGTGCTATAAGTTCGGGTGCCGCACTTGTGAAAGTGTTGGACTCATCATACCATAATGCGGAAACATAAGCCCCTGGTGTATATTAGCCGTACCAAAGTGTACGGATGCAACATGCCGTGAATGAACATATGTATGAAAAAGAAATGTAATTATAAGCAAAAAGGTGCTGCATTGTTTTATTCAATAAGTGCTGCTACGAATGCAGAGCGATACAAATGGTGCGATAAGCAAGGTATGGGACTGTTAAACATGTCCCCCTCCAGGGGTAGGCTGCAGATTGGTGTATAAAAATGCTCGTAATGGAGACCACCTGTATATTCGTTGTAGCCTTTATCCTTCCCTGGCTGTTGCATCGTGAGTTCGGCAGTCTGCTGCGGACAGGCCTCCGACAAACGGAGTCCTGTGGGTAAAAAGTAAAAGGTAAAAAGAAAAGAAAAAGGAACGACACACTTGAGAGCCCCTGGTGTGGTTGAGCCGTAGTCTGGGTTTATCGTGGTCGTGCCCCTCTCCCCATGCCCATGGTATCTTCAGAGCGTAATGGTGTACGCGAAGGACCTGCTTTGACGTTTCGCGGGAGCTGGGGTCGGGGCCGCACTGCTACGCGTGCTCGGAATGTGCCAGGTGGTCTTGTTGTAAATTACTCCGGGCGCGCTTAGCTGTGTCCGGCCGCTTAATGGCCGGACTCAAGAATGGCCTTAAGAGGCTGCATTGCACTTCTGCTGCGAGAGCCGCTGTATGTTCCTCCATGCGGAGAGAACGTTCAGTGTTTCCGTTGACCGTGATGACTCCTCGAGGGCCTGGCATCTTGAGCTTGAGGTATGCGTAGTGCGGCACCGCGTTGAACTTTGCAAACGCGGTATGTCCGAGCAAGGCATGATAGCCGCTGCGGAACGGGACTATGTGGAAGATTAACTCCTCGCTGCGGAAGTTATCCGGGGATCCGAAGACCACTTCCAGTGTAATTGAGCCTGTACAATTGGCTTCTACACCTGGTATGACGCCTTTAAAGGTCGTTTTGGTAGGTTTAATCCTTGAGGGATCTATGCCCATTTTGCACACTGTATCCTGGTAAAGCAGGTTCAGGCTGCTGCCGCCGTCCATCAGAACTCTGGTTAGGTGAGATCCATCAACGATTGGGTCTAGGACCAGTGCGGCGAATCCGCCGTGGCGGATGCTGGTGGGGTGGTCCCTTCGGTCAAAAGTGATCGGGCAGGAGGACCATGGATTGAACTTCGGAGCAACTGGCTCCGTCGCATAGACATCCCTGAGTGCACGCTTCCGCTCCCTTTTGGGTATGTGCGTTGCATATATCATGTTCACCGTCCGCACCTGTGGGGGGAAACACTTCTGTCCTCTATTGTTCGGCGGTTGGGTCTCGTCCTCGTCATCGCTATGCAGCCCCTTGTCATTGTTTTGGGCAATTAACTTGCCTGCCTGCTTGAATACCCAACAGTCCTTGTTGGTGTGGTTAGCTGGCTTTTCGGGGGTGTCGTGTATCTGGCACAAGTGGTCGAGTATTCGGTCCAAATTGGACGGACCCGGAGTAGTTCTTTTGAATGGCTTTTTTCCACGACCGGGTTTAGAGCCTCTGAATCCGCATTGATTGTCGTATCCTCAATGTTGTCGCCAGTACGCGGCGCTTTGTTTTTATTACGACGCGGCCTGCCATTTCGGTCCTTGAAGTCCGGACTGCCAGAATTTTTGCTGAGGTTGTTGCTGCGTGCTAGCCAGCTGTCCTCACCCGCGCAAAAGCGGGTCATGAGTGATGTGAGGGCTGCCATGGATTTTGGCTTTTCCTGTCCTAGGTGCCGGGCAAGCCACTCGTCACGGATGTTATGCTTGAAGGCCGCGAGGGCCTCCGCATCCCGGACGGTCGACGATTTGGTTTTTCTTGGTTAAGAACCGTGTCCGTAATTGTCCGGCCGATTCGTCTGGCTGCTGAATTATGTGGCTTAGGTCATCAGCGTCGGTGGTCGCACATAAGTGCCTCGAAGTTATCGAGGAATGCGGCTTCCAGGTCCTCCCAGCTCCCAATTGACTCTGCTGGCAAGCTATTGAGCCAATGCCGGGCTGGTCCTTTAAGCTTAAGGGGGAGGTATTTGATGGCGTGGAGATCGTCACCGCGGGCCATGTGGATGTGAAGGAGATAGTCTTCGATCCAAACCGCGGGGTCTGTTGTGCCATCATAGGATTCAATATTGACGGGTTTAAACCCTTCGGGGATTTGATGATCCATTACTTCTGTAACACCCCGGATGTAACTTTCCATATTTGTAACTCCAACTCTTGCCATTTTCGGCATTGTGATATGATATTCCCTCCGTGGTTGGGTTTTTCTTCATTTTTGCATTTTGTCCATGTCATGCTTTTCATATCATGTCATCATGTGCATCTCATTTACATACGTGTTCGTCTCATGATTCCGAGCATTTTCCCGTTGTCCGCTTTTGCAATCCGGCACTCCTATGTCCCCGGCGTCCCCTTTTACATTTTTCCATGAGAGGGTACTAAACTTTCTCGGAATGGACCGAGGTTTGTCAAGTGGCCTTGGTACACCACCGGTAGACGACCTGTCAAGTTTCGGGTCATTTGGAGCTCGTTTGGTACTCCAATGGTTAACCGCACTCTCGCAAAGGCCTCTTTTAAGTTGCAGCCTAACACCCCTTCAAAACAGCCCAATAACCCATCTAAGTCACTTCCATGCTCTCCGTCGTCGGATCACGATCGTGTGGGCGAAAACCGCACCTCATTTGGACTCTCCTAGCTCCCTCTACCTATAAATATGTGTCCCTCCCGGATTTTTTTCAAGGTCCAACCCTAGCCTCGTCTTCCTCCGCGCCGGACACGTCCGGCGGCGCCGGACGCTCCGCCGCTGCCCGCCCAGCCGGAGGCCGCCACGTGGCACCCGGCCATCACGCGACCATGCGGATCACGAGCCAAGAGCGGCCCCGCGGGCCACCGCGCGCCCGCGCCCACGCGCCCGCCGCGGTCGCCCGCCAAACCCGCCAGCCCGGGCCAGATTCCCGCCCGTCGGCACCGCGCCGCCCGAACGCTGCCTCGTCGCCGTTCGGCCTCGCCCGGCCAGATCCGGGCAGGCGCGCCCCGGATCAGCCGCCCCCGCCGGGCTCCCTCCTCCGGCGCCGCTCCGGTGAGCCGCCGCCGGCCTCGCCTTGGAGTCCGCGCCCGGATCTTGATCCAAACGAGAGGGTTGACTTCTTCTCCCCCCGAAATCCTCTTAAGTCTTTATTCTGTGATTATTTTGTTGCAATTTCATCATGCCATAAATTTGCACTCCTGGTTCCGTTTTTGGCGTATAGCATACCGTATTGTTCACCTCGACGAGTAAATAATTTCATATCATTGCATCATTTTCATTTGAGCTCATCTTGATGCGCGAAATGCTGTTGGAAGAGGGCTATGTGATGTTAGTTTCTGTTTCTTAACAGAACATGCACTTTTGTCATTTTTGTCATGATTAATGTGTGCATCTTAAGAACTTGAGTCCTACATGTGTTTTGTAATATGCCATGCCATATTTACAGGGGTTTATGCCATGTATTTTTGTGATCTCTGTGGTGACTAGCACAAGCATGCAAACTAGGCTTCATGATGTTGCTGATTTCAGCCCCTGTTTTGCTGATATTTTTATGCCATGTAAACTTGATGCTACAGAGAGATCCATGCATATTTTGAGATATTTCAGTAAGGATGTTTTGAACATATGGTTATTATCTATCCATCCATGCCTTTGTTTGCAATTATGGAGTGCCATAGCTTGAGTCAATCAAGCTCTACTTTTGTTATAAAATGTTTCCTGGCAGATTGTTTACATGTTATTCAACTTTGCCAAGGTTGTTGTAGTTGATCCGTGTATGCTATGATGTTGTTCTTTCCATGTATATCTTCTATGCGATGTCTTCTTGATGGATGTATGCTTAGTTTATCATGAAATGCTTTGTAGTGAGTGCATCGAGCTCACGAAGATGCCTACATAATTCTGTCAATGTCATGCCCTGTTTGCTGAATCTGTTAACGGAACTTGCTATATTGGCATGGGTGCTATTGCATTTTCTGCTCCCTTGTGGCTCATGGTCAGTAAGGGACTTTTGTTCTATGCTTTCAGTAGATTCATGCCTTGCCTTTTTTGGCTATTATAAGTTCCTGTAGCATGCTGTTTTCTTGCTCTGAACATTGCTTCCTGATGCTGATTCTGCCATGTTCAGTATTTTCAGCAAGTCTGTGAAGCTGATATATTTTGCACTTTTTCCATGCTTGTTTGGACCTGTTATGGTGTGATCTAGCCGTAGCTCAGTGTTCATCTTTTGTCAAGCATCCTGAGTAGATCACTACCATATGCTTTGTTGGTATGTTGGGGTGCAGTAGCTTAATTTCTTGTTGCTTGCTATGTGGCATCATGCTGTTAATGGCAGATTTGTGCCATTCTTGTTTTGCTTGTCATTTGCAAACCGTGCATCCGATTCCGGTGATCTTTATATCGATTTCAACCGAAATCATCTCACCTTTCCAGCGGCATACTTGGTTTGCCAAGCTGATGCCTGGTTCATCATTTTCCTTCCGGAGCACGCGTACGCATTGCATATCACATGTCGCATATCATGCCATGTTTTGCATCATGTTGCTTGTGCATTGCACCGTGATTTATTGTGGTTCCATTGTTTGTGTTCTTGCTTTGGGTAGAGCCGGGAGACGAGTACGTGAACGAGGAACCTGTTGAGAACGCTTACGAGGATCAAGCTTTCGACAATTCTGAGAACCTTGCGTGCAAGATGACCATACCCTCGAAATCACTTCTATCTTTGCTTGCTAGATGCTCGCTCTTTTGCTATGCCTATGCTACGATGCCTATCACTTGCTATATCATGCCACCCATATTTCCATGTCAAACCTCTAACCATCCTTCCCTAGCAAACCGTTGTTTGGCTATGTTACCGCTTTGCTCAGCCCCTCTTATAGCGTTGCTAGTTGCTAGTTGCAGGTGAATATGAAGTTTGTTCCTTGTTGGAACATGGAGATGTTGCTCCTTGTTGGAACATGTTTACTTGTTGGGGATATCACAATATATCTGCTATAATTAATGCATCTATATACTTGGTAAAGGGTGGAAGGCTCGGCCTTATGCCTGCTGTTTTGTTCCACTCTTGCCACCCTAGTTTCCGTCATACCGGTGTTATGTTCCTTGATTTTGCGTTCCTTACACGGTTGGGTGATTTATGGGACCCCCTTGACAGTTCGCTTTGAATTAGACTCCTCTAGCAAGGCCCAACTTTGGTTTTACCATTTGCCACCTAAGCCTTTTCCCCGCGGGTTTTCGCGTGCCCGAGGGTCATCTTATTTTAACCCCGGACGGTGCTCCTTCGAGTGCTGGCCCGAACCGAAAGAAGCGGGGCCACCACGGGAAGTTCGAGGCTTGGTTTTACTCGTAGCTTGACTTATCCGGATGTGCCACGAGAACGAGATATGTGCAGCTCCTATCGGGATTTGTCGGCACAATCGGGCGGCTTTGCTGGTCTTGTTTTATTCTTTGTCGAAATGTCTTGTAGTCCGGGATTCCGAGATCGATCGGGTCTTCGGTAGAAGGAATATCCTTCGTTGACCGTGAGAGCTTATTATGGGCTAAGTTGGGACACCCCTGCAGGGTATTATCTTTCGAAAGCCGTGCCCGCGGTTATGAGGCAGATGGGAATTTGTTAATGTCCGGTTGTAGAAAACCCGAAGTTGACCGTAATTAAAACACATCAACCGCGTGTGTAACCGTGATGGTCTCTTCTCGTGAGTCCGGGAAGTGAACACGGTGTTGGAGTTATGTTTGACGTAAGTAGTTCAGGATCACTTCTTGATCGCTACTAGCTTCACGACCGCGCCTTGCTTATCTTCGCGCTCTCTTTTGCGAATGTAGCCACCATATATGCTAGTCGCTTGCTGCAGCTCCACCTCACAACTCTGTCCTTCCTATAAGCTTAAATAGTCTTGATCTCGCGGGTGTGAGATTGCTGATTCCCCGTGACTCACAGATTCTACCAAAACAGTTGCAGTGCCGACGATGCCGGCAGTGGTGTGACGAACCGAGCTCAAGTGGGAGTTCGACGAGGAACGTGGTCGTTACTATGTGTCTTCTCCTGATGATCAGTAGTGGAGCCCAGTTGGGACGATCGGGGATCTGTGTCGCATTTGGGGTAGTCTTCTTTTATTTAGGTTCCGTAGTCGGACCTTGAGCATAATCTGGATGATGGATGTTTATTTATGTATTGTGTGAAGTGGCGACTGTAAGCCAACTATGTATCTCTTTCCCTTATGTATTACATGGGTTGTGTGAAGATTACCTCACTTGCGACATTGCTTTCAATGCGGTTATGCCTCTAAGTCGTGCTTCCCGACACGTGGGAGATATAGCCGCATCGAGGGCGCTACAAGTTGGTAATCGAGCCATCCCGACTTAGGAGCCCTTGCTTGATTGTTTCTTTGGCGTTGTTGAGTCTAGAACAAAAATGTTTTGAGTCTTAGGATTATATATATCGGAGAGTAGGATTCTTTTTACTCCCCAGTCCCTTCGTCGCTCTGGTGAGGTCTCCTGACGTAGAAGTTTTGACTCTCCTCTCCTCAAATTTCACTAAAATTTTTTTAGGATCACGCGGGTATCTTGGAATCGTTCCGATGGTTTTGTGACGAGAACATTGTTCTTGGTGCCTCCTGACATTTAGGGGTTGTGGAAGTGTCCCGGGGAGTTGAGCTCCGAGGTGTTGTCGTCACAATTTTATCGTTGCAGTTCTGGAATACCTGAGATTTGCCGACATCGAAAATCTCTTTTGTACAGTTGTTGGTGAGATAACCCCGATAACCTAGTACTGGGGCGAGCTCAGGAGTATTGCCATGACTCATATAACGGATGCTTTTCGAAGGTCGAGGTACACGATTTCCGAAGGTTTCTTGGTTATGTTTTGACGGATGGATACAACTGGATCTAGGTATTGTTAGTTTGGGTGATATATTTTGTGTCCCCTGTATCCCCAACACCAGATTGCATAACCGTAAAGTTTCGGGAGTTTATAGGTGGGATTCAAGTAGCTCTTAGCATTTCTTCCCGCAGATATTTGGTTTTGCGATTGGGTAATCCTTACCACTTATTTGTTCCATCGTACCTTGCTATTTTTTCATCAACCCTTAATCAAGTGGCTTCTCACCTTAATGGACGTGTGATGTTAGCTTTTGGAATTCATTCGTTCATCCTTGTTCGAATGTTTATTGT
Source organism: Aegilops bicornis (assembly GCA_021605145.1). Lineage (NCBI taxonomy): Eukaryota > Viridiplantae > Streptophyta > Magnoliopsida > Poales > Poaceae > Aegilops > Aegilops bicornis. The sequence goes on along the minus strand of CM038674.1, from coordinate 300,904,883 downwards.
GAAGACTATATGTTGCAATTTCTATCCGTTGATTCAACTTGTCTATCTGTCTCATCAAAGTGCTAACGGATGTCACCCTCTTCAGGATGGCTCCGCCAACGCGTCTGAATCCGAACGCAATGATGGGAGTCGATCGAACCCTCCACCTCCACCTCCGCCTCGAGGCATGGCAAGCTATCATGGCAGCCACCAATGCCAATGCTCAGATGATTTTGCAACTCTTGCAAGAACGTACCCAAGGGCAAGGCAATCAAGGAAATCAAGGCCAAGGCAACAACCAGCCGCACTTTGCTACCCTCAACCAGTTCCTCGCTAATCAGCCGAAGTCTTTTAGTTTCTGTGTCGAGGCCACAGACGCCGACGATTGGCTTGTGGACATCTGCAAAATTTTTGAATGTAGCAATGTCAGACCTGAGGACTTTGTCAAGTTTGCTTTGTTTCAACTCAAGGACCAAGCTGCTGAGTGGTACCAGCAATACAAAGATTCCAGAGGAGGTCGTGTAATTACCTGGGATGAGTTCCGCCGAGACTTCAAAGCTCACCACATTACGAAAAGTGTTGTTGAGAACAAGCGTGAGGAGTTCCGCAATCTCAAGCAAGGCAACCTGTCTGTGTATCAATACAATATCCAGTTCCAGAAACTCGCTCGCTTCGCTAAGCAAGACGTCCCTGATGAAAAGAGTATGATCTATCAATTAGCTCTCGTGCTTTTTGAGCCAGAAAAGTATGATGAATTCTACAACATGGCACTGAAGCAAGAAGCTGCCCAGCTCAAATGTGAGGCTTCTAAGAAGAGAATCAGGGATGCAGTTCAGTCTTCTTCTTCCTCTCAAGTGGCAGCTAAGCAGAAGTTCTACCTTCCTCCTCCTCCGTTCCGTCAGCCTTATCAACAGAAGAACTCAGGTGGTCGTGGATCTTCCCACCCGCCCAACCCAGGCTATGAGAACAAGTCTAATTCTCAAGCTCCAAGGTCAAATGCTCCTTACCACCGTCCGCTCTCAGAGGTGACTTGCAACAAATGTCGTGAAAAGGTCACTATGCGAACAAATGCTTCAACCAAAGGCGCCTTCCACCTCCTCCTCCTGTGAGATCTTCCAGCAATGCAGTGGTCAAGCATAATCCAAAGCATGCCAAGGTGAATATGATGAATGCAGCTCAAGCGGAGGAATCTACTGACGTGATAATGGGTAATCTTCCAGTTAATGATATTCCTGCAAAAGTTTTATTTGATACTGGTGCATCGCATTGTTTCATGTCAAGACCGTTTTTTGCCAAGCATGAATTCACTTCTTCACATTTGGGTAAACCCATGGATGTCGTTTCTCCGGGTAAACGGTTGAGCTCCAGTTTGGTGGTTCCGGATACCACAATGAAGATGGGCGACTATAAATTTCTGGCTAAACCAATTGTCCTTGGTGACTCGGATATTGATCTTATTCTCGGGATGGACTGGCTTTCTCAGCACAAAGCTCAGCTTGATTGTGCTGCCAGGGAAATTCAATTGACACACTCTTCCGAGGATGTGATCATCTATGCCGCTCGTGATGAAACCATTCGGTTGTTTTCTCTCAATGAGAAGGCGAATTGAATGCTATCTCTCGATTCGATCGTTTGTGAGTACCAAGATGTCTTTCGGAAGAGCTTCCAGGAATGCCTCCTCACCGCCGCTTGAATTCGTTATCGATCTTGAGCCTGGCAGTTAACCCGTTTGCAAGCGTCCATACAAGCTTGGACCTAATGAGCTGAAGGAATTGAAGAAGCAGCTCGATGAACAAGAGCGTCTGGGTTTGATCAGACCGAGTTCATCTCCTTGGGGTTGTGGTGTTCTTTTGTCCAGAAGAAGGATGGCACGGACCGACTTTGCGTCGATTACCGTCCATTGAATAAGAAGACTATCAAGAACAAGTATCCACTTCCCAACATCAATGAGCTTTTCGAGCAACTCAAAGGTGCTAAAGTGTTCTCCAAGATTGACCTTCGTATGGTTTATCATCAAATTCGCATTCGTGAACAAGATATTCCCAAGACAGCATTCAAAACAAGCTTTGGTTCTTATGAATATACTGTCATGTCTTTCGGCCTTGTCAATGCTCCTCCAACATTCTCTCGAATGATGAACTTCATCTTCAACCCCTACACCAATGAATTCGTCTTGGTCTATCTTGATGATATTTTGGTCTTCTCCAAGAATAAGAAGGATCATGCCAAACATTTGCGATTGGTGCTCGACAAGCTCAGAGAGCATCAATTCTATGCGAAGTTTTCCAAATGTGAATTTTGGCTTGATGAAGTTCTTTACCTTGGTCACATCATCTCCGCCAAGGGCATCGCTGTTAATCCCGAGAAGGTGTCTGCAGTTGTGAATTGGGAACCTCCTCAGAATGTCAAGCAGCTTCGCAGATTTCTTGGTCTTGCAAGCTATTGCCGAAGATTCGTTGAGAACTTCTCTAAGATTGCAAAGCCTCTTTCCAACCTCCTCCAGAAGCATGTGAAGTATGTCTGGTCTCCTGAGTGTGAAGTTGCTTTCAACACCCTCAAAGAGAAAATCGTCACAGCTCCTGTCTTGACTCCTCCTGATGAATCCAAGCCATTCGAAGTTTTCTGTGATGCTTCTCTTAAAGGTATCGGTGCTGTGTTAATGCAAGAGAAGAGAGTTGTGGCCTATACCTATCGCCAGCTGAAGCCCAACAAAAAGAACTACCCCACTCACGATCTTGAGTTGGCGGCAGTTGTCCATGCATTAATAACTTGGAGACATCTCTTGTTGGGAAGGAAAATGGACATATTCACCGATCACAAGAGTCTCAAGTATATCTTCACTCAACCCAACCTCAACCTCAGGCAAACTCGATGGGTCGAAATGATTCAAGAGTACAACCCAAGTATTGAATATACTCCGGGCAAGGCCAATGTGATTGCAGATGCTTTGAGCAGGAAGACTTATCGCAACAGCTTAATCCTCAAGCCCTTCCAACCGGATCTCTGTGAAGCTTTCCATAAGCTGAATCTTCAAGTTGTTCCTCAAGGCTTTCTTGCCAACCTCATAGTCTCTCCTACTTTGGAAGACCAAATTCGTGAGGCTCAACTCCTGGATGCCATGGTGAAAAAGGTGAAACGTGGTATCGACAAGGGCATTTCCAAGTACAAGTGCTTCCACATTGATGACAAAGATACTCTTTTCTTCGAGGACCGGATTGTGGTTCCTAAGGGTGATCTGCGTAAACTCATTATGAACGAGGCGCACAATTCCCTTCTATCCATTCATCCTGGAAGTACGAAGATGTACCATGACCTCTGTTGGGTAACATAGTAATTTCAAAATTTTCCTACGCACACATAGGACCATGGTGATGGCATAGCACCGAGAAGGGAGAGTGTTGTCTACGTACCCTCGTAGACCAAAGCGGAAGCGATCACAACGTAGAGGAAGTAGTCGTACGTTCTCCTCGCGATCCTGCCGATCCCAGTGCCATTACTCCGGCACCTCCGAGTCGATGATGACGTAGAGGAAGTAGTCAGACGTTCTCCTCGCGATCCAGCCGATCCCATCGCCCGTTACTCCGGCGCCTCGAGTTCTTGGCACACGCTCAGCTCGATGACGCTCCTCGGGCTCCGATCCAGCAAAGCTCCGGGAGAGGGAGTTCCACAAGACGACGGCATGGTGACGATCTTGATGTTTCACCGACGCAGGCTTCGCCTAAGCACCGCCACGATATGACCGAGGTGGAATATGGTGGAAGGGGCACCGCACACGGCTAAGGAACGATCTCAAGGATCAACTTGTGTGTCCTAGGGTGCCCCCACCCCGTATATAAAGGAGGGAGGGAGGAGGTGGCCGGCCACAAGGGCGCGCCATAGGGAGGGAAACCTACTCCAAGTAGGTTTCCTCTCCTTTCCTTATCTTATTTGGAGGGAAGGAAGGAGTACTAGTATTAGGAAGTAGTACTAGTAGTAGGAATAGGAAGAGGGGAAGGAGAACGAAGGGGGGGCGGCCCCTTCCCCAATTCGGATTGGGCTTGGGGGCGCGCCTCCCTTGTTCCTTCTCCTTCCTCCTACATGGGCCCAATAAGGCCCATATACCTCCCGGGGGTTCAGTAACCTCCGGAGCTCCAAACTTCTCCGGAACCTTTCCGGTGTCCAAATATATCCGTCCAATATATTAATCTTTATGTCTCGACCATTTCGAGACTCCTCGTCATGTCCGTGATCATATCCGGGACTCGAACAACCTTCGGTACATCAAAATACACAAACTCATAATATAACCGTCATCGAAACCTTAAGCGTGCGGACCCTACGGTTCGAGAACAATGTAGACATGACCGAGACACATCTCCGGTCAATAACCAATAGCGGGACCTGGATGCCCATATTGGTTCCTACATTTTCTACGAAGATCTTTATCGGTCGGACCGCATAACAACATACGTTGTTCCTTTTGTCATCGGTATGTTACTTGCCCGAGATTCGATCGTCGGTATCCAATACCTAGTTCAATCTCGTTACTAGCAAGTCTCTTTACTCGTTCCGTAATACATCATCTCACAACTAACTCATTAGTTGCAATGCCTGCAAGGCTTATGTGATGTGTATTACCGAGAAGGCCCAGAGATACCTCTCCGACAATCGGAGTGACAAAACCTAATCTCGAAATACGCCAACCCAACAAGTACCTTTGGAGACACCTGTAGTGCTCCTTTATGATCACCCGATTCACGTTGTGACGTTTGGTAGTACCCAAAGTGTTCCTCCGTAAACGGAGTTGCATAATCTCATAGTTATAGGAACATGTATAAGTCATGAAGAAAGCAATAGCAATATACTAAACGATCGAGTGCTAAGCTAACGGAATGGGTCATGTCAATCACATCATTCTTCTAATGAGGTGATCCCATTAATCAAATGACAACACATGTCTATGGTTAGGAAACATAACCATCTTTGATTAATGAGCTAGTCTAGTAGAGGCTTACTAGTGACTTATCTGTTTGTCTATGTATTCACACATGTATTATGTTTCCGGTTAATACAATTCTAGCATGAATAATAAACATTTATCATGATATAAGGAAATAAATAATAACTTTATTATTGCCTCTAGGGCATATTTCCTTCAGTCTTCCACTTGCACTAGAGTCAATAATCTAGATTACTCAGTAATGATTCTAACACCCATGGAGTCTTGGTGCTGATCATGTTTTGCTCGTGGAAGAGGCTTAGTCAACGGTCTCGCAACGTTCAGATCCGTATGTATTTTGCAAATCTCTATGTCTCCCACTTGGACTTGGTCCCGAATGGAATTGAAGGCGTCTCTTGATATGCTTGGTCCTCTTGTGAAATCTGGATTCCTTTGCCAAGGCAATTGCACCAAAGATTGTCACAGAAGATCTTCATTGGTCCCGATGCACTAGGTATAACACCTAGATCGGAAATGAACTCTTTCATCCAGACTCCTTCATTTGCTGCTTCCAAGCAGCTATGTACTCCGCTTCACATGTAGATCCCGCCACGACGCTTTGTTTAGAACTGCAAGACAGCGGCTCCACCGCTTAACAAAAACACGTATCCGGGTTTGCGATTTAGAATCGTCCGGATCAGTGTCAAAGCTTGCATCGACGTAACCATTTACGACTAGCTCTTTGTCACCTCCATATACGAGAAACATATCCTTAGTCCTTTTCGGTATTTCAGGATGTTCTTGACCGCTGTCGATGATCCACTCTGGATTACTTTGGTACCTTCCTGCCAAGCTTACAGACTAAGCATACGTCAGTCTGGTACACAGCATTGCATACATGATAGAGCCTATGGCTGAAGCATAGGGAACATCTTTCATTTTCTCTCTATCTTCTGCTGTGGTCGGGCATTGAGTCGACTCAATCTCACACCTTATGTCTGGTAAAAACCTTTCTTTGCTCGATCCATTTTGAACTTCTTCAAAACTCTATCAAGGTATGTGCTTTGTGAAAGTCCAATTAAGCGTCTTGATCTATCTCTATAGATCTTGATGCCCAATATGTAAGCAGCTTCACCAAGGTCTTTCATCGAAAAACTCTTGTTCAAGTATCCCTTTATGCTATCCAGAAATTCTATATCATTTCCGATCAGTAATATGTCATCTACATATAATATCGTAAATGCTACAGAGCTCCCACTCACTTTCTTGTAAATACAGGCTTCTCCAAAAGTGCAGATAAACCCAAATACTTTGATCACACTATCAAAGCGTTTATTCCAACTCCGAGATGCTTGCACCAGTCCATAAATGGATCATTGGAGCTTGCACACTTTGTTAGCTCCCTTTGGATCGATAAAACCTTACGGTTGCATCATATACAACTCTTCTTCCGTAATCCATTCAGAATGCGGTCTTTACATCCATTTGCCAAATTTCATAATCATAAAATGCGGCAATTGCTAACATGATTCAGACAGACTTAAGCATCGCAACGGGTGAGAAGGTCTCATCGTAGTCAATCCCTTGAACTTGTCGAAACCCCTTTGCGACAAGTCGAGCTTTGTAGACAACAATATTACCGTCGGCGTCGGTCTTCTTCTTGAAGATCCACTTGTTTTCTATTGCTTGCCGACCCTCGGGCAAGTCAACCAAAGTCCACACTTTGTTTTCATACATGGATCCTATCTCGAATTTCATGGCCTCAAGCCATTTTGCGGAATCTGGGCTCACCATCGCTTCTTCATAGTTCGTAGGTTCATCATGATCTAGTAGCATGACTTCCAGAACAGGATTGCCGTACCACTCTGGTGCGGATTTTATTCTGGTTGATCTACGAGGTTCTCAGTAACTTGATCTGAAGTTTCATGATCAACATCATCAACTTCCTCACTATTTGGTGTAGATATTGCGTAAACTGGTTTACGTGATAAACTACTTTCAAATAAGGGAGAAGGTACGATTACCTCATCAAGTTCTACTTTCCTCCCACTCACTTCTTTCGAGAGAAACTCCTTCTCTAGAAAGGATCCATTCTTAGCAACAAATGTCTTGCCTTCGGATCTGTGATAGAAGGTGTACCCAACTGTCTCCTTTGGGTATCCTATGAAGATACATTTCTCCGATTTAGGTTCGAGCTTATCAGGTTGAAGCTTTTTCACATAAGCATCGCATCCCCAAACTTTAAGAAAGCGACAACTTTGGTTTCTTGCTAAACCACAGTTCATAAGGTGTCGTCTCAACGGATTTTGACGGTGCTCTATTCAGCGTGAATGCGGCCGTCTCAAGAGCATAACCCCAAAACGATAGCGGTAAATCTATAAGAGACATCATAGATCGCACCATATCTAGTAAAGTGCGATTACGACGTTCGGACACACCATTGCGCTGTGGTGTTCCGGGTGGCGTGAGTTGCGAAACTATTCCGCATTGTTTCAAATGTAGACCAAACTCGTAACTCAAATATTCGCCTCCACGATCAGATCGTAGAAACTTTATTTTCTTATTACGATGATTTTCAACTTCACTCTGAAATTCTTTGAACTTTTCAAATGTTTCAGACTTATGTTTCATTAAGAAGATATACCCATATCTGCTTAAATCATCTGTGAAGGTGAGAAAATAACGATATCCGCCACGAGCCTCAACATTCATTGGACCACATACATCGGTATGTATGATTTCCAACAAATCTGTTGCTCTCTCCATAGTACCGGAGAACGGGGTTTTAGTCATCTTGCCCATGAGGCACGGTTCGCAAGTGCCAAGTGATTCATAATCAAGTGACTCCAAAAGTCCATCAAGATGGAGTTTCTTCATGCGCTTTATACCGATATGACCAAACGGCAATGCCACAAATAAGTCGCACTATCATTATCAACTCTGCATCTTTTGGTTTCAACATTATGAATATGTGTATCACTACTATCGAGATTCATTAAAATAGACCACTCTTCAAGGGTGCATGACCATAAAAGATATTATTCATATAAATAGAACAACCTTTATTCTCTCGATTTAAATGAATAACCGTCTCGCATCAAACAAGATCCAGATATAATGTTCATGCTTAACGCCGGCACCAAATAACAATTATTTAGGTCTAAAACTAATCCCGAAGGTAGATGTAGAGGTAGCGTGCCGACCGCGATCACATCGACTTTGGAACCATTTCCCACGCGCATCGTCACCTCGTCCTTTGCCGTTGTTCGCAATCTGTAGTCCCTGTTTCGAGTTGCAAATATTAGCAATGTAACTAGTATCAAATACCTGTGTGCTACTGCGAGCTCTAGTAAGGTACACATCAATAACATGTATATCACATATACCTTTGTTCACCTTGCCATCCTTCTTATCCGCCAAATACTTGGGGCAGTTCCGCTTCGGTGACTCGCTTTGCGTGAGAAGCACTCAGTTTCAGGTTTAGGTCCAGACTTGGGTTTCTTCTCTTGAGCAGCAACTTGTTTGTTGTTCTTCTTGAAGTTCCCCTTCTTCTTCCCTTTGCCCTTTTTCTTGAAACTAGTGGTCTTGTTGACCATCAACACTTGATGCTCTTTCTTGATTTCTACCTCCGTGGCTTTTAGCATTGCGAAGAGCTCAGGAATTGTCTTAGTCATCCCTTGCATATTATAGTTCATCACGAAGCTCTTGTAGCTTGGTGGCGATGATTGGAGAATTACATCAATGACACTATCATCCGGAAGATTAACTCCCAGCTGAATTAAGTGATTATTATACCCAGACATTTTGAGTATGTGCTCACCTTGTAACTGTTCTCCTCCATCTTGCAGCTATAGAACTTATTGGAGACTTCATATCTCTCAATCCGGGCATTTGCTTGAAATATTAACTTCAACTCTTGGAACATCTCATATGCTCCATGACGCTCAAAACGTCGTTGAAGACCCGGTTCTAAGCCGTAAAGCATGGCACCTTGAACTATAGAGTAGTCATCAGCTTTGCTCGCCAGACGTTCACAACTTCCGGCGTTGCTCGCAGCGAGTTCGGCACCCGGTGCTTCCAAGACGTAATTCTTCTGTGCAGCAATGAGGAGAATCCTCAAGTTATGGACCCAGTCCGTGTAATTGCTACCATCATCTTTCAACTTTGCTTTCTCAAGTAACGCATTAAAATTAAACGGAACAACAAAGACGAGCCATCTATCTACGGTAAACATAGACAAGCAAAATACTATCGGTACTAAGTTCATGATAAATTTAAGTTTTAATTAATCATATTACTAAAGAACTCCCACTTAGACAGACATCTCTCTAGTCATCTAAGTGATCACGTGATCCAAATCAACTAAACCATAACCGATCATCACGTGAGATGGAGTAGTTTTCAATGGTGAACATCTTATGTTGATCATATCTACTATATGATTCACGCTCGACCTTTCGGTCTCCGTGTTCCGAGGCCATATCTGCATATGCTAGGCTCGTCAAGTATAAGCTGAGTATTCTGCGTGTGCAAAACTGGCTTGCACCCGTTGTAGATGGACGAGAGCTTATCACACCCGATCATCACGTGGTGTCTCGGCACGATTTAACTTTGGCAACGGTGCATACTCGGGAGAACACTACTTGATAATTTTAATGAGAGATCATCTTAAAATGCTACCGTCAATCAAAGCAAAATAAGATGCATAAAGGATAAACATCACATGCAATCAATATAAGTGATATGATATGGCCATCATCATCTTGTGCTTGTGATCTCCATCTCCCAAGCACCGTCATGATCACCATCGTCACCGGCGCGACACCTTGATCTCCATCGTAGCATCGTTGTCGTTTACGCCATCTATTGCTTCTACGACTATCGCTACCGCTTAGTGATAAAGTAAAGCAATTACAGGCGTTGCATTTCATACAATAAGCGACAACCATATGGCTACGCCAGGTTGCCGATAACTCGGTTACAAAACATGATCATCTCATACAATAAAATATAGCATCACGTCTTGACCATATCACATCACAACATGCCCTGCAAAAACAAGTTAGACGTCCTCTACTTTGTTGTTGCAAGTTTTACGTGGCTGCTACGGGCTGAGCAAGAACCGTTCTTACGTACGCATTAAAACCACAACGATACTTCGTCAAATAGACTCCGTTTTAACCTTCTCAAGGACCGGGCGTAGCCACACTCGGTTCAACTAAAGTGAGAGAGACAGACACCCGCCAGCCACCTTTAAGCACGAGTGCTCGTGACGGTGAAACCAGTCTCGCGTAAGCGTACGCGTAATGTCGGTCCGGGCCGCTTCATCTCACAATACCGCTGAACCAAAGTATGACATGCTGGTAGGCAGTATGACTTGTATCGCCCACAACTCGCTTGTGTTCTACTCGTGCATATGACATCAACGCATAAAACCAGGCTCGGATGCCACTGTTGGGTAACGTAGTAATTTCAAAATTTTCCTACGCACACACAGGACCATGGTGATGGCATAGAGACGAGAAGGGAGAGTGTTGTCTACGTACCCTCGTAGACCAAAGCGGAAGCGATCACAACGTAGAGGAAGTAGTCAGACGTTCTCCTCGCGATCCTGCCGATCCCAAAGGTGCCGTTACTCCGGCACCTCCGAGTCGATGATGACGTAGAGGAAGTAGTCAGACGTTCTCCTCGCGATCCAGCCGATCCCAGCGCCGTTACTCGGCGCCTCCGAAGTTCTTGGCACACGCTCAGCTCGATGACGCCTCCTCGGGCTCCGATCCAGCAAAGCTCCGGGAGAGGGAGTTCCGTCAAGACGACGGCGTGGTAGCGATCTTGATGTTTCACTGACGCAGGCTTCGCCTAAGCACCGCTACGATATGACCGAGGTGGAATATGGTGGAACGGGCACCGCACACGGCTAAGGAACGATCTCAAGGATCAACTTGTGTGTCCTAGGGTGCCCCCCACCCCGTCAGATATAAAGGAGGGAGGGAGGAGGTGGCCGGCCACAAGGGGCGCGCCATAGGGAGGAAACCTACTCCAAGTAGGTTTCCCTCTCCTTTCCTTATCTTATTTGGAGGGAAGGAAGGAGTACTAGTATTAGGAAGTAGTACTAGTAGTAGGAATAGGAAGAGGGGAAGGAGAAAGGAAAGGGGGGCGGCCCCTTCCCCAATTCGGATTGGGCTTGGGGGCGCCCCCCTTGTTCCTTCTCCCTTCCTCCTACATGGGCCCAATAAGGCCCATATACCTCCGGGGTTCCGTAACCTCCGGAGCTCCAAACTTCTCCGGAACCTTTCCGGTGTCCAAATATATCCGTCCAATATATTAATCTTTATGTCTCGACCATTTCGAGACTCCTCGTCATGTCCGTGATCATATCCGGGACTCGAACAACCTTCGGTACATCAAAATACACAAACTCATAATATAACCGTCATCGAAACCTTAAGCGTGCGGACCCTACGGTTCGAGAACAATGTAGACATGACCGAGACACATCTCGGTCAATAACCAATAAGCGGGACCTGGATGCCCATATTGGTTCCTACATTTTCTGAAGATCTTTATCGGTCAGACCGCATAACAACATACGTTGTTCCTTTTGTCATCGGTATGTTACTTGCCCGAGATTCGATCGTCGGTATCCAATACCTAGTTCAATCTCGTTACTAGCAAGTCTCTTTACTGCTCCGTAATACATCATCTCACAACTAACTCATTAGTTGCAATGCTTGCAAGGCTTATGTGATGTGTATTACCGAGAAGGCCCAGAGATACCTCCCCGACAATCGGAGTGACAAAACCTAATCTCGAAATACGCCAACCCAACAAGTACCTTTGGAGACACCTGTAGTGCTCCTTTATGATCACCCAGTTACGTTGTGACGTTTGGTAGTACCCAAAGTGTTCCTCCGGTAAACGGGAGTTGCATAATCTCATAGTTATAGGAACATGTATAAGTCATGAAGAAAGCAATAGCAATATACTAAACGATCGAATGCTAAGCTAACGGAATGGGTCATGTCAATCACATCATTCTTCTAACGAGGTGATCCCATTAATCAAATGACAACACATGTCTATGGTTAGGAAACATAACCATCTTTGATTAATGAGCTAGTCTAGTAGAGGCTTACTAGTGACTTATCTGTTTGTCTATGTATTCACACATGTATTATGTTTCCGGTTAATACAATTCTAGCATGAATAATAAACATTTATCATGATATAAGGAAATAAATAATAACTTTATTATTGCCTCTAGGGCATATTTCCTTCAACCTCAAGCAGTCATATTGGTGGACTCGAATGAAGCGAGAAATTGCTCAATTCGTGAATGAGTGTGATGTCTGCAGAAGGGTGAAAGCAGAACACCAACGACCAGCTGGTCTCCTCCAACCTCTTGCTATTCCAGAATGGAAGTTTGATCATATCGAGATGGACTTCGTGACTGGATTTCTAAAGTCCAAGCGTGGAAATGATGCTATCTTCGTTGTCATTGACAAGCTTACTAAAGTGGCTCATTTTCTTCCAATCAAAGAATCCATCACAACAGCTCAGTTGGCAGAGCTATACACATCCAGGATTGTCTCCTTGCACGGCATTCCACAAGTGATCTCTTCAGACCATGGCAGCATCTTTACCTCCAAGTTTTGGGATTCTTTTCAGAAGGCCATGGGCACCAACATTCGTTTGACAAACTTTCCATCCTCAAACAAGTGGCCAAGTCGAGCGAGTCAATCAAATCCTCAAAGACATGCTTAGGGCTTGTGTCATTTCCTTCAAGATGAAATGGGAAGATTGTCTTCCATATGCCGAAGTTCTCCTACAACAACAGCTTCCAGCGAGTTCGGGCAAGGCCCCATTTGAAATTCTCTATGGCGAGAAAGTGTCGTACTCCTCTCAATTGGTCCGAGATGGTGAACGCCAACTTCTTGGCAACGACTTGATCACGAAGCGAAGAAATGTGCAAAGTCATTCGTGAGAATCTCAAAGCCGCATAATCGCGCCGGAAGAGCTATTATGATGACAAGCACCGTGATGTGGCTTTTGAAATCGGAGACCATGTCTACCTCCGCGTCTCTCCAATGAAAGGCACTTTCGCCCGGTATCAAAGGGAAGCTTGCCCCTAGATACGTGGGTCCTTTCAAGATCATTGGCAAAAGAGGCGATCTCGCCTATCAACTTGAGCTTCCGTCCAACTTCGCGAACGTGCACGATGTGTTTCACGTGTCACAGCTTCGCAAGTGCTTCAAGACTCCTGAGCGCACCATCAACTTCCAAGAAATTGACCTCCAAGAAGATCTCTCTTATCATGAGCGCCCCGTTGCTATTATTGAATAAGCCGAGCGCAAGACTCGCAACAAGTCAATCAAATTCCTGAAAGTCAAGTGGTCACACCATTCCGACCGAGAAGCCACCTGGGAGCGCGAGGATCACCTCCGTTCCGAATATCCGGAGTTCTTTCAGTCCTAGATCTCGGGGCGAGATCCTCTTGTAGTGGTGGAGTGTTGTAACACCCCGGATGTAACTTTCCATATTTGTAACTCCAACTCTTGCCATTTTCGGCATTCTGATATGATATTCCCTCCGTGGTTGGGTTTTTCTTCATTTTTGCGTTTTGTCCATGTCATGCTTTTCATATCATGTCATCATGTGCATCTCATTTGCATACGTGTTCGTCTCATGATTCCGAGCATTTTCCCCGTTGTCCGTTTTGCAATCCGGCACTCCTATGTCCCCCAGCGTCCCCTTTTACATTTTTCCGTGAGCGGGTACTAAACTTTCTCGGAATGGACCGAGGTTTGTCAAGTGGCCTTGGTACACCACCGGCAGACCACCTGTCAAGTTTCGGGTCATTTGGAGCTCGTTTGGTACTCCAACAGTTAACCGCACTCTCGCATATGCCTCTTTTAAGTTGCAGCCTAACACCTCTTCAAAACATCCCAATAACCCATCTAAGTCACTTCCATGCTCTCCGTCGTCGGATCACGATCGTGTGGGCGAAAACCGCACCTCATTTGGACTCTCCTAGCTCCCTCTACCTATAAATATGTGTCCCTCCCGGATTTTTTTCGCGATCCAACCTAGCCTCGTCTTCCTCATACGCGGACATGTCCGGACGGTGCGATATGTCCGGACGGCGCCGACGCGTCCAGCTGCCGCCCGCCCAGCCGGAGGCCGCCACGTGGCACCCGGCCATCACGCGCCGCCCGCCGAGCTCAGCCGGCCCCGCCCGCGCCCGCCCCACCACCGCGCCGCCGCCGAGGCGCTTCCCGCCTCGAGCCCGCCTGGCGGATCTGACCACCGGCCAGCCGGGCCGCCGCCTGCCGCCGCTCGGCCTCGCCAGATCCGGCAGCGCGCCGGATCCGCCGCCCCGGCTGCTCCTCCTCCGGCGCCGCTCCGGCGAGCCGCCGCCGGCCTCGCCTCGGAGTCCGCGCCCGGATCTAGATCCAAACGAGAGGGTTGACTTCTTCTCCCCCCGAAATCCTCTCAAGTCTTTATTCTGTGATTATTTTGTTGCATTTTCATCATGCCATAACTTTGCCCTCCTGGCTCCGTTTTGGGCGTATAGCATACCGAATTATGCGACTCGACGAGTACATCATTTCATCTCATTGCATAATTTTCATTTGAGCTCATCTTGATGCCCTATATGCTGTTGGAAGAGGGCTATGTGATGTTAGTTTCTGTTTCTTAACAGAACATGCACTTTTGTCATTTTTGCCATGATTAATGTGTGCATCTTATGAACTTGAGTCCTACATGTGTTTTGTAATATGACATGCCATATTTACAGGGGTTTATGCCATGTATTTTTGTGATCTCTGTGGTGACTAGCACAAGCATGCAAACTAGGCTTTATGATGTTGCTAATTTCAGCACCTGTTTTGCTGATATTTTTATGCCATGTAAACTTGATGCTACGGAGAGATCCATGCATATTTTGAGATACTTCAGTAAGGATGTTTTGAACATATGGTTATGCTCTATCCATCCATGCCTTTTTTTGCAATAATGGAGTGCCATAGCTTGAGTCAATCGAGCTCTACTTTTGTTATAAAATGTTTCCTGGCAGATTGTTTACATGTTATTGAATTTTGCCAAGGTTGTTGTAGTTGATCCGTGTATGCTATGATGTTGTTCTTGCCATGTATATCTTCTATGCCATGTCTTCTTGATGGATGTTTGCTTAGTTTATCATGAAATGTTTTGTAGTGAGTGCATCGAGCTCGCGAAGATGCCTACATAATTCTGTCAATGTCATGCCCTGTTTGCTGAATCTGTTAACGATACTTGCTATATTGGCATGGGTGCTATTGCATTTTCTGTTCCCTTTTGGCTCATGGTCACTAAGGAACTTTTGTTCTATGCTTTGAATAGATATATGCCATGCCTTGTTTTGCTATTATAATTTCCTGTAGCATGCTGTTTTCTTGCTCTGAACATTGTTTCCTGATGCTGATTCTGCCATGTTCAGTATTTTCACCAAGTCTGTGAAGCTGATATATTTTACACTTTTGCCATGCTTGTATTGACCTGTTATGATGTGATCTAGCCGTAGCTCAGAGTTCATCTTTTGTCCAGCATCTTGAGTAGTTCACTTCTATATGTTTTATTGGTACGTTTGGGTGAATAAGCTTAATTTCTTATTGCTTGCTATGTGGCATCATGCTGTTAATGGCAGATTTGTGCCATTCTTGTTTTGCTTGTCATTTGCAAACCGTGCATCCGATTCCGGTGATCTTTATATCGATTTCAACCGAAATCATCTCACCTTTCCAGCGGCATACTTGGTTTTCCAAGTTGATGCCTGGTTCATCATTTTCCTTCCGAGCACGACACGCATTGCATATCACATCTCGCATATCATGCCATGTTTTGCATCATGTTGCTTGTGCATTGCACCATGATTTATTGTGGTTCCATTGTTTGTGTTCTTGCTTTGGGTAGAGCCGGGAGACGAGTACATGAACGAGGAACCTATTGAGAACGCTTACGAGGATCAAGCTTTCGACAATTCTGAGAACCTTGCAGGCAAGACGACCATACCCTCGAAATCACTTCTATCTTTGCTTGCTAGATGCTCGCTCTTTTGCTATGCCTATGCTACGATGCCTATCACTTGCTATATCATGCCACCCATATTGCCATGTCAAACCTCTAACCATCCTTTCCTAGCAAACCGTTGTTTGGCTATGTTACCGCTTTGCTCAGCCCGTCTTATAGCGTTGCTAGTTGCAGGTGAAGATGAAGTTTGTTCCTTGTTGGAACATGGAGATGTTGCTCCTTGTTTGAACATGTTTACTTGTTGGGGATATCACAATATATCTGCTATAATTAATGCATCTATATACTTGGTAAAGGGTGGAAGGCTCGGCCTTATGCCTGCTGTTTTGTTCCACTCTTGCCACCCTAGTTTCCGTCATACCAGTGTTATGTTCCTTGATTTTGCGTTCCTTACACGGTTGGGTGATTTATGGGACCCCCTTCATAGTTCGCTTTGAATAAGACTCCTCCAGCAAGGCCCAACTTTGGTTTTACCATTTGCCACCTAAGCCTTTTTCCCCCGGGTTTTCGCGAGCTCGAGGGTCATCTTTATTTTAACCCCTCGACCAAAGGTTCCTTCGAAAGTGTTGGCCCGAATCGAAAGTAGATCAAGGGCCACCACGGGAAACTCGAGGCTTGGTTTTACTCGTAGCTTGACTTATCCGGATGTGCCACGAGAACGAGATATGTGCAGCTCCTATCGGGATTTGTCGGCACAATCGGGCGGCTTTCTTGGTCTTGTTTTATTGCTGTCGAAATGTCTTGTAGTCCGGGATTCCGAGACCGATCGGGTCTTCTGGTAGAAGGAATATCGCCGTTGACCGTGAGAGCTTATTATGGGCTAAGTTGGGACACCCGTAGGGTATTATCTTCGAAAGCCGTGCCCTTGATTTATGAGGCAGATGGGAATTTGTTAATGTCCGGTTGTAGAAAACCCGAAGTTGACCGTAATTAAAACACATCAACCGCGTGTGTAACCGTGATGGTCTCTTCTCGACGGAGTCCGGGAAGTGAACACGGTGTTGGAGTTATGTTTGACGTAAGTAGTTCAGGATCACTTCTTGATCGCTACTAGCTTCACGACCGCTCCTTGCTTCTCTTCTCGCTCTCTTTTGCGAATGTAGCCACCATATATGCAAGTCGCTGTTGCAGCTCCACCTCACAACTCTGTCCTTCCTATAAGCTTAAATAGTCTTGATCTCGCGGTGTGAGATTCTGAGTCGGTGACTCACAGATTCTACCAAAACAGTTGCAGGTGCCGACGATGCCAAGGCAGGTGACGAACCGAGCTCAAGTGGGAGTTCGACGAGGAACGTGGTCGTTACTATGTGTCTTTTCCTCGATGATCAGTAGTGGAGCCCAGTTGGGACGATCGGGGATCCGTGTAGCATTTGGGGTAGTCTTCTTTTATTTTGGTTCCAGAGTCGGACCTTGAGTGTAATCTGGATGATGGATGTTTATTTATGTATTGTGTGAAGTGGCATTGTAAGCCAACTATGTATCTCTTTCCCTTATGTATTACATGGGTTGTGTGAAGATTACCTCACTTGCGACATTGCTTTCAATGCGGTTATGCCTCTAAGTCGTGCTTCGACACGTGGGAGATATAGCCGCATCGAGGGCGTTACAACTTCGTCTGTGAAGCATAGTGGGTGTGCGGCGCCTCTGTACTGGGCGATATCACGACGGAGCTCAAAACAGCTTTGTCTGTTTTGTTCGGCCCGGCCGGACTTACTGTGTCCGGCGCGATGGTTGTTGTCACGTACAGTGGGGCGCCCACGCGATCCATAGATCGATATTGATTGTCTTGCCTTGTCCTCCAATATATCTCGCAGGTCCGGAGCATTCCCCTGTGGCCGTGTGCTTTTTGAGCAATGCCGGGGTACTGTTCTAGTGAAGGCCCTAGAGGCCTCTCTGTCGCGACCACGGGGTGGTCGGTCAGCCGTATTGTCTCCTGGTGATGCGGGTTCGTAAGCCTCCTCCTCTAATCGGGGGAGCAGCTTGCGTTTAGGGTAGCTTTTGGAGGGGCGTTCGAGCTCATGCTCTTCGGCCGCGAGAACTTCAGTCCATCTGTCGGCTAGCAGATCCTGGTCAGCTCTAAGTTGTTGCTGCTTTTTCTTGAGGCTGTTCACCGTGGCCATAAGCCTGCGTCTAAAACGCTCTTGTTCGACGGTATCCTCGTGCACGATTTAATTCATCATCGCCGAGGCTTGCTTGCCTCCGGAGGGAGGCATATAATCCTCTACCTCTTCTTCTTCCGCCTCTCGTGAGGGCTGGCGTCTCCATCCTCTGCTACCGGATCTTGCTTTGGAGTGGATTGTCTTCGGCACTGTCCGGTGTATTGTTGTCTCGGTGCGGAATCTTCATTCTTCTTTGTGGCGGGATTTAGAGCGGCGCCACGACGCCGGGCGCTTGGGCTGTTTCTTGGAGGGGTCATCCTCCTTTGTTCCTTCGCCATTCCCATCCTTTGGGATATCCACCATGTATATGTCATATGATGAGGTGGTTTTCCAGTGCCTGGTAGGCGCTGGTTCTTGTTCGTCTCCGGCATCATCGTCCATACCGTCGATGTCTTCGGAGTCGTAGTCTAGCATGTCGGTTAGATCGTCGACAGCGGCTACAAAGTGGGTGGTGGGTGGGATTTGAAGTTCTTCGTCGTCCGCATCCCAACCGTCCTGACCGCAGTCCGGCCAATGCTCTCCTGATAACGAGAGGTACTTTAGCGAACTCAAGATGTCGCCAAAAGGTGAGAGTTGAAAGATGTCCGCTGCAGTGAACTCCATGACTGGCGCCCAATCGGATTCGATCGGAGGGGCGGGAGGTTCAAGTCCGGCAAGGAGTCCGCACCGGAGTCGCGAACTTTATGAGGGACAAGATCGGTGTTCGGCTCTATCGCCAGAGGTTGCAGCCCCGAGGCGGTGTCTAGCCATCCGTCCCCGACCATAGCCGGGCTCCGAATTGAAGATCGGAGCGGTTCGAAAGCGGCCTGTGGTACCGTCTGTCAGAGCTAAATCATGCTCGTCGTGATAAGGCGGCACGCTCGGCTGTGGCTCGACTTCATCGAGGATCAAGTCCCCGCGGATGTCAGCCGTGAAGTTCAAACTTCCAAATCTGACCTGACGGCCAGGGGCGTAGCTTTCGATCTGCTCGAGACGGCCAAGCAAATCGGCCCGCAGTGCGAAGCCGCCGAATACGAAGATCTGTCCGAGGAGAAAAGTCTCACCCTGGACCGCGTCGTTGATGATGGTCGAAGAAGCCATCGAGCCTATCGGTGACGACACAAAGGAACTCTCAATGAAAGCACCAATGTCGGTGTCAAAACTGGCGGATCTCGGGTAGGGGGTCCCGAACTGTGCGTCTAGGCGGATGGTAACATGAGACAAGGGACACGATGTTTTACCCAGGTTCGGGCCCTCTTGATGGAGGTAAAACCCTACGTCCTGCTAGATTAATATTGATGATGTGTGTTACAAGAGTGGATCTACCACGAGATCAAAGAGGCTAAACCCTAGAAGCTAGCCTATGGTATGCTTGTTGTTCGTCCTATGGACTAAAGCCATCCGGTTTATATAGACACCGGAGAGGGCTAGGGTTACACAGAGTCGGTTACAATGGTAGGAGATCTACATATCCGTATCGCCAAGCTTGCCTTCTACGCCAAGGAATGTCCCATCCGGACACGGGACAAAGTCTTCAATCTTGTATCTTCATAGTCTTGGAGTCCGGCCGATGATGACAGTTCGGTTATCCGGACACCCCCTAGTCCGGAACTCCCTCATCCGCCATGACAAAGGATCTACAATCCGGCTAGAAGGCATTTTTACATGTCATCTTAAATTACATAGTCAATTTGACTGGGTGTATACCTCCTCAATACCATCTAATATGCTGTCTAGTTTACAGTCCTGTTGGGAATACTTTGCGGCCAATTCTACTTGGCCATACACTAAGCTCACATGGATCTCCTTCCCATTGGGCCCCACAGGTCCGACCTCGGCCATGTGGTTTGGGTTAGCCTTCGTGTACCGCGTCTTCACCATGGCCCAGGCCTCCCTGGTGCCTTGACGGCAGGCCGATATCTTCCATAATTGGAAGCACCGCCGCACTCCCTTCAGCCTCTCTACAAGCTCTCCAAGGCCTTCGGGCAGGGAGACAGATGGCCACAAGGCCTGGGCGACGCCTTTCATCACCTGCCGAACTCGTTCATGCAGCTTGTAAGAGCTCGGGAACAAGGTCACCAGAACCGGGCATTTCCTCTGCAGGGGCGAATTCGTGAGCATACCTACAGACATAACTCTGTTAGTCGACTTCCTCGCCGAACTCTTTTTTCAAGTTCGTTCAAGCACTTACTAAAAATGCCGCGTCGAAGCCGTCGATTCTCCTTCACGGAGTCCGACAGCTGGGCACGAACATCCTTTAGTTCCTCTCCCAGCCGGGTGTTGGCATCTTGGAGATTATTCTTCTCCTGCGTCACCCTCGTAAGCACGCTCTCGCCGGCCTTTAACCGGCAAGAGTTGTTGCTTGTCCGGATCTACTCCGGCGCCATCTGCAATGATATTGTCAGATTTGCACACGCCAAGACTTCACAACATACTCATCTTTCGAAGCGTATATTACCAGAGGGGGTCTCCTTGGCCTCCCGTGCAGCGGCTAGTGTGGCCTCAAGTTGGGCTTTGCACTCTTCCAGCTCCCGGGGCAGTTGGATATTCCTTTTTGTAAGGTCCTGCATAACAAATGATCCTTAAATCAGTTATTTTAACTGCTTCAAGTCTCGGGGGCTACTGGCATATATAACCATCAAATTTTCTCACCCGTATGTCTTTCACATACCGCTCCTTGGCTCTGGCTAGACCATTTTGAGCGGCACGGAGGTGCGCATCTCCCGAATTGAAGGCATCCAATGCCTCTTGGGAGAAACATGCGTCACGAAGAACTGTCCGGCGACGCCTGTAAGTCATGGCACTCTGCACCTCGGAATTGGTGGCCGACAGTCTGTCGGCATCCTCTGTCGGAGGAGCGTCCGACGCACGCCTCGTGTTTGCCTCTGCTTCTGGACCTGGCTTTGGAGCCTGGCTAGTGGAGGCTCGATTGGCAACCTCTCCGGATATAGTCCGGCGAGCGCTCTTTTTCCTGAAAAGAGCACGGGCGTTAGTATGCCTTCCGGGAATAAAACCTGGGAATAAGATGGCACGCCATACCGTTGCGCCGGCGTCTCAATCCGGACCGCACTTCTTTTCAGCCTGCTGGGCCTTGCTGCCCCTTGTTGGCTAGCCACCGCAGGCTCGGCCTTCCGCCTCAAGGGCTCCCCCTGCAAAACACCATTGGTATACGGTGATCAAAAATAAGCACAGATGGATCATTTTCAAAGTATTGGGACTTCGGTCTCAATTACCTGTGAGGCGGGAAGTATTCCGGGGTAATCGGCCGTAATGGCGACTAAGGCATTGTCGATGCTCAGTTGGTAAAATACCCCATCGATCAGCTCCACGGATATGTCCGGATCCTCTTGGGAGGCCGGATCGAGGGACCGTTCCGGATCCTCGGGTTGTGGAGGAGGGATTTTTATATCCTTCACGGCCCGAGGCAATTCCTGCGTCAAAATCACAAGATAAGTTACTTAACTATGGGAATATGGAACGGATGGGCAAAAAGAAGTGTCTGCTTACCCAGCTTGGAGGATTGTACATAGAAAATCCGCCCTGTGGATTGACGCGGAGGAACTCCTCCTCTTCTCCCTTATACACTGCGGACAAGGCCTTCGTCAAAGCAGCAACCGATCTCGGCCCCTTACGGCCGCAGCGGGTGGCATCATCCTCCCCATTGAAATCCCACATGGGGTGGCCTCTATACTGAAGCGGTTGCACCCCCCGCATAATGCATGTGGCCATGACCCCGATCATGGTTAGTCCGGAATGAGCTAACAACGTTATCCGCTCATCGTAAAGGACGCCCTTGTCATTTTTCCCTCCGAGGGCCCGTGGACGCCAGCTTAGGCGCTTCTTCAAGGGAGCATAATTGAACTGGGAGGCCGATCCGAACAGGGTCCGGCAGGGGGACATCTTCTATATGAAACCATTCTGAAGGCCAGTCTTCGGACGCCTTCCTTGGGGTTCCGGATAGATATCCAGTCCCGGCGATGCGCATAGTTCGGCTCCGCCCACTTGATATATCGACCCCTCCTGAGAACGGGGCACAAGGCAGAACAACTTCTTCCACAGCGTGAAATGAGCCTCGACGCCCAAGAACAGCTCGTAAAGGGCTACGAAGCCCGCAATATGCAATATGGAGGCAGGCGTAAGGTTGTGTACCGAGGTCAGAACTCCGTGAGCCCTGGATAAACGGATGAATTGGAAATCCGAGCCCTCTTATCAGATAAGGGACAAGGCATACCCGCTCTCCTTTGGAGGGACTGGGGACGCTCTCCGCTTGCTCTCGGCCATTATAGGTGGCAAGTCCGGCTCGAACCGGGACCATGAAGGCCGGGGGAAGAAATCCCTTGGTTTGGAGCGTCACTAGCTTACTGTGCAGGATGGAACATCTTTCCCAATCTCCAGGCTGAGGGCTGGGAGGGCGAGAGGAGGAGCTGCGTCGACTGGCCATGATGGAATGGATTTCTGTCGGATGCGCTCCGATGAACGCTCGCGAAGGGAAGATGGTGTGATTCGGATCTGAATCCTCGTCTCTTTTATAGGCAGCTCATTTTTGCAGCTAGGGGGGTAAATGTAAAAACACCCTGGCTTTTCGCATTCGTTTGACATGTGGAAGACGGTCATTATTGGGCGTGGAAGCCAAGGAGCACAATATTCACGAGAAGCCGGACACTACTCAACAGGTACACATAATTTGGAGAAGAACCCGCCTTGCAATGCCGAAGACAATCTGCGCGCGGGACTCATCGTCATTGAAGCCTGGTTCGGGGGCTACTGAGGGAGTCCTGGATTAGGGGGTGTCCGGATAGCCGAACTATAGCCTTTGGCCGGACTCCTGGACTATCAAGATACAAGATTCAAGACTTCGTCCCGTGTCCGGATGGGACTTTCCTTGGCGTGGAAAGCAAGCTTGGCGATACAGTTATGTAGATCTCCTCCCATTGTAACCGACTCTGTGTAACCCTAGCTCTCTCCGGTGTCTATATAAACCGGAGAGTTTTAGTCCGTTGGACGAACAACAATCATACCATAGGCTAGCTTCTAGGGTTTAGCCTCTCTGATCTCGTGGTCGATCTACTCTTGTACTACCCATATCATCAATATTAGTCAAGCAGGAGTAGGGTTTTACCTCCATCGAGAGGGCCTGATCCTAGGTAAAAACATCGTGTCCCTTGTTTCCTATTACCATCCGCCTAGACGCACAGTTCCGGACCCCCTACCCGAGATCCGCTGGTTTTGACACTGACACCACTCTTTGAAACTCAGGTGCTCCCATCTCTGGA
Source organism: Aegilops bicornis (assembly GCA_021605145.1). Lineage (NCBI taxonomy): Eukaryota > Viridiplantae > Streptophyta > Magnoliopsida > Poales > Poaceae > Aegilops > Aegilops bicornis. The sequence continues at coordinate 300,881,505 of CM038674.1, read as the reverse complement.
CTTGAACGTTGCTTCATCCAGGATTGTCGCAGTGGCCTTTGGTGAAAAGAGATTGGCGGGGGATGGTCCCTTTATTTTTTGCCCGGTAGGCTCAGTTCTCCTTCATGGGCTTGGAAGTAGTGGTGCAGTTTCCTTGAGGCTATGATGAGACCAAAGATCAATTATTGCACATGAGAGTACCTCGATCTAGCTCCTTGCAGCAGGGAACTGACGAAGTACACTAGGTGTTGCACCACTTTCTTCTTTGCTGCGTCGTTGGGGTCGCCCTCGCTGTCGTGCTTATTTCTGTCCTGATCCTTATCTAGGTCTGCCGGTCCTTGCTCACTTTCCGCTTCTTCCACTTCCCTCTACGCCACCAAGGCCACACTAACCACTTGATTGGTTGCCGCCAAATATAGCAGCAACGACTCTTGGGGTTTAGGGGCAACCTAGGTTGGCACAGAGGATAAGTAGGCCTTCAACTCCTGCAAAGCTGCATCTTTTTCCGGGGTCCACTTCATGGGTCCTGCCTTCTTCATGATTTTTAAGAACGGCAGGGCGCGCTCAACAGACTTTGAAATGAATCTGCTTACCGCGGCAACGCACCCTGTCAGACGCCTCACATCCTTGACTGTCCTTAGCGCCTGGATCTGCTCAATATCTTTGATCTTGTCTGGGTTGGCCTCGATCCCTCGATGGTATACAAAGAACCCAAGTAGCTTGCCGGAGGGAACGCCAAACACACACTTCTCCGGGTTGAGCTTCAAGTTGATCTTGCGCAAATTGGCAAATGTCTCCTCCAAGTCCTAGATGAGGGATGCTCTATCCTTGGTCTTGACCACAATATTATCCATATAAGCCTCATGTTTCTATGCAGCTGTGGCTCAAAACCAATCTGGACTGCCCTTGCAAAAGTAGACCCATCACTCTTTAATTCGAATGCCATGCAGATAAAATAGTACGTACCACATGGGGTGATGAAGGAGGTATTCTCTTCGTCTTCCTTGGACATGAAGATTTGATGATACCCAGAGTATGCATCTAGAAAGGAGAGCAAATCACACCCTGAAGTGGAATCCACAATCTGATCGATGCGCGTCAAGGGAAATGGGTCCTTTAGGCAAGCCTTGTTGAGATCCGTGAAATCTATGCAAAGCCTCCATTTCCCGTTAGCCTTGCGAAAAACCACTGGATTTGCTAACCATGTTGGATGCAGCACTCCTCTGACCAAACCAGCTGCCTCAAGCTTCTTAATCTCCTTTGCAATAAACTACTACCTCTCCAAGGCCTGCTTCCGGACTTTCTGCTTGACAAGTCGGGCATGTGGGCAGACACCTAGGTGGTGCTCGATTACCTCCCTAGGAGCACCGGGGATATCAGATGGTTGCCAGGCAAACACATTGATATTCTCCCGCAGGAAGGAAACGAGCGCGCTTTCCTATTTGTCATCAAGGGTGGCGCTGATAGTGAAGGTACCATCAACGCCAACCAGCCCTGCCGGGACATTCTTTACTTGTGGTGCAGCAACGTTCGATCTTTTGCTACTAGAACTCTCCGGCAAGTCATCAACACGCAGTGCACTCTGCAGAGGTACGCTTCCCGGATTCCTTGCCAGCGTCCCTGCTATCCTTCTTCTTTCCTCTGACCTCCTTGGCAAGAACTATTGTTGCCGCTGCCTCTGCCGCGACTGCGTCCCGGTACATTTTGTCCACACAAATGATTGTGTCCTTCTCATCTGACGGGATGGAAATGACTCCTACCGGCCCGGGCATCTTCAAGGTGTTGTAGGGATAGTGGGATGCCGCCATGAATTTAGCCAGGGCTGGGCGTCCAAGGATCCCATTGTACGGCAGGGGGAGGTCGACCACATCGAACACAATCTTCTCAGTCCGATAGTTCAGCTTCCCTCCAAATTTCACTGGCAACGTGATGTTTCCCTTAGGACGACTCATGCCGGGATTAACTCCTTGAAACGTGCCGGTGACCTTTAGCTCTTCTTCTGCTATCTGAAGTTTGCTGATGACCTTTAGGGAAATCAGATTCAACCTGACCACGTCGTCCACCAACATCTTTGTGACCTTGAGGTTGCGAATTGTTGGAGAGACCAACAATGGCAAACATCCTACCGCAGTGGTGTGGTCGGTATGGTCCGCCATGTCAAAGATGATGGGCGTGAGTGACCATTTGAGCGGCTTCCGAGCCTCTGCCATTGGTTCCACGACATTGAGCTCACGTGCCCACCGTTAGAGTTGGCAGTGAGAGGAGTGCGGGGATGCACCCCCATCAATGCACAAGGCATCAGTGGCCTTCTGGAACTCCTACTCACTAGTTTCCTATTCATCCCCTCCATCACTCTCATCATCGCAAGTTTCCTTCTCTTGACCCCTGGTGGGTTTTCCTTGGTTCCAGAAGGGTTTGCCGGGGCGATTTGCTTCACCTCCTTGGCCCTTACTGCCAGCGGTATTCTAACTTTTTCCTTATCACGCTTCTCATATTCTGCTCTCTGCTTCTTAACAAGCTGCTCAACCTCATGACACTCTTAAAGATCGTGTCCCTTGGTCTGACAAATTTTGCAGTATGGTCCGTCGCCTTTCCCAGCCTTCTCGGCAGCCACAGTCTCCCGATAATCAGCGCACACAGCAGCCTCCTTGCCAGGAGTTTCGGCTTTAGCCTTCTTGCTGGCACTAGGTGTGCCCGATCCTTCGGCAGTCATCGCTGCCTTATCCTTGCGCTTCTTGCTGCACTTCTTGCTCTTCTTCCGATTGGTGGATTTGTCGTCATCCTCTGAGTCGACATTGACGCAATCCTCTTCTCCGGGTAGTTTCCTTCCTTCCTCCATCCAAGCTCACTTGTCCACCAAGGTGTACAACTCCTTCATAGTCTTGGGCAACCGCTCGTTCATCTTGGAACAAATCTGATGCGGAGCATCCCACAGTCATCTCCATGTACACCTTCATAGCACCTCAAGCCCCAAGTGGACCTACCGGACTTAAGGTGAACCCGCTCCTCTTCAAGATTTAAATGAATATCCATTGGACTTGGTTGCTACCTCACGATCACTACAAAAAAATACACTTCCGTGATGATACGTGTTTGTCACAGTAGGTCACGTTTTCTGTCATGCATGTACATCCATGAGAAATTTATGACAGAATCAAGATAGTCATACCTGTGTTGTCGTAGAAGTGTTCCATGACATTATGAAAATTATCACCACGGAAGTGTCCACTTCCATGACGATATATCGCGCGTCATAGAAGTGATTTCGTCAAGGGTGACCGACACGTGGCATCCACCGTAACGGGACGCTGTAAGCTATCGGGTCCGGTTTTGGATCCGATAACCCGTTAACAGCCCGGACCAATGGGAATTTTCCACGTGTAAAATTCTCATTGGCCAGAGGAAACACTTGTCAGCTCAACGTTCGGACAGATGTCATCCACTCATTGGACAGGAGGCGCCTATGATACGTCGACACGTGGCATGGCCCAACAGAGGCCCATTCCAGTGAAAAGGACGGGCCTATCAAAATAAGCAGGCCGACCCATTAGCGGCCTACTTGAGTAAGGCCCATTTACAAGTACGGCCCATACAAGTTACATAGAATCGGCCCATCAAAGGCCCATTCTAGATTCGACAATTTCCAGCCCATCGTCAGTTTAAGCCCGTTAACGGCCCGCTACGTTTTTGGGCCCAACTGTGGCCCGAGCTTCTTTCGGCCTGTTAGCAGCCCATCGTTAGTTCCAGCCCGTTAACAGCCCGGAACGTCTTTCGGCCTTTTCTCGGCCCATTCTGCAGTTGGGCCAATTCTTGCTCGCTGTGACTTTAGGCCTGTCCTCGGCCCATTCAGTAAATGGGCCAACTCTTAGCCCATTTTGTCTCTCGGCCTGTTAAGGGCCCACACAACAGTTGGGGCTTTGACTTTAGGTCCATTAGGGGCCCACGTTTCGCAGGGCATCATTTCAGCCCAACGCGACTTTCGGCCTGTTAAAAGCCTAGTTTGCAAATTGGGCCTCCTCTTGCCCATAACACTTTCAGCCTCTTACTGGCCCGTAAAGTAAAATGGTCGAGACAAAATTGACATTTATTTCGGCCTGCTAAAGGCCCGCAAGCCATTTCCATTTATACGGCCCTATCGAGCTTTAGGCCTGTTGACGGCCTGCTAAGAGCCATTGTTATGGTGGGCCCATTTGGGATCTACTTAATATTATTTTGGCCAGCCCAATTAAGGCCCGCTTTGACTGCACATGTTTGTTCATTTGTATGGCGTCCAGGAAATGTTTGGGCATGTTGGCCCCCATTTCAACGATATAGCATATTCAAGAAATATCCTACTCTATACTATCGCCTCTAAAAAACATACACTATACAATAAAAAGCATAGAAACGTAGAATAATCCTACACTATACAATAAAGAAATTACAGCCGAATATACCCACTGGGCATTATAGTTTGTCACCAGTGATTATAAAGCATACACAAACAACAAATTACATGCACTGGGCAAATAAAGCTCATACATCATGGACATGCATCAACATAACTTACCATTTGAAGTATAATCTCTTTAGGAAAAAGGATTGCCCGGATTCAGATAGCACAAATTTCAGTCCGCAAAATCTCAAATTCCTTTATGGTTACCTCAGTGTCTTGTTTCATTTTTTTTGACTCCTGCATCTAATACCTGCATGTCCGGGCCTCAACTTGTTGATTGTAATGCGTTGACAATCATGTACACGTTGTCTTGCCACCTCTAGTTGATGCTCGAGAACATCAGCACATTCCAATTCCAATCCATAATCATTCGGTAACGGCCATGCCGCGCTGCTCGCAGATCTTTGTGTTGATGTCACTTCATCCTGAAATGTTTCTGTAAGTACACATGACTAGGGCAAAAATATAGTTACAACAGTGAAGCGAGGAAGACAGACTATTTTGTACATGGCAAAATAGGACTAACAATAATGTTACACATCATGAAGCACAAGCAGGTGATATTTTAAAAATTATAAAAAAGTCGTCTATGCAGCCTGCATACAGAAATCTCTCTTAGCTCACCATAGGAACATGATGTTGGGGCCCAATCCAAAACACAGACAAGTTGCAAATTTAGACAACACATTGCATACAAGTAAGCAAGCAGTTGGCCATTCTGTAGCTCAATTAAAGTCTTAGGGAGCATAAGGAATAGCAGAGGGATTCATACAAACCTACTACAACAAGCAAAACTATGCAATCATTAGCCAGGTATAAACTAGATTGTGAGCCTCATGCAATAATAGTTTGTTATTAGATTTCAAAGCTTCAGACACACTTCGCCAGAGTAATTAAATGGTAAGTGTCGGTGTCAAAACCGGCGGATCTCGGGTAGGGGGTCCCGAACTGTGCGTCTAGGCAGATGGTAACAGGAGACAAGGGACACGATGTTTTTACCTGTGTTCGGGCCCTCTCGATGGAGGTAAAACCCTACTCATGCTTGATTAATATTGATGATATGGGTAGTACAAGAGTAGATCTACCACGAGATCAAGGAGGCTAAACCCTAGAAGCTAGCCTATGGTATGATTGTTGTTCGTCCTACCGACTAAAACCCTCCGGTTTATATAGACATCGGATAGGGTTAGGGTTACAGTAGTCGGTTACAATGGTAGGAGATCTACATATCCGTATCGCCAAGCTTGCCTTCCACGCCAAGGAAAGTCCCATCCGCATATCGGACGAAGTCTTCAATCTTGTATCTTCATAGTCCAGGAGTCCGACCAACGGTGAGAGTTCGGCTATCCGGACACCCCCTAATCCAGGACTCCCTCAGTAGCCCCCGAACCAGGCTTCAATGGCGATGAGTCCGGCGCGTGGATTGTCTTCGGCATAGCAAGGCGGGTTCTTGGCTTTTGTTATACTTGTCGAATAGTGTCCGGCTTCTGTTAATGCTGCGCTCCTTGGCTTCCACGCCCAATAATGGCCATCTTCCACGTGTTTGAATGAATGCGAAAAGCCAGGGTATTTTTACACTTACCCCCCTAGCTGCGCAAAATGAGCCGCCTATAAAAGGGGCGAAGATCCAGATCTGAGTCACACCATCCCCCCTCCGCAAGCTTTCATCGGAGCGCCTTTGACAAAAACCCATTCCATCATGGACAATGACGCTGCTCCTCCTCTCGCCTCAAATTTCCCTCAGCCTGGAAATTGGGAGAGATGCTCAGTCCCGCATAGCGAGCTAGTTATAATACAAACTAAGGGATTTCTTCCCCCGGCCTTCATGGTTCTGGTTCGAGCCGGACTTGCCACCTACAAGGGCGGAAAGCAAGCGGAGAGTGTCCCCGATCCCTCTAAAGGAGAGCGGGTATGCTTTGTCTCTCATCTAGTAAGAGGATTCGGATTTCCAGTTCATCCATTTCTCCGAGGGCTCTTGGAGTTCTACGGCCTCCAGTTGCACCACCTTACGCCTGCCTCCATTTTACACATCGCGGGCTTCGTGGCCCTTTGCGAACTGTTCTTGGGCGTCGAGGCTCATTTAGCACTGTGGAAGAGATTATTCTGCCTTGTACCCCGTTCTCATGAGGGGTCAATATATCAAGTGGGCGGAGCCGAGCTATGGCGTATCGCCGGGGCCGGATATCTATCCGGAACCCCGAAGAAGACGTCTGAAGACTGGCCTTCAGAATGGTTTTATATAGAAGATGTCCCGCTGCCGGATCCTGTACGAATCGGTCTCCCAGAGTTCAGTAATGCTCCTTTGAAGAAACACCTGAGTTGGCGCCCGCGGAGCTCCCAGAGGGAAGACGACGTGGACGTTCTTTACCTGATGAGCCAAATAAGATTGTTAGCTCATGCCGGACTGACCATGATCGGTGTCATGGACACATGCATTATGCGGGGGGTGCAGCCACTTCAGTATAGGGGCCACCCCATGTGGGATTTCAACGGGGAGGACGATGCCACCCGTCATGGCCGTCAGGGGCCAGGATCGGTCGTCGATCTAGTGAAGATCTTGTCCGTGATGTACAAGGGAGAAGAAGAAGATTTTCTCCGCATCAATCCATTAAACGGATTTTCTATGAACAATCCGCGAAGCTGGGTAAGCGGACATTTCTTTTTTGCACATCCGATCCGTATTCCCATGGTTAGGTATCTCATTTTGTGATTTTGGCGCAGGAACTGCGCCAGGCCGTAAAAGACATAAACAGCCCGCCTCCACAACCCGAGGATCCGGAAAGGTTCCTTGACCCGGCCTCCCAAGAGGATCCGGACATATTGGTGGAGCTGATTGATGGAGTATATCACCAACTGAGCATCGATAATGCCTTGGTTGCCATTACGACCGATTACCCGGGAATACTTCCAGCCTCACAGTAATCGAGACCAAGGTCCCAATATTAATCGATAATGACCCATCCGTGCTTATTTTTGATCACCGTATACCAATGGTCTTTCGCATGGGGTGCCTTCGAGGCAGGAGGCCGAGCCCGCGGCGGCTAGCGAACAAGGGGCGGCACGGCCCCGCAGGCTAAAAAGAAGTACGGTCCGGATCGAAACTCCACCGCAACGGTATAGCGTGTCACCATATTCCTAGGATTGATTCCCGGAAGGCATGCTAACGCTGGTGCTCTTTTCAGGAAAAAGAGCGCTCGCCGAACTGAGTCCGGAGAGGTTGCCTATCGAACCTCCGCCAGCCAGGCTCCAAAGCCGGGTCCAGAAGAGGAGGCGAGCACGAGGCGTGCGTCTGATGCTCCTCCGATAAAGGATGCCGACAGATTGTCTGCCACCAACTCCGAGGTGGAGAGCACCATGAGTCACAGGCGCCGCCGGACAGTACTTCGTGACACGTGTTTCTCCCAAGAGGCCTTGAATGCCTTCAATTCGGGAGATGCGCACCTCTGTGCCGCTCAAGATGGTCTAGCCAGAGCCACGGAGCAGTATGTAAAGGACATACGGGTGAGTAAATTTGACGATTATATATGCCAAGAGTCTCCCAGACTTAAAATAGTTAGAATAACTGATTTAAGGATCATTTGTTATGCAGGATCTTACAAAAAAGAATACCCGACTGTCTCAGTAGCTTGAAGAATGCAAGTCCCAACTTGAGGCCGCACTAGCCGCTATAGGGGGAGCCACAGAGACCCCCTCTGGTAATATATGTTTCCAAAGATAAGTAGTTTGTGAAGTGTGGCATGTGTGTAAATCTGACAATAATATTGCAGATGGCGCCGGACTAGATCCGGACAAGCAACAACTCTTGCGCCGGTTGAAGGCCGGCGAGAATGTGCTTACAAGGATGAGACAAGAGAAAAATGATCTCCAAGATGCCAACACCCAGCTGGGTGAGGAACTAAAGGATGTTCGTCGCGGAATTTATAGTAAGTGCTTGAGCGAACTTTGAAAAAGAGTTCGGCGAGGAAGTCAATTAACAGAGTTATGTCTGTAGGTATGCTCACGGGTCGTCCTGAAGAGGAAATGCCCGGTTCTATGGGTGACCTTCTTCCCGAGCTATTTCAACTGCATGAACGAGTTCGGCAGGTGATGAAAGGCGTCGCCCAGGCCTTGTGGCCATCTATCTCCCTACCCAAGGCCTTGGAGAGCTTGCAGGAGAAGCTTCAGGAGCACGGGCGCTTCCAACTATGGAAGATATCGGCTGTCGTCAAGGCGCCAGGAGGCTGGGCCATGGTGAAGATGCGGTACACGAAGGCGGACCCAAACCACATGGCCGAGGTCAGACCTGTGGGGCCCGACGGGAAGGAGATCCCTGTGAGCTTAGTGTATGTCCAAGTAGAGTTGGCCGCAAAGTATTCCCAGCAGGACTGTAAACTAGACAGCCTATTATACGTCATTGAAGAGGAATACAATCAGTCAATTTGACTATGTAATTTAAAATGACATTTAAAATGCCTTCTAGCCGGATTGTAGATCGTTTGTCGTAGCGGACCATTTTGCTTCAACCTCGGGACCCAATAGTCCGGAGTGTGTCCGAATACCCTCGCGGTTATGTAAAAACCGGGGCATGCATGGAGACCAGGCGTAGGGGTCATGAGTGCTTTATCGCAAGTGCCCAACTAGTTATGTTATATTACATGGTTAGTAAGAAACATCTTCCAGGGAGAATAGTTCCGTTAGGGGTTCCTTTCCCTGGGAGGCATGCCCTAAAGTGCAGGTCCGGACTGCGAAAAAAGCAGAAAAGCATCTGGGGGCAGATAAATGAAAAATAAACAATCGTGTTTTAGTTCACCGACCGAATATTCCCTTAAGAACGCTAGCTTTCGGCTTCACCCAGTCTGAGGTACACGTCCGGCTGACCCGGCGGTAACAATCGCAGAGGTGCTCCCTTTACCACCTAGCCGAACAATTGGGAATGTAGGGGTAAGCACAGGAGCCAGGCAACCCAGCTTGGCAAAAACTTAAGTCATATCGATGCATATAATGGTGAATAAAAGGTACATGCGGAAGTGTGACACATGTGTTGGGCATAAAGCCCGTATAAATAAGCTTCTATTAAAGAAGCCCTGTGTATAATGAGCGCGGATAGCGCGTCAAGTGTGTGCGAACAATGCGAAAGCGAGCCTTTAACGGCTTCGAAAAAAGGGAGGGAGAATGAGAGAAATAAAAGACAGCTTAAAATACAAAATATAGACGGAGGAAGGGGACGAACTCAGAATCCGGCGCTAGGCGTAGAATCTTCGGAGACGGGCTGCGTTCCATGGGTTCAGCTCGAGTCGGTTATCTAATGCGTTTCGCAGACGGTACGCTCCGCCGGTCAGGACTTGGTCGATGATGAAGGGACCCTCCCATTTGGGCTTGAGTTTGTCCTTTTTCTTGTCCGGCAGGCGTAGAACTAGTTCGCCAAAGTTGTAAGCTTTGGCCCGTACTTCCCTGCTTTGATATCTTCGAGCCTGTTGTTCATAGAATGCGGAACGAGCTTTTGCCACGTCATGCTCCTCCTCCAAGGTGTCCAAGCTGTCATGCCGATCTAGCTCGGCTTCTCTTTCTTCGTACATGCGCACGCGAGGTGAGTCATGAATTATGTCGCAGGGCAAAACTGCCTCTGCGCCGTATACCATGAAAAATGGTGTGAATCCGGTAGTGCGATTCGGCGTGGTCCGCAGCCCCCAGAGTACGGTGTCGAGCTCCTCTATCCAGTGCGTGTTAGATTCCTTTAGGGACCGCACTAGTCTGGGTTTAATGCCGCTCATGATTAGACCGTTTGCTTGCTCGACTTGACCGTTAGTTTGAGGGTGATAGACTGAATTGTAGTCGAGCTTGATGCCCATGTTTTTGCACCAGAGTTTAACCTTGTCGGTCGTGAAGTTCGTGCCGTTACCAGTGATGATGCCATGGGGGACGCTATACGGTGTACTACCCCTGATATGAAGTCTATCACCGGTCCGGATTCGGCCGTCTTTACGGGCCTGGCCTCTATCCATTTGGTGAATTTATCCACCATGACTAATAGGTATTTTTGCTTGTGGGTTCCTCCTTTAAGGGGTCCAACCATGTCAAACCCCAGTCCACGAAGGGCCAGGTGATCGGTATAGTTTTGAGGGCGGTGGGTGGCATGTGGCTTTGATTAGCAAAGAGCTGGCAACCGACACATCGTTGGACTAAGACCTGAGCGTCTGCCCGGGCCGTCGGCCAATAAAATCCTGTATGGAAGGCCTTGCCTGTAAGCGCCCGGGCTGCGGCATGGTGCCCACCGAGTCCAGCATGAATTTCAGCCAAGAGATTCCGCCCTTCCTCTTCGGAGATACACCTTTGAAGGACTCAGGTTGTGCTTTTCTTATAAAGCTCTCCCTCATGGACCTTATAGGCTTTAGACCGCCGTACTATGCAGCGGGCCTCGTTTTGGTCCTCGGGAAGTTCCTGCCTAGTTAGGTAGGCTAGGAATGGTTCTATCCACGGGGCGATGACTGCCATAATTTCATGGGCTGACTGTGTTATTTCGTTGGCGGGACCACCAACTATGTCGGAATGTTCGGTGTGGGGCAGTGCGGTTGGGTCCGGGTTGTTATTTCCGGACTCTCCCTCCCATAGTACGGATGGCTTGAAAAGCCTCTCTAGGAAGATATTGGGGACGGCATCGCGCTTTGCGCCAATGCGTGCCAACACGTCACGCTCGGTTGTTATCCCGGGCTATATGGTGAAATTCAAGCCCTCAAACCGAAAGCTGACATTTTTAGGACGGCATTGCGATAAGCCGCCATTTTCGGATCCTTGGCATCAAAGTCCCCATTTATTTGGGATATCGCGAGGTTCGAATCCCCGCGCACCTCTAGGCGTTGAATGCCCATGGAGACTGCCATCCGGAGACCATGTAGAAGGGCCTCGTATTCGGCTGCGTTGTTGGAGTCCGTGTACATTATTTTTGTTGGGGAACGCAGTAATTTCAAAAAATTTCCTACGCACACACAGGACCATGGTGATGGCATAGCAACGAGAGGGGAGAGTGTTGTCTACGCACCGTGAGACCGTGAAGCGGAAGCGATCACAACGTAGAGGAAGTAGTCGTGACGTTCTCCTCGCGATCCTGCCGATCCCAGCGCCGTTACTCCGGCACCTCCGAGTCGATGATGACGTAGAGGAAGTAGTCGACGTTCTCCTCACGATCCAGCCGATCCCAGCGCCGTTACTCGGCGCCTCCGAGTTCTTGGCACACGCTCAGCTCGATGACGCTCCACGGGCTCCGATCCAGCAAAGCTCCGGGAGAAGGAGTTCCACAAGACGACCACGGCGCAGGACGATCTTGATGTTTCACCGACGCAGGGCTTCGCCTAAGCACTGCTACGATATGACCGAGGTGGAATATGGTGGAGGGGGGCACCGCACACGGCTAAGGAACGATCTCAAGGATCAACTTGTGTGTTATGGGGTGCCCCCCTGCCCCCGTATATAAAGGAGCAAGGGAGGGGGTGGCCGGCCTAGGAGGAGGCGCACCAAGGGGGGAGTCCTACTCCCACCGGGAGTAGGATTCCCCCTTTCCTAGTCCAACTAGTAGTCCTTCCATGTATTAGGAGTAGGAGACAAGGAAGGGGAAGAGAGAAGGGAAGGAAGGAGGGTGCGGCCTCCCCTAGTCCACCCGGACTAGGCCATGGGGCGCTGCCTGCCCTAGGCAGCCCCTCTCTTTCCCGCAGGGCCCAATAAGGCCCAATACTTCTCCCCGGCGAATTCCCGTAACTCTCGGTACTCAAAAATACCGAATCATTCGGAACCTTTCCGAACTCCGAATATAGTCGTCCAATATATCGATCTTTACGTCTCGACCATTTCGAGACTCCTCGTCATGTCCCCGATCTCATCCGGGACTCCGAACTCCTTCGGTACATCAAAACTCATAAACTCATAATATAACCGTCATCGAAACCTTGTTGCGTCACGGACCCTACGGGTTCGAGAACTATGTAGACATGACCTAGAACTATTCTCGGTCAATAACCAATAGCGGAACCTGGATGCCCATACTGGCTCCTACATATTCTACGAAGATCTTTATCGGTCAAACCGCATAACAACATACTTTGTTCCCTTTGTCATCGGTATGTTACTTGCCCGAGATTTGATCGTCGGTATCCAATACCTAGTTCAATATCGTTACCGGCAAGTCTCTTTACTCGTTACGTAATGCATCATTCCGTAACTAACTCATTAGCTACATTGCTTGCAAGGCTTATAGTGATGTGCATTACCGAGAGGGCCCAGAGATACCTCTCCGAGCAATCGGAGTGACAAAACCTAATCTCGAAATACGCCAACCCAACATGTACCTTTGGAGACACCTGTAGTACTCCTTTATAATCACCCGATTACGTTGTGACGTTTGGTAGCACCAAAGTGTTCCTCCTAAACGTGAGTTGCATAATCTCATAGTTACAGGAACATGTATAAGTCATGAAGAAAGCAATAGCAACATACTAAACGATCAAGTGCTAGGCTAACGTAATGGGTCATGTCAATCAGATCATTCTCCTAATGATGTGATCCCGTTAATCAAATGACAACTCATGTCTATGGTTAGGAAACATAACCATCTTTGATTAACGAGCTAGTCAAGTAGAGGCATACTAGTGACACTCTGTTTGTCTATGTATTCACACATGTATTATGTTTCCGGTTAATACAATTCTAGCATGAATAATAAACATTTATCATGATATAAGGAAATAAATAATAACTTTATTATTGCCTCTAGGGCATATTTCCTTAAGTCTCCCACTTGCACTAGAGTCAATAATCTAGTTCACATCATCATGTGATTCAACACTAATATTCACATCTGTATGTGATTAACACCCATAGTTCACATCGTCATGTGACCAACACCCAAAGGGTTTACTAGAGTCAATAATCTAGTTCACATCGCTATGTGATTAACACCCAAAGAGTACTAAGGGATGATCATGTTTTGCTCGTGAGAAAAGCTTAGTCAACGGGTGCATCACATTCAGAGCCGTATGTATTTTGCAAATATTCTATGTCTACAATGCTCGCACGGGGCTACTCTAGCTAATTGCTCCCACTTACAATATGTATCCAGATTGAGACTTAGAGTCATCTGGATCGGTGTAAAAAGCTTGCATCGATGTAACTCTTTACGACGGGCTCTTTTATCACCTCCATAATCGAGAAATATTTCCTTAGTCCTCACTAAGGATGTTCTTGACCAATGTCCAAAGGATCTACTCCTAGATCACTATTGTACTCCTTGCAAAATTCAGAGCAAGGTATACAATAGGTGCAGTACATAGCATAGCATACTTTATAGAACCTATGATCGAGGCATAGGGAATGACTTTCATTCTCTTTTCTATTTTCTATTGTGGTCGGGATTTGAGTCTTACTCAATTTCACACCTTTGCAACACATGCTAGAACTTTTCTTTGACTGTTCCATTTTGAACTACTTCAAAATCTTGACAAGGTATGTTCTTACTGAAAAAAAAAACTCATGAAGCGTCTTTGATCTATCTCAATAGATCTTGATGCTCAATTTGTACGCAGCTTCACCGAGGTCCTTCTTTGAAAAACTCCTTTCAAATACTCCTTTATGCTTTGCAGAATAATTCTACATTATTTCCGATTAACAATATGTCATTCACATATACTTATCAGAAATGTTGCAATGCTCCCACTCACTTTCTTGTAAATACAGGCTTTTCCAAAAGTCTGTATAAAACCATATGCTTTGATCACACTATCAAAGCGTTTATTCCAACTCCGAGATGCTTGCACCAGTCCATAGATGGATCATGGAGCTTGCACATTTTGTTAGCTCCTTTAGGATTGACAAAACCTTACGGTTGCATCATATACAACTCTTCTTTAATAAAACCATTAAAGAATGTAGTTTTGACATCCATTTGCCGATTTCATAAAATGTGGCAATTGCTAACATGATTCGGACAGACTTTAAGCATCGCTTCTGATTGAGAAAATCTCATTGTAGTCAACACCTTGAACTTGTCGAAAACCTTTCTGCGACAAGTCGAGCTTTGTAGATAGTAATACTACTATCAGCATTTGTCTTCCTCTTGAAGATCCATTTATATAATATGGCTTGCCGATCATCGGGCAACTCCATCAAAGTCCACACTTTGTTCTCATACATGGATCCCATCTCAGATTTCATGGTCTCAAACCATTTCGCGGAATCTGGGCTCATCATCGCTTCCTCATAGTTCGTAGGTTCATCATGGTCTAGTAACATGACTTCCGAATAGGATTACCGTACCACTGCAGTGCGGACTGTACTTTGGAAGACCTACAAGGTTTTGTAGTAACTTGATCTGAAGTTTCATGATCATCATCATTAGCTTCCTCACTAATTGGTGTAGGAATCATCGGAACTGATTTCTGTGATGAACTACTTTCCAATTCGGGAGAAGGTACAAATTACCTTATCAAGCTCTTACTTTCCTCCCACTCACTTCTTTCGAGAGAAACTTCTTCTCTAGAAAGGATCCACCTTAGCAACGAATAACTTGCCTTCGGATCTGTGATAGAAGGTGTACCCGAGTTGCCTTTGGGTATTCTATGAAGATGCACTCCTCCGATTTGGGTTCGAGCTTATCGGGTGAAACCTTTTCACATAAGCATCACAACTCCAAATTTTAAGAAACGATAGCTTAGGTTTCTTTGTTAAACCATAGTTCATACGGTGTCATCTCAACGGATTTAGATGGTGCCCTTTTAAACGTGAATGCAAATTTGTCTCTAATGCATGACCCCAAAACGATAGTGGTAAATCGGTAAGAGACATCATTGATCGCACCATATCAAAATAAAGTACGGTTATGACGTTCGGACACACCATAACCTTGTGGTGTTCGGTGGCGTGAGCTGTGAAACTATTCCACTTTGTTTTAATTGAAGACCAAACTGGTAACTCAAATATTCATCTCCACGATCAGATCACAGAAACTTTATTTTCTTGTTACGATGATTTTCTACTTCACTCTGAAATTCTTTGAACTTTTGAACTATTTCAGACTTATGTTTCATCAAGAAGATATACGCATATCTGCTCAAATTATCTGTGAAGGTCAGAAAATAACGATACTTGCCACCAGCATCAATACTCATTGAATCGCATACATCGGTATGTATTATTTCCAATAAGTCAAGAGCTTGTTCCATTGTTCCGAGAACGGAGTTTTAGTCATCTTGCCCAAAAGGCACGGTTCGCAAGCATCAAATGATTCATAATCAAGTGATTCCAAAAGTCCATCGACATGGAGTTTTCTTCATGCGCTTTACACCAATATGACCTAAACGGCAAGCCACAAATAAGTTGCACTATCATTATTAACTTTGCATCTTTTGGTTTCAATATTATGAATATGTGTATCACTATGATCGAGATCCAATGAACCATTTTCATTGGGTGTGTAACCATATAAGGTTTTATTCATGTAAATGTAACAACAATTTATTCTCTTACTTAAATGAATAACCGTATTGCAATAAACATGATCAAATCATATTTATGCTCAACACCAAATAACACTTATTTAGGTTCCACACTAATCCCGAAAGTATAGGGAGTGTGCGATGATGATCATATCAATCTTGGAACTACTTCCAACACTCATCGTCACTTCCCCTTCAACTAGTTTCTGCTCATTCGGCAACTCCGTTTCAAGTTACTACTTTTAGCAACCGAACCGTATCAAATACCGAGGGGTTGCTATGAACACTAGTAAAATACACATCAATAATCTGTATATCAAATATACCTTTGTTCACTTTGCCATCCTTCTTATCCGCCAAATACTTGGGGTAGTTCCGCTTCTAGTGACCAGTTCCATTGCAGCAAAAGCACTTAGTCTCGTGCTTAGGTCCGGACTTGGGCTTCTTCACTCGAGCAGCAACTTGCTTGCCGCTCTTCTTGAAATTCCCTTCTTCCCTTTGCCCTTTTCCTTGAGACTAGTGGTCTTGTCAATCATCAACACTTGATGCTCTTTCTTGATTTCTACCTTCGATTTCAATATCACGAAGAGCTCGGAATCGTTTTCGTCATCCCTTGCATACTATAGTTCATCACTAAGTTCTACTAACTTAGTAGCGGTGACTAGAGAATTCTGTCAATCACTATCTTATCCGGAAGATTAACTCCCACTTGATTCAAGCGATTGAAGTACTCGGACAATCGAGCACATGCTCACTAGTTGAGCGATTCTCCTCCATCTTTTAGCTATAGAACTTGTTGGAGACTTTATATCTCCCAACTCGGGTATTTGCTTGAAATATTAACTTCAACTCCTGGAACATCTCATATGGTCCATGACGTTCAAAACGTCTTTGAAGTCCCGATTCTAAGCCGTTTAAGCATGGTGCACTAAACTATCAAGTAGTCATCATATTGAGCTAGTCAAACGTTCATAATGTCCGCATACGCTCCTCGCAATAGGTCCATCACCTAGCGGTGCATCAAGGACATAATTCTTACGTGCAGCAATGAGGATAAACCTCAGATCACGGATCCAATCCGCAACATTGCTACTAACATTTTTCAATACAATTTTCTCTAGGAACACATATAAGAACATAGGGAAGCAACAACGCGAGCTATTGATCTACAACATAATTTGCAAAATACTACCAGGACTAAGTTCATGATAAATTTAAGTTCAATTAATCATATTACTTAAGAACTCCCACTTAGACAGACATCTCTCTAGTCATCTAAGTGATCACGTGATCCAAATCAACTAAACCATAACCGATCATCACGTGAGATGGAGTAGTTTTCAATGGTGAACATCTTATGTTGATCATATCTACTATATGATTCACGCCGACCTTTCGGTCTCCGTGTTCCGAGGCCATATCCGCATATGCTAGGCTCGTCAAGTATAACCTGAGTATTCTGCGTGTGCAAAGCTGGCTTGCACCCGTTGTAGATGGACGAGAGCTTATCACACCCGATCATCACGTGGTGTCTCGGCACGACGAACTTTGGGCAACGGTGCATACTCGGGGAGAACACTACTTGATAATTTTAATGAGAGATCATCTTAAAATGCTACCGTCAATCAAAGCAAAATAAGATGCATAAAGGATAAACATCACATGCAATCAATATAAGTGATATGATATGGCCATCATCATCTTGTGCTTGTGATCTCCATCTCCTAAGCACCGTCATGATCACCATCGTCACCGGCGCGACACCTTGATCTCCATCGTAGCATCGTTGTCGTTTACGCCATCTATTGCTTCTACGACTATCCCTACCGCTTAGTGATAAAGTAAAGCAATTACATGTATGCGTTGCATTTCATACAATAAAGCGACAACCATATGGCTCCTGCCGATTGCCGATAACTCGGTTACAAAACATGATCATCTCATACAATAAAATATAGCATCACGTCTTGACCATATCACATCACAACATGCCCCGCAAAAACAAGTTAGACGTCCTCTACTTTGTTGTTGCAAGTTTTACGTGGCTGCTACGGGCTGAGCAAGAACCGTTCTTACCTACGCATTAAAACCACAACGATACTTCGTCAAATAGACTCCGCTTTTAACCTTCTCAAGGACCGGGCGTAGCCACACTCGGTTCAACTAAAGTGAGAGAGACAGACACCCGCCAGCCACCTTTAAGCACGAGTGCTCAGAACGGTGAAACCAGTCTCGGCGTAAGCGTCTGGCGTAATGTCGGTCCGGGCCGCTTCATCTCACAATACCGCTGAACCAAAGTATGACATGCTGGTAGGCAGTATGACTTGTATCGCCCACAACTCACTTGTGTTCTACTCGTGCATATGACATCAACACATAAAACCTGGCTCGGATGCCACTGTTGGGTAACGCAGTAATTTCAAAAAATTTCCTACGCACACGCAAGATCATGGTGATTTCATAGCAACGAGAGGAGAGTGTTGTCTCACGCACCCTCGAGACCGTAAGCGGAAGCGATCACAACATAGAGGAAGTAGTCAGACGTTCTCCTCGCGATCCTGCCAATCCCAGCGCGTTACTCGGCACCTCCGAGTCGATGATGACGAGGAGGAAGTAGTCAGACGTTCTCCTCACGATCCACCGATCCTGGCGCCAGCCAAGCGCCTCGCCCGAAGTTCTTGGCACACGCTCAGCTCGATGACGCCTCCACGGGCTCCGATCCAGCAAAGCTCCGGGAGAAGGAGTTCCACAAGACGACGCAAGGCGTGACGATCTTGATGTTTCACCGACGCAGGGCTTCGCCTAAGCACTGCTACGATATGACCGAGGTGGAATATGGTGGAGGGGGGCACTGCACACGGCTAAGGAACGATCTCAAGGATCAACTTGTGTGTTATGGGGTGTCCCCCTGCCCCCGTATATAAAGGAGCAAGGGAGGGGGTGGCCGGCCTAGGAGGAGGCGCACCAAGGGGGGAGTCCTACTCCCACCGGGAGTAGGAT
Source organism: Aegilops bicornis (assembly GCA_021605145.1). Lineage (NCBI taxonomy): Eukaryota > Viridiplantae > Streptophyta > Magnoliopsida > Poales > Poaceae > Aegilops > Aegilops bicornis. Next base: position 300,862,635 of record CM038674.1, on the reverse strand, counting down.
TCCCCCTTTCCTAGTCCAACTAGTAGTCCTTCCATGTATTAGGAGTAGGAGACAAGGAAGGGGAAGAGAGAAGGGAAGGAAGGAGGTGCGGCCTCCCCTAGTCCAATTCGGACTAGGCCATGAGAAGCGCGGCCTGCCCTAGGCAGCCCCTCTCTCTTTCCCGCAGGGCCCAATAAGGCCCAATACTTCTCCCCGGCGAATTCCCGTAACTCTCCGTACTCGAAAAATACCGAATCATTCGAACCTTTCCGAACTCCGAATATAGTCGTCCAATATATCGATCTTTACGTCTCGACCATTTCGAGACTCCTCGTCATGTCCCCGATCTCATCCGGGACTCCGAACTCCTTCGGTACATCAAAACTCATAAACTCATAATATAACCGCCATCGAAACCTTAAGCGTGCGGACCCTACGGGTTCGAGAACTATGTAGACATGACCTAGAACTATTCTCGGTCAATAACCAATAGCGGAACCTGGATGCCCATACTGGCTCCTACATATTCTACGAAGATCTTTATCGGTCAAACCGCATAACAACATACTTTGTTCCCTTTGTCATCGGTATGTTACTTGCCCGAGATTTGATCGTCGGTATCCAATACCTAGTTCAATCTCGTTACCGGCAAGTCTCTTTACTCGTTACGTAATGCATCATTCCGTAACTAACTCATTAGCTACATTGCTTGCAAGGCTTATAGTGATGTGCATTACCGAGAGGGCCCAGAGATACCTCTCCGACAATCGGAGTGACAAAACCTAATCTCGAAATACGCCAACCCAACATGTACCTTTGGAGACACCTGTAGTACTCCTTTATAATCACCCAGACACGCTAGGACGCTTTGGTAGCACCAAAGTGTTCCTCCGGTAAACGCAGGAGTTGCATAATCTCATAGTTACAGGAACATGTATAAGTCATGAAGAAAGCAATAGCAACATACTAAACGATCAAGTGCTAGGCTAACGTAATGGGTCATGTCAATCGATCATTCTCCTAATGATGTGATCCCGTTAATCAAATGACAACTCATGTCTATGGTTAGGAAACATAACCATCTTTGATTAACGAGCTAGTCAAGTAGAGGCATACTAGTGACACTGCTTGTCTATGTATTCACACATGTATTATGTTTCCGGTTAATACAATTCTAGCATGAATAATAAACATTTATCATGATATAAGGAAATAAATAATAACTTTATTATTGCCTCTAGGGCATATTTCCTTTAATTTTAAGTACGTATTGGACTGTATCTCCGGTTGGGGACGTCAGAACGACGCCAGCCCCCAGGCCGGCCAACATTTTGGAGCCGTCGAAGTGCATGATCCAGTTGGAATATGCGTCATACTCTTTAGGGAGTTCGGCTTCAGTCCATTCGGCGATGAAGTCAGCCAAAACTTGCGACTTAATAGGTCGCCGTGGTTTGTAGGTTATGTCGAATGGGAGGAGCTCAATGGCCCACTTAGCAATCCGTCCCGTTGCGTCGCGGTTGTTTATAATGTCATTAAGAGGTACTTCGGAGGCTACTGTTATCGAACACTCTTGGAAGTAGTGTCGCAGCTTCCGGGATGCCATGAACACCGCGTATGCTATTTTTTTATAATGCGGGTACCGTGACTTGCATGGAGTTAGGACAGTGGACACATAGTAAACTGGTTTTTGGAGAGGGAACTTGTGTTCGTCCGTTTCTCGTTCGACAACAAGCACCGCGCTTACAACTTGATAGGTTGCTGCGATGTATAATAGCATTGGTTCGCCAATGTTGGGCGCGGCCAAGACCGGATTTGTTGCCAATATGGCTTTGATTTCTTCGAGTCCGGCTGTGGCAGCATCCGTCCACTCGAAGTGTTCGGTGCGCCGGAGGAGGCGATAAAGGGGTAATGCCTTTTCTCCTAAGCGGAGATAAAGCGGCTTAGAGCCGCCACACATCCGGTCAATTTTTGTATTTGTTTGAGGTCTCTGGGGATATCCAATTGTGACCGAGCTTGGATCTTGGCTGGATTTGCTTCAATTCCTCTACCGGATACAATGAAGCCCAAGAGCTTTCCGGCTGGTACGCTGAAAACACATTTTTCCGGGTTGAGCTTGATGTCATATGTTCGGAGATTATCGAATGTGAGCCTCAAGTCGTCGACTAGGGTTTCGACATGTTTGGATTTGACGACCACATCGTCTACGTATGCCTCCACTGTTTTGCCGATCCGGTTTGCGGACATATACGAATCATGCGCTGATATGTTGCGCCGGCGTTTTTGAGCCCAAAGGGCATTGTGTTGAAGCAGAATGGGCCGTATGGAGTGATGAATGCCGTTGCAGCTTGGTCTGACTCTGCCATCTTAACTTGGTGGTAGCCGGAGTATGCATCGAGGAAACACAATGAATCATGTCCTGCGGTAGCATCGATAATTTGATCGATGCGGGGGAGAGGGAAGGGATCCTTTGGGCAAGCCTTGTTGAGGTCCTTAAAATCGACACATAGGCGCCAGGATTTGTCCTTCTTTGGTAACATTACCAGGTTTTCTAGCCAGTCTGGATGTTTAATATCTCTGATGAATCCGGCCTCCAATAGTTTGGCTAGCTCCTCTCCCATGGCCTGTTTCTTGGGTTCGGAGAAACGCCGAAGAGCTTGTTTGACTGTCTTGAATCCTTTTAGGATATTTAGGCTGTGCTCTGCCAGCTGGCGTGGGATTCCTGGCATGTCTGAAGGGTGCCAGGCAAAAATGTCCCAATTTTCGTGTAGGAATTCTCGTAATGCGGCGTCCACATCAGGGTTTAATTGTGCCCCGATGGAGGCCGTTTTTCTAGGGTTCGTTGGATGGACTTGGAATTTGACTATTTCGTCTACTGGTTTAAAAGAGGTGGACTTGGATCTCTTATCGAGTATCACATCGTCCCTGTCCACCATGGAGCCTTGTGCAGATGAGTTCCTCCGCCGCTAGGGCTTGGATAGTGCCTCAAGGGCAAGTGCGGCTGTTTTATTTTCGGTGAGCGCTATGTCCGGTCACTAGCGAGAGTGATAATTCTGTTGGGTCCGCATTTTGAGCTTCATGTACCCGTAATGGGGTATAGCTTGAAAAATTGTGAATGCCTCTCGCCCTAATAGAGCGTGGTATCCGCTGCTGAATGGGGCCACTTGGAATGTGACCTCCTCGGACCTATAATTGTCCGGCGTGCCGAACACCACATCTAGTGTGATCTTTCCTGTACAGCGTGCTTCTCGACTAGGGATTATTCCTCTAAAGGTTGTGCTGCTTCGCTCCATGCGGCTCCAGTCTATTTCCATTTTTCGAAGGGTTTCCTCGTAGATGAGGTTTAATCCACTGCCGCCGTCCATGAGTACCTTGGTAAGGCGAAAGACGTCCACTATTGGACTGAGGACCAATGCGGCTGGTGCTCGGGCTGTTCGGAATTTAGGCTCATCACTGGCGTTAAAGGTAATAGCCGTGTCACTCCATGGATTTATTGTTGCTATCTGGTAGACATCGGCAAGGCTGCGGAGTGTTCATTTCCGCATATTATTTGATGCGAAAGTCTCGAAGACTGTTAATACCGTACTGGTATTCTTTGTGGTGCTCTGGAGCTAAGAGCTCTTCGCCACTTTTGGCCACCCGCCGTAGTATCCAACATGCTCTAAGGCTATGAGTTGGAGTGGCGCCCTCTGTGCTATGAATTTTGTAGGGTCCATTGAGCCATCCCTCCAGTACGGTTCCATGCCCCTTGGGGGTTTTTTGCTTTTTGGTGTGTAAACCAGGTGCCTGGTGATAATGCACCCTTTTATTTCGGACTAGGGTCGTATCCGGGGCCAGACTATCCCAAAATTTGATTTCGGTTCTCCAGGCGCTCTCCATCGCGGCAAGATTTTCAGACTATGGACGCCAAGTCAGCTAAGCGTGTAATTTCCACGATGACTTATGGCGTTTAGGATTCCCTTGTCCGTGCAATTATTGCGAAGAATGAAATTCCGCCCTCCTCACGGCAATCCTTTATCCTGTCCATAACCAGGAGGAATCGCCCAAGAATGATGTCTTGTTTCACCGGCTCTTGCCGGATTTGGGATAGATCGCTTATGTTTGGGTGGGCGGTGGAATTAAATTTCGAACCCCGTCCGATCTAAGATTCAGGGGCCAAGAAGTTTCCGAACTTGGAAGCTTGGGTTCTTGGAGGTTGTCCAATGAATCTAGCCCGCTGCCTGACTTTATGTTCAGGGCTTGAGTGGTGTCCTCCCCTCCGCGAGAATCCGGCATGGAGGGGTCTGGAATCCGGACATAGCTGGTCCTTAAGGTAGGAGAAGAGTCGCCGTATTATTCCTCTACCACAGCAACGTGGTGGGTAACCTCGGGAGAGTTGATCTCTCTCAGATCGTTTTTAGGCCCAATCTGATCGTAGTCCATGAAGCGACTCCTGAGCGGGCGATGCGATCCAAGAGCTCGTTCAAGGAAGAGAGCTCCATCGGATCTAACTTCTCGGCGAGTTCCGAGTTAACGTGAAGATTGCTTTCAATGACCCGAGAAGTCATCGTCGGCGCGGCGGCCGAACAGGTGGTCATAAGAAAACCGCCTAGCCGGAGAGTTTGGCTGGTGGCCAAAGCTCCTTTGGCAACGTGCCGTCTTTAAAGACGGGATGAGGCATCCTTCCTGACAGCGACGACACAGAGGAACTCTCAATGAAAGCACCAATGTCGGTGTCAAAACCGGCGGATCTCGGGTAGGGGGTCCCGAACTGTGCGTCTAGGCGGATGGTAACAGGAGACAAGGGACACGATGTTTTTACCCGGGCCCTCTCGATGGAGGTAAAACCCTACTGCTGCTTGATTAATATTGATGATATGGGTAGTACAAGAGTAGATCTACCACGAGATCAAGGAGGCTAAACCCTAGAAGCTAGCCTATGGTATGATTGTTGTTCGTCCTACGGACTAAAACCCTCCGGTTTATATAGACACCGGATAGGGTTAGGGTTACACAGAGTCGGTTAAAATGGTATGAGATCTAAATATACGTATAGCCAAGCTTTCCTTACACGCCAAGGAAAGTCCCATCCGGACACGGGACGAAGTCTTAAATCTTGTATCTTCATAGTCCAGGAGTCCGGCCAACGGTGATAGTTCGGCTATCCAGACACCCCCTAATCCAGGACTCCCTCAGTAAGGCCTTTAATTATGTCAACGAATAGTTATACAAGTACCCAACATCAGGCATCATTATTTGGGCATCTCATTAACTGAGGACAAATAAAGCAATTGAAAAGAGCAAATTAACTATGCCTGAAACAAACAAGGAATTGAACTGTTGAGTTGGATACAGTGACTTACCTTAACTGGTTGAACAGGCTCAGCGCAGCTCCTACTTCTCTTGCAAGGCTCCTTCCTAACATCTTGTACTTGGAAATCCTCAATCTTATCTTCATTGCACCACCTCTGCAACGTGACACAAACTAGTTACTCGTCTCCTTGGATGATAAATATGCATACTTTCCTTTCTGTGAACAACACAAAAGGATGAGAATATAACAAAACAATATCACATAATGAAACATGCCACATCTCTTGCACTTGCACACAATGAAATGATCATTACTATGTCTGTACTATGTAAAAACTAGGCATACCTTCGAACTGGATCTCCAGGTACTCTTGGAGAGCCTACTTTAGTGTACAGCCAAACCTTTATGTCACCTATGAGTTAGACAAGGCCCCACTACAGCAGCCCTTAGTGTTTAAATCATTGACAAGCTCTGTTAGAGTGTTGGGTCAAGAACAACAAGTAATCAAAGCAAACAGTCCTAGTATGGCTGGCTGATGCAAATAACAATTGAATAGATGTGTGAGCAAATCTTACATATCAAGAAAAGAAGCAAATAAGGAGGCTTAAAGACCATCACTTGACTGACCAGATTTAAGGGGCATTTAAACATCATGTGCAACGTATGAACTAACATAAACATTGCATATTCCAGATTCTACAATGGAATGCACATGTATTAGGTTATGCCATGTATGATGATGCCTAAATGTACACTATTGCAGGTAGGAGTGATTCATCATTGCATGCACAATTGGATTGCAGGTTAAGGGCTAGTCCGATTCGGCCTTTTTAGGGCTTATTGTCAAAATAATCCATAAAAGATGTAAAAAGTCATTTTTGAGTTATGGGCTTGGGCTTAACTTATTTCGCTTTGGAGGGGGGTGTTTCGGGTAGAAGGTCACTAAAAATCGAAGGGAAGGGGAATAGTGAAGTGACTCTGTTGTCTGCCCATATTACATTCAAAATGCAACTGCTCACGCCCGCGTCACACCTGACCCTCAAGTAAAAACAAACAAGCAACCATTCATTGCCTTGCCCGCTTGCATCTCCTCTCCCCTTTCCCTCTACCTCGATCCCCTTCCTGCAGCCCTAGGGTTCCTCCAGCGAGCCATCGCCTCTGGTCCCATCTGGCCTAGTCCTCGATGATGCTCTATCCAGCTAGGCTACTGATAACCCACAAGTTTATGGGATCGCAACAGCTTTCGAGGGTAGAGTATTCAACCCAAATTTATTGATTCGACACAAGGGGAGCCAAAGAATATTCTTGAGTATTAGCAGTTGAGTTGTCAATTCAACCACACCTGGATAACTTAGTATCTGCAGCAAAGTGTTTAGTAGCAAAAGTGGTATAATAATAAATGTTACGGTAGCAAAAGTAAAGATAAATGTTATTGGGTTTTTGTAGTAGTTGTAACAGTAGCAACGGAAAACTAAATAAGCGAAGAACAATATGTGAAAAGCTCGTAGGCAATGGATCAGTGATGGATAATTATGCCGGATGTGATTCCTCATGCAATAGTTATAACATAGGGTGATATAGAACTAGCTCCAGTTCATCAATGTAATATAGGCATGTATTCCGTAAATAGTCATACGTGCTTACGGAAAATAACTTGTATGACATCTTTTGTCCTACCCTCCCGTGGCAGCGGGGTCCTAGCGGAAACTAAGGGATATTAAGGCCTCCTTTTAATAGAGAACCGGAACAAAGCATTAGCACATAGTGAATACATGAACTCCTCAAACTACGGTCATCACCGAGAAGTATCCCGATTATTGTCACTTCGGGTTGTCGGATCATAACACATAATAGGTGACTATAGACATGCAAGATAGGATCAAGAACACACATATATTCATGAAAACATAATAGGTTCAGATCTGAAATCATGGCACTCGGGCCCTAGTGACAAGCTTTAAGCATAGCAAAGTCATAGCAACATCAATCTCAGAACATAGTGGATACTAGGGATCAAACCTTAGGAAAAATAACTTGATTACATGTAAATCTCATCCAACCCATCACCGTCCAACAAGCCTATGATGGAATTACTCACGCACGGCGGTGAGCATCATGAAATTGGTGATGGAGGATGGTTGATGATGACGACGACGACAAATCCCCCTCTCCGGAGCCCCGAACGGACTCCAGATCAGCCCTCCCGAGAGAGATTAGGGCTTGGCGGCAGCTCTTTGTCGTGAAACGCGATGAAACTTTCTCTCTGATTTTTTCTCCTCGAGACGGAATATATGGAGTTGGAGTTGAGGTCGAAGGAGGTCCAGGGGGCCCACGAGATATGGGGGCACACCCCCTGTCTCGTGGACATGCCCTGGGCCCCCTGATGTATTTCTTTCGCCCAATAATTCTTATAAATTCCAAAAAGTGCCTCCGTTGATTTCCAGGTCATTCTGAGAACTTTTATTTTCTACACATAAAACAACATCATGGTAGTTTTGCTGAAAACAGCGTCAGTCCGGGTTAGTTTCATTCAAATCATGCAAGTTAGAGTCCAAAACAAGGGCAAAAGTGTTTGGAGAAGTAGATACGTTGGAGACGTTCAACTCCCCCAAGCTTAAACCTTTGCTTGTCCCCAAGAAATTCAGGTGATAAACTGAAAGTGATAAAGAAAAACTTCTACAAACTCTGTTCGCTCTTGTTGTTGTAAACATGAAAAGCCAGCATTCAAGTTTCAGCAAATATTATGAACTAACCATACTCACAATAACACATAGGTCTCACAATTACTCATATCAATAACATAATCAGCTAGCGAGCCATAATAATAATACTCGGATGACAACACTTTTTCAAGATATTCATAACATGATATAACAGAATGGTATCTCGCAAGCCCTTTCTGAGACCGCAAAACATAAATGCAGAGCACCTTTAAAGATCAAGGACTGACTAAACATTGTAATTCATGGTAAAATAGATCCAGTCAAGCAATACCCAATATAAACCAATAATAATGAATGCAAATGACAGTGTGCTCTCCAGCGGGTGCTTTTTAATAAGAAGGGATGATGACTCAACATAAAAGTAAATAGATAAGCCCTTCGCAGAGGGAAGCAGGGATTTGTAGAGGTGCCAGAGCTCGATTTTAAAATAGAGATTGAATAAAATTTTGAGCGGCATACTTTCGCTGTCAACACAACAACTATGTGATGGCTGTATCTTCCATACTACATGCATTATATGCAGTTCCCAAACAGAATGGTAAAGGTTTATACTCCCCCAACCACCAACAAGCATCAATCCATGGCTTGCTCGAAACAACGAGTGCCTCCAACATACAACAACCCTGGGGAGTTTTGTTTAATTATTTTGATTTGCTTTGATCTTTTGGATCATGGGTCTGGGCATCCTGGTTACCGGCCCTTTCTCGTGAATGAGGAGCGGAGTCCACTCCTCTTGAGAATAACCCACCTAGCATGGAAGATATAGTCAGCCCTAGTTGAAACATGAGCTGCTCGAGCATACAAAACGGAATTTCATTTGAAGGTTTGGAGTTTGGCATATACAAATTTACTTGGAACTGCAGGTAGATACCGCATATAGGAAGGTATAGTGGACTCATATGGAAAACTTTGGGGTTTAAGGAGTTTGGATGCACAAGCAGTATTCCCGCTTAGTACAGGTGAAGGCTAGCAAAAGACTGGGAAGCGACCAATTAATCGGGAGAGCGACAACAGTCGTAAACATGCATTAAAATTAATTCACACCGAGAACAAGCATGAGTAGGATATAATCTACCATGAACATAAATATCATGAAGGCTATGTTGATTTTATTCAACTACATGTGTGAACATGTGCCAAGTCGAGTCACTCAATTCATTCAAAGGAGGATACCATCCCATCATACCACATCATAATCATTCTAATAGCATGTTGGCACGCAAGGTAAACCATTATAACTCATAGCTAATCAAGCATGGCACAAGCAACTATAATCTCTAAATGTCATTGCAAATATGTTTACTTCATAATAGCTGACTCAGGAACGATGAATCATCATATTTACAAAAACAAGAGAGGTCGAGTTCGTACCAGCTTTTCTCATCCCAATAAGTTCATCATATATTGTCATTATTGCCTTTCACTCACACGACCGAACAATGTGTATAATAATAAGAGTGCACGTGCATTGGACTAAGCTGGAATCTGCAAGCATTCAACTCAAGAGAGAAGACAAGTAGTATGGGCTCTAAATTAAATAAACAATCATGCGTATAAGAGCCACTAAGCATTTAATATGGTCTTCTCGACCCCCAAAAGAAAGAAAAGAAAATAAAACTATTTACACGCGAAAGCTCCCAACAAGTAAGAAGAAGAACTAGAAATCTTTTTGGGTTTTCATTTTAATCTTTTTGGAAATTAAACTAACTAATTTTTTTTGGTTTTTCTTAAAGTTTATCAAGCACACAAGAAGAAAACTAGAAAAAGAAATTTAAACTAACATGGATAATACAATGAAAGAGTATGAGCACCGACGACTACTGTGTGAACATGGATGTAAAGTCGGTGAGAAATACGATTCCCCAAGCTTAGGCTTTTGGCCTAAGTTGGTCTAGTACCAAGGACCGCCTGGTGATATCCGTAAGTGAAACTGGGGTTGTACTGAGATGCAGAGGCAACAACCTCCTGAGCAGCAGCGTGTTGGCGAGCTGCCTCCATTCCCCTCTCATATTCAGTGGCTTCTTCCCTGGTGACAACATATCTTCGTTTTGCCTGATAATAAAAAATGTAGGGAGCAGGAAGAGTGACAGGAACGACATTGCGTCTATCATAGATTAGTCGATAATGGAGGAATTTTTCATTCGTCTCAAGAAAATTATGACTGAACATAGCTTCTTTATCCAAATAAACAGGAGGTAAAATCATATCCCCCTCTCGTGGGGCTATATTAAGAAAGTTAGCCACACGGGTTGCATAAATTCCTCCAAATAAATCTCCCCTTCTACTATTATTCTGCAACCTACGTGCAACTATTGCCCCCAAGTTATAACCTTTATAACCTGACACAGCACTCTTGAGGGCACAAAGATCAGGGGCACACATGTGACATACCTCGTCCTTACTGCTAATGCATCTACCAATAAAGAGAGCAAAGTAATGTATAGAAGGAAAATGAATGGTCCCTATGGTAGCTTGTGCTACGTCCCTAGATTCTCCTACAGCAATACTAGCAAGAAAATCTCTAAATTCAGATTTGGGAGGATAATTAATATTACCCCACTGCGGGAGTTTGCAAGCAGTTGTGAAATCCTCTAAATCCATGGTATAAGATGTACCATAAATATCAAACATGACACTAGGAGAATTACGCGAACAGTTGTATCTAAACCTCCGCACAAAAGAATCACCAATCGATAGTATCATGCGGACACTTATCTTGTAAGAAGTCCTCCAGCTCGGCATTACGCACATATGCGTCAAATTCCTCCTTGAAGCCTGCTTTGACCATATAATCATCGGATGGCCACTCACAAGCCCATACATTTGCGTCCCTCGGCAGTTCAACATCTTGCTCATGTATAGCAATCCTTGGCCCTTTCTTTGCCGAGGAACCTCCTTGGTACATTCTTCTAAGCATATTTCTTTTTCTGAAAATGTCTGAAATTTTAGTAACTTCAAAATAAAAGTGAATAAAACTAAACAAGATTGATAGCAACTACTCCTACAAGTGCCTAGAGCCTATATCATGCATTGGAATTGCTTGGGACCTCAAAACTTTATCATGCAATCTCAAGAACATGGTCACCTATGCAGAAATTTTTTGCAATGAATAAAGAATTAGAACAAAAACTAATCGGACCAATGTAGGAGTCACATACCAAGCAACAATCTCCCAAAGCAGTTTTGTGAATGGAGCTTTGAGCAAGGAGATCAAAAATCGCAGCAAAACGAGCTAGAACTCGTGCTTGAGCTGGATGGGGATTTTTTAGGGTGGAAGATGAAGTGTGTGGGTGCAGGAATAAGTGGAGGGGGGCCATCAGGGGCCCACGAGACAGGGGGCGTGCCCTACAGGAGGGGGCGCCCTCCTCTCTTGTGGCCTGGTGCTTGGCCCTCCTGCAGCGTTTTCAGTGCCTAAAATCCTCAAATATTCCAGAAAAATCATACTAGTTTTGCAGGGCATTTGGAGCACTTTTATTTTTGGACTATTTTTAATGCACGGATAATTCAGAAAATAGATGGATAATACTATTTTTGCTTTATTTATTCTAAAAAAACATAAAGTAAAAAGAGGGTACATAAGGTTGTGCCTTCTAGTTTCGTCCATCTCGTGATCATCAAAATGAACCCACTAACAAGGTTGATCAAGTCTTGTTAACGAACTCATTCCGAATAACATAGAACCGGAGAAATTTCGAATAACAATAAGTTACCTCAACGGGGATATGAAAATCCTCAACAATAAGAATATCATACTTTTTCTTGACAGTAGGGAAAGGAAATTTAAAACCTCCAAAAATGATAGTTGGAACTTTTTCAATAGAATTGATGCTATGGACTTGAGATTGTTTCCTCGGAAAGTGTACCGTATGCTCATTACCATTAACATCAAAAAGTGACATTGCCTTTGTTGCAATCAATAACAGCCCCTGCAATATTAAGAAAAGGTCTACCAAGGATAATAGACATACTATCGTCCTCGGGAATATCAAGAATAACAAAGTCCGTTAAGATAGTGACGTTTGCAACCAAAACAGGCACATCCTCACAAATACCGACAGGTATAGCAGTTGATTTATCAGCCATTTGCAAAGTTATTTCAGTAGGTGTCAACTTATTCAATTCAAGTCTATGATATAAAGAGAGAGGCCTAACACTAACACCGGCTCCAAGATCACATAAAGCAGTTCTAACATAATTTCTTTTAATAGAGAAAGGTATAGTTGGGACACCCGGATCTCCAAGTTTTTTTTGGTATTCCACCCTCAAAAGTGTAATTAGCAAGCATGGTGGAAATCTCAGCTTCCGGTATCTTTCTTTTATTTGTGATGATATCCTTCATATACTTAGCATAAGGATTTACTTTAAGCATATCAGTTAAGCGCATACGTAAGAAAATAGGTCTAATCATTTCAGCAAAGCGCTAAAAATCCTCATCATCCTTTGACTTGGATGGTTTAGGAGGAAAGGGCATGGGTTTCTGAACCCATGGTTCTCTTTCTTTATTGTGCTTCCTAGCAACAAAATATCTCTTATCATAACGTTGATTCTTTGATTGTGGGTTATCAAGATCAACAGCAGGTTCAAACTCTACATCATTGTCTTTGCTAGGTTGAGCATCAACATGAATATTATCATTAACATTATCACTAGGTTCATGTTCATCACCTGATTGAGTTTCAGCATCATAAATAGAAATATTATTGGGATTCTCAGGTGTGTCTACAGTAGGTTCACTAGAAGCATGCAAAGTTCTATCGTTTTTCTTCTTCTTCTTTTTAGAAGAACTAGGTGCCTCTAAATTATTTCTCTAAGAATCTTGCTCGATCCTCTTAGGGTGGCCTTCAGGATACAAAGGTTCCTGAGTCATTCTACCAGTTCTAGTAGCCACTCTAACAACATAGTCATTTTTATTATTTAATTCATCAAGCAAATCATTTTGAGCTTAAGTACTTGCTCAGCTTGAGTAGCAACCATAGAAGCATGTTTGCTAACGCGGTGAAGTTCATGTTTAACTCTAGCCAGATTATCACCTACGCGTCCTATCTCGAAAGCATTATTCTTTAACTCTCTACCAACATAAGCATTAAAACTTTCTTGCCTAGCCATAAAGTCATCAAATTCATCTAAGCATGGGCTATGAAATTTAGTAGAGGGTATTTCAACTTTATCATATCTATAGAGAGAATTTACCTTTACTACCGTGTCCGGTTATCAAGACAATGTAGTTCTTCAAAGCGTATATTAAGACCATGTATTTCTTCAATAGGTGGTAGATTCTTAACATCTTCAGCTTTAATACCTTTTTCTTTCATTGATTTCTTTGCCTCTTGCATATCTTCGTGGATCGAGAAATAAAATACCTCTCTTCTTGGGAGTGGGTTTAGGAATAGGCTCGGGAGTTGGCTCAATTGGTTCAGAATTACTTGAGAACTGGCTCGGGAAGAGTCCAATTATTTTCATTAGTCAACATATTATTCAATAATATTTCAACTTCGTCGACTGTTCTTTCCCTGAAAACACAACCAGCACAACTATCCAAGTAGTCCTTGGAAGCATCGGTTAGTCCATTATAAAATATATCAAGTATTTCATTTTTCTTAAGAGGATGATCGAGCAAAGCATTAAGTAATCGGAGAAGCCTCCCCAAGCTTGTGGGAGACTCTCTTCTTTGATTTGCACAAAATTATATATTTCCGCAAGGCAGCTTGTTTCTTATGAGCAGGGAAATATTTAGCAGAGAAGTAATAAATCATATCCTCGGGACTACGCACACAACCAGGAGCAAGAGAATTATACCAAGTCTTAGCATCACCCTTTAATGAGAACGGAAATATCTTAAGGATATATAAATAGCGAGACTTCTCATCATGAGTAAACAAGATGGCTATATCATTCAACTTGGTAAGATGTGCCACATCAGTTTCAGATTCAAGGCCATAAAAAGGATCAGATTCAACTACAGTAATAATATCGGGATCAACAGATAATTCATAATCCTTATCAGTAACACAGATAGGTGAAGTAGAAAACGCAGGATCGGGTTTCATTCTAGCATTAAGAGACTGCTGCTTCCATTTAGCTAATAATTTCTTAAGATCATTTCTATCATTGCAAGCAAGGATTTCAAGAGCAACTTTTTCATTCATAACATAACCCTTAGGAACAACAGGTAAAACATAATAATTGGGGGAACCTTCATCATCACTATCATCAATAATAGGTTCTTCAATATTTTCATCCCCCCTAACTCTAGCAAGTTGTTCATCAAGAAATTCACCTAATGGCAAAGTAGTATCACTCACAGAAGTAGTTTCATCATGCATAGCAGAAGTGGTATCATCAATAACATGCGACATATCAGAATTCATAGCAGTAGCAGGTTTAGGTGTAGCAATCCTACTAATAACGGAAGGAGAATCTAGTGCAGAGCTAGATGGCAGTTTCTTACCTCCCCTCGTAGTTCAGGGCAAAATCTTAGTCTTAGCGTCTTTCAAGTTCCTCATAGTGATCAACAGATATAAATCCCAAGGTACTCAGAGAATAGAGCTATGCTCCCGACAGAACGCCAGTAAATTAGTCTTGATAACCCACAAGTATAGGGGATCGCAATAGCGACTTTCGAGGGTAGAGTATTCAACCCAAGTTTATTGATTCGACACAAGGGGAGCCATAGAATATTCTTGAGTATTATCAGTTGAGTTGTCAATTAAACCACACCTGGATAACTTAGTATCTGCAGCAAAGTGTTTAGTAGCAAAAGTGGTATGATAATAAAGGTAACGGTAGCAAAAGTAAAGATAAATGTTTTTGGGTTTTTGTAGTAGTTGTAACAGTAGCAACGGAAAAGTAAATAAGCGAAGAACAATATGTGAAAAGCTCGTAGGCAATGGATCAGTGATGGATAATTATGCTGGATGCGATTCCTCATGCAATAGTTATAACATAGGGTGATATAGAACTAACTCCAGTTCATCAATGTAATGTAGGCATGTATTCCGTAAATAGTCATACGTGCTTATGGAAAAGAACTTGTATGACATCTTTTGTCCAACCCTCCCGTGGCAGCGGGGTCCTAGCGGAAACTAAGGGATATTAAGGCTCCTTTTAATAGAGAACCGGAACAAAGCATTAGCACATAGTGAATCCATGATCTCCTCCATCTAAGGTCATCACCGAGAAGTATTCTGATTATTGTCACTTCGGGGTTGTCGGATCATAACACATAATAGGTGACTATAGACTTGCAAGATAGGATCAAGAACACACATGTATTCATGAAAACATAATAGGTTCAGATCTGAAATCATGGCACTCGGGCCCTAGTGACAAGCATTAAGCATAGCAAAGTCATAGCAACATCAATCTCAGAACATAGTGGATACTAGGGATCAAACCCTAACAAAACTAACTTGATTACATGGCAAATCTCATCCAACCCATCACCGTCCAGCAAGCCTATGATGGAATTACTCACGCACGGCGGTGAGCATCATGAAATTGGTGATGGAGGATGGTTGATGATGACGACGGCGATGAATCCCCTTCTCCGGAGCCCCGAACGGACTCCAAATCAGCCCTCCCGAGAGAGATTAGGGCTTGGCGGCGGCTCTGTGTCATGAAACGCGATGAAACTTTCTGTTTGATTTTTTTCTCCCCGAGACGGAATATATGGAGTTGGAGTTGAGGTCGGAGGAGGTCTAGGGGGCCCACGAGATAGGGGGCGCGCCTAGGGGCGCCCTGTCTCGTGGACAGCCCCGGCCCCGTGATGTATTTCTTTCGCCCAATAATTCTTATAAATTCCAAAAGTGCCTCCGTTGATTTCCGAGGTCATTGAGAACTTTTCTTTTCTACACATAAAACAACATCATGGTAGTTCTGCTGAAAACAGCGTCAGTCCGGGTTAGTTTCATTCAAATCATGCAAGTTAGTGTCCAAAACAAGGGCAAAAGTGTTTGGAAAAGTAGATACGTTGGAGACGTATCAGCTACATGGCCGGCAGGTAGGGGAAAATCTCCCTGGCTGCTCCTCCCTCTAGCACCGCCCCTCATTCTCATGGTCTCCAGCAGCTGCTCCACTGTGCTCCATCCAACGCACTACTCCGGCGGGTGCTGCACAACTACGGCTAATGCCACACTGCAGCAGAAGGCACCTTATTCCCCCTCCCCTCCTCCTAGGCCATGGCCTTGAGGTGCTGTTGAAGGATGAGCTCATCCAACAAGGTGAGGATCTCCTCTGATTTTTGCCAAATTTTCATTCTGATCCACTATACGATGAATTGCTATGAGCTGCTTCTGTTGCTGCTATATGATGCATTGCTATGAGCTGCTCCTGCCGCTGCTATATGATGAATTGCTATGAGCTGCTGCTGCTATATGATGAATTGCTATGAGCTGTTGCTGCTATATGATGAGTTGCTATAAGCTGCTCCTGCTGCTCCTGTATGATGAATTGCTATGAGCTCCTCCGCTGCTGCTATATGATGAATTGCTATGAGCTGCTCCTGCTGCTGCTATATTATGAATTGCTATGATCTGCTGCTGGTATATGATTAATTGCACACTGCTGCTGCTGTATGATGAGTTGCTATGAGCTGCTGTTGCTGCTATATGATGCTTTCAGGTGGTGCTGCTATATGATAATAACCAGCCACTTGGACCATCGAATTTCAATAAATAATTGTTCTTCATTTAAATGTGGGTCATGCGTTCTTCGTTTAAATTAGGCAATGGGATCTCTATGGAAGACATTGACCAAAGTAGATTGTGCCAAGTAGATGGTATCTTTGTATTTGCATTTTGAACATATATTGATTGCATGTTTTCCTATCATATTAATTACTGCACTGGGTTCAATTTGTGATGCTTGCAAGTCAAATTATTTTTCATATGGGCGGCAAAATGAAAAAAATATAATGCAATCTAGACTTTTCACTGATCGTACCAAAGATAAGCTGAAAAGGAAGGCAATGAAAAGAACTGGTTGGCTTATTACCTGGAGCTTATATCCACAGGTGCTTATTTTCTTAGGATAACTCGTAATAACTGTCCCTAAGAAACTTGGCCAATAGAACTGACATACAAATAACATGTCACGATGATTGGAATGGAGGAGTGACCTACCATAGCACACTGTATAGGCTCACCACTGCCTCTCCTTTTTTTGCGATGTTCCATGAAATTGCCACATACATCTTGTACGTTTTCATTTCGTAACCCTATATACATGTTGACACGGCTAATTTCAGATATCTCTACATGATAATACATTGCATATCACTTGCGCATATTTAAACCACCTATTAATGATTGTGTGCATAGCATAAACTAGCCATGACTCTCTGTGATGGACTAGATGGCACTCTAAGGGTGCCTAATGTAGTGCACTGGAATTCCTACATGCCACCTACGATTTTGTGTAATGTACTGCCTCTGTTCCTAAATATATGTCTTTGTAGAGATTCCAGTATGTACCACATACAGATGTATATAGATGCATTTTCGAGTGTAGATTCACTCATTTTGCTCGGTACGTAGCCTATAGTGGAATCTCTAGAAAGACTTATATTTAGGAACGGAGGTACGAGGTAGTATCATGTATGATATCTACATATCTAATTTAGCAGCCAGTAGTAGAAATCATTGTCTGCACAAAGGGATTACTGGTCGAAAATCCTAGCAAACCATGCTGGCAAGCACACAACAATACAAGAGAGAGAGACGCACTTACAAGATCATAGCAATGCCTCAGTCCAGGATCTTGGTTGGCCAAGCTGTTAGATCCAGAAGAAACATCGTCCTTGTAGTTTTTGCCAGCTGCATAAAGGTAACAGCGACCTGTTAGTATATTTTAAGTACATCGGGCAAGTGATGCTGGACGGGTTTAAAGGTGACAAGTACCTAGGCCGTGGCACGTGGTTGGCATCTTGCCAGACGGTGGGAATCAGGTTAGAAACGTCAAGGGTGATGACGCTGCTACGGCTTGGGGTCCGGTAAAGAGATCTAGAACCGTCGAGTAGGGTGTTTGTGGAGCGGCTCGGGTAGGGTGGACTATGGTGTGGGCGAAGCGGATCTGCGGCCGTGGACGAGGGCGTCGGTGAAGCTGCTCCGGTAGTTGGGTTAAGGATGGTGTCGACAATGCGGATCTGCGGCCGTGGACGGGGCGTCAGAAGCTGCTCCGGTAGGTTGGATGAGGGTGCGACGAAGTGGATCTGTGGCCGTGGACTTGTGAGTTGGCAAAGCGGCCCCGATAAGGTTGAGAATGGTATAGGTGAAGCTACTCTAGTAGGGTTGACGATGGTGTCGGCGAAGCGGCTCCGGTAGGGTTGAGGAAGGTGTCGGCAAAGAGGATCAAAGGCCGTCGATAGGGCGGCTCCGGGGTGGGTGTGTACGAAGCGTCTCCGGTGGGGAGTACAAATGAGCCTCTGCAGATGCACTGCGGTTGACGAGACTACCGGCGAAGCAGATCCGGCGCCGTGGACAAGGCCGGGACTGAATGGGTTGTGGTACAGTGGTGGATGAGCAGTCTACTTGTTTCTAGTGGAGGTGGGAGGGGTAGATGCGGTCATGAAGCAGATCCGGTGAGGTGGACACCGCTGGCAATGAATGCGCTCTGGTACACCGGTGGATGAGCAGTCTAGGGTTTCGAGAGGGGAGGGGCAGAAAGGCCGATGAAGTACGGACGTCGTGATGTAAGATGCTCTGGTGTTGTGGAGTTAGTCGTTTTTGCGGGAGGGGAGAGGAAATGGGGGTGCCGTGTGGTGGGGGGAACCGGAAGTTACAAAAGCAGCCCCGACCTATTATGTAGATGAGGGCGGTATTGTTACTATTGTTCTCCGTGCACCAAGGACAAAAGGGGAATTTCACATGCTATAGACTAGGTGGCGGAAATTTTAGAAGGAGGCAGGAGATTTTGCCGCCCGTGGGATCGTTCGTATCCAGTTTCAACTAATATTGGACCGTGCTAGCGGGAAGGTCATGCGAGACTGTGTACAGGGGCATGTGTCAGTAGTTAATAACTGGTGTGAAGTCCACCCCAGAAAAAAGACAATAACTCGGGATGATGCGCCGATAACTTGGACGTTCACACGGGCGTGGCCAATCGCATGGTTGTAGAGGCACGTTCACAAAAAAAGGGATCAAACGCTCAGCCTATGTATTTCTCGTGTAAATAGATAATTTAGTGCCATTGGTTATTTACTTTAAACATAATGCATTAATGTGTTAGTGTAGAGGTGCACAAAAATAAATGGATATTGTAGTCCCACAAAAGGAATGGATATTGTAGTCCGCTACTTAAAAGTGTTACCTCATATGATTACATAGCCTCCATTTCATAAATTGCGTACCCATTGAATTCATATATGAATATTACATATATTACGTCATAATAGAACCTTAAATCATCCAAGACTAATGAATTTGAATGCAAGAGTAACAATGGTGCATGTACATGATAGCTAGATTGGTTGTTTGAAGAAACAACACTGTAACTTTGGCATGCACAATTGAAAAGGTTTATTTAGATAAAAAATGTGATATATGAGTGTCCAATCTTTATAGCGTTGAATCGATATTGTACCTTTGGCCACGATATGAAGTAGATACCGGTTTATGTTCAAGCGATGCATGTCAATGATCGCTAGATAGTGATACGTGAATGAATTGTGCAATCTCTCTCACACGCATACATATCTCATTTCCCCGTGGGCATCGGAATAACACATGCGCACTACATGTATTTATCTCCCTTCGTCAAGGTTAGAATTCATCTTTCTACCCCATCCTACAACTCTCTCACACAGAAACACGCATGCTCTCTCTGTCGAACATGTCCACCCCTTTAATTCCGCCCACCCACAACCACTAATGTCTCAACGGATAATTATGTCTCTCACACATATGCCTAAGGTTAACTTGAGTTCCAGAACCATATGAATACATACACTGGGATTCCAGCAGAGCACCTTTTGTTTTGAGATCTCGTTCTCTCTCTCTCTCTATCTCTCCCTCTCTCACACACACACATGCGTAGACATTGTTTGTCGCTTCATTTTTTCCGGCACTTGCATGCACACCGTTTGTTTATCTCCATGATGCTTTAAGTATGCCTCGCACACATCCTATCTACTTATCCCTTAATATAGATATGTGTCACACAAACTCATTCTCCCTACTAGCAAGATGCCCATGCGTTGCACGGAACATCAAGATGCATTTGTATGATTAGTTTATCTTGTGGGAGAAAAAGATGAACGAGGGTGTAACATCCCAAATTTTCAATCTGGATGTTATACATAGGTCATTATATGCATATCAATTTTTTTATTTGCATTTTGCTTTTGATCCTAGAAATTTTAAGCAACTCAATGACCCACATAGAGAGTTGGGGATTTCATTATTTTCATATTTGAATTTTCTCAGATTTGAAAATAGGATAATTTTGGTTTTAATATTTTTCTCTCCGAATATTTCAAATACCAAAATAAAAGAGAGAAGATAATATGACTTCTTCAAAAAGAGAGAAATACTGGAGGAAAATTTTTAAAATCAAATAAATATTTTATTTGGATTTGATTCGAGATTTTATTTGAATTAGAAAAATATGCATTTTTCAAAATTGCATTTTTAGGCCAGAAAAATGTTCACTTTGTTCTAAATATTTTATTTAGACGGTGAAAATTGTTTTTGGCATTTTTAGAATTCTTTCTATATTTTATTAGGATTTTTCTTTTTTGGCGGAATTTTTTTTAAAAGTTCACGCCCGACTGGGCCGAAGGCCTAGCCGAGCAAGCCGGCCCGCCCACGCCACCACCTCCCCACGCCGCGCCGCCGGCGGACTCCACAAGGAGTCCGGCTCGGACTCCGCCGCCGCCGCCCCTTCCCCAAGCCAAAGTCCCCCTCAGGCCTTTATATACCCCGCGGCCGCCGCCACCTCTCCTCCACCCAGCCGCGCCGCCACAGCCCGCACCACCGCCGCCAGCGCCGCCGCCACCGCTTGCCGCTGCCGCCGGTTTGTTTTGAGGAACCGGTAAAAACCGCCGCCTTTTTTTAGGTTTAGATCAAGATCGGTTTTATTTTTTTATTGTTAGGGTTTTCTCGGTTTTCTCGGCTTTTCCGATCGGCTCTGTTTAGCGAACGTTCGCTCGGACGCCTCTGTTCACGAACGCGTTCGTTCGTTTGTCTCTGATAACGAACGTTCGTTCATTAGTCTTTTCTTTTCATTTTATTTTTCGGCCAGGGACCTTCGGCGATTATTTTTAACGCAGATTAGCCCTTGATCTTCAAACCCCCGCAACTTTTCAACCGTTTGTCCAAATCGAGTGAAACCAACGCTAAAATCTTCGTCCCGAACCCCTCTTTCCAGTTAATCGCATTGAACATGATTTTGACAATTTAAAATTAGGTTTCCAGCAGTTTTGATTTTGAATTTCTTTTCATCGTAGTTTGAGTTTCGTAGCTCCGATTTGATTGTTTCTTTTTGCAAATCGAAGCTCTTCAGTTGAACTTTCAGTTTGGACTTTCTCATCTGAGTTTTACCCTTGCATCTATGCTTGAGTGCTTATGTATGCTATTGTTTGTTTGCGATAGAATTTTCGGAGTGCGAAGCGTGCTACTAGGAATCTCTAGGGTTTGCAGATCGTCAGCAAGGCAAGTAACACTTTGATCATACCCCTTTATTACCCAGTTTTTATGCATTAGTCCAATCCTCAAACATTGCATGAGTAGGAGCTGTTAACATGTGGGTTTTGGGAATGTATATGATGAGGTAGAACCTATTGCCCTTCATATCAAAACCCTGTGAGTTACTTTTACGTTATGCTTATACTGCTATGCTATGCTCGTAGATGTGGATTGGTTGAGTGTATCCATGGCAGATGTGAGAGTTGTTAATTAATGGTTAACTTAAGGTGGCTACTTTAATACACATCTGGGTGGATTGGTTGAGGCACCCTGGAGCACCCAGTGGTTGTCTGGGCACCTGGAGCAATCCAGCGTTGTCCTGGGATATCCCGGAGTACCCGTGTGATCATCCTATGGTTCGCCACCTAGGATCAAAGGGATCATAAGATTATTCATGCTAGAAACTTCCGTGTGTAGACACAAGCCATTATGGGCTCTGGCATGGTTGAGTAAGTTGTGGGAAACCTTTCCATGATGGGCTAGCAGATGTAGGGGATTGTAGGTGTACCGGCCTATCTATCGGTTAAGGGGACCTCTTCGGAAAGACTGTGTCTCGGTCATCCATTTCTCAAACATCATGCAGTGCGAGAAATACAACGGAGGAGATCGAGTCTTGTGGGGAAAAGTGTGCAAACCTCTGCAGAGTGTACAAACTAATCATGGTTAGCCATGTCCCCGGTTATGGATATCTTGAGTATCTGGTACTTGAATTATTTATTTGATCTCATCACTCTTTTAATTAATTTGTTGGGTTATTAATATTGTTTAATTGTGATTGAGTTGGAGGAACCTTCTCAATGTTTATCAACAAACTTTGTAGTTAAGTAAAATATATTCCTTTGTTGTAGGGAATAATTGGCTTTTTGCAAAATCATGATAACCATAGAGCCTCCACCTGCCATATATGCATGTAATGTTAGCTTGTATCTTGTTCATTGCCCTATAGTGTTATTTTGCCAGCATATTCCATGTGCTGGCCCATTTCGGGCTGCAACGTATTATGTTGCAGACTTTTCAGACTAAAAGTAAGGTGCACTAGGTCGCTCTCGTGCACTCAGCTATGCCGATGGAGTTGATGGACTCATTTACCTCGATGCTTCCGCAGTTATCTTATTTAGATGTCCTTAAGCCATATTATTGTAATAAGTTATCTTTTGAGACATTCAATGTAATAGGTGTGTGATTAAACTCTGTTATAAATCCTTCAAGTACTGTGTGTGTCAGCATTACCAATCCAGGAATGACACTTATGCACAGAGATTTGACCGTTAGAGGTCGGATCGCTACAAGATGGTATTAGAGCACATGCTGATTGTAGGACGCGACCACTAATATAAGCCATATGTCACTCTTCTCTACTCATTTCTGACTCCTCTCCCTTTTCCACTCTATAGATGGTGGACCCAAGGAACAAGTTTGCTCAACCGGATGAAGACAAACCTTTTGGACGACACTTGAAGGAATTCACTAGGTACCTGAACATCGGAATACCAAGCTTCACTGGGACCTACACCGCCACTTTACCAGAAGAGGAGCGTTGGATGATTCGAGTTCATGTTCCAGGAAGGACATTCACGCCAGTTACTGAGCCCATAGAGTTTTCCTTTGATGCACCAACCTAGAGTCTGGGAAAGAGCATGGAAGCCCACATCGCCATGGGACGCATTGGCGAAGTTTACCACAAGGATCTTAAGGACACCATCTACCAGATATGTGGGCACCGTGATGAGAAATGGGAGATGATCAACACCAGGAGGGACAAGTCCATTGCAGCTTTCATCCAGGAGTTAAACCAGCACATTCGTCGCCAGGAGAACTAAATGTGTGCAAGCATGATAGATCTGAATAAGGTGATGACTAGGAACATGGAGCTTGAAGAGGAACTCAAGTATACACGCGACGGATATGAGGAGGAAATCGCAGTGCTACTAGAAAAGAATAAAGACCTAACGAGGAAGCTAGGAGTATTCATGGGAGACCCCGCGCTAGGAGGAGATGACGACCATCCCGAGGACTACATCATCATCGACGACACCAACTCCGACCCCGACAGTAGTGACGATGATTACGAAGATGAAGCTGGAGCAGATATCATGGAGTCTTCCACCGACCAAAATTTCTAGATGACCACCATACTATCAGTAGTATTTCCCCCATGTATATAGTAGTAGTCCGAGTATTTTGTAATGGTAGCTAGATCGATTGTATGCCCTAGTTTGAATTGACTGGTGTGATATGAATGTGTTTGTCTCATGTGCATATGGGTAGTGTTTTCTCTTAGACCTCTTTCTATTCTAATCTCTCCCCTCTAAACCCATCAGATGCCTCCGAGACGTGACCCTGGATTTTTCTTCCCACCGGAGCTCACTCAGTTGATCAAACAGCAGAATGCCTGGATGAAGTTGCTAGTCAAGAACCAAGGCAGCAACAACAACAACAACAACAACCCACCGCCACCATCTCCAGCTGACAACTTAGCTTGTTTTCTGAGGTTGAATCCGCCGGTGTTTTCTAGTAGTACCGAGCCGATTGTTGCTGATGACTGGCTACGCATGATTGGAAGGGAGTTGACCACCGCAGGTTGCACAGATGCTGAGAAGGTGCGTTTTGCCGCACACCAACTAGATGGACCCATAGCCTCATGGTGGGAGAATTACACAACCACTTTCCCCATAGCCAATGTCACTTGGGATCAGTTTCAGCAAGCGTTCTGCACTGCACATGTCTCCACTGAAGCTATGAGCATGAAGAAGCATGAGTTTCGCAACTTACGCCAGGGAAAATGTACCGTGGGGCGGTACGTGGATGAGTTCACTAAGTTAGCTCGCTATGCCCCGGATGATGTGTCCACAGACGCCGCAAAGCAGGAGAAGTTTATGGAAGGGCTGAATGATGAGCTGAGCATGCAGTTGATGGTGGAAACCTTTGCTAACTACTAGGAGTTGGTAGACAGGGCTCTTATGATTGAAGGGAAGCAGCAGCAAATAGAGGGCCGCAAAAGGAAATATGGACAAGGGAAGTACAATTCAGGAGCTCAGCAGAGACCTCGTTTTACCCCGAACTCGGGAGGACACACCCACCACAATCATGGAGGCCACACTCACAATGGAGGAAGTTCGCATAATCATAATGGCCCCAAGAATGGGAATGGGAATGGACGAAGCAGCAGCCAGAACTGTTCCAACCCAGCAACACCCGCCAAGAAGGATCTAAGTCACATTACTTGTTTCAAGTGCGGGAAGACTGGACACTATGCCACCGAGTGTTCTGAAGCAAAGAATGGAAATGGCAATGGAAGCTCTAGGAGGAAGCCCAACCCTTTCAACAGGGGACAGGTGAACCACGTTAATATGGAGGAGGTTGAAGAGCAGCCAGATGCAGTTATAGGTAAGTTTTTGGTTAAGTCATTTACTGCAATCGTTCTTTTTGATACTGGTGCATCGCATTCATACATATCAAGGGGATTTGTGGATAAGTATAAGTTTCCCACCAAAGTTCTTAAGACACCTATGTTAGTAAGCTCGCCAGGAGCGGAGTATATGGCAACAAAGGATGTTTTCAGATGCCATTAACCATAGGTAGGCATGTTTTCCCCTCAGACCTAATAGTTCCGGTGTCACAAGGATTGGATGTGATACTGGGCATGAATTGGCTATTGATGTATGGGGGAAACATCGACTGCGCCAGTAAGCCAATTCTGCTCATCACCCCGGAGGGAAAAAGGATTAAGTATGTATCCAGGCATGCGCCAAGGAGGACCCAAGTAAATTCCCTCTCGGGAGTTGTTCCGAAGGAAGTGCCTGTAGTGAAGGATTACCCGGATGTATTTCCAGAGCAACTACCAGGCATGCCGCCATATTGGGACATAGAATTTTTGATAGAGTTGCTGCCAGGCACTGGACCAATATCAAAGAGGCCATACCGGATGCCCACAAATGATCTAGAGGAAATTAAGAAGCAGATTAAGGAGTTATTGGAAAAAGGTTACATTCGACCAAGTTCATCACTGTGGGGAGCCCAAGTGCTCTTGGTTGAGAAGAAGGATGGATCTTTGAGAATGGTTGTTGATTATCGTGCATTAAATGAAGTGACGATAAAGAACAAGTACCCACTACTGACGATCAATGATTTGTTTGACCACATGCAAGGAGCTAAAGTATTTTCCAAGATCGATCTGCGATCAGGATACCAACAGCTGAAGATTGAAGAATAAGATATACCTAAGACAACTTTTACCACAAGGTACGGGCTATATGAGTATACAGTTATGTCATTTGGATTGACCAATGCCCCTGCCTATTTCATGAGTAGGATGAATAAGGTGTTCATGGAGTTCTTGGATAAGTTTGTTGTGGTGTTCATTGATGATATTTTGGTGTACTCGAAGAATGAAGAGGAGCACAAGGAGCATTTGCGCTTAGTTCTCGAGAAGCTCAGGGAACATCAGTTATATGCCAATTTCAGCAAGTGTGAGTTTTGGTTGAAGGAAGTTGGATTCCTCGGACATGTTATATCAGGAGAAGGTATAGCAGTAGACCCTACCAAGGTTCAGTCAGTCACTGAGTGGTTGGCACCCACCTCAGTTGGAGAGATCCGCAGTTTTCTAGGACTCGCGGGATATTACCGGATATTCATTGAGAATTTTTCCAAGATTGTGAAGCCCATGATGGAGTTATTGAAGAAGGACACTAAGTTTAAATGGATAGATGAATGTGAGACAAGTTTTTAGGAGTTGAAGAAACGTTTGGTTACAGCCCCAGTGCTGATTCTGCCGGATATACGCAAGGATTTCCAAGTGTATTGTGACGCTTCTCGCTTAGGACTTGGAGGAGTACTTATGCAGGACGGAACAGTTGTTTCATATGCCTCATGTCAGCTTCGACAACATGAGTTGAATTATGCCACACATGATTTGGAGTTAGCAGCCGTAGTGCATGCGCTCAAGACCTGGAGACATTTTCTTATTGGAAACTGTTGTGATGTGTACATGGATCACAAGAGTTTGAAGTACATTTTAACGCAGAAGGAGCTAAATCTCAGGTAAAGGGGATGGTTGGAGCTTATAAAGGATTATGATATGAAGTTGCATTATCATCCAGGAAAGGCCAATGTCGTAGAAGACGCTTTGAGCCGGAAGAGTTATGTCAATACCCTCATTAGCGGAGGATTACCAAAAGAGTTGGTTGACGATCTCAAGGAACTTCATTTGGAGATAGTTCCAAGAGGTTTGGTTGCAGCAATGGAGGTTCAGTCAACATTATTGGGAAAGATTAGAGAAGCTCAAAAGGATGACAAGGAAATCGCTGAGATAAAGGAGAAGATGAGTAAAGGAAAAGCCAAAGGTTATCGTGAGTATGAGCACGAAACTTTATGGTTTGAGGACCGCGTTTATGTACCCAATAATGTAGAGATCCGGAAGTTAATACTTCAGGAAGCTCATGACTCCCATACTCGATACACCCCGGAAACACCAAGATGTATTTAGATTTGAAGGAGCATTTCTGGTGGACATGTATGAAGAAGGATATTGCCGAGTATGTAGCCGTATGTGATGTATGTCCGAGTGAAGGCAGAGCATCAGAAACCAACAGGATTACTGCAGCCTATGCCGATACCCGAATGGAAGTGGGACAAGCTTGGCATGGATTTCATCACCGGATTACCCAGGACCCGAGATTTGTAGGACCATACCGAGTTTTGGAACGTATGGGAGGAGTAGCCTACCAGTTGGAGTTACCAGAAGGATTGTGAGGAGTTCATGATGTGTTTCACGTTTCCCAGTTGAAGAAATGCCATGCAGAGATGGCCGATATTCCGCTGAGAGATACAGTGCCCGTGGAAGCAATTCAGTTGGACAGTGACCTAACCTACGAGGAAAAACCTATCAAGATTCTCGTGTTTGCCAGCCGAGTTACACGCAGCAAGGTTATCAAGTTTTGCAAAGTTAAGTGGAGCCACCATACTGAGGATGAAGCCACCTGGGAACGAGAGCAAGACCTACGGAAAGACCACCCACACCTATTTTCTAGCCAACCCGAATCTCGACGGCGAGATTCATCTTAAGGGGGTAGGTTTGTAACATCCCAAATTTTCAATTTGGATGTTACACATAGGTCATCATATGCATATCATATTTTTATTTGCATTTTGGTTTTGATCCTAGAGATCTTAAGCAACTCAAGGACCCACGGAGAGAGTTGGGGATTTCATTATTTTCATACTTGAATTTTATCAGATTTGAAAATAGGATCATTTTGGTTTTAATATTTTTCTCTCCGAATATTTCAAATACCAAAATAAAAGAGAGAAGATAATATGACTTCTTCCAAAAGAGAGAAATACTACAAGAAACATTTTAAAATCAAATAAATATTTTATTTGGATTTTATTAGAGACTTCATTTGAATTAGAAAAATATGCATTTTTAAAAATTGCATTTTTAGGCTAGAAAAATGTTCACTTTGCTCTAAATATTTTATTTAGACGGTGAAAATTGTTTTTGGAATTTTTAGAATATTTTCATATTTTATTAAGATTTTTGTTTTTTGGCGGATTTTTTTTAAGGTCTCGCCCGACTAGGCTGAAGGCCCAGCCGAGCAGGCCAGCCCGCCCGCGCCACCACCTGCCCGCGCCTTGCCGCCGGCGGACTCCACCAGGAGCCCGGCTCGGACTCCACCGCCGCCGCCCCTTCCCCAACCAAAGCCCCCCCGAGGCCTTTATATACCCCGCCGCCGCCACCACCTCTACTCCACCCAGCCCCACCGCCGCAGCCCGCACCACACCCGCCAACACACCGCCACTGCCACACCAAGACTAAGCCGACGCCGCCGCCTCGCCGTTGCCGCGCCGTCGCCAGATCTTGTTGCCGCTGCCGCCGATTTGTTTTCAGGAACAGGTAAAAACCGTCGCCATTTTTTCGGTTTAGATCTAGACCGGCTTTATTTTTTTTAGGGTTAGGGTTTGTCGGTTTTTCCGATCGGCTCTGTTTAGCGAACGTTCGCCCGAACGCCTCTGTTCACGAACATGTTCGTTCGTTTGTCTCTGGTAACGAACGTTTGTTGGTTAGTCTTTTCTTTTTATTTTATTTCTCGGCCAGGGACCTATCCGCGATTATTTTTATCGCAGATTAGCCCGTGATCTTCAAACCCCGCAATTTTTCAATCGTTCGTCCAAATCCAGAGAAACCAACGCCAAAATCTTTGTATCGAACTCCTCTTTCCAGTTAATCAGCTTGAACATGATTTTGACAATTTAAAATTTGGTTTCAAGTAGTTTTGGTTTCGAATTTCTTTTGATCTTAGTTTGCGTTTCGTAGCTCTGATTTTATTGATTCTTTTTGCAAATCGAAGCTCTTCAGTTGAACTCTCAGTTTGGACATTCTCATATGAGTTTTACCCTTGCACCTATGCTTGAGTGCTTATGTATGCTATTGTTTGTTTGCGACAGAATTTCCGGAGTGCGAAGCGTGCTACTACGAGTCTGTAGGGGTTTGTAGATCGTCAGCAAGGCAAGTAACACTTTGATCATACCCCTTTATTACCCAGCTTTTATGCATTAGTCCAATCCTCAAACATTGCATGAGTAGGATTTGTTAACATGTGGCTTTTGGGAATGTAGATGATGAGGTAGAACCTATTGCCTTTTATATCAAAACCCTGGGAGTTACTTCTACGTTATGCTTATACTGCTATGCTATGCTCGTAGACGTGGATTGGTTGAGTGTATCCATGACAGATGTGAGAGTTGTTAATTAATGGTTAACTTAAGGTGGATACTTCAATACACATCTCGGTGGATTGGTTGGGGCACCCTTGAGCACCCAGTGGTTGTCTGGGCACCTGAATTAATGCAGCTTTGTCCTGGGATATGCCGAAGTACCCGTGTGATCATACTATGGTTCGCCACCCAGGCTCAAAGGGATCATAAGATTATTCACGCTAGAAACTTCTCTGTACAGCCGTGTCCCTGGTTATGGACATCTTGAGTATCTGGTACTTGAATTATTGATTTGATCTCATCACTCTTTTAATTAACTTCTTGGGTTATTAATAATGTTTAATTGAGATTGAGTTGGAGGAACCTTCTCAATGTTTATCAAGAAACTTGGTAGTTAAATAAAATATATTCCTTTGTTGTAGGGAAAAATTGGCTTTTTGCAAAAATATGATAACCATAGAGCCTCCACCTGCCATATATGCATGTAGTGTTAGCTTGTATCTTGTTCATTGCCCTACAGTGTTATTTTGCCAGCATATTCCATGTGCTGACCCGTTTCGGGCTGCAACGTATTATGTTGCAGATTTTTCAGACGAAGAGTAAGGTGCGCTAGGTCATTGTCGTGCACTCAGCTATGAAGATGTAGTTGATGGACTCATTTACCTTCGATGCTTCCGCAGTTATCTTATTTAGATGGCCTTAAGCCATATTATTGTAATAAGTTCTCTTTTGAGACATTCGATGTAATAAGTGTGTGATTGCACTCTGTTATAAATCCTTCATGTACTGTGTGTGTCAGCATTACCGATCCAGGGATGACACTTACGCACAGAGATTTGACCGTCTCAGGTCGGATCGCTATAGAGGGAATGCCTTATTTGCAAATGTGGAGAGGGGTTTGGGTATATTTTTGCAAAATTGCCATAGTTTCCTTCCTATCCGTCAGATATAAATCGGATGGCCGATATTGCAGGATGGCAGGAACACCATCATCACCAACTCTGATTTTTATAAGAGTAGAGATATGTAAGTGTCACTGCCCCCCACCCACCCCCCCCCCACACACACACTTCCCGAGACCGAAGGAGTAGGGTGACACCTCAATCTTGATACTAATCTATCGACTGGCTTCTCTCTCAAACACACACACACACTACCAGACACCGAAGGAGTAGGGTGGCACCTCGATCTTGATAGTAATCTATCTACTCCTCTTTCAAACACACACAGATACACACACACACACTCGCTAGTTGTGCCTCTATGCCTACCGCGCACACTCTCGATACATCTTTCTCTCCCTCCCCTTCCCCACCCCACAACCCCAACAATGACAGCAGAAGGGTGACAACTTGATCTGATCTTAATCTGTCAATCGGTTTCTCTCTCCTCTGTGCCTCGATCAAACACACGAGATACATCTTTTCCTCCATACCTCACTCGATATGTAGACTTCTCGCGCGCGCACAGCTGTAGTGACGATGACGCTGAACCCAATGTGCCTTGTTTTCACTGGCCTCATGTGATAGTTTTCACCCTGTTTTCTGTTAATTAGCAAGACAACCTTTTCTTTGTTACTACTAGTGAATCTAAAATCATTCGGGGCAGGCATATAATATATCACTTCAACCCAATTATCGCAGTAACTATTTAAAAAGAAACTAGCTAGATGCCCGTGCGTTGCACGGAACATCAAGATGCATTTGTATGAGTAGTTTATCTTGTGAGAGACTAGCAAGATGTCCATGCGTTGCACGGAACATCAAGATGCATTTATATGAGTAGTTTATCTTGTGAGAGAAAAGGATGAACGAGGGAAGGCCCTATTTGCAAATGTGGAGTGGGGTGTGGGTATCTTTTTGCAAAATTGCCATAGTTTCCTTCCTATCCGTCAGATATAAATCGGACGGCCTATATTGAAGTATGGCAAGCACACCATGATCGCCAACTCTGTTCTTTTCTCTAACTCCTATAAAAGATGATGGTGTGTCTGCCATCCATCATTTTTGACCATCAGATCTGCATCTAACGATTATGATGTAAGTCGTGGCATTTCTGCAACAAGACCCCACTTCTCTGCTCCAATTTACAGAAACCCCTTAGTATCTTGAAACCAACCACATCCCTCCCCACCTCATCAAAACAGCCACAAGTAATATATTTTGAGTGAAACCTAATACGAGTATATTTTTAGTGATATATATACCAAACTAGAGTGTTTTTCTTTCAAGTTTGTGAACATGTATTATTCTATTTTGGATCCGTTGCAACGCACGGGCACATTGCTAGTAAGAGTAGAGAAAAGGATCAACGAGGGAAGGCCTCGTTTGCAAACGTGGAGAGGGGTGTGGGTATCTTTTTTGCAAATTTGTGATAGTTTCCTTCCTATCTGTTAGATAT
This sequence comes from Aegilops bicornis, assembly GCA_021605145.1. Lineage (NCBI taxonomy): Eukaryota > Viridiplantae > Streptophyta > Magnoliopsida > Poales > Poaceae > Aegilops > Aegilops bicornis. The sequence continues at coordinate 300,830,848 of CM038674.1, read as the reverse complement.
AAATCCGATGGACTATATTGCAGGATGGCATGCACATCATCATCACCAACTCTGTTTTCTACTCCCTCCATTCCTAAATATTTGTCTTTTTAGAGATTTCAACAAGTGACTACATACAATGCAAAATGAGTGAATCTACACTCTAAAATATGTCTACATACACATCCGTATGTGGTACTCCATTTGAAATCTGAAAAAGAAAAATATTTAGGAACAGGTGGAGTATAAGAGTAGACATGGAGATATATCTCCAAAGATGGTCTACAACAAAAATGTCTTTGGGACTGGTCGTGCCGGATGCTTTCATAGCGTGATGACCTGAGTTTGAATTCTGTCATTAACTTTAGGTTTTATATTATATATTACTTATTTAATATGTACTTCTTTCGCTACTGTACTGACAATGGAACCCACAAAGTACTTAGAATACAAGATTAAGGATGGACCAGTTTCTTTTTAATTTTTTGTACGAAGCTGTAGCCACCTTGCAAGTCACGTGTACACTATACATGCAATTAACTTTTTAAAGAGGTAGAATCATACACGCAATTAACTCAAATGGATTGAATGTGACTCTATTATTTCCAGCATAAGAGCATCTCCAACGGCAACCGGCAAATTTCCTCCCGCTTCCTTCCGCGGAGGACGACATCAAACGCCAGCGGCATACATTTTCACAACTCTAACCAACCAGATGAAATTCATGCAAACATGGACTGTTTTCATATAATAAGCATGCAGGATTTCGTATAAAAACCGGATCTTCATATACATGAACTAAGCGGTGCTAATCCGGCTCTCTTGGTATAATTAATACACCCTTCGTCCGGAAATACTTGTCCTAGAAATGGATGTATCTAGACTTATTTTAGTTATCGACACATCCAATTTATCCATTCTTAGAACAAATATTTCCCGCCAGTAGGAGAGGGAGTACATAATCTAAATGGCCGCTCGCGGATCCCATTGTCTTCCTCATGTCCGGCAGACACTTGCGGGGTGGACGAAGGTCCTTGTAAGAGATGAAGCAGCAAAGAAACCACCTGAATGCGCAGTCGTCGCCTCAGTGGTGGCCTTCATGGGACCCAAGTGGCGGCAGCCTCCTGTGTTCTACTTCTCCTCGATGATGGCAGCAAACACGGAGAAGCTGGCCACCGACTCATCGCTCTCCACACACCCGGCTTCTGCCTCTGCCTGCATGGCGCGGCCACAGGCACGGGAGGCGCGCCCACAGACACGGGAGGCGCGGCCACTTCAAACACTGGTGGCGCGGTACGATGCGGCAGTGACTACGCCCGTACCGGCATGCTCGCCGCCGTGCTGGCGTGGAGCAACTCGCCACTCCTCATCGAGCTGAACTGGAGCGGCGATTTGCTGAACCATGCGCCAGATTGGGGCGGCAACTGGCTCCGTCAGGCCAAGCGAGGTTGATGAAGCACCGAGCGGCCTTGCCCGTATCTGGAGGGCTCGGCGGGCCACCCAGCCGGGTAGTATGCCGAAGAATGGCTCCTGGGAAGCCATCGGAAGACTGGAGAAAATGGTGGAGGAGATGGGGGAGCGGCGGAGGGGTGCAATTCTTGCCTGTTGTCTGTCTGGCCTTGTTTAAATAGAGGGTGGACGGTAGGAGCTTGGCCAACGTCTAGCCTAGTTTAAACTGAGGGCGGACGGGAGGAGCTCGGCCGGTGTTGCGTTTAATTCCGGCACACTCATGAACGGACGTGTGGCCGGAGTAGGTTTTTCGGTTTGCATGCGGGGTTAACGGAGGGGTTTCATGGAGGCGAGGAGGTGTGTCCAGCCGGGCGTGCAGTAGGAGGCGCAGTACTATTTGATTGACAGCAAGCGGCGCAGTTCCCGATACGGCTTTAATGCAGATGAGGGAGGGGTAGCGGTTCCCGAAATGTTCATCGGCCAATGATGCATCCTCCTTCAATTAGCATCGTGCATGCATGAGGGAAGTAATGGGAGGAGGACCAGGAAAAGAGGCTGCATGATGTGAATGCAACGCAGTTTGCACTCATATAAATGCGCCCCTCCATTCCAATGCATCTACCACATCGTACGCACCTAAGCATTTGCCTAAGCACCTACACTAAGCGCAAAAGTGCTCACTATAGACCCATGGCAACGATGTGCGCGAACGGCAAGCGGCTGTGCCAGATGGTCCATGACGCCTGCCTACGGTATGGCGCCGAGGATCGTCCCCAGACAGTGTTCGCGACCGGCTAGTGGATGGCCGCTGTCAATGCCAACTACGACTCTCGGTTGGACCAGATGATCGTTGCGACCACCAACAAGTTCACCGTCCTCAGGAAGCTCGGGGACGACATTGCCGTACTCCTCCAGCGCGCGCGCCCGGGCTCCTCATTGCCTGCACCCTTATCGGCCTCCATGGCCGGAACCTCTTTCAAGCACTGGTGGCCTGCGACTGCCCGCCGATGCCATGAAGAATGTGCACCTGGAGGTCGCGCTCGCCGTGAGGCGCCTCGCCCTGCAAGAATTCGTCGACCTACACATCCACATGTACGAGCAAATCGTGTACATAGGTATCTACAAGGCCATTGAGGATTCTACGACGTTGGCCTTCCTCAACCGGCTGGAAGCCTTAGATGCCTTTGTTGAGAAGCACCTTGACCACGCCACAAAAGCCGCCGCTCCTTAGCCGCCGGTCGGTGTACCGGCGCACTAAGTTGAGGAGGAGCAGGTCGTACATTGATGGATGCATCTTTCTTCTTGCCTCCTATAACCAGCACTGCGATCGCATCATCGTGGCCTTAATTCTTATCGTGCTATTGCATTCTCTTTCCAGTCAATACCGACATGTGCGATCCCTTTGCTTAATTGTATGCATCACTGTAACTAGTACTCCATCCGTCAATTAATAAGTTGTGTTTACCTTTTCCATCAACTTCGTGCAACGCACGGGCATCTTCCTAAAAACACTAGAACATGTCGGACAGCATGTGACCAAACTGACGATGCGTCAACCTAGCTACTACGTACCCTGCTTATCTGGCGGAAATAGCCCCGCCCTAGTGTTTCCAATCGTTATTTCTATCTACTGATCGTGCCAAGGAGCAGAACCAAATGTTACAATTTATAAACTTTTTTCTTCTCCTATTCCTATAAAAGACTCAGTTGGTGATGGTGGTGTGTCTGCCATCCGTCGTTTCTGACCACTAGATCTGCATCTAACGGCTGTGAGGTAAGTTGTGGCATTTTTGCAACAATAGCCCACTTCTCTGCTCCAATTTGCAGAAAATCCCTTATAATCTTGAAAGCAACCACATCCCTCCCTCACCTCATCAAAACAGCCTGAGAAATATATTTTGAGTGAAAAGTAATATATTAGGAGTATATCAAAACAAGAGTGACTTCTTTCAAGTTTGTGAACAAGTACTACTATTCTACTACTTTGGATCCGTCGCAACGCACGAGCACATTGCCAGTAAAAGGAAAAGTCCTGCCGCGTTCGCGTCGCACCCCCACATGCCCGGGAATCAGGAGTACTCCATGGCCCGTCCGGCACGCCACATAGGTAGGGGAGGCCTGTTGACTAGCACTTTCACTTTCATGTGGGACCGCCATTGAGCAAACCAACCATTGGCAAACCGCACCCCGCCCGTCGCCAGGTTGGAAAACAGAAACGAGGGGAAGATCTAGCTGTAGCACGGAAGCCAAGAAATTTGGTGTCTGATGGGGCTCCTTGATAGAGTGTTATTTATTCATAACTAGCAAGATGCCCATGCATTGCACGAAAAATCAAGATGCATTTGTATGAGTAGTTTATGTTGTGTGAGAAAAGGAATATATTTTGAGTGAAGCATGATTTACTTTTACTGATATATGTATATCAAAACTAGAGTGTTTATATTTCAAGCCCATGAACAAGTATTATTCTACTACTTTGGATCCATTGCAACGCACGGGCCAGCACATTGGTAGTAGTAGTCTCTATCTTTATCTCTACTCTACTCTTATAAAAAAACAAAGTTGTTGATGATGGTGTGCCTGCCATCCTGCAGTATAGGCTGTCCGATTTATATCTGACGGATAGGAAGGAAACTATGGCAATTTTGCAAAAAAAATACCCACACCCCTCTTATACTAGCAAGATGTCCGTGCATTGCACGGAACATCAAGATCTTGTGGGAGAAAAGGATGAACGAAGGAAGGCCTTATCTGCAAATGTGGAGAGGAGTGCGGGTAAATTGTCATAGTTTCCTTCCTATCCGTTAGACATAGATCGGACGGCCCATATTGCAGGATGGCAGGCACACCATCATCACCAACTCTGCATTTTTATAGGCCGTCCGATTTATATCTGATGGATAGGAAGAAAGCTGTGGCAATTTTGCAAAAAGAAACATACATCCCTCTCCACATTTGCAAATAAGGCCTTCCCTCATTCATCCTTTTCTCTCACAAGATAAACTACTCATACAAATGCATCTTGATGTTCTGTGCAACGGATGAGGATGTTTCCTTGGGGGTCTCTCCAGCGCAGCATGGCCATAGTTGCAAGTTGACGCCCCTTGAGATGCCGACGTTGAGGGGCACTCGGATTTTGTCCGATGAGCAGGTAAGATGAGTTTGATCATGCAGTAAATGCGTTGTAAAGACTACTTCCATTTCCATTTCCTAATTCTCCCCCTGCCCACTGTTTGACAGGTTAGGCTCGGTGTGAGTGGAGATTAGCTTGCATATGTACGAGAGGGTACCAACATCAATTTGCACAACATTTACAACGATGACACCATTCCCGTAGAACCTTTGTCCAACATTGGGATCAGCCATGCAATGGGCCACCGCCTGAATTGGTACGATGGAACCATGGTGAGATTGAAGAAGATAGCACGAACCTTGCACATGGCGGTCACATGTGGACGATGCTATCTGTGGCCGATTTGTTGCCGTACGAGTACGAAGATGTTGTGCTGCTTTCTAACCGCATCTTCACGGTGAAAAACCAGGGGACTTTTTTCGCATGGGACACATCCAACGGTATACTCCCTCTCTCCTAGTTTATTTGTTTTGAATTTTTTCGTTTTGTAAGTTTCAAATTCAAATTTAGAGCTCCCCATCACATGTTGAGATTACAATGTCCATTAAATCGTTGCGTGCATGTATAGTAAAGAAACAAATCTCGAGTTTGCCACGAGTTCGTGCAGCGGTAGCACCACAAGGCCTGGCGCAGGAGTTACATTTACCTCTCGGGGCCCTCGGGTCTGAGCTTCAGCGCCTTACGACACCTGCCTTTGAGTCAATAACATGTGGACCCGATAGGTGGCTGGTCGAAATGTAATGCTCCCGAAGGCAGAGGGGCAGTGGGGCCGAGAGGGGTGAGCCGCAAGTTGGGGGACGTGTGGTGCCATGGGTTCGAGCGACGTCGTGGGAATTGCGTGTGGCTGTGGTAGAAACTTGATGCTCGCCGCATTTCAGTTGGCCCACATGTCATGCACACAAATGCAGAGGGCCGGTGCGGCCGAGAGGGGTGAGGCGCATGTCGGGGGACGTGGTGCCGTGGGTTGGAGCGGCATCGTGGTAATCGCGAGTGGCCATGGATGAAATGTGATGGTCGCCATAGTTGAAATTCCATGGACAAGCTGTCATGTCTACAGACACATGCATTGCATACCGATCACTGGAAGGAGTAGTAGAGAAATCTAGGCGGATAAATAATTCATTATAGTCAAGCGGACCCATGCTACTACTTGTTCCAAAGACATGCACACCATCGAAATAGTAGAGAGGGAATGTGTTTTTACAAGAGAGGAAATAGTTCGTCCATCCAGAATGCCCTACTGCTGGTGCTTCTTCTTCTTCTTCTTCTTCTTCTTCTTCTTCTTCTTCTTCTTCTTCTTCTTCTTCTTCTTCTTCTTCTTCCTCTAGTTGTTGTTCTCATTTTCTGTGGGAGACGGCTTCACAACAAGCTCTTTGGACCTTGCAGCTATCTCGAAACTCACACGGGCATCGAGGGCAGCATATTTTATCCACACGTACGTCAAGGGATAATTCTCCCATACAGATGACCTTAATGCTAGCGTCTTGTCACCCTTCTGAAGATTTGTTCTGAGCACAAAATTTGCTACGTCGAATAGGGATGGTGTTGGTTTATCACAATCTTCTATAGGAATTTTTATTTTTGTCTGTAGGTCAGCGATGCTTTTCAAATCAAGGTTGTACGGCTCCAACTTCTGCTTGTCCCCTGCGATGGCTGCCCCACAGAAGTATATGTCCTCCCGAGACAAGAAATCGTGAAGCTCACCTGGTATGGAGGGAGTGTGTATGATGTGGTACACCAAAACATCATCTTCGAGGCACAGCTGAAGGACGACAACACGTTGGATCTTCCCAGTGCCACGCTCCATGTACTCTGCGTCGAGACCGATGACATTCATCTCCACCTTTTGGAGGGATTTGGATACATTGTTGATCCACTTCCGAACAACCCTTGGGTGGTCGGTGACTGTGGCAACTATGCTCAACGAGCCTTCGACGAGGACATGTTGGCCGCTAAAATCCTGCATCTCGATCTCTTTCTCCATTTGGAACCGCTGGACCGGAGGGCTATGGTTTGGAGAATTAGGATTAGATGGCTAGTCTAACTAAAGAAGATGATTATTTATAGGGGCTTCGGAATTACTCTAGGAGGATGTGAAGAGGTTAAAACAATGTGAATGCAGTGTGGTTTGGATGCAAATGAAGATCAAGGAGTAGTGAAGAAGCCGAGGAAAATCGGTTCCTGATGGAGAAGTAAATGGGAGAAGTGGCCTGCAGGCAGTTGATTAGACGGCTAGGTAGACTAAACGAAATGGCTACGCGGGTAGACTGAGGAGTGGGGCCGGTCCCTATACATGCCCATCCTTCCAGTGCTACATGTGCCACTGGCTAGTGGAGGTCACTCATTCGAATCACCGTGGCGAGACATTTTATGATGTCTTTTTATTTCTGCACCCCTCCTGACAGGTGGAACCTATGCTAACGAATAAAAAAAATGTGTCGTAGCTGGTTCGGATGGATATTGGCGTGTGCGTGGGAGACACAACATTCTCTAGTTAAGGAATATGTGGTTATCCTAAAAAAAGAAAAGTCCTTCTTCGCGCTTCCGCATGCACGAGAATTTGATTATGCTCGCAATATGGAGATACCTGGAGGATGAAGTGAACCGAGAGGCATGCTAGCACGTGAGTACTACTCATGTTCCTACTACTCCTACTAGTAGTAGTAGTACAACTGTGGTACACTTGATGGTCAAAATACTATTATTCATACGGTCCTCATAGTGAAGTGTAGTGAAGTGACAAGACCCTGCGCTCGAGGTGACAACAGTCTAGGCGCCGTGTGCGGGTTACCAAAGTCAGCCTCACCTTGTGCACTATGCAGTCACTGTTACCGTCGCTGTATAGCATGCCTCACCTCGTCTCCCTCTCCCCTAGCACCACTCCATCTCCATCTCCGTCTCCCCGGAGATCCTAAGGTCACTCTTCATCATCTCACTGTGCCCCCGCGTACCCTCGCTTCGCTCGCCTCCCCCATTACCACTATTCCCTCGATAGCCGCTCCAGCACCGAAAGCCTTCTCCCCTGTAAATCAAGCCCCACAAAACCGCACCTTCCAAACTCCACCATGGCCGAACGCGAACCGCTCAGCATACATATGAGCTGCGATTGGAGCAATCTCCTAGTGACGTCCTCGACCTCTGTTGTTCGTGTATGGATATGTTGAGCGCCATGCGGCTGGCTGCATGCTCGAGGCCAAAGATTTTCAAGACACCCTGCTTGCCACTATCCGGTCTTGCGAGATTTTCTCACCATGATACGGAGGAGTACATGATGCCCCTTGACTTCAATCCAGCTGCATTAGCCGAAAATTCTTTGCAGGTATGTAGTTGGTCGTCGTACATCATTTCCCTTGACTTCGATCCGATCACCACCGCCCGAAACTTCTTGCAGGTATGTACTGGGTCGGCATGAACTCCCACTGGATGGCTGCCGTCAGAGAAGACGGGGAAAAGTTGGTGCTCGTGAACTTCCAGACCTCCCATGAGCTTATCCTTCCTCCATTGGATGATATAGAGTTTTACCTTCGTAGTCCAAGTCATCTAGATTGCGTCGTCAGTTGGACGCACCTTGTTTTGCAGAAGATTATAATCTGCCGAGTGCCCACACGACATGCGGATTACGCAGACTTCAAGCAAATTGCGTTGTTCGACAAGGGACTCGCCTATCTTTCCGACAGTGCCTTCTTTAGCTGGAGAGAGCTCAGCTCGCAGTGGATCGTCGTCAAAGCTGATACACACTTCTGTGATGTTATTGAACACATTGGCATCATCTACGCGATCGACAAAGCAGATGGCACCACGTATTGCTGGGACGGCACGTGTAAGTTGTTTCCGACTGATGTTAATGATGACGCCATGACACTGTTTGAACTTTTTGTGATGATTGACATATCCCTGTTTGAGCAGAGTTTGAGTAGAACTATGGCAATGTATTACAGATACCGTAAATCAGCCATATTTCGAATGAGTTAATTCATGCGATTGTGACCATGTCATTATAGCCAATTTGTACCCCTGAATAATCAAACTGTTAGGAAGATATTGATATTCTCCTTATTTTATAATAATTTATATACTACTAAATATGAGTGTGTATCAATGGCCATGTTAGTTTCCTCATTTTCATGATGTAGAAACATGCATCACACTGTTGATTTCATATAACTATACATTAGGGAAGTAAATGTGCATATGGAGAACTCTATATTTTGAACTAGTGAAATCATGTAATGCTTACCATGTGTACATACCTATGTTCGCCCTTCAGCAATCAATAGCTAGAATAATATGCTCACAAAAATTTTGCCCACAGAACATAAGTATATAACAATGCATGGTCTGTTAGTTTCCTTGAATAATTTGTCTGTGAGGACAGAACATGATTACATAACATGCATGACATGGTAGTTTCCTGTAAAGAATTGATTGTGAGATAACATGAGTATAACCATGCATGGCACTTCTATATTTTCGAACCTAGTATACATTTCCCTGTATTTTCCTCCTAGTTCCAACAGGGACATATTGATGTTGTTTCTTGCATTATCCTACTCATACTCTGAACAATGTTGATCTTACATTAACAATGCTTGTCCTTTTTTATATGATGCAGTGTTCCTACAGTTACTGCCCTTTGTAATCACACCACCTTTGCCAAAAACAGGGAAGCACAACTGGTTCCTCGCTCGATCAGAGGACGGCAAAAGACTGATGATCATTCGGACACATGAGCCGGAAAAGTTATATTGCAAAAACCCCACTGTATGCAAGCACCGTGAAATACGTGAGTTTTCGGACGGTGGCTATTACATCTATGAGCAGGATACCAGCTTGTTGGGGCCTGCAGGATTTTTGAGTTGGAGGCAGGTAAATAGCCTTGGTTCATACTCTTAGTTTCTTGGACTCAATTATCCGATTAACCAGGAGATCACCGTTGGCAAGGACCTTGATGGCAGAGAGGCTCTGTTTGCTATGGAAAATTTTGTCTACACGGCGAGCCCTAGGAGTTCGGGAGCAAACTCCCCTGATTGTCAATGATACAACCTGCAGCCAAAAGAAGGTGAGAATGACAAAGGCATCTGGATTAACTTTGATCCTTGGATGTGTCGAGTCCGACAGGCAGTGATGTGATTCAAGCCTTCAGGTTGTAGGTAATTGGGCTGTTGCATCGAAAGGGTGGAGTACTGGTGTCTCCGGATCACTGGTGGCTGAACCGGGGCTGCAAATTATGATGTTGTTGGATCATCCCTCTTCGAATGACTCGTTGTCTTTGCTGCTTGTTGTGGATGGGTAGTTCTCTCTTTTGTTATGCATATTCCTTGTCATTTGGTCATCCTCATCTATGTCACTCTTACTATGTAATAGTTTCCTCTATTTAGAATGTCATTCTCATCTGGATCATGAGAGTCTGAGCGCTGCAGATGGGTGCGTTTTGGTGGTGTAGCAAGACTTCTTATGAACTATCATGTCTTGCTGTTCATGTCAGTAGTAGTCACTAGTCAGTGTTTGAATGTTGTATGTTGTTTAGAACAATTTATTGTCTCAAATTGCTGGTGGGCTAAATGAGGGCATCACCATTCTCTAGTGTTCAGAGTATATCTCCTTTTTTCAAGTTATAATTTGAGCTCAGTGTCTTTTTGATGATGTACTTTTGTTTGGGCCAGTGAGGTGTCGTTGAATATGGGCCAAGTAGTAACACAATGCCAAATAGGTCAATTATGACTCTCAGGCCGGGCTCTCAAAAGATCCTCACAAAAAAGGTCGGGCTCTCAAAAAAGAAAGAATAGGGACTCTTAGGCCGACATGTGGGCGCCACCGGTGTTTATGTGCGTTTGTGCGCCGAGAGCATATAGGCGCATGTTAAAAATTAATGCTACCTTTTCATCCCCATTCAACCGCCCCTCCCCCATCTCTAGAATCTCGATTCCTACTCCAGTTTCCCCAAATCCCCCTCCTGTACTCGGTATACTCAAATGCACTATCAAGTCGCCGGTCAACGCGGATCTCCGAGCCGGAGATCCTGAGGTCCGTCCTGCCTTCGGGCGCTGCGTGCTGTCGCTCGACAGTGGCATGGCGACGCTTGACGACCAGTTTGTCGGCAAAGTGCTGATGGTAACCATCAACGGCGACCGGCCTCCCGTCTCGCCAGATGACCTTGTCAAAGCTCTTGGCATTGCGCACGGCATCCAAATAAGTGACTTGCTCTTCGAAGTCTGTCCGCCACCGGCTGATTTCTTCGTCAGGTTCCGGACAACTTTCAACTGCAGTCGTGTCTTCGAATCTTCCAGCGTTTGTTCTGCAATGGCGCGCTAGTGAGCTTTGATCGGTGGCACCTAGGATGGGGCTCGGTGCCCTCTGAGCTTGAGTTTTTAACAAAGCTTACCTTCCACGGCATGCCTCGACGTGCTTGGAAAAACGAGTCCATGAATGAGCTTATCAACCACCTTGGAGGTGAGCTCGTAAGTATGTTTGTTCCTCCAGACAGCTGGGCTCTGATGGTTATGGCATGGATGAAAAAGCCGTCCAGCATACCGAAGGTGATTGGTGTTGACATACCGGTGCAGGAACCGGGGTTGTCCTATTCGTCGCCACCAAGGCCGCCGAGGACCACGTTAGGGATGTACATGTATTGAGTGTTCGTGCATGTCGAAGAAGTGGCCAATCCATCAATGAAAGTCATGTCACCGTCGCTGGTGCCCGGGTCCATCTACGATGTCCATTACAGGAGTCAACGTCAGACTTTCCCAGTGTTCCTCGGAACGATGGATGGCACAGGGCCTACTCCATCGCACGGCGGAGGCCACTTCTTATTTGGGAGAAGAGGCAGGGCTGGCTGCCTGGATGTGCTCTAATTTGAGGTAACAACTAAATCTTGTCAGATGACCTGTTCTATTTTTTACCTAAACTTTTTTTAGAAAGGGTTGTATGTCAACTTAATGTTCTAGCAGAACTTATATATTGTGTTGTCTGTCTGTTTTCTTTGCACAACATTCAAGAGATTTCCCCGTCATTGATAAAGACGATGAACCGTTATGACGAGTTCGTTGGTTTGAACATAGCCCTACCTGTAGCGATCCACTGCTTCCACCCTGATTGTTCCGCCTGCGTGAAATTTTTGTATGCAAGTTTAGTGTGCTATGATGTTTTATAGGATTGTGTCAACTATATAAGTTTTTACTGAGCATCATCAATGCATATGGCTGAAAGATGTATTTACGAGCATCGACCTATGGGACTCTCTCTCTCACACACACACACACAAACACACACGCGCGCGCGCGCACGCTCACACGCACAAGTGGGACCCATTGAATTAGTTCTTCGCTCGTGACAGCTTTTAATTAGGTTCCACTGTACTCTAACTTTTTTCTTAAGTTATTAATTGAGCTCGATGACTTCAAAAGTTGTCTGAAGCCTTGTTTGGGCCTTTCCGGCGTCGCTGAATGTGGGCTGAGTAGCCATGTAAGGTTGTACTGTACTACACAGGCCTTTTTTTCAACATCAGCAATGCAACTGGGCCGACAGTTGTACACAATCCGGGTCAACTTGTTATTCTCCGCCCCGCTGGGCTGCAAATCTTTCCTAGGAGGGATGCATTAGGCTTAACAAGAAAATGGGCTTTAAGAAATAATAAATGGGATGTAATTATAAAAACTGGGCAGTAACTATAAAAAAATGCACCAAACACGTAATTAGTTTATAAAATATTACTTTTAGATTTTTAAAATTTTAATTTCACTAATTGTTGCGCACGCAATGTTTCGTTGGATTTTTACATAATACAAATTTACATAATTTATATTGAAATTGTATTTAATCTGATTAGAAATTTCAGGACAAAAATATTTCGGATCCTATCAAAATGTGGGAAATTTTATTGAATTCTGTTTTGAACGGTCGGTTGACATTATTAATCGTTGTCCTAGCTAGAAAATGGGATGTGCTTTTAACAAACTGTAAATGGGCCATAGTAAATTCCATTAGAATTCAAAAATGGGTTGTGCATTCTTACAAGTCGCAAATGGGCTATGAATTCTCTGCCACACACTTGTGGGCCTACTAAGTTGATGCGTATGCAAGGCTTTGTGAACTTATAGTCAACACACGGTTCTAGCAGCAGTGTCCGTTGGATGTCCATCCAACGGATGTCGTGCTTCTTCTTAAATCTCGTACATTCTAGCTTTAGCCGCCCAAAAAATGATTCCTCCCCTGACATCTGGGGCGCACCGTTTTGGAGGCTGACCTGTGGGCCTACTAAGTCGATGCGTACCCAGGGCTTTGTCAACTTAGTCAATATAAACGGTTCTAGCTGGAGTGACCGTACGATGTCCACTCAACGGCCATTGTGATTCTTCAACCTCTGGTCTCCTTGCTCCAGCCGCCCAAAGCAGCACCGGTCGTGCCGCCTGCTCCTGCCTCCCGTGGCCAACTGTGCTGCCGTGGAGGCCTCACCTCCCCCTATCACTCTCACCGCTGGCCAGGCCCTACGGCGATGGCATCCATACACATCAGCCGAACCAGTGAACCCTCGTACTCCTCTCCGCGTGGGCATCCACTACCGCATCTTCCCCGGCTTCGCGTCGTCCCCTTCCTAGGCCTTGCCGTCGTCCACCGCCTTGGTGCCCTCGGTGCGGCGTGGTCAATGTGGTCAACGACCGACTTCCATCCGAAGAGTACTGTACGTGGAGAGGCTGACAGCTGGGTCCACGGCCACAGCAAGGAAGTGCCTCCTTATTACGCGGAAAATAATTATTCCTCCACCTGACAGAAGAGACCCACTGGACGGGCCACCATATTTCACGACAAAACGTTTCCCCCTGACTGCTGGGACCCACCAGCTACATCTTTGCATGCAAGGAAGTGCGTTCATATTACGGGCAAAAAAATGATTCACCCCCTGACTGCTGGGACTAACCAGCTACATCTTCGCATGGAAGGAACTGCGTCCATATTACGGGCAAAAAAAAACGATTCACCCCTGACTACTGGGACCCATTAGCTACATCTTCGCACACAAGGAAGTGCCTGACAGTCGGGACCCACCCGGTCGAAGTGTACGTAGCATTGTCATTGTGGTCGCGAACGTGTATGTACATACTGGTCGATCGGTCTGTCTGCAGGCTACAGCGATGAACTGTGGCCGTGTAAGGAAGGGCACGTGTGGTAGTAGAGGCACGCACGTGTGGTAGTAGAGGCGTGCATGTAGCATGTACACGTAGATACAGCGGCCAGGGTGCAAGAAAGTAAATACGAGCACGTACATACATACGGGCGGGGTCTCGAACGCTTACTCGCGCATACGTACGGCCAGGGCTGGTGTACATGGCTGTGGCTGGGTCAGAACGGAGAAACTGCATCGTCGTCGTGTTCATGGGGAGGCAACGGATTGCGTCGGGTTCATCGGGAGGCAACGGAATGCGTGTTGTTCATCGGGTGCCAACTGGCTTGGACGGAACAGCCTATGGAAACGAGGCGTGGTGTATCGCAGAACGGAGGAAATGGCCTTGTGTTCGACCGGCCACGGTCGAAACGGGATCCTGTTCATCGGGAGGGGTCTGGCATACCGCAAAATAGAGGAAACGGACATCCTACGGTCGAAACGGGGGTCCTGTTGATCGGGAGGGGCGTGGCGTACCACAAAACGGAGGAAACAGACTTGTGTTGGAGTGCTACAGTCAAAACGGGGGTCTTGTTCATCGGGAGGGGTGTGGCGTACCGCAAAACGGGACTCCACGGGATATTGTTCATCTCCACCGTCGACCTCCTCCAGCCTCCACGGGCTCCTGTTCATCCACCGTCGACCTCCTCCAGCCTCCACCTGCGACTGTTCATCCACCGGATCCTGTTCATCCAGCCTCCACCCCGCGCTCCTCCACCGGCTACTGTTCAACCATCCCCGTTTCGACCGTAGGAGGTCCATTTCCCCTGGGTCGCTGATAAGTGGGTCAAGGCCCCTGCTAATTTTTGTTAACTATTAATTAAAATTAATTAGCCCTGCTGATACTGACATGTGGGCCCACGGTCTTAACTGATCTAGATTGGAATTAGATTAGTGCTAATTAACTTAGGTTAGTTAGTTAGTTAGACACTGACATATGGGTCCCACTGGTCATGTTTGACCTGGACCGACCCGTTGACCTGCTGACATCACTCAGACGTCATGCTGACGCAGTAAAGTATTTTCTAGATTTAAAATAATTCAGGAAATTTCAGAGAATGTTGCAAACTTTGAAAAATCATAGAAATTCAACCGTAACTCCAAATGAAATAAGTTATATATGAAAAAGATTAAAACAATTCAGTCTTTCCATCTGTACCATTTTCATGCATGTTGGAGCAACTTAAAGTTGCTGAATTGGACCAAACAAATAAATGGCATTTAACTAACCACTTATGGAGTTTGATTTTGAACCTTGAGTTCAAACCAATTTCATTTAACTCGTTGCTAGTTGCATTAGCTCAAATTACATAATATTGCCATGTCACATTCATGCACCATATTTTTGCATCACATTGATTGTGTTTCTTCTCTGTTGCTGGTATTTGTCCCCTCTCAGTAGACGTGGTTCCGACGATGAGATCGATGACACCGATGAAGAACTATACTATCTTCAGAAGTGCCAGGCAAGCAAAACCCCCTTGTTCATTCTGATACAATCCCACTCTCTCGCTCCTGCTCTTTTTTACTGCATTAGGACAACAACAATTCAACTGTTACAGGTACCTGTCATTGCCATAGTAAATAGATTAAACCCACTAGCATGAGTAGGAGTTGTTTTAGTCCTGATGTGTCTACTCATTCATGCTTGTTGTCATGCCGGCTACTTCTTAGAGTTGAGTCAGGTCTGATTCATTGGGGATGAATTGGAATGGTGATGAACATGTCCTACTGTGTGTGATCTAAGTGTGTGAACACAATCTGGTAAAGGTAGCGGTGAGAGGCCATGTAGGAGTACATGGTGGGTTGTGTCATTGAAACCGTCCTTAGGAACTGAGTTCTTTGTTTGTCATCCATGAACAGCTACTACCACGCGTTGGGCCCGAAACCAATGGACCCACTCGACTTATTAACCGCCCCAGTCCTCTGTCCGGGAGTTGCAAGTAGTTTATGGTGTTTTAATATGCTGGAGGCCGTGTGCAACCCTGACCTGAGGGGTGGGCTGTGATGTGGTAGGCACGTGGATCGATGTACCAAGTCGCCCGTTTAGTGCCTCAGGAACCCTGCACACATCGTTCGGGGCCGTATGTGGAAACCTCGGCCGGACTCCCTGCGGATGGAACCTGAATAGGCGATAAATCTGGAGTAGGGACTTATGTGGTTAGTCAGGTCGTGGCCGACACCCTTGCCAGGCTTCCGCTTGAAGGTTGCCGAGATACATGACGTGTACATGGCGGTAAGTGGCGAGAGCGTGTGTGAAGAAGTATACCCCTGCAGGGTTATAAATGATCTATTCAAATAGCCATGTTCGCGGTAAAGGACCTCTAGGTTGCCTATATAGTTCATAGACAAGTGAAAGTGGATACTCTAAAATACGCAAGATAAGCGTGAGTGCTATGGATAGCGTTCTCATGGGGAGACGGGAGCGGATCCATAGTGGTGTATTGATATGGTGAATATGTGGACTCGTGTGCACCACCTCAAAAGAGTTACTTGCAGTTGTAGTTTAGGATAGCCACCGAGTCAAAGCTAGCTTGCTGCAGTTAAACTCCACCACCCCCTTTGTTGATACTGATGCATATGTAGTTAGTTCTGATGTATGTCTTGCTAGAAACATTTGTACTCACGTTTTGTTAATTTATGTTTTTGTAGAGAGAGACTTCAGTCTCGCTAGTAGTTCCGCGTGGACTTCGACGTTTAGCTTGTTACCTCAGCTATGGTCTTGTGCCCTCGGCAGGGTCTTGTAGATAGTCAGACTTCTCAGCCTTTTCATTTGTAGTTGTCTGTACTGAGACAAGTTAAGCTTCCGCTTGTGCTTGTTGCCTGTATGACTTGAATGCTGGGTCCTCAGACCCATGTTTGTAATATCTGGCTCTTCGGAGCCTAATGAATAAATACTTTGAGTTGTAGAGTTTTGTTGTGATGACATGTTATATTTGCACATATCGAGCATATTGTGTGTATGATTTGAAATGCTTGGTATCTGTGGGATCCGACAACCTAGTTGTTTATCTTGTTAGCCTCTCTTACCAGGAAATTTCTCCTAGTGCTTCCACTGAGCCATGGTAGCTTGCTACTGCTCCGGAACACTTAGGCTGGCCGGCATGTGTCCTACTTCATTCCTGTGTATTTCCCTTTGGGGAAATGTCACGCGGTGTCTACTGGAGTCCTGTTAGCCTGCTACAGCCCGGATTCTCTGGAGTCCTATTAGCCCATTTGCTACAGCCCGGATTCACTGGCTGATGACCGACACATTCGTTGCTGGGTCATGTATGCATGTCCCTGTAAGTTAGTGCCACTTTGGGTTTACGACTAGTCATGTCGGCCCGGATTCTCTGTCATATGGATGCTAGCGACACTATCATACACGTGATCCAAAAGGCGTAAACGGTCCCGGGCCAGGTAAGGTGGCACCCGTGGGAATACCATGCATGAGGCCGCAAAGTGATATGACGTGTTACATGCTAGATCGATGTGACTTAGGATCGGGGTCCTGACAAGTGAGATCTCCCATATTGCATCATTACAATCTCAACATAGTAACTATGCATGCCCCATTAAGATAAATCCTATTTGCACTTATGGCATAGATGACGAGATGATGGTCATTGGCTTTTGTTTTTCATGTGATGATATTGCCATGCTTCCTTTATATGATTTGCGCAATTCATTACTATGCCATGCCATGAACACAATACTTAGGATACACATTGTTTTGGATGTTGTGGATATTCTCCATGTGATGTTTCCACTAATGATCATGAGGAGACCCCCATATTTCCTCATACATATTAGGAGATTTTGATGCATTCCATACATTGCATGATTCCCACGATTGTGTGCACTATATGCATTCCATGAATAACAATGCTCTACATATTTCTCATGATGCATTACATAATTTGAGTCTCCATTATGCTATATGTAACAGCCTGGATTTTGGCCCTTTTCTTTTTCTTTTGATTTATTGGTTTTTTCTCTGTTCTTCTTTTTGGAGTGGTTTTGTGGCCTTGCCACCTGGGAAATCATCCTCATTTCCCCTCCCAAGTGGCTCATCATTCTCAAAACCTTGCCAAGATCATGCCACTTCACTGCTTGACCAAACCCTACAATCTTTTTCTAGGGAATATTCCTTTTTCCTATTAAAGGAATAACCCTATCTGCCCTAGGTTGTGAAGCAACCTTTATTTCCATCACTCCTAAAATTCCCAAATAATTATCATAAATTTTTTGGGTCATATCTTTCTCAAATATGGCAAAATATTTCATTTGTCATGTTTATCATCATGCTCAAATAATTCATTTCCTATTCTGCCCTAAATGGCACATTGTGAAGCAAGTGCTATTTTCCTTTTCCCAATTGACCTCAAACTCCATGGACACCTTTTAATGTACATATCATTGCCACATGCCAAAATGCAACCTCATTTGCCTAGTAATTATTTAATTATGATTTTCCAAAGTTTCTATTGAGAAAGAAGCTTTGTGAAGGAGGTGCAAGCTAGGCATATCCAAATGAGTTGCCATTTTGCATGATCCCTCATATCATCATATCATTTCCCTCCACCAAAGTAGAGCTCATGTCATGCTCCATGTGAGCTCATCTTCAATTCTTTGATTCTGCCCAAATTTTCAGTTTGTGAAGCAAGTATATTTTATCTTGCTCCATTATGGCTGCCAATTTTTCTAGGCCTTCTATTATCCATATAACATACCTCCACCCATTTTGGGCATGGCTCATCAAGCCATTATTCCTCTAGAATTTTTGCAACTTTCTGTCCAGCGGAGATGTTTGTGAAGCAAGTACCAGTTTGGCTTGGCCAATTGGTATGAGACTCTTTGATCATCTTCATAGGATATGACTCTGCCTTGCCCAATTTGAGCTCAATTTTACACTCCATGTGAGTACACCATCCTAATCAAGTTTCTGGACCATTTTGGTCAGTTGCAAAGCAACTATGATTTCTCTTGGTCCAAACCTACTCAAAGTTACCAGGATGAAAGTTCTTCTTACCCTAAACCTCGCAGACAAACTCTATGGCTCCATAATCCTTCCTGTTGATCACTAGTGCTCACCCAAGTTTACTGTAGTAAACTTCAGAGACTGCTTACCGTTTAACCAGATCACTTTTAACCAAGCTACCACCGTAGATGAGACCTACCCTGGAAGAACTTACCACTAGACAACATGTTCAAGCCCATCTCCCCCACTACATGCTAGTGCACGTGGTGACCGCATTAATGGCATTGCTATGCACGCACTTTGTGTGCAGTGCCCGCGTCCAGTGGCTATTTGTGCTTCGGCCCATCTTCCTCTCATCAGTTTCGCGCGCATGAGCGTGTCCAACAGCTAGCCCGCGTCATCGCCGATCACCTGGACCCCTCTCCCCCTCCGTCCGTTTCCTCACCGACGCTCGCCGCCGAACGGCCACAAGAGCACAGTGGCGTTTTGGCTCGGTTCGTCGCCGTCTTCTTCATCCCTGTGCTCCCTTGGCTTTCTCCTCCTCGTGAGCTGTCCACTGTCTCTCCCTCGTCGCCTGCCTCCGATTTCATGCAAGTGGGCACGCGTCCGCGGCGCCGGCCACGCGTCCGCGGCAACGCCATCTCGGCCTCCTCGCCCCACGGCTATATAAGGCCACCCCGAGACCCCCCGAGCTCACCAGCCTCCCCTACTCCCTCCTAGATACCTCCCCGACCAGTCCACCGAGTCCCTCATTCATCCTCCATGGCTGCCATGTCCGCCTCAGGTTCGGCCTAAATTGGCTGAAGCCCGACCTTCTCCCTCCACTCGACCACCACCAGAGAATTCCCCGTAGTCCAGCGCCCCTCCCCCACCCCTCACTTCGGCGCCGGAGTGCTCATAGCTGCGAGTTCCCTAGTCCGGCCGCCGCCATGGGTTCTCTGCCACCACGCGGTGCCACAGCCACACCCCTCCCCGGCGTCTGCTTCTGCTCCAGACGGGAGCAGTTCGTCTTCCCGATCTCGCTGGTGTGCTGGGCCTCGCTGGAGATGTCCCAGGTCGCCGGAACGGGCGCCGGCGTGATCGCTCTCTGCCTTCAGCGGCGGCGGAGGTAGGGGAAGGAGAAGAGGCCAAGCGGGCCCCCTCCTTTCCCCGACCCCACCTGGCAGCCACTCCGGCGCTGACCCCGCCCGATACACGTGGATAAGTGGCGGGCCCCGCTTGTAAGTCCCCGCGTTGATCTGAACTGCTGAGGTGGATAAGTGAAAGCGTATTCCGGCGAATACGTTTTCGTCCACCGAAAGTGCATTCTGTTTCTTCTTCAGCCCAGATTATGTTTTCAGTTCAGTGAAAGCGTATTTCTCTAATTGCGCTTTCTATTTTTCTGTCCAGGCCCTGTTTGAAAAGATAGGCCCCTGGCAGAAAAACCTTCATATCTTTTTGCCCGCAACTCTAAATGAGGTCATTCCAAAGCCCACTACTTCGTTTCGTCGAGCCCGTTCTGATGGTATCATTTTCACCATGTTTTGACATTCTGAAGATGACCATTTTGCCCTTGCGCTTAATCAGCCCCCTTCGAGAGAGAACGTTTTCTGGCGATTCGTTTCGCGAGCTTCTCACATTTTCTCCCGGTGATTTCTTCCACCCCAGGCAAGCCACACCCTCCATTTGTATGATTGCAATGAAGTGACATGGTTTACTTATTTAAACTTGTTTAAAATATTGTTCTAGCTACTTGTGATTTGTTCATGGCATTCTCGGAGTATTGTTTTGATCTTGCTATTGCCATGATATTTCTTGGAGTTCTAGGATTATATTTTTGATGAGTATGTGGATGAAATGTGCCTTTTGGATTCTTAGTGGCTATTATGGTTATTTTCATGATGGTATCTGTTATAATATTTTGGAGTATTACTTTGGATATCATGCTGCCTTTGGATTATTAGTGGTTAGTATGATTATTTTCATGATGCTAGTTGATGTTTTGTTGCTTGGAGTATTATTTTCGGGGATGATGTTTACATGTGGATCTTAGCCGAATAGTTTTATTCTTGTTATTGGACTAGTAGGATTATGGTTTCGGATTCATCATGACAGTAGTGTTGTGCTACCCTTGGAGTATTTTGAGATGATGATATTATGCTTGGATTATCTTTTGTATATTGCTATGACTTGGATTATAGTTTGGTAGTTGATATCGGAGTATCAGTTATCACATTTGGGGATAAATTCCGTCATTAAGATGGTCAGGTGCCACCGAACCGAGCTTTTCCAGTGCAACCACATTTGCCTTTATGGGAAAGGCCCTAATGCGGTCTATTGCCGTGCCTCTCGCCGGTGCCTCCAACAAGGGAAGGTTATGGGCGCATGCTACCCTGATTAGGTAGGCGGACATAACCTTGTGTGCCCGTAGTTGTTAGGCGCCTTTTTGTCCCCATTTGGGATGTTTATGTTTTGACCACGACAGTAGTCGTTGTGTCTTTGCTAGACACGGGACCACCCAGGACTAGCCCTAAGGGGAGTGAGTCGGAGTGGCCGAGAGAGTGTCATGGCAGTAGAACGGTTTTGTCGGAACGCCGTTGGTACACCCGAATGGGAGTACGAGGCCATGGGTTCTGTGGTGTGGGTAAGGTGCGCTACCTCTGCAGAGTGTGTAATTAAATCTATCGATAGCCGCGTCCTCGATCATGGGCATGGGTTCGTACTAGGTCCCACCGTTCGATCAACACTCACATGCCGGAATGACTTATAGGTGATATATATATATCTTTATATTTTGAGCAGTACAGATTGGCAGGATGTTGATAATGATGTGGGAGACCAAGTGTTGGTCATGGTAGTGATCGCCGGAAAGATCACCGTTTGAGACCAATTGTTGGTCATGGTTGTGATCGCCGGAAAGGTCACCGTTTGGTTTTGATCACGAGGTGATCGAGATGGTATATTGCTTGGCCGGTGAGCCAAGAGAGATATGGTTATGGAGATCTGAGATGGTTATTTATCAGTATTGTATTAGTTTCATACCATGCTTAGTAGTTGCTTCATCATGGTAGCCATTACTTTAATTAACTTGATTGATGCTATGTTATTGTCTTGCCTTGATGCTTATGGTTGTTGTGAGCTTGCAAGTACATTCAATGTACTGACCTGGCGTGTCATGCTAGATTGCAGGTAATGCCATGATTGCTTGATTGCTTGTTGTGGTTTCCGTTCGTGCGAGCTAGATCGTGTCCCAGCCAGAGTCCCTTCAAAGTGGAGTTCACCACCTTCGCCGTTGTTCCGCTGCTAGAGGTATTCCGCTGCTATGAGTTGTTTCGGTGCTAGCATAGAGCAAGTGTAGTATAGCAGGCGTAGTGTCGCCGTGCTGATGTGCTCCTTTGTAACATCAGACCTTTATATTTATTCTTGTAATAAGAGCTGATTTGTTCTATGTCAAGCAGTGCCGTATTCCAGAGACTTCTCCTCGATGTCTGGGCTGGAATACGGGGCGTTCCGGTTTCTCTGAGCCGGGGTGCCACACTATACATAACAACAAACCCATCAAGATGGATGACATGTTTCTATATCACACATCTCATTTATTTGAGCATTGGATATTTTGTGCTAACCAACACTTGCATGTGCGCATCATAATGGATGATGTGTACATATACCACGCGCACACAATTTTTCCTTTGTCTTTGTTTTGTGTAGGAATTCATGAATACTTGTCAACTTCACAATACCATGAGTTGACAAAACGAGCTCTTGAGAGCAAGGATGATTTGGGATCCCGTGGATTACACTTCCCACTATTCCATTCACACAAGGACTTCGCGCATCTCTTTTACTTGGCTCTGACACGGCCATGGGCTATGTACCACTTGTCACCTTATGTGTATTTTACCGTGTTCACTTTGCATGTTATGCCTCTTTATATGCCTTTGCCATGAAATTGTGACCCTTGCTTGCACTTACATGTGATTCACCATTATACTACTTCTATGTGTATTTCCATGCTTGGTGGAGATGGTAGTAGCTATTGCCATGATTTCTTTGTGCCACATGCTATTGATGCTTGTTGTGTTGGGAGAGTCATGATGTCCCATTGCTATTTACATATGGCCTCTCGCCAAGACAATGATGATACTTTATGCATATATTGCTTTCATACTTGAGCTATGTCATCTGCATTATGTATGTCCACTATGTTCACACATGATATGCTTGGCATGATTCCTTCTAGTACGTTGCATCTTCACACTACTAGCTTGCTTGACTTAATCACTATGATCGCTTGCTTTGTCGCATCACCCATGTTCCATCCTAACTCGCTTTGTTGGGTTGATAACATATATGTTCATGCCTCTCACGTGATATATCTTGATCATCGTAGCTTGCCTCCAATAGTTGCATCTCTCATCACTTGTAGTGAGTGCAACCATGCTATGATTATCGATCTTGGAGACTTGGACATATTACTTGTGAAGCTTGCTTGTTTACTTGAGCCTAATGTCTTTGGTTGTAGTTGCATCATATGCTTTCATACCATACCACACCTTGTCCTTTCTAATGATAAGAATGATGAAAACACTTGTTGGGTATTTCACGACACGAGTGATAGGTGTCGCATTTGCACTAACCTCATTTGTTTTTCCGAGTGTTTGTCATGTTCTTGCATTTTTAAGGATTCACAATGCGGTACCATCACGAGACATATTGGTTATGTGAAGGCATACAAGATGCGCAACTCCAACATCCTTGAGAAACTCCTAAAGGTGACCTCCTTCCCTTTGAGCCATCCTCACATACACATATTGGATGGGTCACTCTTTCATTGTTGTTTCCTTCTTCTTGTCTACATGATACATCTATTGGATGGAGGACCGACATTGGAGATGGACCCGATGGACCTTCAAGTTGAGCCATGGTACAACATGATACGTCTCCAACGTATCTATAATTTTTTATTGTTCCATGCTGTTATATTATCAATCTTGGATGTTTTATAATCATTTTATAGCCATTTTATATCATTTTTTGGTACTAACCTATTGACATAGTGGCAAGTGCGAGTTGTTGTTTTCTGCATGTTTTTTACATCGCAGGAAATCAATACCAAACGGAGTCCAAATGCAAAGAAACTTTAAGGGGATTTTTTTGGACCAGAAGACACCTCATGGCCAAGGCTGCACCTGGGGGTGCTCCAAGGAGAGGACAACCCACCAGGGCGCACCTGGTGGGTTGTGCCCACCTCGGGTGCCCCCTGGACTGCCTATTTGCTCTATAAATACCCCAATATTCCAGAAACCCTAGGGGAGTTGACGAAAATCAATTCCAGCTGCCGCAGAGTCGAGAACCACCAGATCCAATCTAGACACCATCTCGGATGGGGTTCACCACCTCGATTGGTGCCTCTCCGATGATGCGTGAGTAGTTCTTTGTAGACCTTTGGGTCCGTAGTTACTAGCAAGATGGCTTCCTCTCTCTCGCTGAATTCCTAATACAATGGTCTCTTGGAGATCCATATGATGTAACTCTTTTTGCGGTGTGTTTGTTGGGATCGGATGAACTTTGAGTTTGTGATCAGATCTATCTTTTTATATCCATGAAATTATTTGATTTTCTTCGATCTTTTTTATGCATGATTGCCTATAGCCTCATATTTCTTCTCCAACATTTGGGTTTTGTTTGGCCAAATTGATCTATTTATCTTGCAATGGGAAGAGGTGCTTTGTAGTGGGTTCGATCTTACGGTGCTTGATCCAGTGACAGAAGGGGAACCGACACGTATGTATCGTTTCTACTAAGGATAAAACGATGGGGTCTATCTCTACATATATAGATCTTGTCTACATCATGTCATCGTTCTTATTGCATTACTCTGTTTCTCCATGAACTTAATACACAAGATGCATGCTGGATAGCGGTCGATGTGTGGAGTAATAGTAGTAGATGCAGGCAGGAGTTGGTCTAGTAATCTTGGACGTCATGCCTATGTAATGATCATTTCCTGGATATCTTCATGATTATTTGAATTTCTATCAATTGCCCAACAGTAATTTGTTATCCCACCATTTGCTATTTTCTTCATAGAATCCACTAGTGAAACCTACGGCCCCCGGGTCTCTTTCTCATATTATTTGCCTTTGCGATCTATTTTCCTTTCCTTTTATTTTCAGATGTACTAAACCAAAAATACAAAAATACCTTGCTGCAAATTATTATTATTTATTTTATTTGGCGTTCGATCTATCAATCTACTACAATTGTATCTCACGTATGTTTGCCTATCTTGAGGCGCCGCTACCCGAAAGGGATTGACAACCCCTTTTACACGTCGGGTTGCGAGAAGTTGTTATTTGTGTGCAGGTGTTTTTATGTTCTGTTGCTTGGTTCTCCTACTAGTTTGATAACCTTGGTTTAATATCTGAGGGAAATACCTACCGCCGTTGTGCTGCATTATCCCTTCCTCTTTGGGAAAATACCGACGTAGCTTCAAGCTGCATCACAACACCACCCATAACAAATTTGCATCTTATGCACGGATTGACTCACATTATGATTGCCTTGTTGCATCTTGTATTTCTATGTCATCCATGATACATGAGCTTGTGCATTTCCTTAGCAAATTTTTTGTGGTCTTTCTTGATGGCATATTCATA
This sequence comes from Aegilops bicornis, assembly GCA_021605145.1. NCBI lineage: Eukaryota > Viridiplantae > Streptophyta > Magnoliopsida > Poales > Poaceae > Aegilops > Aegilops bicornis. The sequence continues at coordinate 300,805,526 of CM038674.1, read as the reverse complement.
CATAATGATCACAATGGCCATCATCAATTGCATGATCACATAGTTACATTGAGTACCGATTACCATGTTCATGCTTTTGATACATCGTCCCATTATGACATCATTTTGCACAATGGTAGAATTTGTAGTTTTGTGCACCATGACAAGCACCATAACTGTCGGCATCCTAGCAACGGGGGTACCCAAACTTGCCTACCCGCGGCCCATGGCGTGGCTCCACCAATGGCCTGGTACAACCCATCTTCAGCAGCAACCACTCAAGACCCTCGCGAGGGGCCAAACCTTGCGAGGCGGACGACGCCAAGACCTCCCTGGGGCGGCCACACCAGGCTGGCTCCCGAGGAGCAGAGATATCTATGCAAGGGGCACCTCGCGAGGTTCACGTGACGTGAGCCATGACGACCAAGGCCAGGCGGGCGCCAGCGGGTGCAGTGTACCAGTTTCCTCTTTGGTGCTAAAGAGGCAGGTGATGGTGTCCTGGACTAGGGGGTACTCACCACGTCATCTCCCGATCTATTAGATTGGGCCGAGGACCCCCATGGCCGTATACTCATGGGCCAGTCCGGATAGCTTCCGCATACAAGGAAGATTCCACAAGACTTGGTGATCAAGACAAGGACTCCTCCCCCACCGGCGTATTCGGCTAGGACTCTTGTTATCCTAGGCCTCTGGTGCATTATATAAACCAGGGCCAGGCTAGTCGATAGATCAGATACGCAACAATCATACTATCATAGGCTAGCTTCTAGGGTTTAGCCTCTACAATCTCGTGGTAGATCTACTCTTGTACTACCCATATCATCAATATTAATCAAGCAGGAAGTAGGGTTTTACCTCCATCGAGAGGTCCCGAACATGGCTAAACATCTGTGTCCCTTGCTTCCTGTTACCATCAGCCTTGACGCACGGATCGGGACCCCCTACCCGAGATCCGCCGGTTTTGACACCGACATTGGTTCTTTCATTGAGAGTTCCGCTATGTGTTCGGCAAAAGGTCGATGGCTCGCCTGCAGATCAACTGCGACTTCGGCATCTTCGTTACCAGCTCGACTGGTCACCTTGGTTCGACCAAGGACTACGCCCTACCTCCGGTCGTCATGTCCGGATGAGGGCCTTCATCAACATCAACTCCGATCTCTATAGATCATGAAGGAATCATCCAGGGAGCCCGGGGGCTCAACGTCAACATTGCCCTCACGCGATTGTGCTGTTTTTTTGACGGCGAACTTGTATCCACCGCCACCACCTCCTCGAGTGTCGTTTTAACGATTGCTTCAGTGGAATTGTGCGGAATTGAGTCTACAACGACCCTGGAAAATTTCATCGAGTTCTGATGGAGGAATCTCCGGCAATCTCCGATATACCGGAGCCGTATTGAATCTGGACGAGAATCGGGATGAGTTTGGAGCATGGTGTCCAGCATCTAGCGGGGACGTCCTTTGGAAGATCCATCCGTTGGTCGGCTGCGGAATTCCTATATCTACCACCTGTCAAAAATTCGGCTCGATCCGACCGTCCAAACTTCGGGAACCTTCCGATTAGTGCATCACTTTTCAGATCTGTTTTCTGCGCGAAAACGAGTCCGACCCAAGTTCATCTTTTTTATGAACGGGATTTCAGACATCCTTTTTGAAGGAAAGTTTTGTATGGGGTATTGTGCTTTGTTCCCGAACACATCCCACTAACTTTGAGGTCTTTTCAACATGATCTTCGCCATTACACTGGTGTCAAACCAGTCCTGCCATATAGCTCCACGGCTGCCGACCTGCGCTAGACATGTCGTCGCTTTTTGAGCCGAGCTCAACTTCTTCGAATCCTCACCTTGCCGAGCCGAACAATAGTTCGGAATCGCCAAAGATAAATCATCACCAAAATCGCCGCCCCACAGATTACACGGAGCAGGCACACAGGCATCGCCGCATGGTCACTTCATCAAACCAGCATTGGCCGCGTCACAAGTTACGACATGCGTCGGCATGGCCGCACTGTTGCTTCTTCGAGCCGATGTCCATCACGCCGAACTACCTCAACACCCCGACTGACATGGCGGCTGCAACGACTCCTTACCAACCTGCTCCGTCACCTCAGCTAGACCGGGGACTTGGCTATTTATTCACCAACATACTCCGGTGACTTCGGCATCACCAGCCGACCAGCTTCGTCACGTTAGCTGGACCGAGGTCTTCGCCATGCCGTCGCTTTATCGCCCATCAGGCAATGGGTATGCGGATCGATTCCCAATTTTTGGGAGTCGCTTTTCTTCAGACTGCTACAACAAATAAACCAGGTGCTATTAATCCTAACAATTTTTGCTTGTTGGGTTTATTCTTCTTAAGGAATTATTACTCTGGTTTGTTCCATTATCTGTACACAGGTCTATCAAATGGCGGCCACATTAAAAACAGTCGCGTGGTGGTTCGGTAATCGATTTTGACTGCATTATGCGGTCACTACTCTGGAGTGCCGAACTCCTTGCTCGGACACCTCGGACCTGGGGGCTCGGACCTCGGCCATGCCAAGGACTGCGAACCTTGTCGGTTCAATGGGCGTCTTCATCCCGCCACAAGGCTGAATCGCGTCATCAACACCGGACACATTAACCAGCTAAGTTTCTTTCATGCTAAAAAACTTTCAGTTTTTAAACTTTGTTCGGTTTGACCAAGCATTATATTTTTTGGCACAAAGTTGTTTGTGAAAAAGTTCCTTGTCAAAACTTTGTTTGTGACACACATATTCAAACACCCCGTTTACTTGCGGGCTTCCTTTGTGAAGCTTTTCTTCTTGCATATGATTATACTTGTACGGCTTCGTTCCTTGTTCGTGTATTACGCCACAATATGCACCATGTTGACTTAAGCGATTTGCAAGCTGGGTTGCCTTGCTCCTGTGTTTACCCCTACGTTCCCGATTGTTCGGCTAGGGAGTAAAGGGAGCACCTCTGCGATTGTCACGATCGGTTCATCCGAGCCGGACCTCAGACCGGTGAAGCCGAAAGCTAAGCGCTCTTACTGTTTTCAATTATGGTAGGCACACAACGGAACTCATGAGTACAAAAAATCTATTACACAAGTCTCATAGTAAGAATGAGCACCGAAAAAAGGTATCGGTGGGGTACTATTTTCTTCGAAGATGCTTCTTACACTTTGTTAGTAATATAGCATAAGTTCCTCGAGCGCTTTTGTCCGTTACAGCCTTATGGCCTGATTGCCTGGTTATCGGAAACACCGTTGATATTCTCGACAGGCGGAGTACATAACACTTTTCGGTCCTTGACCGAAGAGGGAGAAGCCGACGGTCGGTTAAGACGCGTTTAAAGTTCGGGTGAACAAAGATATGATATTAGTACTTCGGTACATACAATCATTATACATAAAATTCTTTTGCCCAAGTCACGTGGGGGCTCTTAAATTAGTATGAGTTGTTTTTCTTCTTGGTCATTGCAAAGTCTTTTTTCTATCACTCCTTTCTCGATGCAAGTGTGTGGTGAATAGCCGGATAGCCTTGCTTCTCTCTAAATCCGCTCGAGTGCAGTTTGCTAAACTAGCCTCGGAGAAGCACTCCGCCTTCGGGATAAGGAGGTTGAGGCCATAGGCTGACCCGCTTGGAGTCTTGAGATAGGATGTGTCATGTTAAAGCACGACAGAAGCACCTTTTTTTTTAAAAAAGTCCAATTTTCGGATTGGCACCAAACACTTGATCTAGTTCGGACATTAAACTTTTGAATAAGTTTTTTGGCTTTTCGAGCCTATGGCACTTTTAAACTATTTGTGTGTTTCCACCATTAGTCTCCCAGTGCATCACCGGACACCTTTAGGGATTCGGCCAAAACATTCTCGGATATTGCTTTATATACATCTGTTTTGAATTGTGTCTTCGGTCAATAGTTGGGTTGCCCGGCTCCTGTGCTTACCTCCTACGTTCCGCTTTGTTCGGCTAGGCGTGCAAAGGGAGAACCATTGCGATTGTTCTTCCAGTTCTCATGGTCAAGTACCTCCGTGGAGAAAGCCGGAAACTGACTGTCACAATAGGCGTAAACTGATTAGCGATCCGATGGCTATGTTAAATGACGGGCCATTCATAACATTGGCCGAAGTGTTTACGGCTTGACCTCGGATGTCGCCGAACACTAACCGGGGGCTCATAGCTAGCTTCCCGCTTTAAAGCTCCTATGACTAAGCGAAAGTTATAAAGCCCGCATATCTGGTTGCCTCGTTTCCACTAACACAATCGCCTTCGGGCACCGAGACATCGGCTAAGGGTTGCTTTGTTATTGCGGAAACACCCTGTGTAGTATCTACCAAGGGGTAGAAGCCGAAGATGGGCCACTTTCAACTAATAAAACGGTCACAATGGAGTCAAAATAATGATGTAAAGTACTTTGATACATAGAATCATTACACATAATCTGTGATTTTACTCTGGATATCGATCCTTAATTCGGCCACCCGTGCCCACATTAAGGCTCGGGGGCTACTGGGCTTTGCGCTCATTATTTACAAATATTAAAGGGGCACTTCGATCCCCTGATCTGGTGTTGCCACCCAACCATTGTCTCGGGGGCTACTGCATTGCAGTCCAATAAAGAAAATTTAAAGCGCAATATAGTTTTTGAGGAGACTATTATCCTCAGGTTGGTCGGCCACACCCAACCTGAGTCTCGAGGACTTTGCACACCGCGTTTCTATTCCTAAGTATGATGCCGAGCTGGGAATTGATCCTCAGGCTGATTTTATGAATCGACCTGAGTCTCAGGGCTACTAGGGTCAGTGGTTTGATTTTTTCCTTCAGGTGCATCCCGGATATTAGGCCAACACGCACCTTGAGGGCCACTGGCTATACATCTCGTCAGAGATTACATTGCACAATTCGGAATTAAATTCATAAAAATCAGCCCATGGCCAAGGTGGTGCACCACCTCTAAGCGATCCGGCATAAAGCTCGGGCGCCAGTGGCTTGCTCCATAGAGGGCATTTCCGGTATTAAGCTTAGCTAAACTCTTTCAACTTTTTGAATCAAGGTGATCTATGACACCTCGAATATAATCCGGTGTTGGAGCTCGGATATAGTCCGGCGTTGGAGCTTGGACACAGTCTAGCGTTGGAGCTCGGATACATTCCGGTATTGGATCTCGGAAGCAGTCCGGCGTTGGTGCTTGGCTGCAAAAGACTCCTCGAATGCAGTTCGGTGTTGGAGCTCGGACGCAAGAGGACACTGCCGCCCGGGAACAACTTCAAACCCGAGGTCTGGCAAAAAAATAACAAGGCATTGATAAAGGCCGGAAACTTAAAGGGGCTCCTCAGATACCCAACGTGTAAACTCTTCGGATGCACTTCGGCGATCCTCAAGATCGAAGATGAGAAGATTTGTTGAAACAGTTTTCAAGACCAACGACCAAAGATGAAGAACGGTTCGGAAGAATCAAGGAGCGTCCCTAACTTGAAGACCGGTTCAGGGGGCTACTAACGGTGTCCTGAACTAGGGGGTACTCACCACGTCATCTCCTGATCTATTAGATTGGGCCGAGGACCCCAATGGCCGTATACTCATGGGCCAGTCCAGACAGCTGCTGCATACAAGGAAGATTCCACAAGACTTGGTGATCAAGACAAGGACTCCTCCCCCACCGGTGTATTCGGCTAGGACTCTTGTTATCCTAGGCCTCTGGTGCATTATATAAACCAGGGCCAGTATAGTCGATAGATCAGATATACAACAATCATACCATCATAGGCTAGCTTCTAGGGTTTAGCCTCTACGATCTCGTGGTAGATCTACTCTTGTACTACCCATATCATCAATATTAATCAAGCAGGAAGTAGGGTTTTTCCTCCATCGAGAGGGCTAACACTGGTAAACATCTGTGTCCCTTGCTTCCTGTTACCATCAGCATTGACGCACAGATCGGGACCCCCTACCCGAGATCCACCGATTTTGACACCGACAGCAGGCACAGGCGAGGAGTCCCAAGGCATCAGGCAAAGGTTTCCATATCGGTGCCAAGACCCGCAAGACGGCAGGGCGGAGGTCATCACGGAGCCCACAGCTGCATCACCACCAGAGCCTTTGGCAGGCGAAGACCACCTTTTTTCAGGATATCTTGTACTAGTTGTCTCCCTTCGAAATTGGCCATTGTGGGATCCCTTACCGCCTACATTTCAGAAGAGGACCAAGGCCTCTATAAATAGGACCAACCACCACCATATGAAGGGGACAGATCATTCAGACCACCCTCAACATGCACAGCTCACCAAGGTCAAGAACACCTCTCCTCAGGAGGCTGTTCATCCATTGTACTTGTTCATACTTAGCCTACGAGGCATTCCACCACCACCTCACTAGAGTAGGGTATTACACCACAACGGTGGCCCGAACCAGTATAAACCTTTTTATCCCACGTTCTTTGAGTTGGTCGAGCTAGGCCGTGAGATCGTTGAGCGGGAGAACCAGGGGGAGAGAGTTCTTCGTGTGCACCCCAAAGTTCGAACCTTAAGGGTTTGCCGGAACCCACAATCCGACATTTGGTGCGCCAGGTAGGGGTGTGCCAAAGCTTTCTCCCCCACCGGTCGACCTTCCATCGCCCCGTGGATCCAATGTCTGACAATCAGAGGACCCACGCCGACCACTCGGTCACATGGCCCGCCCGAGCGCTGCCGAACGCCCAAGAAGACCTCAACTCCGCACTCCAGGCGGCCCGCAGGCCAGCACCCACCGCCCTTGCGCTGCGGCGCACGCGCGCTACCGCACCATCTACAGGCTACGCAACGGAAACGGCACCACACACCCGACGGGAGCAGTCAAACATGCGAGCCGCACTCATCGTGGCGCGGTAGCTGCTGCGATGCAGGTTGGTGGAGGGCGGCCGTGATGCCATGCTGGAGCGCGTCGCCGAGCTGTTGGACGCTGCCTGCAGAGGTACGCTGCCCTTCTGCTCTTTGACCATGCCTCAGGTTGTGGCAGAAGCACGTGCGAGGCCCCGGCGAGCTCGCGCGCCCCCTGGGGCGTTAGGGGGACCTGACAACATGAACGTAGGCCTTGGCGCGGGCCGTCCTGCCTCGACAGCGCCATCACCAGGAAGGACAAGTGCTGGCTGGCCGCCGCGGGGACACGTAGGGGTGCCATCCAGTGGCCACCAGGATCAGGCTATCAGGACCCAGACCCTAAGTCACACCAATCTAGCATGTAACACATCATATCACTTTGCGGCCTCACGCACGGTATTCCCACGGGTGCCACCTCACCTGGCCCGGGACCATTTGTGCCTTTTGGCTCACGTATATGATAGTGTCGCTAGCATCCATATGACAGAGAACCCGGGCCGACATGACTAGTCGTGAACCCAAAGTGGCGCTAACTTACGGGGACAGGCATACATGAATCAACATCGAGCATGTCGGTCAGCAGCGTGTGAATCCGGGCTGTAGCAACTAGGCTAACAGGACTCCAGGAACCCGGGCTGTAGCAGGCTAGCAGGACTCCGGATGTCACTGCATGACATTTCCTCGAAGGGACAGACACAGGAACGAAGTGAATCACATGTCGGCCAGTGTAAGTGTTCGGGAGCAGTAGTGCTGGGCTAACAGGACTCCGGTAAACAGGGCTGTAGCGGACTACCAAGGCTCGGTGGAAGCACCAGACTACATTTCCCCATAAGAGAGGATACTAAGGATGAACAACTAGATTGTCGGATCTGTTGGCGTTCTGGGAACGGGGGTCCCAAGACTTGCCTGCCTGCGGCCCACGGCGTGGCTGAGCAGCGGGCCGTATGGCCCATCTTCATCAACAAGGCATCAAAGACCTTCGCGAGGGTCCAAGCCTCGTGAGACGGACGGTGCAAGACTTCCTCTGGAGTGGCCTAGCCAGGCCGGCTCACGGGGAGTGGAGATATCAAGGCGGGGCAAACCTCACGAGGCACTCGTGACGTGAGTTGACGAACGGCGCGAGGCGGGCGCTAGTGCGTGCAGCGTCCCCATTTCCTCTTTGGTGCTAAGGAGGCAAGCGCAGACGAAGAGTACCGAGGCATCAGGCAAAGGTTGCCATATTGGTGCAACAAGACCAAGACCAGGAGGACGGCAAGGCGAAGTCATCGTGGAGCCCAAGACGGCATCATCCCAGGGCTTTTTGCAGGCGAAGACCGCTTTTGTCAGGATAGCTTGTACTAGCTGTCCCCCTTCAAATTTGCCCGCCGTTGTTGGCTCCCTTCCCCCTCAACATTTGGGAAGAGGGACAGGGCCTCTATAAATAGGTCTAGCCACCACAGTAGTAAAAAACAACTGAGACAGATCGAGAAGCCAACACTCCCACAAGAACACCCCGACCTCAGAAGGCTGCTCTTCCCTTGTACTGTTCATCATCAGCACAAGAGGCAATCCACCACCACCACACTGGAGTAGGGTATTACACCACAACGGTGGCCCGAACTAGTTTAAACCCCATGTCTCTTTTTGTGTTGTGAGTTCATCGAGTTCGTCGGCAAGATCTTAACGAGCTAGAGCGTAGATCGGTAGGAGGGAAAGACTTCACGCGCACCCCAGTGTTCGAACCTTAAGGGTTGTTCTGGAACCCCACATGCGACATTTGGCGCGCCAGGTAGGGGTGCGCCAGAGCTCCTCTCCACCAACCTGCGCCCTGTGCCGCCGCGCTTCGCTCCCATGGCAGGAGCGCCGCCATCCGCCTCTGCGACCGACACCGGCAGCAGGGAGTCTGGGTACCGAGCCCTGGCCCCCGCCCTGCGGCGAGTGCAGTGGCCGACCAAGTTCAAGCCAGAGATGCCGCCGCGTTACGACGGCGCGGCAGACCCAGCGCCGTTCCTGCTGGCATACGAGGAGGCCGTCCTTGAAGCCGGAGGCGACGACAAGATCATGGCCAATTGGTTACCCATTGACCTCGCCAGTGAGCCACGCGTCTGGCTGCTCAACCTCCCAGGATCCACGATGGCGTCCTGGGAAGAACTCCACAACCTCTTCGCAGCGCGCTACGCTGTGCCGGCGCACCACGCAGTTGCGGCGCTGCTGGGTTGCTCCCAAGCGCCGCCTTCAAATCGCCACGTCAAGCCTTTCCTCCGTCAGATTGGAGTAGTATCCAAGCGCCCGGGGGCTCCGCCTGGTTGGGCTTCGCCGGAGGCCGACCTCACCTTCGACTCGGAAGACCACCCTGGCTCCGCCGCCGGCTCCGGCATACTCCCAATGCTCTGTACACCTACCATCTAAAATGTGGCCTTCACCAAGACCCTCATCGATGGCGGTGCCGGCCTCAACTTGCTCTCCGTGGAAGCCTTCAGCCTCCTCCACGTGCCGCCCGAGAGGCTCAACCTCAGCAAGCCTATTTCGGGAGTAGGCGGCAGAGCTGCCCACTCTCTGGGGCAGATCCGCCTCCCCGTCACCTTCGGCATGTGCGACAACTACTGCACTGAGCAGGTGGACTTCGACATCGCCCGCATCTGCCTCCCGTACAATGCCATACTCGGGTACCCGGCTCTTGCTTAGTTCATGGCGGCGACTCACCCGGCCTACAACCTCATGAAGATGCCAGGGAGCAAGGGCGTCCTCACCATCAAGGGGGGCACTAAGGAGGTAGTGACGGCGCTCAGGCTCGCCTTCAAGGCCGCGGCAGCGGCACAGCCAGTCGGCGCCAGTACGCCCGAGGCCAAGGAGACCGCGCCCGCCAAGAAGAAGCGGTTGTTCACCCAAGACAAGGCGGAAACCAAGCAGGTTCCAGTTGACGAGGACGGGTCTTCAGGAGCCACCTTTACCATAGGAACCAGCCTTGACCCGGGACAAGAAGAAGCTTTGGTGAGGTTTTTGCGCGCGAACAAGGAGATATTCGCATGGGAGCCCAATCAGCTGGTACGGGTCCCGAGGAAGGTGATCCAGCATCATCTAAGGGTGTGCCCCAACATGCGCCCTGTGAAGTAGCGGGCGAGACGGCAGTCCGACGAGAAGCAGGCCTTCATCGTACAAGAGACATGCAAGCTAGAGGCGGTTGGCACCATTCGAGAAGTTCGGTACCCTGATTGGCTGGCGAACCCCGTCGTGGTACCGAAGAAAGGTGGGAAGGAACGGATGTGCGTCGACTTCACCAACCTCAACAAAGCCTGCCCCCAAGATCCGTTCCCCCTTTCGCGCATCGATTAAATCGTCGACTCCACCGCCGTGTGCGATTTTTTATGTTTCCTGGACGCGTTTTCTGGATACCACCAGATCAAGATGGCAGTGGAGGATGTGGAGAAGACAACCTTCTTTACACCGTGTGGGGTGTATTGCTACACCTGCATGCCTTTCGGCCTCCGCAACATGGGCAGAACCTTTCAGCGACTGATGCACATCGCCTTGGGGCGGCAGCTCGGGAGGAACACGGAGGCCTACGTTGATGACATAGTAGTCAAATCTTGCGAGGCGAGGACGTTGATTCAAGACTTGGAGGAGACCTTTGAAAGCTTGCGCCAAGTGAACCTGAGGCTTAACCCGGAGAAGTGCGTGTTCAAGGCCCCTCCAGAAGCTACTAGGGTTCCTCAGATCCCATGAGGGATCGAGGCGAACCCGAGAAGATTAAGGCCATCAAGACATGAGCCCACATGACCCTCAAGGAGATGCACGAAGCTAGCAGGCGGGTGACTGTGTAAGGGCGTTTCATCTCCAAGCTAGGCGAAAAGTCGCCTTACCCTTCTTTAAGCTCATGAAGAAGAAGGGCCCTTCGAGTGGACCTCGGAGGCCGACCGGCCTTCCAAGAACTCAAGAAATACCTCACCAGCCCCCGGTGATGGTGGTGCCCGCAACCTCTCGAGCCTCACGGTACTCTACCTCGGCGACCAGACTCCGCTTGTGGCGCTGGTGGCGGTTCGGGAGGAGCGCCAAGACAAGGAAGTGTTGCACCAAGCCCGAGCTGATGCGGCCCAGGGTCAGGAAGGCATGGCAGGGCCGTCAGTAGCGGAGCACCAAGCTCAATAGGGCAACGCCACAGAAGCTCCCGAGGATAGTCAGATCTCAGGAAACCCCCCACCTCATGATACACCACAATCTCCGAAGGACCCGAGCCTAAACAGTGTGCCAGCCCTCGTCGAACACCCAGTATACTTCGTCAGCACCGTACTGTGGGACGCGAGGTGATACGTCTCCAACGTATCTATAATATTTGATTGTTCCATGCTATATTATCTACTGTTTTGGGGAATATTGGGCTTTATTATCCACTTTTATATTACTTTTGGGACTAACCTATTAACCGGAGGCCCAGCCCAGATTTGTTGTTTTATGACTATTTCAGTATTTCGAGGAAAAGGAATATCAAACGGAGTCAAAAATGGCACGAAATCAACTGGAGAAGTTATTTTTGGAAGGGAAGCCACCCGATGGACTTGGAGTGCACGTCAGGAAAGAAGGGAGGTGCTCACGAGGGTAGGGGCGCGCCCACCCCACAGGCGCGCCCGCCTCGTGCCCCCCCTTCGGGTCCACCGACGCACCCCTGCACCCATATATACCTACATATCGTAAAACTTCCGTAACAGAAGATAGATCGGGAGTTCCGCCGCCGCAAGCCTCTCAGAGCCACCAAAAACCTCTCGGAGCCCGCTCGGCACCTCGCCGAGGGGGGAACCCATCACCGGTGGCCATCTTCATCATCCCGACGCTCTGCATGACGAGGAGGGAGTAGTTCACCCTCGGGGCTGAGGGTATGTACCAGTAGCTTTGTGTTTGATCTCTCTCTCTCTCTCGTGTTCTTGATTTGGCACGATCTTAATGTATCGCGAGCTTTGCTATTATAGTTGGATCTTATGTTCCTTCTCCCCCTCTACTCTCTTGTAATAAATTGAGTTTTCCCCTTGAAGTAATCTTATCGGAATGAGTCTTTAAAGATTTGAGAACACTTGATGTATGTCTTGCCGTGCGTATCTGTGGTGACAATGGGATATCACGTGATTCACTTGATGTATGTTTTGGTGACCAACTTGCGGGTTCCGCCCATGAACCTCTGCATAGGGGTTGGCACACGTTTGCGTCGTGATTCTCCGGTAGAAACTTTGGGGCACTCTTTGAGGTTCTATGTGTTGGTTTGAATAGATGAATTGAGATTGTGTGATGCATATCGTATAATCATGCCCATGGATACTTGAGGTGACATTGGATTATCTAGGTGACATTAGGGTTTTGGTTGATTTGTGTCTTAAGGTGTTATTCTAGTACGAACTCTAGGGCTGTTTGTGACACTTATAGGAATAGCCCAACGGATTGATTGGGAAGAATAACTTTGAGGTGGTTTCGTACCCTACCATAATCTCTTCGTTTGTTCTCCACTATTAGTGACTTTGGAGTGACTCTTTATTGCATGTTGAGGGATAGTTATATGATCCAATTATGTTATTATTGTTGAGAGAACTTGCACTAATGAAAGGATGAACCCTAGGCCTTGTTTACTATCATTGCAATACCATTTACGCTCACTTTTACCACTTGTTACCTTGCTGTTTTTATATTTTCAGATTACAAAAACCTATATCTACCATCCATATTGCACTTGTATCACCATCTCTTCGCCAAACTAGTGCACCTATACAATTTACCATTGTATTGGGTGTGTTGGGGACACAAGAGACTCTTTGTTATTTGGTTGCAGGGTTGTTTGAGAGAGACCCACGGATTGATAAACCTTAGGTCATCAACTTGAGGGAAATTTGCTACTGTCCTACAAACCTGTGCACTTGCAGGCCCAACAACGTCTACAAGAAGAAGGTTGCGTAGTAGACATCAAGCTCTTTTCTGGTGCCGTTGCCGGGGAGGCTAGGTAAGTGAAGGTATATCTTTAGATCTTGCAATTGAATCTTTTTGTTTCTTGTTTTAGCACTAGTCTAGTTTATAAAAGAAAACTACAAAAAAATGGAGTTAAGTTTGTCTCATACGCCTGCCTTTTTAATATCTTTCATGAGTATGATGGAAAAGAAAATTGTGCCAAAGTGCTAGAAGAAGAATTACATAGAATGCTTGGCATGAAATATGTGAATGATGAGCATGATTGCAATGTTGTTAGTATGAATTCCTTGAATATCCATGATGCTAATGATGTGCAAAGCCACAAGCTTGGGGATGCTATGGTTGATGAAGATGATATGTTTAGTCCCCCAAGCTTTGATGAGCAAATTTACTATGATGAAAACATGCCTCCTATCTATGATGATTATTTTGATGACACGTATGCTTTAAAGAATAATGATAAACATGAAACTTGTCATCTTGATCTTAATCTTCAATCACATGATAGTTATTTTTTTGAGTTTGCTCCCACTATTCCGAGTGAGAAGAATTTTTCTTATGTGGAGAGTAATAAATTTTTTATGCTAGTAGATCATGAAAATAATGCTTTAGGTGCTGGTTATATTGTTGAATTCATTCATTATGCTACTGAAAATTATTATGAGGGAGGAATATATGCTTGTAGGAATTGCAATAATATCAAGTTTCCTCTCTATGTGCTTAAAGATTTTAAGTTATGCTTGTTTTGTCTTCCTATGCTTGTTGATTATTGTTCCCATAAGTTGTTTGCTCAAAAAATCCCTATGCATCGGAAGTGGGTTGGACTTAAATGTGCTAGTCATATTCTTGATGATGCTCTCTTTATGTGTCAATTCCTATCTTTTATGTAAGCATCATTGAAATCATCATGCCTAGCTAGGGGCGTTAAACTATAGCGCTTGTTGGGAGGCAACCCAATTTTATTTTAGTTTCTTGCTTTTTGGTTCTGTTTAGGAATAAATAATCCATCTTGCTTCTGTTTAAATGTGTTTTTATGTTTTAATTAGTGTTTGTGCCAAGTAGAACCTTTGGGAAGACTTGGGTGAAGTCTTTATGATCATGCTGTAAAAAACAGAAACTTTAGCGCTCACGAGATTAGCTAAAACTTTTTACTGGAGAGTGCTATTTAGTTGATTCTTTTTTCAGATGATTACTAGACAAATTTCTCAGGTACACCAATTTATTTTAGAATTTTTGGAGTTCCATAAGTTTGCGTTAGTTGCAGATTACTACAGACTTTTCTGTTTTTGACAGATTCTGTTTTCATTGTGTTGTTTGCTTATTTTGATGAATCTATGGCTAGTAAAATAGTTTATAAACCATAGAGAAGTTGGAATACAGTAGGTATAACACCAATATAAATAAAGAATGAGTTCATTACAGTACCTTGAAGTGGTGTTTTGTTTTCTTTCGTTAACGGAGCTCACGAGTTTTCTGTTAAGTTTTGTGTTGTGAAGTTTTCAAGTTTTGGGTAAAGATTCGATGGACTATGGAATAAGGAGTGGCATGAGCCTAAGCTTGGGGATTCCCAAGGCACCCCAAGCTAATATTCAAGGATAACCAAGAGCCTAAGCTTGGGGATGCCCCGGATGGCATCCCCTCTTTCGTCTTCGTTCATCGGTAACTTTACTTGGAGCTATATTTTTATTCACCACATGATATGTGTTTTGCTTGGAGCATCATTTTATTTTGTTAGTATTTTCTTTATGTTATTTATATTAGTGTTTTGCATCTCTATTTTCAATAAAAAAGTCAAGGATAGCCTTTGCCATGCTTATTTTTCAAGTATGCATGTTGCTGTTTGAAAACAGAAAGTTTACCGATGTTGCAAAAATTCCCTAGAAAAGTCAGAGAGTGGTATAATGTTGAATATTTTTGCATATTGAGATATGATAAATTTATTACAGTGGTAATTTTAGTTCATAATTTTTGGAGTTAGGGAAGTATTGATACTCTTGCATTCTTTACAGACTATACTGTTTTGACAGATTGCTGTTATGTTTGCATTGTTTGAATATGTTTGCTTGTTTAATGATTCTATTTGAGGATAGGAGTATTAAATATGCAGAGCCACTTAGTATGCAATGTTGAATAATAATCTTAGTGATTTGTTACAGTAGAAAATGATAAGGTTTTGCATTGGCTTATACTAACCTATCTCACGAGTTCTTGTTGAGTTTGGTGTGGATGAAGCTTTTGATAAAAAGAGAAACCATGATATGAGAGGAATTAAGGAGACACAAAAGTTCAAGCTTGGGGATGCCCAAGGCACCCCAATATAATATTTCAAGGAGTCTCAAGCATCTAAACTTGGGGATGCCCCGGTAGGCATCCAACCTTTCTTCTTCAACAACTATCGGTTAGTATCGGTTGAGCCTATGTTTTTGCTTCTTCACATGAGTTGTGCTATCCTTGCAATGTCATTTTATTTTGTTTTGCTTGCTGTTTGGATACAATACCAGGATCTGAAATTCTTAAATGAGAGAGAATCTTCGCATGGTTGCATAATTATTCGACTACTCATTGATCTTCACTTATATCTTTTGGAGTAGTTTGTTGTTTGCTCTAGTGCTTCACTTATATCTTTTAGAGCCTGGTGGTGGTTTTATTTTGAAGAAATAGATGAACTCTCATGCTTCACTTATATTATTTTGTGAGTCTTAAATAGCATGGTAATTTTCTTAATTAATCCTAATATGCTAAGCATACAAGATTTGTAAGAATTCTTATGAGTGTATTGAATACTTTGAGAAGTTTGATACTTGATAATTGTTTTGAGACATGAAGATGGTGATATTAGAGTCATGCTAGTTGAGTAGTTGTGAATTTGAGAAATACTTGTGTTAAAGTTTGTGATTCCCGTAGCATGCACGTATGGTGAACCGTTATGTGATGAAGTCGGAGCATGATTTATTTATTGATTTTCTTCCTTATGAGTGGGGTCGGGAACGACCAATGGTCTTTTCCTACCAATCTATCCCCCTAGGAGCATGCGCGTAATACTTTGCTTTGATAACTTCTAAATTTTTGCAATAAGTATATGAGTTCTTTATGACTAATGTTGAGTCCATGGATTATACGCACTTTTCCCATCCTTCCACCATTGCTAGCCTCTCTAATCATCACAAGACTTTTCGCGGTATCATACACCCACCATATACCTTCCTCAAAACAGCCACCATACCTACCTATCATGGCATTTCCATAGCCATTCTGAGATATATTGCCATGCAACTTTCCACCGTTCCGTTTGTTATGACACGCTCCATCATTGTCATATTTCTAGCATCATCATGTAGTTGACATCGTATTTGTGGCAAAGCCACCATTCATAATTCTTTCATACATGTCACCCTTGATTCATTGCATATCCGACATCACGGGAGGCATTCATATAGAGTCATACTTTGTTCTAAGAATCGATTTGTAATTGTTGAGTTGTAAGAAAATGAAAGTGTGATGATCATCATTATTAGAGCATTGTCCCAGTGAGGAAAGGATGATGGAGACTATGATTCCCCCACAAGTCGGGATGAGACTCCGGACGAAAAAAAATAAAAAAAGAAAAAAAAGAAAAAAAAAGAGGCCATAAAAAAAGAGAAAAGGCCCAAATAAAAAAATGAGAGAAAAAGAGAGAATGGGCAATGCTACTATCCTTTTACCACAGTTGTGCTTCAAAGTAGCACCATGATCTTCATGATAGAGAGTCTCTCATTTTGTCACTTTCATATACTAGTGGGAATTTTTCATTATAGAACTTGGCTTGTATATTCCAATGATGGGCTTCCTCAAATGCCCTAGGTCTTCATGAGCAAGCGAGTTGGATGCACACCCACTTAGTTTCTTTTGTTGAGCTTTCATATACTTATAGCTCTAGTGCATCTGTTGCATGGCAATCCCTACTCACTCACATTTATATATATTGATGGGCATCTCCATAGCCCGTTGATACGCCTAGTTGATGTGAGACTATCTTCCCTCCTTTTGTCTTCTCCACAACCACCATTCTATTCCACATGTAGTCCTATATCCATGGCTCACGCTCATGTATTGCATGAAGATTGAAAAAGTTTTGAGAATGTCAAAAGTATGAAACAATTGCTTGGCTTGTCATCGGGGTTCTGCATGATTTAAATATTTTGTGTGGGGAAGATGGAGCAGAGCCAGACTATATGATTTTGTAGGGATAACTTTCTTTGGTCATGTTATTTTGAGAAGACATGATTGCTTTGTTAGTATGCTTGAAGTATTATTATTTTATGTCAATATGAACTTTTGTCTTGAATCTTTTGGATCTGAATATTCATCTCACAAGTAAGAAGAATTACATTGAAATTAGGCCAACTAGCATTCCACATCAAAAATTATCTTTTTATCATTTACCTACTCGAGGACGAGTAGGAATTAAGCTTGGGGATGCTTGATATGTCTACAACGTATCTATAATTTTTGATTGCTCCATGCTATATTATCTACTGTTTTGGGCAATATTGGGCTTTATTACCCACTTTTATATTACTTTTGGGACTAACCTATTAACCGGAGGCCCAACCTGATTCTTTGTTTTATGCCTATTTCAGTATTTCGAGGAAACGGAATATCAAACGGAGTCAAAACAGAACGAAATCAACTAGAGAAGTTATTTTTGGAAGGAAAGCCACCCGATGGACTTGGAGTGCACGTCAGGAAAGAAGGGAGGTGCTCACGAGGATAGGGGGCGCGCCTACCCCCCTGGGGCGCGCCCCCTGCCTCGTGGCCCCCCTTCGGTCCACCAACGTACCCCCTGCACCCATATATACCTACGTATCGTAAAGCTTCCAGAACAGAAGATAGATCAGGAGTTCCGCTGCCGCAAGCCTCTGTAGCCACCAAAAACCTCTCGGGAGCCCGTTCTAGCACCCTGCCGGAGGGGGAACCCATCACCGGTGGCCATCTTCATCATCCCGGTGCTCTCCACGACGAGGAGGGAGTAGTTCACCCTCGGGGCTGAGGGTATGTACCAGTAGCTATGTGTTTGATATCTCTCTCTCTCTCTCTATCGTGTTCTTGATTTGGCACGATCTTGATGTATCGCGAGATTTGCTATTATAGTTGGATCTTATGTTTCATCTCCCCCTCTACTCTCTTGTAATGAATTGAGTTTTCCCCTTGAAGTAATCTTATCGGATTGAGTCTTTAAAGATATGAGAACACTTGATGTATGTCTTGCCGCGGCGTGTCTGTTGTGACAATGGGATATGACGTGATTCACTTGATGTATGTTTTGGTGATCAACTTATGGGTTCCGCCATGAACCTATGCATAGGGGTTGGCACACATTTCGTCGTGATTCTCTGGTAGAAACTTTGGGGCACTCTTTGAGGTTCTATGTGTTGGTTTGAATAGATGAATTGAGATTGTGTGATGCATATCGTATAATCATGCCCACGGATACTTGAGGTGACATTGGAGTATCTAGGTGACATTAGGGTTTTGGTTGATTTGTGTCTTAAGGTGTTATTCTAGTACGAACTCTAGGGCTGTTTGTGACACTTATAGGAATAGCCCAACGGATTGATTGGAAAGAAAAACTTTGAGGTGGTTTCGTACCCCACCATAATCTCTTCGTTTGTTCTCCACTATTAGTGACTTTGGAGTGACTCCTTATTGCATGTTGAGTGATAGTTATATGATCCAATTATGTTATTATTGTTGAGAGAACTTGCACTAGTGAAAGGATGAACCCTAGGCCTTGTTTAATATCATTGCAATACCGTTTACGCTCACTTATACCACTTTTTATCTTGCTGTTTTTATAATTTCAGATTACAAAAACCTATATCTACCATCCATATTGCACTTGTATCACCATCTCTTCGCCAAACTAGTGCACCTATACAATTTACCATTGTATTGGGTGTGTTGGGGACACAAGAGACTCTTTGTTATTTGGTTGCAGAGTTGTTTGAGAGGGACCATCTTCATCCTACGCCTCCCACGGATTGATAAGCCTTAGGTCATCCACTTGAGGGAAATTTGCTACTGTCCTACAAACATGTGCATTTGCAGGCCCAACAACGTCTACAAGAAGAAGGTTGCGTAGTAGACATCACGAGGGCACGCTACCCCATGCCGCAAAAGCTCCTGCTCGCACTCCTGGTGGCCTCGCGCAAGCTGCGACATTATTTCCAAGGGCACCCCATCAAGGTCGTCTCATCTTACCCGTTGGGGAGGGTACTCAGGAGCCCAAACTCGGCCGGAAGGGTCGCCGAATGGAACATTGAGCTGCAAGCGTTCCAGCTGGAGTTCAGCACCACCAGGGTCATCAAGGGATGTGCACTCGCCGATTTTGTGGCAGAATGGGCAGATACCCCGACTCTTGAGGAAGGAGAAGACCGGTCCACCTCCCCAGGGAGTGAGGCACCAGACGACTGGGTCATGCATTTAGATGGCGCGTTTGCGCACCAGGCCGTGGGGGCTGGAGCAGTGCTCATCTCGCCCACTCAGGACAAGCTCTACTACGCCGTGCAACTCTGCTTCCAGCACGGCGAGAAGGTCTCCAACAATATCGCAGAATACGAAGGCCTCATAGCTGGCCTGAAGGCTGCGGCGGCTCTAGGAGTGAAGCGCCTCACTGTCAAGGGCGACTCGCAGCTCCTCGTCAACTTCTCCAACAAAGTATATGAGCCGAAGGAGGAGCACATGGAGCCCTACCTTGCGGAGGTGCACAAGATGGAAAAGCAGTTCTCGGGCCTAGAACTGCAGCACGTGCCCCGGGGCACCAACAAGGAAGCCGACGACATCGCCAAGAGAGCATCCAAGCGGCAGCCGCAAGAGCCCAGTGTCTTCGAAGAGCGGCTCTTCAAGCCATCGACTGCGCCACCTCTGTCAAGCACGGCTCAGCCTCGGGAGGAGCACCCACAGACCCCGGCCATGGGAGCCCCAGCTTGCGGCCCAACCTCAGGAGCCCGGCTGCTTTTGGCACTCGAGCCCAAGGAGGAGTGCTGGACCAAGGAATTCAAGGAGTATCTGATGCACGGGACGCTGCCGGAGAAGGAAGAAGACGCGGAGCGCGTGGCCCGACAGGCCACGGCATACTACATTCAAGATGGCGAGTGAGGGAGTACTGGATTAGGGGGTGTCCGGATAGCCGAACTATCACCGTTGGCCGGACTCCTGGACTATGAAGATACAAGATTGAAGACTTCGTCCCGTGTCCGGATGGGACTTTCCTTGGCGTGGAAGGCAAGCTTGGCGATACGGATAATGTAGATCTCCTACCATTGTAACCGACTCTGTGTAACCCTAACCCGATCCGGTGTCTTTATAAACCGTAGGGTTTTAGTCCGTAGGACGAACAACAATCATACCATAGGCTAGCTTCTAGGGTTTAGCCTCCTTGATCTCGTGGTAGATCTACTCTTGTACTACCCATATCATCAATATTAATCAAGCAGGAGTAGGGTTTTACCTCCATCGAGAGGGCCCGAACCCGGGTAAAAACATCGTGTCCCTTGTCTCCTGTTACCATCCGCCTAGACGCACAGTTCGGGACCCCCTACCCGAGATCCGCCGGTTTTGACACCGACATTGGTGCTTTCATTGAGAGTTCCTCTATGCCGTCGTTGTCAGGAAGGATGCCTCATCCCGTCTTTAAAGACGGCACCGTTGCCAAAGGAGCTTTGGCCACCGGCCAAACTCTCCAGCTAGGTGGTTTTCTTATGACCGCCTGTTCGGCCGCCGCGCCGACGATGACTTCTCGGGTCATCGAAAGCAATCTTAACGTTAACTCGGAACTCGTCGAGCAGTTAGATCTGATGGAGCTCTCTTCCTTGAATGAGCTCTTGGATCGTATCGCCGCCCTGGGAGTCACTACAGACTACGATCAGATTGGGCCTAAAACCGATCTGAGAGAGATCAACTCTCCCCGGGTTACCCACCACGTTGCTGTGGTAGAGGAACAATACGGCGAATCTTCTCCTACCTTAAGGACCAGCTATGTCCGGATTCCTGACCCCTCCATGCCGGATTCTCACGGAGGGGAGGACACCACTCAAGCCCTGAACTTAAAGTCAGGCAGCGGGCTAGATTCATTGGACAACCTCCAAGAACCCAAGCTTCCAAGTTCGGAAACTTCTTGGCCCCTGAATCTTAGATCGGACGGGGTTCGAAATTTAATTCCACCCGCCCACCCAAACATAAGCGATCTATCCCAAATCCGGCAAGAGCCCGGTGAAACAGTACATCATTACTGGGCCAGATTCCTCCTGGCTATGGACAGGATAAAGGATTGCCGTGAGGAGGACGCAATTTCATTCTTCTGCAATAATCGCACGGACAAGGGAATCCTAAACGCCATAAGTCATCGTGAAATTACATGATTTGCTGACTTGGCGTCCATAATACGAAAGTACTGCGCGACGGAGAGCGCCTGGAGAACCGAAATCAAATTTTGGGATAGTCCGGCCCCGGATACGACCCTAGTCCGAAATGAAAGGGTGCATTATCACCAGGCACCTGGGTTACACACCAAAAAGCAAAAAAACCCCAAGGGGCATGGAACCGTACTGGAGGGATGGCTCAGTGGAACCTGCAAAATTCATAGCACAGAGGGCGCCACTCCAACTCATAGCCTTAGAGCATGTTGGATACTACGGCAGGTGGCCAAAAGTGGCGAAGAGCTCTTAGCTCCAGAGCACCAGCCCAGCAATACCAGTACGGTATTAACTGTCGGATTTTGGGTTCCGGCTGACCCTTCGAGGTTTGAACACTGGGGTGCGCGCGGAAATCTCGTCCTCTACCTACCTGCACCCCGCCGCCTCGCTAGGATCTAAACTACGAAAGAGACAACACAAGAGACACAAGGTTTATACTAGTTCGGGCCACCATTGTGGTGTAATACCCTACTCTAGTTTGTGGTGTGGTGGATTGCCTCTTGGGCTGATGGTGATGAACAATACAAGGAAGGACAGCCTCTCGAGGGTCTATTCTTGGCCGGTGCGATGAACCGCTAGGGGGAGTTCAGTCGCTCTCTCTCTCTCTGCTGATTCCAGATTGCCGATCCCTTCACCCTATGGGTGGCTAGTCCTATTTATAGGCAAAGGCCCTGGGCCTCTTCCCAAATATTGAGCGGGAAGGGTGCCAACAATTGGCCATTTTGAAGGGGAACATCTGGTACACTTATCCTGACTAAAGTTGGTCCTCGCCTGTTAAAGGCTCTGGTGGTGACGCCGGCTTGGGCTCCACAATGACTTCCTTCCTGCCGTTGGACTGGTCTTGGTCTTGTTGCACCGAAATGGACAGCTTTGCTTGATGCGCTCTCCTGCGCTTGCTCCCTTTGCACCAAAGAGGAAAGGAGGACACTGCTGGCTGGCGCTCACCGCGCCCTTGGTCGTCATGGCTTGCGCCATGGGCACCTCGTGAGGTACCCCGCCTTGATCTCTCCGCCTCGCGAGCCACCTCGACGAGGTCGTGCTCGAGGAAGCTCCTGTCGTCCCGCCTCATGAGGCTTGGCCCCTCGCGAGGGTCTTGAGCTCGTGTTGATGAAGATGGGCCGTGTTGGGCCACCCTTTGAGCCACGCTGCAGGCCGCAGGCAGGCAAGTCTGGGGACCCCCGTTCCCAGAATGCCGACAGTAGCCCCCGAGCCCAAGGCGCGCTCGGACTTAGCCGAGCAGAGAGGCGAAGGGGCAAGTGCGAAGCGCTGCGGGCCCTAACAGCCTGCGGCCTTGTGTGCCGCGTGGCGGTTGATTGGACGTGGGCGCCTCAGCAACCGCGCGAGTCAATAAAGGAGCGGCGTCTGCCTGGGCTTTGCTTCCCTTGCTTTCTCTGGTTATTGCTCAGATCCCCTTTCTTGCGCCTCTCCTTCCTGCCTCTGAAATCTTCAGATCCACTTTGACTGCACGCCCTAGCAAGGCATGGCGCCTCGCCAGACCCCGGCCGGAGCTTGGTACGCGCCTGCCCTGGACTCGCCGAACGTGTCGGAGGCGAGCCTTGCCCGGGTGCGCCAGATGGCGGCGGCGCAGGGCATCGACGAGGCGAAGCTGTTCAAGGCCGGCTCCGCCCTCCCGAAGGGACAAGGGAGCACCTTCTATCCGCTCTTTGTAAGTGCCATTGTTGCCGGTCTGATGCCTCTGAGGGAGTCCTGGACTAGGGGGTGTCCGGATAGCCGAACTATCATCACGGCCGGACTCCAAGACTATGAAGATACAAGATTGAAGACTTCGTCCCGTGTCCGGATGGGACTTCCCTTGGCGTGGAAGGCAAGCTTGGCGATATGGATATGTAGATCTCCTACCATTGTAACCGACTGTGTAACCCTAACATATCCGGTGTCTATATAAACCGTATGGTTTTAGTCCGTAGGCTAACAACAATCATACCATAGGCTAGCTTCTAGGGTTTAGCCTCCTTGATCTCGTGGTAGATCTACTCTTGTACTACCCATATCATCAATATTAATCAAGCAGGAGTAGGGTATTACCTCCATTGAGAGGGCCCGAACCTGGGTAAAAACATCGTGTCCCTTGTCTCCTGTTACCATCCGCCTAGACGCACAGTTCAGGACCCCCTACCCGAGATCCGCCGGTTTTGACACCGACAGCCTCCCTTTTCCGAGTTCTTCTTCTCTGTCCTTCGCCATTACAAGCTACAAGCTCCTCATCGCCACCACAACTCTGTTCTCCTCCTGGCGATCTTCGCCTACTATTGTGAGGCTCACGTCGGGGTGCAGCCCTCAGTGGCCCTACTGCGCCACTATTTCTCCCTCTGGACCTCTCGTTGTTCCTTCTCTGCGTGCGCGAGCTTCATCGCGTACGGTAGCTCCATCACCATTTTGAACCCCGGGAAGAGGATTGAGGGCTTCAGGAGCAAGTGGGTGTTGGTAGATGTTGGGCGCATCCACCCTCGGCTAATCTTGCCCACGGAGCACCCCATACACTCCGACGACTGGTCTCGAGTGGAGCTCGTGGATCCCCGCGCGAGGCCGGTGTTGGAGAGGAGGGACATGGATCTGAGGCCGGCTAGCATGGCGGCGGCGAAGCTGACCGGCGTGTCACTGCTGAGGGAATTCCTGGAGCACCAGCTGGCTCCGCTTCGTTAGTACCCACTTCCGATG
Source organism: Aegilops bicornis (assembly GCA_021605145.1). Lineage (NCBI taxonomy): Eukaryota > Viridiplantae > Streptophyta > Magnoliopsida > Poales > Poaceae > Aegilops > Aegilops bicornis. The sequence goes on along the minus strand of CM038674.1, from coordinate 300,781,654 downwards.
TGGAGGCTCCACCCAAGCCCTGCGGTCTTGGCCGACGAAGACATGGCTGCGGTTCTCCAATCTTTGGTCGGGGGCGACATGGCGAGGTTGGAGGGCGCTCCTACGCCCCTGTTCCTCCGCGACAACTGGGAGCAGGTAGTGGAGTCCATGCCTGTCTTCAACGGGGACGGGCCCATGCCCGCGGAGGCTCCTGAGGACCCGGTGGACGTGTCCTCCGGCGACTCCAGCGAAGAGAAGGGAGAAGGGGAGCGGGAAGGAGGGCTCGACTCCGAGGCGACCGACGGAGAGTCGAGGGCTCCCCTCCCTCGGTGCAAGTCCCGCGTTCTCCGCCTCTCACCAAGCAACGATGACGACGAGGATGATGACGAGCGGGGCGGCGGAAGCTTGCCCCCGATCCCGAAGAAGGACAGGACCGGTGTCGGGGAGGCTGATCGGACCCACGAACACCTATGGGGCCGGCGGACCATGCCCCTTCTGGTTCGGAGGGGGGCGGAGATCGCACGAAGAGCGGATCGAGGCGAAGCACACGAGCAGTTTTACCCAGCTTCGGAGCTCTCCGGAGAGATAATACTCCTACCGCTGCTTGTCCGATTTGTATTGCGTTCTTGCTAGGGAGGCGATGAGAGCTACAAGACCTAGCGCGAGTGTTCTCTCGTTACGTATGAGTCGAACGATCGAACCCCCACGTTGCGCATTGGCCTCCTTTTATACGCACAAAGGGCTCCACCGGTGGCAACGTAGATGAGGGTACAAATGGAAAAACAGAGTTGGTACACCTACTTGAACGATTATGCGATTGCAATGTACCTAACCCCGACGGCAAGGGACAAAAGCATTAAATGCCCGCCTCGCCGCCCAAACAAAGGCAACAGAGACCGTTAGGTGCGCCACCGCTTGCCACGATGGTAGGCTTGTCGGCGCCGCTTATCGCTGCTCCCCGCTGGCTGCACAGCCTCTTGACACGCGCGCATGGAATGGTCCCATGGCGACACGTTGATGGATGAGCTGGAGCGGAGATGAAGAGAGGTTGCCTGCCGCGGCAAGTGCCTTGCCGCGTCCGGAGGCTTGTCGCGCTCCGAGCCTTCCCGGCAAGCTCCTCTTGCCGGGGTCTTGTCTTCTGCGTGCCTTGAGTGGCCTTCCCGGCAAGCTCCTGTTGCCGGGGCTTTGTCTTCTTGGTTAAATACTTTGTTCTTGAGTGGCTCCAAAGGAACCACGGAGGATCTTGGCGGTGACCAGGCAAGCCCCGCCGCAGTGCTTTGCAACTGCCCGCACGAAGTTCGGGATACTAGGGTACCCCTACTCTAGTACACCGACAGAGCCCCGGCCTGGTCTCAAGACACGGTGCCGAAGCGCTGTCGGCCAGGCCCAAAACAAAGGCACGGTCACACGCAGCCTTGATCACGCCAGAATCACCCCGGACCCACCACGTCCCCCACTAACGGCACGCACCGAACGTGGGCGTCGTGGTGAGAGATCGTGGGCAGGTCGTGGGGTTTCTTTATTAGGAAAAGCGAACGTCCGCCTCTCCCTCCTTATAAACAGGGGAACAGGGCAGGTCGCCCACCTCGCCATTGCTGTCTTGTCTTGTAAACCACCGCCGCTCCCCTTCTTCTCCGGCGAAGAGAGCGCCCGCCCCTTTCGCCACAACGCCATCAACGCCGTCCGGTCTCCTCCACCGCCTCCGCCATGGCTCGAAAGCCGACAAAGGGAAGGCGTGAAGTCGGCCAAAGGCGCAGCTTTCGCGGCGCTGCGCAAGGAGCGGGCCATCTTCTCTCCCCAGCTCGACGCAAAGGAGCTGAGGGAGGGGTACTACCTCTTCTGGTCGACGGAGACGCGTGCGCATCCGCGCACGAAGGTACTCCCCGCCATCGCTTCGGAATTAGCCCCAACTGGGTATCCTTTCTTTGCCCTTTTATTCTATTGCGGGCTCTGCCCGCCTTTTTCTCGAAGTTCTTCGTGACATTATGAACACCTACGGGTTCCCTCCTTGATTTCACCCCAACGCCATTTCGACCATGGCAGTTTCGACACCTTTGCGAAAACTTTGCCGGATCCACCCCAACGTAGCCCTCTTCCGCCATTTCTTCATGCCCTGCGAGAGAGAGGGGAGCCGCTTGCGGAGGGATTGCTTGGGTCTCTGTGGTCGGCAAGAAGGAGGCCTATCTGGAAGGAGAGTTCCGCATGACAAGTGGGAGGTGGAGAGCCAATCGGTGTTGGATCGTAGAGGAGAACCCGCAGCCCTTCTTGCCAGGCGCCAAGCCCCAATAGTGCGCGGTAACAGCGATTGGAGCAACTTGGCGCCAAGGATGCCAGGTTGAAGATAATGACCCGGATTCTGCGCCTCAGGCTTGCCGGACTCACCGTAGAGGCGCAGCTTGGCGCTGGATTTCCTTCGCGCCGCGACGCTTCCCTTGCAGGAGAGGAGGAGGCCTGCTTGGGAGTTCCAAAACGCAGCGGACATCATGAGGCTGCGCCGGGCCTTAACTGGAATTTCACCGCCTTGGAGTTGGATGCGATGCTGCTAGAGCTGTTCAAGAACGACCACGATCACCCGAGTGGTTTAGGTTGCCGAGGGGTCGCCCCATTGTGCAACAACTTCTGCGCCGACCGCATCCGCCGCCATGATGCCGCCAGCGATTCCCATGGGATCGCTCCAACCTGGCAAGAGCCTTCCGACGACATCGTCGCGGCAGTTCTTCGACAGCTTGGAAGAGATGCCGATCCGCCCCGACGAGCAGAAGAAGCTCACCCGCGACACCATCGACGAGGAGATGATGCGCATCGCCACAAGGTTGGAGGAGGCGGCAGCATCCGCTGCCGCTGGCGTCTTCGGGTACACCGTGAAGGAGGCAGAGGCAGCAGAGGCGGCAAGCCTTGCCGAATAAGGGAGTTCGCCGGGTGAGGAAGAGCTTGCCGAGCCCGAGGCTGAGTCGAGCGGACCAGCCGAGGGCGCTTTCCCCACCACCCAGCGGCTTGCCGCAACGGAGCCCCAGCCTGGGCCAAAGAGGCGCCTCCGCAAGGCCGAGACGAGACGGGCGGCAGGGCCCATTACCGCAGAGCTGCGGCGACGCGCTCTACCACGGCAAGCGATGTTGCCGCGGGAGCACCCCACACTGCTGCGACAACTAGGGCGGGATCCTCCCAAGCCACCGCCGACGCCTCCGCCAAGTGGCCAAGAGAGCCCACTCCTCCGAATCGTCGCACCGGAGGCGAGCCGGAGTTTGATTTCTCCGCGCTCAGCTCCGAGGAGGAAGAAGAAGAGTAAGCTTCAATATTGTGCTTGTATTTCTTCAATTTTGTTGCTTCATCTTGAATCTGATTTGCTTCGTTACGAACTCTTTCCTTTCCAGACGCCGCCCAGAGAGCGTCGAAGAGAGCCAAGACCCCGGTGGTCGTCGTTGAGGACGATCCACCTGTGGCAACAGGAGGCGCGTCTGAGACCCCCTTGCCGGACCCGACAACCCTTCTTCAGAGCAGCCCCCAGCACAGCCCCCAGAGTAAGTATGCGGTTTTCTCCTTACTGTTAGGTGTGCGTGGGTGCTCCTTGTTCATTGATATCTGACTGTTGGTTTGTGTAGGAGCAGAGCAGCCTCATCAGGAGGGCTCGGAAGCCGCCCCTGAAATTCTATCTCGCCGACTACTCCGCCAAGGGAGGATTCTCCCAAGCAAGGGAGTTGCCCTCCCAAGAAGGGAGGCTACTCTGGCAAGGGACAGCACCAGTGACCCTCCAGTGGTCGAGACCATGGCTGCAGATCCCATTGCAGGTAATCCCCTTGCGCGAAAATTTCCCTTGGGCTTCTGTTTTTCTTTTTGAACATTTGTTTGACTGTTCTTTCTTTGTCTGCCACAGAGCCGATGGAGACTGAGGTTGCCGGCGAGGAGGACGCGCGTGACAACACTGACGAAGCCGCTGTCGTGGAAGAAGAGGCCGGCGCTGACGAGCCTGCCGGCGAGGAGGCCACCGAGGCTGCCACCGCAGAGCCGGGCGAGGGTCCAGCGATCGGATCGACGGCCTGGGCGCAGGAGCGCCAGGCGCTACACCGACCGCCGACTTCGCCGCCAGAAGGCGTCAGGGCTCAAGAGCCCAGCCAGCGCTTACTTGAAGGCCGGCGACGGCGTCTTCATCAAACTCCCCGAGTCGAGCCTGGGCGCGGGTCGAAGGAGAGACCTTCGACGGAGAGCTGCTCGCCTCATTGGCCGACGCTGGTGGACGCGCCAAGCAGCAGCAAGGCGAAGTTCGAGGAGGAGCAGCTACGAAGAAGTTGCTTGTCTCTACTGCTACCGACAAGCCAAGTTGGAGTCGGGAAGCACTTGTCGCAAGGCGGGAGCAGACATGGAGAAGCCTTGCAGAAGAGCTCCGAGCGCCAACCAAGAAACTCTCCGGAACGTGGCGGAAGAGCGGGAGCGACTTGCTGAAGAGCGCACGGCCTTCATCCTCCAGAAGGCCGCAGCTGAGGAGGAGCAGCGGCTTGCCGCCGAGAAGCTGTGCACGCAGGAAAGTGAGCTGGCACAGCGGAAGGTCAACTTGGACAGCCACGAGGAAGAGCTTGTCGCGCGCGAGGAGTCACTTGGCGGGGCACTTAAGGAAGCGAAGGATGCTGCCGCAGCTGCCGAGGCCGCCAAGAAAGAGTTGGAGACGAAGGTGACGCAGCTGGAGGCCAGTCTCCAGAAGAGCGGCGAGGAGCTTGCCGCGCTCAAGCACGAGCGCGAGAAGGACGCCTACACTCTGGGCGAGCTGCAGGGCCGTCTCGCTGATCGGAGCAAGGAGCTCGACGCCGCCAAGGATTCCAAGGCGGATCTTGAGCTGAAGCTGACCACTCTGACGCAGACGCTGGACGGCGCCAAGGAGCGGGAGGTGGGCCTGTTGGAGACGATCAAGGCCAAAGAAGAGCTGCTGGCGAATGCTGTTGCCACCAGGCGCCTTGAGGGAGAGTGTGGAGCATTGGATCAAGGTCTTGTGGATACTGCTGCCGACATCCACAACGAGTGATGGAGCCGGGATGGTGGATCTTGCATACTCCTCCGACGAGCACCTCCAACCCAGCGCCAAACTTAGCTTATTCTTCAAGGGCGTGTTGACGGGCCTCCAGCGACTCCGGGAAGAGGTCCCAAAGCAGCTGGCCGAGGAATCACGCCAGATCTGCAGGCAGAGCCCTCCGAAGGTGTTGATGAAGGTGGCCTTCCGCAATCCAGGCCTCAACCTCAACGGCGTCCTCAGATCCTTGCCGCCAGATGCCGACGTGGAGGCGCTCAAAGCCCTTGTCGCACCCATTGTGGACAAGGTGAATAAGATCAAGCGGGTTGATGGCGACCGCGTAGACTAGGCCGCCAACTTTATCTTTCCCTTGTCGCTGCTGATCATGTTTAGAACAATTTATTAGATCCGCGACAAGTTATTTTTGTAATATAACTCTATCTTAGGCAATGATTGCAATGTTATTTCCTTTACTTGATCTCTTCCTTTGTACGTTTTTGCCCTACGCTTTTAGGGAACTTGTCGGTGCAGGCACCTTTGCCGCGAGCGCTAAGTGCGGAACGTCAGCAGCCTGCTGGCGGTGCCGTCTCCGACAAGCAACCTTGTCGCGACTAGCTGCAGCTCACTTAAGTTGTTGAGCGGACTCGAAACAAAGTAAGGGCGCGACTAGCCATGGTTGGTTCCTCTGCACAAGACATGTTTTCCATACAAAGTACTATCGCTCGAGGAAGATAACTTAAAAATTTAAGAATTGATTGCTCAAACTTTGGCAACTTAGCTTTTCTGTTTGCTTCCCGATATATGAAACTTCCTCGAGCAACGCTTGGTCCATAGTATTATCTTCTCCTTCCCCCGGATAACTTGTAGCGCGAGGGAGCCTTCCTTTCTTTGAGAAAAGAGAAAGAAGAGAAAATAAAGTTATGGAGCCCAAATGGCTCGATATTGCTTACGGTGTGGGTGCTGCACAAAGTGTTAGCAAAACATGCAATAAAATGAAGAAAGCATGAATTTGACAAGTTGTGCGCAACACATGAGCTTTATCGATGCATCGGGTCTGCGCTCGCTTTGTACAAAGGATTACATGCAACATCGGCAAGACTTGTACAAAAGGTGGTTGCGGAACAGGTTCCGGCAACCGCATCTGAGTAAAACTTACGAAGATGCTCAATGTTCCGGAGTTGCTCACCGAATACCATCTTCGGTCTCAAAGCGGACAGCGCCAGGCCTAGTGACTCGTTTCACCCGATAAGGGCCTTCCCACTTCAAGGCCAACTTGTTTGAATTCTTGGCGGACTGAACGCAGCGAAGAACAAGGTCGCCTTCCTCGAGGCTTACGGCACTAACTTTGCGGCTATGGTAGCGACGCTTAAAGCTTCTTGGTAGCGAGCAGCTCGTCTGGCCGACACGAAGACGATCTTCCTCAAGGAGCAGCGTCATCTTGTCGCAGCTGCTCTTGCTTGAGCTCATCATAAGCGAGCACTCGAGGCGATCCGTATATGAGTTCCGTGGGGAGAACTGCCTCTGCTCCATAGACTAGAGCAAAAGGTGTCTGGCCAGTGGCTCGATTTGGCGTCGTCCTGATCGACCAAAGAACCACCGGCAGCTCCTCAATCCAGTTTCTTCCGCACTAGTGCAGCCTATCGAAAGTTCTGGTCTTGAGCCCGCACAACACTTCAGCATTTGCCCTCTCTGCTTGACCGTTGCTTCTCGGATGAGCAACAGAAGCAAAGCAGACCTTGGCGCCAAGATCTTGGACGTACTACATGAAGGTGCGATCAGAATTGTGTGCCGTTGTCGGTGATGATCCTGTTAGGGATTCCAAACGGCAAACAATCGACTGAAAGAACTTGACTCGCCGACCGTCTGTCACCTTCCTCACTGCTTCCACATCCGGCAACTATGTGAACTTGTAGATGGCTACGAATAAGTACTCAAAGCCCCCGACAGCTCGGGCGAAGGCGCCGAGGATGTCGAGCCCCGGACCGAAAATGGCCAGGATAAAGGGATCGCCCGGAGAGCTTGAGCTGGCTGTTGTATCTGTTTGGAATGGAACTGCACGCTTCACACTTGGTTACTTGTGCAGTTGCATCTTTGGAGGGCTGTCGGCCAGAAGAAACCTTGCCGCAAAGCTTTGCTTCTAAGAAGTGCTCTTCTTGCCAATGTGATGACCACATATGCCTCCATGTATCTCTCGCCAACAGCTTTTGTCCATCTTCCCGCAAATACACTTCAATTTCACACCGTTGAGTCTTCTTACATGCAGGTGTCTTGTCGACAAACTGGTACATACTTGACCGCCGGGCTACTCTTTCCGCTTCTTCTTGCTCTTCGGGAAGTTCTCCGTCTTCAAGGAAAAGGACAATCTGCTGCGCCCATGCCGGAGCTTGGCTCGACAACAAGGACTAAAGGCACATTCGCTGCTGCGGGAACATCAGCTTCCACAAAGAAGAACCTGCGGCTCGGCCGGAGCTTGACGTTCCCGGCGAGCTTGCCGGAGCAAAACTTGTCGGGAGCGCTCGCTTCAACGAAACATACCACAGGGCTTGTCGAGCAGATCGCTTCCTCAGCTCTGTTGGTGTCGATCCACAGGGACTTTCCGGCGGCGGCTTCGAGAAGCTCTGTCGGAAAGTAGTCACCAGAGATCAACTTCCTCTTCTTGTTCTGTCCGGTTGATGGTGTTATGGTTGGTTGAGTTAGCTTGAGCACAAAAATCCCTGGTTCCACAGGCAACTTAAGTGCAGCGCACTTTGACAGGCCATCAGCAATATCATTCTGAGCTCTTGGAACGTGTTCCATTTGTAGGCCGTCAAAGTGTTCTTCTAGCTTTCTCACTTCATCAACGTAGGCTTCCATCAATGTACTCTGATAATCTTTGTTCACTTGGCGAGCTGCGAGTCACCCCTGACAATGAGCTTCTTGATCCCAAGGTCCATCATGATCTCGAGACCGCAAGCAAACCTTCATACTCTGCAGTATTGTTTTTTGCTTGCTCCTTGGGAAAGTGCATCCGGACTACGACTTCAGGTGCTCTCCGTGGGTGCGACATGCGACGCCAAGACCGGCGCCTTTGCAGCGAGAAGGCACCATCAAAGTACATCAGCCACTCTTTGCTTGCTTCACGACGGGAATGCTCGTCCTCGAATTTCTTCATCCGGTGTTGGCGCCCATTCTGCTATGAACTACGCCAATGCTCGCTTTGGATAGTTGAAGTGCTTTCAAACTTGAGGCCAAAGCTAGACAGTTCCAAAGTGCCCACTCGACAATCCCGCCTGCCGCACGGATTCTCGCAGTATCCTCTTCAGCCGGAAAGCGGTGACAACTGTGGATCTCATGTGCCCGAAAGTAATGGCGCAGCTTTCTCGAGGCCATGAGAAGGCCGAAAAGCAATTTCGCACACCAGAGTACCTTGATCTAGCCCCGCAGAAGGGAACCGACAAAGTAAATCGGGCAATCGCACCATCCTTTTACGCATCTGCTCATGCGTCACAAGCAGATCCGTCCTTGTCGGGACCAGAGCTTGTCGGCGAAGCCCCTTGCTTGTCGCTGGATGTGTCAGCCGTGGTTGCTAGCTCATCATCCGCCTCCCTCTCCGCTACTAACGCAGCACTAACCACTTGATTGGTTGCCGCTATATATAGCAGCAACTTCTCTTGTGGCTTAGGTGCGACAAGTGTTGGAGTGGAGGACAGGTATCTCTTCAAGTCCTGCAGCGCAGCCTCCGCTTCGGGAGTCCATTTCATTGGACCTGCCTTTTTCAAAATCTTGAAAAATGGCAGGCGCGTTCATCAGACCTAGAGATAAACCTGCTGAGAGCAGCTACGCAACCGGCAAGTCTTTGTACATCCTTGACGCGCTTTGGTGCTTCAATCTGCTCAATGGCCTTGATCTTGTCGGGATTGGCTTCAATCCCCCGCTGAGACACGAAGAACCCGAGAAGCTTGCCGGAAGGGACTCCAAACACGCACTTCTCAGGGTTGAGCTTGAGGTTGATCTTGCGCAGATTTGCAAAGGTCTCATCCAAATCTTGAACCAGAGTTGCTTTGTCCTTGCTCTTGACCACTATGTCATCCATGTAGGCTTCTACATTTCTGTGCATTTGTGGCTCAAAAGCGTCATGGACTACCCTTGCAAACGTTGAACCAGCATTCTTTAACCCGAAGGGCATCCGTACAAAACAGTAGGTGCCACATGGGGTGATGAATGCGGTCTTCTCCTCATCTTCTTCTGCCATGAAGATCTGATGATATCCTGAATATGCATCAAGAAATGAAAGCAAATCACATCCAGCCGTGGAGTCAACAATCTGGTCGATGCGCGGCAAGGGAAACGGGTCTTTGGGACAAGCTTTATTAACATCCGTAAAGTCGATACAAAGCCTCCATTTCCCGTTAGCCTTGCGCACAACTATAGGATTGGCCAACCACGAGGGATGGAGCACCTCCGACAAGGCTCGCTGCTTCCAATTTCTTGATCTCTTCGCGATCTTGGCGCTCCAACGCTCGCTTCCTGATTTTACGCTTCGACGGGCCGCACATGAGGACAAACGGCAAGACGGTGCTCAATTACTTTCCTGGGAACACCGGGATGTCGGACGGTTGCCATGCAAACACGCCGACGTCGCTCACAGAGAAAGCATCGAGCGCCTTCCTATTTAGGGTAGAGTGAGGCACTGACGGCGAAGGTACCACCAGTGCCGTAATCCTTGGCGGACAACTGCTTTGTCTTAGGCTGATCTGACATCGTCTTCTTGCACATTCCGGTGGAGCTCGATGGTGCGTCCTCGACGGTAGCGCAGCACCAAGAGGTGCGCTTGCGGAGTGGGCATCGAGCTCTTGCCGGACTTGGTCTTCTTCTTCCTCCGGAGCTTCAGCGGCAAGTGTTTTGCTTTCGTTGCAGCAGCTGCCTCCCGGTAGATCTTGTCGGCACAGATAAGAGCATCCTTCTTGTCGCCATGGACAGAGATGATGCTTATCGGGCCTGGCATCTTGAGTAAGTTGTATGCATAGTGAGAGGCTGCCATGAACTTGGCAAGTGCTGGACGGCCAAGTATCACATTGTAAGGCAATGGGAAATCAGCAACGTCGAATGTGACCCTCTCAGTCCTAAAGTTCAGCTCGCTGCCAAATGTTACCGACAACGTGATCTTCCCCTTCGGCTTGCTCCTTCCCGGATTGATTCCTTGGAATGTGCCAGTCTCTTCGAGCTCGCTGTCAGGGATCTGAAGCTTCTGGAGCACCGCGGAGGAGATCAGATTCAATCCGGCCCCACCGTCAACTAGCATCTTGGTGACCTTGAGGTTGCGGATAGTTGGTGAGACCAACATCGGCAAGCACCCGACCGCAGTTATGCGATCAGGGTGGTCCTCAATATCAATGATGATAGGCGTGCTGGACCACTTCAGAGGCTTGTGTGACTCTACGGATGGTTCCGCTGCATTGACCTCTCGCATCCAGTGCTTGAGTTGGCGGTGGGAAGTATGCAGGGAAGCACCTCCGTCAAAGCAGAGGACCTCTGTAGCTGCGAAACTCCTGCTCATCGGCGCCGTCATCATCCATGTCTTCATCGCCGTCTTCATCTTCATCCTTGTCGCGGCGGCGGGAGGTCTGTCTCCTTGCCGCTGCTTGGCCTTGCCGCGGCGCCCTCCCGGCCGAGACGCTTCTTCTTGGCTCCTCCAAAGCACCTTCACGGCCTTCTCCTTGTCGCGCCGCTAGTACTCAGCCTTCGTTGTTCAACAAGCTGCTCGACCTTCTTGCAGCTCTGGAGATCATGGCCCTTGGTGCGGTGGATCTTGCAAGATCGCTTTGCCGGAGTCAGCCCCGCTTGTCGGCGGCCGCCACAGCTGGTGGTTGGTGCCAGCGGCAACCTCCTTGCCGGAGCTACCAGCCTGGCATTCTTGTCGCCACCTCCGTTGCCGGACTGCTCGACGACTAGCACGCGTCTCGCCTTTCTTCTTCTGTTGCGCCGCCGCTGGCTCTTCTTTCCGGGCGGTCTCAATCCTTGTCGAGATCTCGTACGCATTCTCTCCGGGAGTCTCCTCCTCCTCAAAGATAAAGCGCACTTGTTGGCCAGTATGATAGCTCATCGATGTCCTCGATCTTGCACATCGCCATCTCCTCCGCATCCTGCAGTTCCGCAAGACGTTTCGATGGAACGCTACCGATCACCGCGGCAGGGTGGACATCTGGGATGTTGTGCTGTACACGGCTGAATCTCTGGATATACTTGCGCAGGGGCTCTCCTTCCTTCTGGGCGAGCAGATGAAGGTCACTTTCTTGGCCATGAGGCTTGTGGCCGCCTGTGAAGGCGCCAACAAATTGATGGCACAGTTCTGCCCAAGAAGATATGGAACTGTCCGGCAAGTGCATGAGCCAGGACCTGACGTTGGGCTTGAGTACTAGCGGGAAGTAGTTGGCAAGGATCTTGTCGTCTCGCCCCCCGGCAGCCTGCACCGTGATGGTGTAGATGCTGAGGAACTCCGACGGATGCGTGTTGCCGTCGTACTTCTCCGACACGTCTGGCTTGAAGTTTTTCTTGCCGGGCCACTGGACTTGCCGCAGCTCACGAGTGAACGCAGGGCAACCTACCGCGTACGGCAAGTCGCCTGGTTCCTCTGGCGCATGCATGTCGACAGAGGGCCCAGCGCTTGTCGGATTGACGTCGCTGGCTTCTCACGGGCGCCGATGCAAGTTCGGCGCCCTCTTCTTGCCGATCGTGTAGCACTTGGCGCTGATCGCGATGAGCTTATGGATCCGACGACGCAGATGGAGTCGCTGTCGAGGTGGATCCGGCGAGTCGGCGACCTTGTCCTTCGGGCGGAGAGTGCATGGTGGTTGCACCCCACCGGTCTCTGCCGCCATCGCTCGCGTTTGGCGTTCTCGCCATGGGCAGCGACGCACTCGGTTGTCAGCGGAGCGTCGCCGCTGGGCGGCCGATGAGACTCAGTATGGTGGCCCTCCACTCGTCGACCTTGTCGGCTGTTGGAGGGTAGTCGAGGAGCTGTTGAGCTCTCGCCAGCTTCGCTGGAGTAGTGGGTGGCAATGGTGAACGGTGCGAGGAGCGGATATGCTCGGACTTCTAACTATGTTAGAAGGAGCAAGATCCCGCCCAGCGACATCAGATCTCGCTTCGTGCCGTGTTGGCGCGGCGCTGGTCTTGAGGGTCTTGATCCAACGGCGTATGGTATTGTGAATACCATGACGCTGTTGGTCCCGCTGCCTCTGAGATGGGCGCGGACGTGTACGACGGGCGAGGTTTGTGCAGCCTTGTCCTTGGACTTGCTGGCCGCCACGAACTCGCTTCGCCGGTGCCCGTTCTTCCGCCAGCGTCTGCTCCACCACTCGTTTGCTCCGGTGGTGGTGGGCTCGACGCGGACGGCTCCACTGCCGCCGAAGCCTTCTTCTTCGGTGGCATGTTGATGAAGATGCTGAAGATGATGAAGATGTTGCTCGTGTGAAGGCCGGATCAGGTTCACACAGCCTCGACGCCCCCTACCTGGCGCGCCAAAGATGTCGGGGAGGCTGATCGGACCCACGAACACCTATGGGGCCGGCGGACCAGGCCCCTTCTGGTTCGGAGGGGGGCGGAGATCGCACGAAGAGTGGATCGAGGCGAAGCACACGAGCAGTTTTACCCAGCTTCGGAGCTCTCCGGAGAGATAATACTCACCGCTGCTTGTCTGATTTGTATTGCGTTCTTGCTAGGGAGCGATGAGAGCTACAAGACCTAGCGCGAGTGTTCTCTGGTTACGTATGAGTCGAACGGACCGAACCCCCTCTACGTTGCGCATGGGCCTCCTTTTATACGCACAAAGGGGCTCCGACAGGTGGCAACGTAGATGAGGGTACAAATGGAAAAACAGTAGTTGGTACACCTACTTGAACAGTGTACAGTGCAATGTACCTAACCCTGACGGCAAGGGACAAAAGCATTAAATGCCCGTCCCTATCGCCCAAACAGTGCAACAGAGACCGTCAGGTGCGCCACCGTTTGCCACGATGGTAGGCTTGTTAGCGCCGCTTATCGCTGCTCCCCGCTGGCTGCACAACCTCTTGACACGCGCGCATGGAATGGTCCCATGGCGACACGTTGATGGATGAGCTGGAGCGGAGATGAAGAGAGGTTGCCTACCGCGGCAAGTGCCTTACCGCGTACGGAGGCTTGTCGCGCTCCGAGCCTTCCCGGCAAGCTCCTCTTGCCGGGGTCTTGTCTTCTGCGTGCCTTGAGTGGCCTTCCCGACAAGCTCCTCTTGCTGGGGCCTTGTCTTCTTTGTTAAATACTTTGTTCTTGAGTGGCTCCAAAGGAACCACGGAGGATCTTGGCGGTGACCAGGCAAGCCCTGTCGCGAGGTGCTGCAACTGCCCGTGCACGAGTTCGGGATACTAGGGTACCCCTACTCTAGTACACCGACAACCGGGCAGGTCCCCCGCGGGTCTGCCCCGACATTGAGGCGATCCGCAGGCGCGCCTCCTGCTCCTGAGCTCCTTGAGGCCGATCCTTGTAGCCGCCTCTCGGGCTTCAAGTATGGCCGGAGGTTGCTCGAGCTCGCGAGCGACGACCAGTAAGTGCTCGATACCTATCTTATTTCTTGTTTTGTCGCTGAGGCTTGACGTCTCTATCTCTTGGCTAGGTTGGCGCCCGCGGCAAAGAAGCTGAAGGGATCGCCCGAGGTTCCGTCTGGGGCAGCTCCTCCGCCCCTGAAAGAAGGTGATCGTGATGCACGGGCCTCCCCTGCCCGGTCATCCTCGCGAGGCCTGGTGGGGCTGGCTGGGCGAAGCTCAAATTTCATGGCCCAAGCGACTCTGAGGTGTCCTTGCACGATGCCGCCGCCACGGTTGTTGGGGCGCAGGCGGAGTCCCGCCTCAGACACCTTGGTCACACTGCCGCCCTCTCCTCCTACTCCACCAATCGCTGTCTCTCGACTCCTCCTACCATTCTAGATCGTACTCTTAACCCCGGACGGTTGTGGCAAAGATCTTACGGGCGCCGACCCTCGCCAGTGGCAGGCGCTGAGCTGGCTTTTGGCTGGATTCGCTCCGACGATTCAATCCGGGCGGACCTGGTCCAGGCCTCGACGGCTTGCGATGAGGAGAAGCAGGCCGTCCTTGGGGCGAAAGCTGCTCGCGATGCCGCGTTGGGGGAGTTAGCCGATGTCCGAGGTCGCTGCAAGGCGCTGGAGAGCGAGCTGCAGGGCCTGCGGGACCAGCTCGCCGAGGAGGCCCGCCTTCGCCAAGAGCAGGAGGAAGGCATGAAAGCTCGCGAGGTGGCCGTCAAGGATCGGGACGCCAAGCTCAAGAGGCACCGTGAACGCCTAGGCGTGCTGGAGCAAGAGTTGGAGGCGAGGAAGGTCGAGCTGGACGGCAAGGCACGGGTCCTTGCCGAGGATCGCGTGGCCTTCACATATATGGAGGTGAAGGCTCGCACCTTGCTGAGGGAGCTTTACGATAGCGGCCTGGAGAGCCCGCTGGCCGGCACAGAAGATGGCCCCGCCAAGCTGCTTCCCTTCCTGGTTCGCGCTCTTCAAGATGTCGCCCTTGGCCTTGGCCCTACAGCTGAGGCCGAGGCCCGTGTCTTGTCTTCTGCGTCACTGACGCGGGTCCTCACCCACGTCTACCTTCACGATCCCAACGTCGACCTCGACAGCCTGCTGGAGCCAGCGAGCGGCGAGCTTGCCGCTGCCGCTGCTGAGGCCATGAAGGGTCGTGCGGAGGCTCTGCTGGGGAAGTTCTGGGCCTTCAGCACCAAGCCGAAGCGGGGCGCTACCAACCCTGCGGCTCCACAAGGCGAACCCGCTCCACGCAGCCCCACCGCCGACAAGTGACTCCATTGTGGCTCATGTTCTGCTTTTAATTCCTGCACATGTATCATGCCTCGGGGAGGCGTTTAAACTTGCATTTGGCGTTATGATAACAATTATGGACTGTAATATTTTGCTTTTGAATTCCTTGAAATTTGCGCTTCCTACTTGCTCATGTTCTACGCCGGCAGAGCCCGGCCCCGTGCATACCTCAGCCGCCGTTAGCCCCGACCGGAAACCAGGACAGGACCAAAGAGTGAGGGGCAACGTGACAAGTTAGGCTCCTGAGTCGAGATGCTCAGGAGTCCCCCTTGGCGCACGAACAACAAGTAGGGAGGTGAGATGTGGGTGGATCTACCGTTCTACGTCTGGAGAGCCCGGCCCCGCGCATACCTCAACCGCCATTAGCCTTTCGGAACTAAGGAGTGAGGGGCTACGTGACCAGTTAGGCTCCCCGAGTCGCGATGTTCGTGGAGTCCCCTTGATGCTCAAACGGCCTTCAGACCTTGGCTCCGCTCGGGAGGGACGTGGCGAACCAGGCCCGAGGGACTTCTTTGGGTGGCGTGCGTCTGGGCGTGACCTGGCGCAGCCTCGCGGCCCAGCCCCTCGCGCGGCACTCCCGATGGCGGGCGTTGCGATGAGGCCAGACATCGAGCCTGGGCTCCCCTGAGGTTGATGCAGCCCGGGGCCACCCTCGGTTGTTTATCACCCGGTAGCAGACATAAGCGCTTCCGTATGTGTACGGGCATAGCCGCTCCTCGGCAGTGTGGTCAGCCAGCGCGGAGCATGGTGCTTCCACTGGTGCGTGGGAGGGGGCTCCCCTCTGGGAGGAGCCCCCGGGGTGTGTACAACCCCGCCCTGACACGTGGCTGGCAGGGTAGGGCCTCGCGAGGTGTATCTGGGCACCCGTGAGCCAGCGCGGGACTCACGGGACCCTACCTCAAGGCGGGTTGCGCCTAGCACTGGGCCTTATCTTGTGATGTGTTCCTGCAGATTTGGTTAGATGCCGGCGCTCTACGTCCTCGGGTCCCGGCCCTCGAGCTGATCTCAGCCGTCGCTGGTATGCCAGGTCAGAGGGTGAGGGCTGGAGAGCCAGTAGGAGCCCTGAGTCGCGATGCTCAGGTACCCTCCCTTTAACGTTCAAGCGGTCGACATGAACGAAGAAAAAGGTGCCATGGATTGGAGTTAAATAACAAGCATGATGGGTCGAACGCATGACCCGGAATAAAGCAAGAGGGATACATGCCGCCGGGCCTAGCCCGAGTGACTTGGGGATGATGCAGCCCGAGGGGCGCCCCAACAAGATAAGCTAGGAACATGAAGTAAAAGGGATACACGCCGCAGGGACGGACCAACGCGGCCTGGGAATAATGCAGCCTCGGGGCGCCTCACCTGGAAATGAAAGTTGAAAGACGCCACCGATAGCGTTGAAGACGAAAGGGTGTTGGTGCAGCAGACTCGGTGGGCTGCGGAGCCGATCCTCACGAGCCCCTGTGCTCGGGGCCTCGGAGGCGCGGAGGCGCTAGTGGCTTCTCGTGGACCATCTCCATCTCCGCCAGGGCTGCGGAACACCTGGCCTCCTGAGCCTCCAGGATGTCCCTCATGAGGCACTGGTACATGGCGGCTGCGTTGGCGCAGCAAGGCATCTAACGTAGCTGTGAGGTGGACCTTCGCATGGCCCCACGCGAGAGGGCCAGAGGCGCCTCGAGAGGCGGCTCGGGTTGAGCCCTGGTATGTCGATGCAGACGCGCAGCCCACCATCCTCGCCTGGATGGGGTGCTACCGCAGGTAAGCGGCGGCTGCCACTCATGACTCTTGACTCCTGCAGCTCCTGAATGGCCTTGCTGACGAACTCCTGAGGGTTTGGCCCTCCTTGCCTTGATCCTTCTTGAGGGAAACGTGCTTCGAAACACGCCCCCAAGTGGTGCCCAAGCGCCTCCCTCGTGACCTTAGCAAGGTCGGTGGCCCTACAGGGGGGAGCCCCCGAGCCCTGCCTGAGGAGGGCGCCGGCCGCGCTTTCCTATGTGATAGAAGGAGGTTTCCCGACGGTAGCGGACCGAGGGGCCTGCCTCCCTGAAGGGCAGGCGGACGATGTCTTCTTCTTCTTGGGGGCGGTCTCAGGAAGCCTCCTGCTTCCGCATAATCCGGGTCTTCCAGATGCGGCTCGAAAGGCTCGCCCAGGAGTACATCGTCTTTCTCTTCACAGGGCACCGTGATGACTCCGCCACATCCTGGCATCTTGAGGACGTTGTAGCCATGGTAAGTTACGGCCATGAACTTGGTCAGCGCTGGGTACCCGAGGATGGCGTTGTACGGCAGGCGAATGTGGGCGACGTCGAAGTCGATGAGCTCGGTGCGGTAGTTATGCGTCGGTGCGCCGAAGGTGACAGGGAGGCGAACCTGCCCGATCGGGACAGTGGAGCCGTCGGTGACCCCAGAGAAAGGCTTGGTTGGCTGAAGCTGATCGTAAGGCACTTGGAGATTGTTGTATGTTTCCACGGACAGGACGTTGAGCCCTGCCCCGCCATCGATGAGGGTCTTGGTGACTATCACGTTGCTGATGATTGGGGAACAAAGCATCGGGAGGACTCCGGCTGTGGCCCCACACTTGAGCTGATCCGCTGAGTTGAACGTGATGGTGCACGCCGACCACCTGAGGGGGCGTGTGGCTTCGAGCTTGGGGAGGACTGCATTCACTTCGCGGGCGAACTGCTTGAAGATGCGTTGAGAGGCTGGGGCTTGAGCTCCGCCCAGGATGCAGGCAATCGCACGCGGCTCCTGGAAGCCCCCAGCCCCCTCGTCCTGATGATGGTCTTCATTTTTCCTTGGCTACGGTGGCAGAGGAGGGAGGACTGCGTTGCCTTGCGGGCGATCCTCGCGAGGCTGATCCCTCCAGCCTCCCTCGCGAGGCGGGTCCCGCCAGCGATCCTCGCGAGGTTAGTCACGCCACCCTTGGCGTGGGCCACGGTCTTACCAGCATCCTGCGTTCCTTCCTCCTCCTCGGCCGTAGCCCCGGTCGCTGCGGTCGGGACGTTGGCTGATCCTCCCTTCTCGCACGGCTCGGAGCTCTTGACATTCACTGGTGTTGTGGGTGTGGAGGTCGTGGTACACGCAGTACCGGCTGCCCTTGGAAGACTCGGGCTGATCTCTGCCCTGCTTGGTGTCCGGCTTCGCCATGAGCATGGCAGCCCCTTTGCGCTTCACGCCCTTGGCCTTGGATTTCTTCTCTCGGGTCACGGCAGGCAGCTCGAGGAGGGAGAGACGCCCTTCCTCGGCCCTGGCGCACTTGGTCGCCAAGTTGAACAGCTCCAAGGAAGTGCACAGATCATCATGCATCGCCAGCTCCTCCTTCATCTTGACGTTGCGCACACCGTCGGAGAAGGCGGAGATGATGGCCTCCTCGGTCACCTTGGGAATCTTGAGGCGTGCGTTGTTGAAGCGCTGGATGTACTTCTGCAGAGTCTCTCCTGGTTGCTGCTTTATGCGGCCATGTCGCTCACGGCGGGTGGCCGGTCACGAGTACCTTGGAAGTTGGCGATGAAGCGGGTGTGCTTCTCGTCCCAGGAGGAGATCGTGCTCGGAGGCAGGTTCAGGAGCTAGGTGCAGGCCCCGTCCTTGAGCGCCATGGGAATCTAGTTCGCCATGACCTTCTCGTCTCCATTGGTGGCTTCGAAGCCCAGCTCGTAGAGCTGGAGGAACTCTGCGGGGTCGGTCGTACCGTCGTAGCGAGGAGGCAGGTCTGCCTTGAACTTGCTGGGCCACGCGATGCTGCGCAGCTCAGGGGTGAAGGCACGGCAGCCTGCTGTGGCCACGGGAGGCCTTGGGTGACGAAGAGCTTGCTCTTACAGGTCCCCATGCACTGCAGCCGGGAGCAGCGCGGGGTCTTGACATGCTGGAGCAGGAGCGTGGTCGCGACGAGCTGGAGCGGGGAGCACTCGGGTAGCTTCTTGCGGGCGAGGGACCTCCTGGCAGCTCTGCTCTTGCCGCGCTGGCGCCGGACGGAGCGGGTTCCGCCCAGGGAACACGCGCCTTGTGGCCAGGGCGCCTTCTTGAGGGGGAGGCGGCCGAGGCGCCCCCGAAGCTTCGTCGCCCGCACAGGAAGGGGTGCGGTGTAGCAGGACAGACGGCGCGGGGGAGCCCCATGGGGCGCGGACGAGCTCGGCGACGCGGTCGAGCCACTCTTCGTACACGTCGTCGACGGGACGGTAGCGCAGGAGCTCATTTGCCGCGATGAGCGCAGCTCGAGCCTCCATGGTCGCGTGGAGTGCGCGAGACGAAGAACCAGGCGGGGCGAGTGAGGGGGTAGCAGTGCGGCCGTCTTGCCTCACGGAGGGATGCTGGGACGATGCTTGCTGCTCGTTCCCCGCCGGGCCGGTGGCTGCTTTGACGGTAGGCGACGGGGAACGACGAGGGCGGCCGCCGACGGGAGCCGTCTGGGCGAAGCAGGAAGCGAGAGCGGCTCGGCGCTCGGCGCGGGCCCGACGAGCGTTAGACCTGGATGCGGGGGTCGACGGAGAACAGGTCGGCGGAAGACGAATTCCGGCACACCCGTACCTGGCGCGCCAAATGTCGGATTTCGGGTTCCGGCAGACCCTTGAGGTTCGAACACTGGGGTGCGCGCGGAAATCTCGCCCTCTACCTACCTGCACCCCGCCGCCTCGCTAGGATCTAAACTATGAAAGAGACAACACAAGAGACACAAGGTTTATACTAGTTCGGGCCACCATTGTGGTGTAATACCCTACTCTAGTTTGTGGTGTGGTGGATTGCCTCTTGGGCTGATGGTGATGAACAATACAAGGAAGAACAACCTCGCGAGGGTCTATTCTTGGCCGGTGCGATGAACCACTAGGGGGAGTTCAGTTGCTCTCTCTCTCTCTCTCTCTGCTGATTCCATATTGCCGATCCCTTCACCCTGTGGGTGGCTAGTCCAATTTATAGGCAAAGGCCCTTGGCCTCTTCCCAAATATTGAGCGGGAAGGGCGCCAACAATTGGCCATTTTGAAGGGGAACATCTGGTACACTTATCCTGACTAAAGTTGGTGCTCGCCTGTCAAAGGCTCTGGTGGTGACGCCGGCTTGGGCTCCACAATGACTACCTTCCTGCCGATGGACTGGTCTTTGTCTTGTTGCAATCAAATGGACACCTTTGCTTGATGCTCTCGCTGCGCTTGCTCCCTTTGCGCCAATGAGGAAAGGAGGACATTCTGCGCTGGCTGGCGCCTACCGGGCGCCCTTTGGTCGTCATGGCTTGCGCCATGGGCACCTCATGAGGTACCCGCCTTGATCTCTCCGCCTCGCGAGCCAGCCGACTGACAAAGCCATGCACGAGGAAGCTCCGTCTGCCCGCCTCATGAGGCTTGGCCCCTCGCGAGGGTCTTAAGCTTGTGTTGATGAAGATGGGCCGTGGTGGGCCCCCCTTTGAGCCACACTGCAGGCAGGCAGGCAGGCAAGTCTGGGGACCCCCGTTCCAAGAACGCCGACATTAACAGTCTTCGAGACTTTCGCATCAAATAATATGCGGAAACAAACACTCCGCAGCCTTGCCGAAGTCTACCAGATAGCAACAAGAAATCCATGGAGTGACACGACTATTACCTTTAACGCCAGTGACGAGCCTAAATTCCGAACAGCCCGAGGACCAGCCGCATTGGTCCTCAGTCCAATAGTGGACGGCTTTCCCCTTACCAAGGTACTCATGGACGGCGGCAGCGGATTAAACCTCATCTACGAGGAAACCCTTTGAAAAATGGAAATAGACTGGAGCCGCATGGAGCGAAGCAGCAAAACCTTTAGAGGAATAATCCCCAGTCAAGAAGCATGCTGTATAGGAAAGATCACACTAGATGTGGTGTTCGGCACGCCGGACAATTATAGGTCCGAGGAGGTCACATTCCAAGTGGCCCTGTTTAGCAGCGGATACCACGCTCTATTAGGGCGAGAGGCATTCACACTTTTTCAAGCTATACCCCATTACGAGTACATGAAGCTCAAAATTCCCGGACCCAACGGAATTATCACTCTCGCTAGTGACCCGGACATAGCGCTCCGCGCCGAAAATAAAACAGCCGCACTTGCCCTTGATGCACTATCCGAAGCCCTAGCGGCAGAGGAACTCACTGCGCTGCGCTCCACGGTGGACAGGGACGATGTGATACTCGATAAGAGATCCAAGTCCACCTCTTTTAAACCAGCAGACGAAATAGTCAAATTCCAAGTCCATCCAACGGACCCTACAAAAACGGCCTCCATCGGGGCACAATTAAACCCTGATGTGGACGCCGCATTACGAGAATTCCTACGCAAAAATTGGGACATTGGCTTTGGCACCCTTGAGACATGCCAGGAATCCCACGCCGGCTGGCGAGCACGTACCTAAATATCCTAAAAGGATTCAAGCCAGTCAAACAAGCTCTTCGGCGTTTCTCTGAACCCAAGAGATAGGCCATGGGAGGGGAGCTAGCCAAACTATTGGAGGACGGATTCATCAGAGATATTAAACATCTGGACTGGCTAGCAAACCTAGTAATGGTACCAAAGAAGGAAAAATCCTGGCGCCTATGTGTCGATTTTAAGGACCTCAACAAGGCTTGCCCAAAGGATCCCTTCCCCCTCCCCCACAACGATCAAATTATCGACGCTACTGCAGGACACGATTCATTGTGTTTCCTCGACGCATACTCCGGCTACCACCAAATTCAGATGGCAGAGTCAGACCAAGCCGCAACGGCATTCATCACTCCATACGGCCCATTCTTCTTCAACACAATGCCCTTTGGGCTCAAAAACGCCGGCGCAACATATCAGCGCATGATTCAGACATGTCTGGCAAACCAGATCGGCAAAATAGTAGAGGCATACGTAGACGATGTGGTCGTCAAATCCAAACATGTCGAAACCCTAGTCGACAACTTGAGGCTCACATTCGATAATCTCCGAACATATGACATCAAGCTCAACCTGGAGAAATGTGTTTTGGCGTACCAGCCGGAAAGCTCTTGGGCTTCATTGTATCCGGTAGAGGAATTGAAGCAAATCCAGCCAAGATCTGAGCTCTGTCACAACTGGATATCCCCAGAGACCTCAAACAAATACAAAAATTGACCGGATGCGTGGCGGCTCTAAGCCGCTTTATCTCCCACTTAGGAGAAAAGGCATTACCCCTTTATCGCCTCCTCCGGCGCACCGAACACTTCGAGTAGAGGGATGCTGCCACGGTCGGACACGAAGAAATCAAATCCATATTGGCAACAAATCCGGTCCTGGCCGCGCCCAACATGGGCGAACCAATGCTATTATACATCGCAGCAACCCATCAAGTTGTAAGCGCGGTGCTCGTTGTCGAACGAGAAACGGACGGACACAAGTTCCCTCTCCAAAAACTAGTTTACTACGTGTCCACTGTCCTAACTCCAGGCAAGTCACGGTACCCGCATTATCAAAAAATAGCATACGCGGCGTCCATGGCATCCCGAAAGCTGCGACACTACCTCCAAGAGTGTTCGATAACAGTAGCCTCCGAAGTACCTCTTAATGACATTATAAACAACCGCGAAGCAACGGGCCGGATTGCTAAGTGGGCCATTGAGCTCCTCCCGTTCGACATAACCTACAAACCACGGCAAGCTATTAAGTCGCAAGTTTTAGCTGACTTCACCGCTGAATGGACTGAAGCCGAAGTCCCTAAAGAGTACGGCGCATATTCCAACTGGATCATGCACTTCGACGGCTCCATAATGTTGGCGGCACTGGGTCCGGCGTTGTTCGACGTCCCCAACCGGAGATACAGTCCAATACGTACTTCAAATAATGTACATGAGACTCCAACAACGCAGCCAACACGAGGCCCTTCTACATGGTCTCCGGATGGCAGTCTCCATGGGCATTCAATGCCTAGAGGTGCGCGGGGATTCGAACCTCGCGATATCCCAAATAAATGGGGACTTTGATGCCAAGGATCCTAAAATGGCAGCATATCGCAATGCCGTCCTAAAAATGTCAGCTCGGTTTGAGGGGCTTGAATTTCACCATATAGTCTTGGATAACAACCAGGCAGCAGATGTGTTGGCACGCATTGGCGCATAGCGCGATGCCGCCCCCCCCCCCCAATATCTTCCTAGAGAGGCTTTTCAAGCCATCCGTACTATGGGAGGGAGAGTCCGGAAATAACAACCCGGGCCCAACCGCACTGCCCTGCACCGAACATTCCGACATAGTTGGTGGTCCCGCCAACGAAATAACACAGTCAGCCCACGAAATTATGGCAGTCATCGCCCCGTGGACAGAACCATTCCTAGCCTACCTAACTAGGCAGTAACTTCCCGAGGACCAAAACGAGGCCCGCTGCATAGTACGGCGGTCTAAAGACTATAAGGTCCATGAGGGAGAGCTTTATAAGAAAAGCACAACCGGAGTCCTTCAAAGGTGTATCTCCGAAGAGGAAGGGCGGAATCTCCTGGCTGAAATTCATGCCGGACTCGGTGGGCACCATGCCGCAGCCCGGGACCTTGTAGGCAAGGCCTTCCGTACAGGATTTTATTGGCCGACGGCCCGGGCAGACGCTCAGGACTTAGTCCAACAATGCGTCGGTAGCCAGCTCTTTGCTAATCAAAGCCACATGCCACCCACCGCCCTCAAAACTATACCCATCACCTAGCCCTTCGCGGTCTGGGGGCTTGACATGGTTGGACCCCTTAAAGGAGGAACCCACAAGCAAAAATACCTATTGGTCATGGTGGATAAATTCACCAAATGGATAGAGGCCAAGCCTGTAAAGACGGCCGAATCCGGACTGGTGATAGACTTCATATCAGGGGTAGTACACCGTTACAGCGTCCCCCATAGCATCATCACTGATAACAGCACGAACTTCACGGCCGACGAGGTTAAACTCTGGTGCAAAAACATGGGCATCAAGCACGACTACGCTTCAGTCTATCACCCTCAAACTAACGGTCAAATCGAGCGAGCAAACGGTCTAATCATGAGCGGCATTAAACCCAGACTAGTGCGGTCCCTAAAGGAATCTAACACGCACTGGGTAGAGGAGCTCGACTCCGTACTCTGGGGGCTGTGGACCACGCCGAATCGCACTACCGGATTCACACCATTTTTCATGGTATACGGCGCAGAGGCAGTTTTGCCCTGCGACATAATTCATGACTCACCTCGCATGCGCATGTACGAAGAAAGAGAAGCCGAGCTAGATCGGCAGGAAAGCTTGGACGCCTTGGAGGAGGAGCATGACGTGGCAAAAGCTCGTTCCGCATTCTATCAATAATAGGCTCGAAGATATCAAAGCAGGGAAGTACGGGCCCAAGCTTACAACGTTGGCGAACTAGTTCTACGCCTGCCGGACAAGAAAAAGGACAAACTAAAGCCCAAATGGGAGGGTCCCTTCATCATCGACCAAGTCCTGACTGGCGGAGCGTACCATCTGCGAAACGCATCGGATAACCGACTCGAGCCAAACCCATGGAAACGCCGCCCGTCTCTGAAGATTCTACGCCTAGCGCCGGATTCTGAGTTCGTCCCCTTCCTCCGTCTATATTTTATATTTTAAGATGTCTTTTATTTCTCTCCTTCTCCCTCCCTTATTTCGAAGCCGTTAAAGGCTCGTTTGCGCATTGTTCGCACACACTTGACGCGCTATCCGCGCACATTATACCTGGGGCTTCTTTAATGAAGCTTATTTATACGGGCTTTATGCCCAACACATGTGTCACACTTACGCATGTACCTTTTATTCACCATTATATGCATCGATATGACTGAAGTTTTGGCCAAGCTGGGTTGCCTGGCTCCTGTGCTTACCCCTACATTCCCGGTTGTTCGGCTAGGTGGTAAAGGGAGCACCTCTGCGATTGTTACCGCCGGGTCAGCCGGATGTGTACCTCAGACTGGGTGAAGCCGAAAGCTAGAGTTCTTAAGGGAATATTCGGTCGGTGAACTAAAAGACGATTTTTCATTTTTCATTTATCTGCCCCCAGATGCTTTTCTGCTTTTTTCGCAGTCCGGACATGCACTTTAGGGCATGCCTCCCAGGCAAAGGAACCCCTAACGGAACTATTCTCCCTGGAAGATGTTTCTTACTAACCATGTAATATAACATAACTAGTTGGACACTTGTCTGATAAAGCACTCATGACCCCTACGCCTGTCTCCACGCATGCCCCGGTTTTTACATAACCGCGAGAATATTCGGACACACTCCGGACTATTGGGTCCTGAGGTTGAAGCGAAAAGGTCTGCTACGACAAACGATCTACAATCCGGCTAGAAGACATTTTACATGTCATTTTAAATTATATAGTCAAATTGACTGATTGTATTCCTCTTCAATGCCGTCTAATAGGCTGTCTAGTTTACTGATCCTGCTTTGGGAATACTTATGCCAACTCTACTTGGCCGTACACTAAGCTCACGAGGATCTCCTTCCCATCGGGCCCCACAGGTCCAACCTCGGCTATGTGGTTTGGGTCCGCTTGTGGTACCGCTGTCTTCACCATGGCCTGTGCCTCCTGGCGCCTTGACCACAGGCCGATATCTTCCATAGTCGGAAGGGCCGCCGTGCTCCCTGAAGCTTCTCTGCAAGCTCTCCAAGGCCTTCGGGTAGGGAGATAGATGGCCATAAGGCCTGGGCGACGCCTTTCATCACCGCCAACTCGCTCGTGCAGTTGAAATAACTTCGGGAAGAAGGTCACCAGAACCGCATTTCCTCTTCGTGACGACCCGTGAGCATACCTACAGACATAACTCTGTTAATTGACTTCCTCGCCGAACTCTTTTTCAAAGTTCGCTCAAGCACTTACTAGAAATGCCGCGACGAAGTCGCCGATTCTCCTTCACGGAGTCAGACAGCTGGGCACAAACATCCTTTAGTTCCTCACCCAGCTGGGTGTTGGCATCTTGGAGATCATTTTTCTCTTGCCTCACCCTTGTAAGCACATTCTCGCCGGCCTTCAACCGCGCAAGAGCTGTTGCTTGTCCGGATCTAGTCCGCGCCATCTGCAATATTATTGTCGATTTACACACACGCCGCACTTCACAAACTACTTATCTTTTGAAGCATATATTACCAGAGGGGGTCTCTGTGGCTCCCCCTGTAGCGGCTAGTGCAGCCTCAAGTTGGGCCTTGCATTCTTCAAGGTCGTGAGACAGTCGGGTATTCTTTTTCGTAAGATCCTGAATAACAAATGATCCTTAAATCAGTTATTCTAACTATTTTAAGTCTCGGGGGCTACTGGCATATATAACTATCAAATTTCCTTACCCGTATGTCCTTTACATACTGCTCCGTGGCTCTGGCTAGACCATCTTGAGCGGCACGGAGGTGCGCATCTCCCGAATTGAAGGCATTCAAGGCCTCTTGGGAGAAACATGCGTCACGAAGAACTGTCCGGTGGCGCTTTTGATTCATGGCGCTCTCCACCTCGGAGTTGGTGGCGGACAATCTGTCGGCATCCTCTGTCGGAGGAGCATCCGACACACGCCTCGTGCTCGCCTCTGCTTCCGTACCCGGCTTTGGAGCCTGGCCGGCGGAGGTTCGATTGGCAACCTCTCCGGACTCAGTCCGGCGAGCGCTCTTTTTCCTGAAAAGAGCACCAGCGTTAGTACGCCTTCCAGGAATCAATCCTGGGAATATGGTGACGTGCCATACCTTTGCGGCGCGGCGTTCGACATTTAACCTCAGCTTCTTTAGCTCGCACGGCCGTACTGCCCCTTGTTGGTTAGCCGCCGCGGGCGGCCTCCTGCCTTGAAGGCACCCCCTGCAAAACACCAGTGGTATACGGTGATAAAAAAAGCAGGAATGGGTCATTATCAGAGTATTGGGACCTCGGTCTCAGTTACCTATGAGGTTGGAAGTATTGCAGGGTAATCGGCCGTAATGGCAACCAAGGCATTATCGATGCTCAGTTGGTGATATACCCCATCGATCAGCTCCACCAATATGTCCGGATCCTCTTGGGAGGCCGAATCGAGGAGCCTTTCCGGATCCTCGGGTTGTGGAGGCGGGCTGTTTATGTCTTTTACGGCCTGGCGCAGTTCCTGCGTCAAAATCGCAAAATGAGATACCTAACCATGGGAATACGGATCGGTGTGCAAAAAGAAATGTCCGCTTACCCAGCTTCGAGGATTGTTCATAGAAAATCCGCTCAATGGATCGACGCGGAGAAAATCTTCCTCTTCTCCCTTGTACATCGCGGACAAGATCTTCACCAGATCGGCGATCGATCCCGCCCCTTGCGGCCATGACGGGTGGCATCGCCCTCCCCTGCTGAAATCCCACATGGGTGGCCCCTATATCGAGCGGTTGCACCCCCGCATAATACATGTGGCGATGACACCGATCATGGTCAGTCCGGCATGAGCCAACAATCTTATTTGGATCATCGTAAAGGACGCCCCGCTGCCTTCCCTCCGGGGCACCACAGCGCCAACTCAGCGCTTTCTTCAAAGGAGCATTGCTGAACTCCGGAGACCGATCCAACGGGATCCGCAGCGGACGCCTTCTATATAAAACCATTCCGAAGGCCAGTCTTGGACGCTTTCTTTGGGGGTTCCGGATAGATATCCGTCCCGCGACAAGCGCCACAGCTCGGCTCCGCCCACTTGATATATTGACCCCTCATGAGAACGGGGTACGAGGCAGAATAATCTCTTCCATAGTGCAAAATGAGCCTCGTTGCCCAAGAGCAGTTCGCAAAGGGCCACAAAGCCCGCGATGTGCAAAATAGAGGCAGGCGTAAGGTGGTGCAACTGGAGGCCGCAGAACTCCAAGAGCCCCCAGAGAAACGGATAAATTGGAAATCCGAGTCCTCTTACTAGATAAGAGATAAAGCATACCCGCTCTCCTTTGGAGGGATCGGGGACACTCTCCGCTTGCTTTCCGCCCTTATAGGTGGCGAGTCCGGTTCGAACTGGAACCATGAAGGCCGGGGGAAGAAATCCCTTGGTTTGGAGTATCACTAGCTCGCTATGCGAGACTGAGTACCTCTCCCAATTTCCAGGCTAAGGGCTGGGAGCGCGAGAGGAGGAGCCGCGTCGACTGTCCATGATGGAATGGATTTTTGTGAGAGGCGCTCCGATGAAAGCTTCCTGTCGGATCATGGGTTCTGGCAGACCCTTAAGGTTTGAACTCTGGGGTGCGCACGGAGATCCAACCCTCCACTGTCTCGTACCTCGCCGAATCGCAGGGACCTAAACTACTAACAAGAACAACACAAGAGACGCAAGATTTATACTAGTTCGGGTCACCGCTAGGTGTAATACCCTACTCTAGTTTGTGGTGTGTGGATTGCCTGGGCTGACGAAGAATAAGATAGGGAAGAACAGCCTCGCGAGGGTCTGTTCTTGGTGGGTGTGATGAACTACTAAGTGGTGCCCGTCCGCTCTAGCTTGAGGAACGGGTTTCTCTCTCTCTCTCTGGATTCCGGATGCTCGATCCGATCGTCCTTCGTCCTCTTACTCTGAGTGTGGCTACCCCTATTTATAGGCGAAGGCCCTGGGCCTCTTCCCAAATATTGAGCGGGAAGGGCGCCAACAATTGGCCATTTTGAAGGGAACAGCGGGTACACTTATCCTGACTAAAGTTGGTCCTCGCCTGCCAAAGGCTCTGGTGATGACGCCTGCTTGGGCTCCACGATGACTGCATTCCAACCGTTGGGGCTGGTCTTGGTCTTGTTGCACCGAAACGGATGCCTTTGCCTGATGCCCTTGCCTACGCTTGCCCCCTTTGCACCAAAGAGGAAAGGAGGACGCTGCGCGGGCTGGCGCCCGACTAGCGTCCTTGGTCGTCATGGCTTACGTCACGGGCACCTCGCGAGGTACCCCGCCTTGAGTTCTCCGCCTCCTCATGAGCCAGCCTGACGAGGCGCGTGAGGAAGCTCTTGGTCGTCCCGCCTCATGAGGCTTGGCCTCGCGAGGGTCTTGAGCTTGTGTTGATGAAGATGGGCCGCCTGGCCTCCTTTGAGCCACGCCGCAGGGCCGCAGTGTGCAAGTCTGGGACCTCAGAACTGTGAACGCCGACAAGAGCCCCGGGCTGTGGGTTTTGGGCGCCCGTGGCGTTGATTGGACGGGCGCTTGCTCCCCACGACGCCTTGGTAACCGCCCGACTCGACAGGTCCTTGCATGCAGAGTTTGGCATGATGATGGCGGTGATCGTGGAGGCCGACGGTTGGCCTCCGCCGGTTATAAGTACGGAACAGCGTGCGCTCTTCCAGTCTATCCTTCTGCTTCTCTTCTTCCTCGTCTCGTCTGGTTGCCATGGCTCCGATCCGCCGGTTCTCCAGGGAAGAAAAGGGAAAGGCTCCTCAAGAGGATCCTGACCCGCTCGCCCCAAAGAAGCGGCTTGCTCTCTGGTGTCAGGGCAGGAGCGCGCGCGAGGAGGCGCCCGTGCCCTGGTCCATGCAACCGCCACCAGGATTTCCTCTTCCCTTGTACGCGCAGATTGGTGGCCCTGAAGGAGGTGACGCTGGGCGCCTTGAGCGGCGCCGTCGACGACGCCGACGGGTCACGAAGGTGTGCGTCTTCCCCCCTGGAGTCCACCCCGAGGGCTCCTGCCGGGAATTCGTGCTCCGCGTCCCCGCGCCTCCTAAGTCTTGGATCCGCCTTCCTTCTTTCTTCGCCTCCGTCCGGGCAGGGGAGCCTCAGGACTCTGGCTGCAGCACGCCGGCTGCGGCACCCTCGCGAGCGGGGCAGAGGTCGCAGTAGTTGCCCCGGGCGAGGTTTTCATGACTCGAGGCTGGGACGAGGTCGCCCGGGTCTGCAGGACGAGGGGCGCCCTCACGATCCACCTGGAGTACGACGGTGCTTCGGTGATGTCCTTGAAGCTCTTCGACACGGAGGGTCGCCGGGTGGAGTGCTTTGCCACGGGAGAGGTGGTCGGGTTCTCACTGTGGTGAGACAGAGGCCAACCGCCCGCTCCCTTTGCAGCTTCCTCAGCGATTTAAGGCGCCGGGGATCTAGCGACTCACGAGCTCTTCGCGACGCTTAGATACGAAGCGGCGGCCACGAGCCCTAGAGCCTGCGCCAGCCCCTG
This sequence comes from Aegilops bicornis, assembly GCA_021605145.1. Classification (NCBI taxonomy): domain Eukaryota; kingdom Viridiplantae; phylum Streptophyta; class Magnoliopsida; order Poales; family Poaceae; genus Aegilops; species Aegilops bicornis. The sequence continues at coordinate 300,751,846 of CM038674.1, read as the reverse complement.
AGCAGGGCGAAGCCAGTTAGCCTGCCGCCTCGACCAGTGATGGGGTCGGCTCCGGACCGGGTGGCCTCTTGTTGATGATGGCGATGCCGCGGTGGTCCCTGTAGATAGGACTCCTTAGGATTTGCGTCTTTTGTTCCTGCAAGGAGCCAAGAATGTACCCCGCGGGGGCTTGTAAGATATTTGTAGCTTCGTTTCTCAATATGATCCTTGTTACGAGGCAATGCGGGATGCTCATTCTGTTCTTGCTCGGCCCTTCCTTTTCAGACCTCGTGAGGGCTTGGTGCTCTGCCGAAGCAGGTCCCAGTCCCAAGGCGGCTTCAGCCGTCCGCTGGTATGCCAGGTCGCGATGCCGTGGTCAAGGCCAGGAGGTGAGCGGCCCGAGGTCCGGTAAGAGCCTCTGAGTCGCGATGCTCAGGGGGTTCCCCTTGGCGCTCAAGCAGCCATCATTCGGTGAGAAAGGGGAGCGATGTTGCTAACACGGATTTGCATTGAGTGTGGGGATGGTGTTGCGATGACTAGTGTGTCCGGAGGGCGACTTATCTCGAGGGTTAGGGCGATGCTTCCTAGCGCGGCGCTAGGTCCGTGCCCTGGCTGGCGAGAGATTGTGTGGCGAGGTCGTTTCGTGCTCCTCGGAGGGGCCCTGCAGGGTTACCACAAAGGGAACAAGAGCTCGCCGGGGCGATTGTTAGTCCCGCCATTAGTTGCTTTGGAGTGGCGCGAGAGGCCTCGCGAGGTGCGTCGGGGCACTCGTGAGCCAGCGCGGGACTTACGAGGCCCTACCTCAAGGCGGGTTGCGCCTGGCTCTGGGCCTTATCTTCGAGTGTGTCCCTGCAAAAATGGCTAGATGTCGGTGCTCTACGTCTTCGGGTCCCGGCTCTCGGGCTGGTCTCTACCGTCGCTGGCAAGCCAGGTCGCGATGCCATGGACAAGACCAGAGGGTGAGGGCCGGAGAGCTGGTTGGAGCCCTGAGTCGCGATGCTCGTGCACCCCCTTTAACGCGCAAGCTGGATTAGATGACACAACTCACGCCCTCGGGTCCCGGCTCTCGGGCTGGTCTCTACCGTCAGCTGGCAAGCCGTGTCGCGATGCCATGGACAAGACCAGAGGGTGAGGGCCGGAGAGCCGGTAGGAGCCCGAGTCGCGATGCTCGTGCACCCCCTTTAACGCGCTAAGCTGGATTGGATTACGAAACTCTACGTCCTCGGGTCCGGCCTCGGGCTGGTCTCTACCGTCATTTGGCAAGCCAGTCGCGATGCCATGGACAAGACCAGAGGGTGAGAGCCGGAGAGCCGGTAGGAGCCCTGAGTTGCGATGCTCAGGCACCCCCCTTTAACGCCAAGAAGCTGGATTGGATGATGAAACTCTACGCCCTCGGGTCCCGGCTCTCGGGCTGGTCTCTACCATCGCTGGCAAGCCAGGTCGCAATGCCATGGACAAGACTAGAGGGTGAGGGCCGGAGAGCCGGTAGGAGCCCTGAGTCGCGATGCTCAGGCACCCCCTCTTTAACGTGCAAGATTTCGCCACCCAGGAGAAGGCACCAAACAAGCATGGTGGAGCATAATCCTAAGGAAAACGCATGAAGGATACATGCCGCCGGGACTGGCCCGAGCGGCTTGGGGATGATGCAGCCCGAGGGGCGCCCCAACAGGTAAGCTAAGGACATGAAATAAAGGGATACATGCCGCAGGACAGACCCACGCTGCCTGGGAATAATGCGCCTCAAGGCGCCCCACCGGAAATAAAACTTAAAGATGTCACTGGTGATGTTGGGGATGAAGGGTTGTTGATGTGGCAGACTCGGTGGGCTGCGGAGCCGATCCTCACGAGCCCCTGTGCTCAGGGGCCTCGGGAGGCTCCGGAGGCGCCGGGCGGCCCCTCATGGGCCATCTCCATCTCCACCAGTGGCTGCGGCGTGCGACCTCTTGAGCCTCAGGATGGTCCTCATGAGACGCTGGTGTGCAGCAGCGCGTTTGGCAGGCCATAAGGCATGCGTATGTAGGCTGTGGGGCGGGCCTCGAACGCCCCACTCGCGAGGGGCCGAGGCGCTCTTGAGATGCGCGGCTCGCTTGAGCCCCGGAATGCGCCGATGCAGACGCCAAGATCCCACCATCCTCGCCTGGATAGGGGGGCGCGTGAGTGGCGTGGCGGCTGCCCCTCATGACCCTTGACTCCTGTAACTCCTGAATGGCCTTGCTGATGAACTCTCGGGGGTTCTGTCCTCCTGGTCTTGCTCCTGCTTGCGGGAAACGTGCTTCGAAACACGCCTCCACATGGTGCCCAAGCGCCTCCCTCGAGACCTTGGCGAGGTCGGTGGCCCTCCAGGGGAGAGCACCCGAGCCCTGCCTGAGGAGGGTGCCGGGCGCGCTTTCCTATGCGACGGAAGGAGGCTCCTCCTGGCCCGGCGCGGGCCTTGAGGGGCCTGTCTCTTGATGAGTCGGGCCGGTCGATGTCTTCTTCTACTTGGGTGCTGCCTCGGGAGGCGTCCTGCTGTTGTGGTTTGGGTCTTCCAGCGACGCGGCCTGAAAAGCTCGCTCCAAGGAGCACACAGCATCTCTCTCTTCACAGGGCACCGTGATGACCCTGCCGCTTCCTGGCATCTTCAGATGTTGTAGCCATGGTGGGTCACGGCCATGAACTTGGCCAACGCCGGGTACCCGAGGATGGCGTTGTACGGCAGGCAAATGTGGGTGACGTCGAAGTCGATGAGCTCAGTGTGGTAGTTGTCATGGGCCCCGAAGGTGACAGGAAGGCGGACTTACCCGATCGGAACCGTGGAGCCGTCGGTGACTCCGGAGAAGGGGTTGGTTGGCTGAAGCTGACTGTAGGGCACTTGAAGATTGTTGAAGGTCTCCACGGACAGGACGTTGAGCCTGTTGGGGAACGTAGTAATTTCAAAATTTTCCTACGATCACGCAAGACCATGGTGATGGCATAGCAACGAGAGGGGAGAGTGTTGTCTACGTACCCTCGTAGACCGTAAGCGGAAGCGATCACAACGTAGAGGAAGTAGTCGTACTTTCTCCTCGCGATCCTGCCGATCCCAGCGCCAAGCATTCGGCACCTCCGAGTCGATGATGACGTAGAGGAAGTAGTCGTGACGTTCTCCTCACGATCCAACTGATCACAGCGCCGTTACTCCGGCGCCTCCGAGTTCTTGGCACACGCTCAGCTCGATGACGCTCCACGGACTTCGATCCAAAGCAAAGCTCCGGGAGGGGAGTTCACAAGACGACGGCGTGGCAGGACGATCTTGATGTTTCACTGTCGCAGGGCTTCGCCTAAGCACCGCTACAATATGACCGAGGTGGAATATGGTGGAGGGGCACCGACACGGCTAAGGAACGATCTCAAGGATCAACTTGTGTGTTCATGGGGTGCCCCTGCCCCGTATATAAAGGAGGGAGGGAGGAGGAGGCCGGCCCTAGAGAGGGCGCCATGGGGAGTCCTACTCCCACCGGGAGTAGGATTCCCTTTCCTAGTCCAACTAGGAATCCTTCCATGTAGGGGAGGAAGGGAGAAGGAAGTGGAGGAGTAGGAAAGGTGGCTGCCCCTTTCCCTAGTCCAATTCGGACTAGAGGGAGGGGGCGCAGCAGCCTTTTCCTCTTCCCACTAAAGCCCATCAAGGCCCATTACTTCTCCGTAACTACCGGTACTCCGAAAAATACCGAATCACTCGGAACCTTTCCGAACTCCGAATATAGTCGTCCAATATATCGATCTTTACGCCTCGATCATTTCGAGACTCCTCGTCATGTCCCCGATCTCATCCGGGACTCCGAACTCCTTCGGTACATCAAAATACATAAACTCATAATAACCGTCATTGAAACCTTAAGCGCATGGACCCTACGGTTCGAGAACTATGTAGACATGACCTAGAACTATTCTCGGTCAATAACCAATAGCGGGACCTGGATGCCCATATTGGTTCCTACATATTCTACGAAGATCTTTATCGGTCAGATCAAGATAACAACATACGTTGTTCCTTTTGTCATCGGTATGTTACTTGCCCGAGATTCGATCGTCGGTATCCAATACCTAGTTCAATCTCGCTATCGGCAAGTCTCTTTACTCGTTCCGTAATACATCATCTCACAACTAACTCATTAGTTGCAATGCTTGCAAGGCTTATGTGATGTGCATTACCGAGAGGGCCCAGAGATACCTCTCCGACAATCGGAGTGACAAATCCTAATCTCGAAATATGCCAACCCAACATGTACCTTCGGAGACACCTGTAGTACTCCTTTATAATCACCCAGTTACGTTGTGACGTTTGGTAGTACCCAAAGTGTTCCTCCGGTAAACGGGAGTTGCATAATCTCATAGTTATAGGAACATGTATAAGTCATGAAGAAAGCAATAGCAACATACTAAACGATCAAGTGCTAGGCTAACGGAATGGGTCATGTCAATCAGATCATTCTCCTAATGATGTGATCCCGTTAATCAAATGACAACTCATGTCTATGGTTAGGAAACATAACCATCTTTGATTAACGAGCTAGTCAAGTAGAGGCATACTAGTGACACTGCTGTTTGTCTATGTATTCACACATGTATTATGTTTCCGGTTAATACAATTCTAGCATGAATAATAAACATTTATCATGATATAAGGAAATAAATAATAACTTTATTATTGCCTCTAGGGCATATTTCCTTCAGTCTCCCACTTGCACTAGAGTCAATAATCTAGATCACATCACCATGTGATTAACATTGATAGATCACATCATCATGTGATTAACACCCATAGTTCACATCGCCATGTGACTAACACCCAAAGGGTTTACTAAGGGATGATCATGTTTTGCTCGTGAGAGAAGCTTAGTCAACGGGTCTGTCACATTCAGAGCCGTATGTATTTTGCAAATATTCTATGTCTACAATGCTCTGCACGGGGCTACTCTAGCTAATTGCTCCCACTTATAATATGTATCCAGATTGAGACTTAGAGTCATCCGGATCAGTGTAAAAAGCCCGCATCGATGTAACTCTTTACTGACGGGCTCTTTTATCACCTCCATAATCGAGAAATATTTCCTTAGTCCTCACTAAGGATGTTCTTGACCAATGTCCAAAGGATCTACTCCTAGATCACTATTGTACTCCTTGCCAAATTCAGAGCAAGGTATACAATAGGTCCAGTACATAACATAGCATACTTTATAGAACCTATGGCTGAGGCATAGGGAATGACTTTCATTCTCTTTCTATCTTCTGCCGTGGTCGGGCTTTGAGTCTTACTCAATTTTACACCTTTGTAACACAGGCAAGAACTTTTCTTTGACTGTTCCATTTTGAACCTTTTTCAAAATCTTGACAAGGTATGTACTTATTGAAAACTTATCAAGCCGCCTTGATCTATCTCAATAGACCTTGATGCTCAATATGTAAGCAGCTTCACCGAGGTCCTTCTTTGAAAAACTCCTTTCAAATACTCCTTTATGCTTTGCGAATAATTCTACATTATTTCCGATCAACAACATGTCATTCACATATACTTATCGTAAATGCTGTAGTGCTCCCACTCACTTTCTTGTAAATACAGGGCTTTTCCAAAAGTCTCAGATAAAACCATATGCTTTGATCAACTCATCAAAGCGTATATTCCAACTCCGAGATGCTTGCACCAGTCCATTGATGGATCGCCGAGCTTGCATATTTTGTTAGCTCCTTTAGGATTGACAAAACCTTCTGGTTGCATCATATACAACTCTTCTTTAATAAATCCATTAAAGAATGTAGTTTTGACATCCATTTGCCAGATTTCATAAAATGTGGCAATTGCTAACATGATTCGGACAGACTTAAGAATCGCCACTGCTTGAGAAAATCTCATTGTAGTCAACACCTTGAACTTGTCGAAAACCTTTTTGTGACAAGTCGAGCTTTGTAGATAGTAACACTACTATCGTTGTCCGCCTTCCTCTTGAAGATCCATTTATTTAACATGGCTTGCTGATCATCGAGCAAGTCAATCAAAGTCCATACTTTGTTCTCATACATGGATCCTATCTCAGATTTCATGGCCTCAAGCCATTTCGCGGAATCTGGGCTCATCATCGCTTCCTCATAGTTCGTAGGTTCATCATGGTCTAGTAACATGACTTCCGTAACATGATTACTACACCACTACAGTGCGGATCTTACTCTGGAAGACCTACGAGGTTTGGTAGCAACTTGATCTAAAGTTTCATGATCATCATCATTAACTTCCTCACTAATTGGTGTAGGAATCACTAGAACTGATTTCTGTGATGAACTACTTTCCAATAAGGGAGAAGGTACAATTACCTCATCAAGTTTCTACTTTCCTCCCACTCACTTCTTTCGAGAGAAACTTCTTCTCTAGAAAGGATCCATCTTAGCAACGAAAAACTTGCCTTCGGATCTGTGATAGAAGGTGTACCCAATAGTTACCTTTGGGTATTCTATGAAGACGCACTTTTCCGATTTGGGTTTTGAGCTTATCAGGTGAAAATCTTTATCACATAAGCATCACAACTCCAAACTTTAAGAAACGACAGCTTAGGTTTACTGCTAAACCATAGTTCATACGGTGTCATCTCAACGGATTTAGATGGTGCCCTATTAAACGTGAATGCAGCTGTCTCTAATGCATAACCCCAAAACGATAGTGGTAAATCGGTAAGAGACATCATTGATCGCACTATATCAAAAATAAAGTACGGTTATGACGTTCGGACACACCATAATGTTGTGGTGTTCCAGGTGGCGTGAGCTGTGAAACTATTCCACTTTGTTTTAATTGAAGACCAAACTCGTAACTCAAATATTCATCTCCACGATCAGATCGCAGAAACTTTATTTTCTTGTTACGATGATTTTCCACTTCACTCTGAAATTCTTTGAACCTTTCAACTATTTCAGACTTATGTTTCATCAAGTAGATATACCCATATCTGCTCAAATCATCTTGTGAAGGTCAGAAAATAACGATACTTGCCACGAGCATCAACACTCATTGGATCGCATACATCGGTATGTATTATTTCCAACAAGTTTGTTGCTCGTTCCATTGTTCCAACAACGGAGTTTCAAATATCAAACGGCAGTGCCACAAATAAGTTGCACTATCATTATTAACTTTTGCATCTTTTGGTTTCAATATTATGAATATGTGTATCACTATGATCGAGATCCAATGAACCATTTTCATTGGGTGTGTAACCATATAAGGTTTTATTCATGTAAATGTAACAACAATTTATTCTCTTACTTAAATGAATAACCGTATTGCAAAAAACATGATCAAATCATATTTATGCTCAACACCAAATAACACTTATTTAGGTTCCACACTAATCCCGAAAGTATAGGGAGTGTGCGATGATGATCATATCAAACTTTGGAACTACTTCCAACACTCATCGTCACTTCCCCTTCAACTAGTTTCTGTTCATTCATTACGCAACTCCTGTTTTCAAGTTACTACTCTTAGCAACTGAACCAGTATCAAATACCGAGGGGTTGCTACGAACACTAGTAAAATACACATCAATAATCTGTATATCAAATATACCTTTGTTCACTTTGCCATCCTTCTTATCCGCCAAATACTTGGGGTAGTTCCACTTCTAGTGACCAGTTCCATTGCAGCAAAAGCACTTAGTCTCAGGCTTAGGTCCAGACTTGGGCTTCTTCACTCGAGCAGCAACTTGCTTGCCGTTCTTCTTGAAGTTCCCCTTCTTCCCTTTGCCCTTTTCCTTGAGACTAGTGGTCTTGTCAATCATCAACACTTGATGTTCTTTCTCGATTTCTACCTTCACGATTTCAACATCACGTAAGAGCTCGGGAATCGTTTTCGTCCATCCCTTGCATACTATAGTTCATCACGAAGTTCTAGTAACTTAGTGATGGTGACTAGAGAATTCTGTCAATCACTATCTTATCCGGAAGATTAACTCCCACTTGATTCAAGCGATTGAAGTACCTGCATAATCTGAGCACATGCTCACTAGTTGAGCGATTCTCCTCCATCTTTTAGCTATAGAACTTGTTGGAGACTTCATATCTCTCAACTCGGGTATTTGCTTGAAATATTAACTTCAATTCCTGGAACATCTCATATGGTCCATGACGCTCAAAACGCCTTTGAAGTACCGATTCTAAGCCGCTTTAAGCATGGTGCACTAAACTATCAAGTAGTCATCATATTGAGCTAGTCAAACGTTCATAACGTCAGATCCGCTCCTGCAATTAGGTCGGTCACCTAGCGGTGCATCAAGGACATAATTCTTCAGGCAGCAATGAGGATAAACCTCAGATCACGGATCCAATCCGCAACATTGCTACTAACATTTTCAATACAATTTTCTCTAGGAACACATATAAGAACATAGGGAAGCAACAACGCGAGCTATTGATCTACAACATAATTTGCAAAATACTACCAGGACTAAGTTCATGATAAATTAAAGTTCAATTAATCATATTACTTAAGAACTCCCACTTAGATAGACATCTCTCTAATCCTCTAAGTGATCACGTGATCCAAATCAACTAAACCATGTCCGATCATCACGTGAGATGGAGTAGTTTCAATGGTGAACATCACTATGTTGATCATATCTACTATATGATTCACGCCGACCTTTCGGTCTCCGTGTTCGAGGTCATATCTTATATGCATAGCTCGTCAAGTATAACCTGAGTATTCCGCGTGTGCAACTGTTTTGCACCCGTTGTATTTGAACGTAGAGCCTATCACACCCGATCATCACGTGGTGTCTCAAAGACGAAGAACTTTCGCAACGGTGCATACTCGTGGAGAACACTTCTTGATAATTTTTAGTGAGAGATCATCTTATAATGCTACCGTCAATCAAAGCAAGATAAGATGCATAAAGGATAAACATCACATGCAATCAATATAAGTGATATGATATGGCCATCATCATCTCGTGCTTGTGATCTCCATCTTCAAGCACCGTCATGATCACCATCGCCACCGGCGCGACACCTTGATCTCCATCGTAGCATCGTTGTCGTCTCGCCAATCTTATGCTTCCACGACTATCACTACCGCTTAGTAATAAAGTAAAGCATTACATCGCGATTGCATTGCATACAATAAAGCGACAACCATATGGCTCTCGCCATTGCCGATAACTCGGTTACAAAACATGATCATCTCATACAATAAAATTTAGCATCATGTCTTGACCATATCACATCACAACATGCCCTGCAAAAACAAGTTAGACGTCCTCTACTTTGTTGTTGCAAGTTTTACGTGGCTGCTACGGGCTGAGCAAGAACCGTTCTTACCTACGCATCAAAACCACAACGATATTTCGTCAAATAGACTCCGCTTTAACCTTCTCAAGGACCGGGCGTAGCCACTCGGTTCAACTAAAGTTGGAGAGACAGTCTTCCGCAAGCCATCTATGTGCAAAGCACGCCGAGGGAACCGGTCTCGCGTAAGCGTGACGCGTAAGGTTGGTCCGGATCGCCTCGTCCCAACAATACCGCTGAACCAAAGTATGACATGCTGGTAGGCGGTATGACTTGTATCGTCCACAACTCACTTGTGTTCTACTCGTGCATATGACATCAACGCATAAAACCAGGCTCGGATGCCACTTTGTTGGGGAACGTAGTAATTTCAAAATTTTCCTACGATCACGCAAGACCATGGTGATGGCATAGCAACGAGAGGGAGAGTGTTGTCTACGCACTCGTGAGACCGTGAAGCGAAGCGATCACAACGTAGAGGAAGTAGTCAGTATTTTCTCCTCGCGATCCTGCCGATCCCAGCGCGTTACTTCCGGCACCTCCGAGTCGATGATGACGTAGAGGAAGTAGTCGACGTTCTCCTCACGATCCAACCGATCACAGCGCCAGCATCTCGGGCGCCCGAGTTCTTGGCACACGCTCAGCTCGATGACGCTCCACGGACTTCGATCCAAAGCAAAGCTCCGGGAGGGGAGTTCCACAAGACGACGGCGTGCAGGACGATCTTGATGTTTCACCGTCGCAAGGCTTCGCCTAAGCACCGCTACAATATGACCGAGGTGGAATATGGTGGAGGGGGGCACCGCACACGGCTAAGGAACGATCTCAAGGATCAACTTGTGTGTCCATGGGGTGCCCCCTGCCCCCGTATATAAAGGAGGGAGGGAGGAGGAGGCCGGCCCTAGAGAGGGGCGCGCCATGGGGAGTCCTACTCCCACCGGGAGTAGGATTCCCCTTTTCCTAGTCCAACTAGGAATCCTTCCATGTAGGGGGAGGAAGGGAGAAGGAAGTGGAGGAGTAGGAAAGGTGGCCGGCCCCTTTTCCCTAGTCCACCCGGACTAGAGGGGAGGGGGCGCAGCAGCCTTTTCCTCTTCCCACTAAAGCCCATCAAGGCCCATTACTTCTCTGTAACTACCGGTACTAAAAAATACCCGAATCACTCGGAACCTTTCCGAACTCCGAATATAGTCGTCCAATATATCGATCTTTACGCCTCGATCATTTCGAGACTCCTCGTCATGTCCCCGATCTCATCCGGGACTCCGAACTCCTTCGGTACATCAAAATACATAAACTCATAATAACCGTCATTGAAACCTTAAGCGTGCGGACCCTACGGTTCGAGAACTATGTAGACATGACCTAGAACTATTCTCGGTCAATAACCAATAGCGGGACCTGGATGCCCATATTGGTTCCTACATATTCTACGAAGATCTTTATCGGTCGACCGCATAACAACATACGTTGTTCCTTTTGTCATCGGTATGTTACTTGCCCGAGATTCGATCGTCGGTATCCAATACCTAGTTCAATCTCGTTACGGCAAGTCTCTTTACTCGCTCCGTAATACATCATCTCACAACTAACTCATTAGTTGCAATGCTTGCAAGGCTTATGTGATGTGCATTACCGAGAGGGCCCAGAGATACCTCTCCAGAGCAATCGGAGTGACAAATCCTAATCTCGAAATATGCCAACCCAACATGTACCTTCGGAGACACCTGTAGTACTCCTTTATAATCACCCGATTACGTTGTGACGCTTTGGTAGTACCCAAAGTGTTCCTCCGTAAACGGGAGTTGCATAATCTCATAGTTATAGGAACATGTATAAGTCATGAAGAAAGCAATAGCAACATACTAAACGATCAAGTGCTAGGCTAACGGAATGGGTCATGTCAATCAGATCATTCTCCTAATGATGTGATCCCGTTAATCAAATGACAACTCATGTCTATGGTTAGGAAACATAACCATCTTTGATTAACGAGCTAGTCAAGTAGAGGCATACTAGTGACACTCTGTTTGTCTATGTATTCACACATGTATTATGTTTCCGGTTAATACAATTCTAGCATGAATAATAAACATTTATCATGATATAAGGAAATAAATAATAACTTTATTATTGCCTCTAGGGCATATTTCCTTCAGAGCCCTGCTCCGCCGTCGATGAGGGTCTTGGTGACCAGCACGTTGCTGATGATTGGGGAGCAAAGCATTGGGAGAACTCCGCGGTGGCTGCGCACTTGAGCTGGTCCGCTGAGCTGAACGTGATGGCGCACGCCGACCACCTGAGAGGGCGCGTAGACTCGAGCTTGGGGAGGACTGCATTCACTTCACGGGCGAACTGCTTGAAGATGCGGTGAGAGGCTAGATCTTGGGCTCCGCCCAGGATGCAGGCGATCGCGCGCTCTGAAGCCCCAGCCCCCTCGGCCCCGATGACGGTCTTCGACTCTCCTTGGTGGCGGCGGCAGCGGAGGGAGGCCTGCGTTCCCCTGCGGACGATCCTCACGAGGCTGATCCCTCCAGCCCCCCTCGCGAGGTGGGTCTTGCCAGCGGTCCTCGCGAGGTTGGTCGCGCCACCCTTGGCGCGGCCGCGGTCTTCCCAGCGTCCCTCCTTTCCTCCTCCCGGCCGTAGCCCCGGCCACAAGGCCAGTGGCATCTGCCGACCCTTCCTTCGCGCACGGCCCGGAGCTCTTGACATTCATTGGTGTTGTGGGTGTGGAGGTCATGGTACACGCAGTACCGGCTGCCCTTGGAAGACTCGGGCTGATCTCTGCCCCGCTTGGTGTCTGGTTCGGCCGCGAGTACGGAAGCCCCCTTGCGCTTTACGTCCTTGGCCTTGGACTTCTTCTCTTCGGGATCCGCGGCAGGCAGCTCGAGGAGGGAGAGGCGTCCCTCCTCAGCCCTGGCACACTTGGTCGCCAAGTTGAACAGCTCCAGGGAGGTGCACAGATCTTCATGCATTGCCAGCTCCTCCTTCATCTTGACGTCGCGCACGCCGTCGGAGAAGGCAGAGATGATGACCTCCTCCATTACCCTGGGGAACTTGAGGCGCGCGTTGTTGAAGCGCTGGATGTACTTTTGCAGGGTTTCCCCTGGCTGCTGCTTGATTTGACGCATGTCTCTCACGGCGGGTGGCCGGTCGCGAGTACCCTGGAAGTTGGGGATGAAGCGAAAGCATCTCGCCCAGAAGAGATCGTGCACAGGGCCAGATTCAGGAGCCAGGTGCGGGCTCCATCCTTGAGCGCCATGGGAAACCAGTTTGCCATGACCTTTTCATCTCCGTTGGCATCCTCGATGCCCAGTTCGTAGAGCTGGAGGAACTCCGTAGGGTCCGCCGTGCCGTCGTAGCGTGGTGGCAGGTCTGGCTTGAACTTGGCATTTCGCTGGTGAAGGCGCTGCAGCCCAGCTGTGGCTGGGGGCCTCGGATGGCAGAGAGCTTGGTCTTGCAGGCCTCCTGCGCCGCGGCCGGGGCAGCGCAGGGTCTTGACGTCTTTGAGCGGGAGCGCCGGGAAGCTTCTTGTGGGCGAGAACTTCTTGGCAGCTCGATCTTGCCGCGCCGGGCGCTGGCGGAGCGGAGTTCCGCCAGGCGCGCGCTTTAGCAGGGCGCCGTCTTGAGGAGGAGACGGCTGAGGCACCCCGGGAGCTTCATCGCCCGCGCGGGGCGGGGTGCGGTGCAGCGAAACGGACGGCGCAGGGTTGCCCCCTGCAGCGCGGACGAGCTCGGCGACGCGGTCGAGCCATTCTTCGTAGACGCTGCCGACGGGCGGTAGCGCAGGAGCTCGTTAGCGCGATGAGTGCAGCTTCGGGCCTCCATGGCGCGAAGCTGGGCGCGCGCGATAAGAACCAGCGGGGTGAGCGGCGGCGTGGCGGTGCGGCCGTCCGCCTCATGGACGGGTGCTGGACGACGATGTTGCTCGTCTCGCCGGGCTGGTGGCGGCATTGACAGCCGGTGACGGGAATAACGAGGACGCCCGGCCGACGGGGCCGCTCGGGCGACGTGGAAGCGAGGGCGGCTCGGTGTTTCGGCGCGAGCCCGACGAGCGCCGACATGGTGGCGGTGGTCGGGAAGAACGAGGCGAAAGGCGATTCGGCGCACTTACCTGGCGCGCCAAATGTCGGATCATGGGTTCCGGCAGACCCTTAAGGTTCGAACTCTGGCGTGCACACGGAGATCCAACCCTCCACCGTCTCGTACCTCGCCGAATCGCAGGGACCTAAACTACTAACAAGAACAACACAAGAGACGCAAGATTTATACTAGTTCGGGCCACCGTTGTGGTGTAATACCCTACTATAGTTTGTGGTGTGTGGATTGCCTCTGGGCTGACGAAGAACAGTACAGGGAAGAACAGCCTCGCGAGGGTCTGTTCTTGGTGGGTGTGATGAACTGCTAAGTGGTGCCCCGTTGCTCTAGCTTGAGGAACGGGTTTCTCTCTCTCTGGATTCCGGATGCTCGATCCGATCGTCCTTCGTCCTCTTACTCTGAGTGTGGCTACCCCTATTTATAGGCGAAGGCCCTGGGCCTCTGGCCAAATATTGAGCGGGAAGGGCGCCAACAATTGGCCATTTTGAAGGGGAACATCGGGTACACTTATCCTGACTAAAGTTGGTCCTCGCCTGCCAAAGGCTCTGGTGATGACGCCTGCTTGGGCTCCACGATGACTGCATTCCAGCCGTTGGGGCTGGTCTTGGTCTTGTTGCAATCAAAGCGGATGCCTTTGCTCGATGCCCTTGCTGCGCTTGCCCCCTTTGCACCAAAGAGGAAAGGAGGACGCTGGCCGGGCGCCCGATCGCGCCCTTGGTCATCATGGCTTACGTCACGGGTACCTCACGAGGTACCCCGCCTTGAGTTCTCCGCCTCCTCATGAGCCAGCCTGACGAGGCCGCGCCTGAGGAAGATCTTGGTCGTCCGCCCCGCGAGGCTTGGCCCCTCACGAGGGTCTTGAGCTTGTGTTGATGAAGATGGGACGTCCTGGGCCTCCTTTGAGCCATGTCGCAGGCCGCAGACAGGCAAGTCTGGGGACCCCCGTTCCCAGAACGCCGACACTTGCGGAGGGGGGATGGTGCGACTCAGATCTGGGTCCTCGTCCCTTTTATAGGCGGCTCACTTGCGCAGCTAGGGGGATAAGTGTAAAAATACCCTGGCTTTTCGCATTCATTAAAACACGTGGAAGATGGCCATTATTGGGCGTGGAAGGCAAGGAGCGCATCATTTATCAGAAGTCGGACGCTATTCGACAAGTATATGGAATTTGGAGAAGAACCCGGCTCGCAATGCCGAAAACAAACTACGCGCCGGACTCATCGTGATTGAAGCCTGGTTCGGGGGCTACTGAGGGAGTCCTGGATTAGGGGGTGTCCCGATACCCGAACTATCACCGTTGGCCGAACTCCTGGACTATGAAGATACAAGATTGAAGACTTCGTCCCGTGTCCGGATGGGACTTTCCTTGGCCTGGAAGGCAAGCTTGGCGATACGGATAATGTAGATCTCCTACCATTGTAACCGACTCTGTGTAACCCTAACCCTATCCGTGTCTATATAAACCGGAGGGTTTTAGTCCGTAGGACGAACAACAATCATACCATAGGCTAGCTTCTAGGGTTTAGCCTCCTTGATCTCGCGGTAGATCTACTCTTGTACTACCCATATCATCAATATTAATCAAGCAGGAGTAGGGTTTTACCTCCATCGAGAGGGCCCGAACCTGGGTAAAAACATCGTGTCCCTTGTCTCCTATTACCATCCGCCTAGACGCACAGTTCGGGACCCCCTACCTGAGATCCGCAGGTTTTGACACCGACAGCGAGCCATACAGGAAATGGCCGAACGATGTTACGCTGCGCTGCATCTCCGGCGATCAAGGAAAGGAGTTGCTGGCTGACATACACGGCGGTGACTGCAGACACCACTCGTCGTCGCAGACTCTCGTTGGTAAGGTGTTCCGCAGTGGGTTCTTTTGGCCTACAACACTCAACGACGCGGCCGAGCTAGTGAATTCTTGTGAAGCCTTCCAATTCCATGCCAAGCAGATCCATCAGCCTGCACAGGGCGTCCAAACTATTTCGCTTACATGGCCGTTCGCGGTCTGGGGGCTGGACATCCTAGCCACGTTCCCACGAGCGCCAGGGGGCTACCGCTATCTCTACATCGCCATCGACAAGTTCACCAAGTGGGCGGAAGTGGAAGCCATCCGTACCATTCCGGCCGGCTCTACTGTCAAGTTCATCAAGGTCCTCGTGAGCCGCTTCGGGGTCCCCAACCGCATCATCACAGATAACGGCTTGCAGTTTAATAGTAACCTCTTCAAAACCTACTGTGCTAACTTGGAACGCAGATCTGCTACGCTTCGGTGGCCCACCCCAGGAGCAGCGGTCAGGCTGAACGCGCCAACGCTGAGGGCCTGAGAGGCATCAAGACCAGGACCTTCAAGAAGAAGCTGGAAGCCTGCGGCAGGGGCTGGCACGACGAACTCCAGTCCGTTTTGTGGTCCATTCGTACCACTGCCACCAAGCCGACGGGCGAGACTCCGTTCTTGCTCGTCTATGGAGCTGAGGCGGTCCTCCCTCACGAGGTCAAGCATCGCTCTGGACGGGTCCTGGCGTTCGACGAAGCGCGCCAGGATGCCATGCGGGGGATGGACCTCGTGCTGGGGGAGGAGCGCGTCGTGAAGCCGCGCTAAGGGCGGCAAGGTACCAGCAAGCTATGCGGCGGTACCATTGCTGCAACATCCGCTCCAGGATGCTCGAGGTAGGCGACCTCGTCCTAAGGCAAGTCCTCTCCAAGGAAGGGCTGCACAAGCTTTCGCCCATGTGGGAGGGCCCGTTCAGGGTCGTTAGTGTCTCCAGGTCGGGTGCAGCGCGCCTGGAGACGCGGGATGGGACACCCATCCAGAATGCCTGGAAGATCCAGCACCTCCGGAAGTTCTATCCATGAAGCAAGGCCCAGAGCCTCAGAAGCAAGGCCCAGAGCCTCAGAAGCAAGGCCCAGAGCCTGAGAAGAAAGGCCGAGAGCCTATAAAGAAGGCCCGGTGCCTGTGAAGAATCGCCGCCCGTGACACTCTCACGTAATAATGAGTTGGGGCTGTACACGCCCCAGAGTCTCAGGAGCGCCGGCCTCAGGCCCTGGGGCTCCCTCCCACGCCTAGTGGACAACACTTAGCTCCGCGCTGGTGAGAAGACTTGAAGACTAGATTAGGTGCCAGACGCGGTTTTTCATTTGCTTTCCGTAGTTGGCTTGCTTTTTCTTAATCAGAGTTGCTCTTAGTGTTCGTTGCTGATTTGGTTCCCCAGCCTTTTACCGCCTTTTTCGGCTCTAGTTTACTCTAGTTCTCTCTCTCGCATACCTCGCGAGGGGGCTAGGCAAGTGCCCTCGCGAGCATTTCTCTTCTCTTTGCCTTCTCGCGAGCTACCCTCGTTCGAGCCTGGAAGCTGGCACACCTCTCCTAAATCCGTGCCCCTCGGGTACCGTGACACAAGGCGCCAAGTCGAGGCTTGGGTGAATGGCAATCCTTTGGTGCACCCCCTAACGAATTATTTTTGCAGTTTCCGAGCAACGCAGACACCGTGCGAGGGAAAGGGTTTCCTAAACGCGCCAGGTTAAGTTTTCTTTGCGCAATATAACAACACGGCATGGGAACGACTTGCACAATGCATTAACCAAAGAACCACAGTTCGATACACGCCCCTTTGGGCCCATACTGGTTTCGTTTTCCGAAGCAGGAAAGAAAGAAAAAGCTAAGCAAAGCAACGTTGCAGCAGTCCGCGGAGGCAGGCCCTTGCCGATGCCCCAAGCTTAGCCGGACCCCTCCTCGCGCTTCATAGAGGCGCGACGATGAGATGACCCACTGCCTCCTTCGAAGCGGGCGCAACGATGTGGCGGCTGATTGTAGCCACCGCTGCTGGAGGAGACATGATCACCGCCGGGAGCAGGCTCGCCCTCGTCCTCATCGCGACCGTCACCAAGGCCGAG